>RSEF01000005.1:46858667-46944226 GCA_003993805.1 Himantopus leucocephalus | reverse complement strand
GCTTTTGTAAATTAGCTGAGTGTCAGTATGAGTTCTATGGCTTCAATCTCCTTTAAAAATATAAATCTTAAGGGTCCAAAAAAAAAAAAAAAAAAAAAAAAAAAAAAAAAAAAAAANAATAGAAAGAAAAACAAAAAAGGAAAAAATTGCTGATATTGCCACAAATCATTAGAATTCACCTGACGTGCTGAAACAAAACTTTGTAAGTTCAAACAAATCATTGATTTGTTCTAATTTTTTGTGGTTTCCTTTTGCTCTTTCTGCCCCTTTGCCGTCCGATTGGTGATGTTGTTCAAACAGGATCGAATTCCTGCTAAATGCAGGAGCGATCCTGCTGCTTCTTTCATCTCCTCATCATCACTCTCAGGGGGCTTTTCTGTACGTCTCTTTTTAAGAGGCAGTGTGTCACTTGGTACTTTTTTCGCCTTCATTAAATGTTGCCTTTTCTTGTGCTGGGACGCATACCCACTGTCAGCTAAAGAATCCTTGGTCTCCTTCCGATTTTGCTTTTTGTCCTCCTCTTCTGTTTCACTATGGCTCTCGTGGCTCTGGAAGCTAACTTCGCTTCCTTCACTGCTGTCTTGGCTACCTTTAGTTGCAAATTCGTACTGGTCGTCAGCAGAGGAAGAGGAAACGGAGTCACTAGCAGGTGATGTGCTCCTGTGGTTGGAAGATTTGGCACTGCTGTAGTTGTGATCCTCCTTTGGGTCACCGCTAACAACTGGAGAGCCACAGGACTGTTCGCTTTCTGTCCGCATCCGGCAGTTTGTTATTCCATTCCTGCAAAAACAAATCGAAGCAGTCTTAGAAGCCAGAGAGATGTGATCCTGCTTCAGTGCACAAGATGATAAAGTAAAGCCAACTGACAGATAATCTAAAATTATGACTATCAAAGTAATGTCCATGCAGGCCCGTTTCAAAGCCTGACTCAAATTGCTTGTGGATTGGACTCCACACACAAAACAAGCCCAAAGACACGTAACAGCACAAGAGGCAGGAGCAAGTAGGGGATGGTCACACAAATAAGTGATGTCTGAACAGTCCTGATTTACGTTTCAACTAAAAGTTTACACTTCCGAAAAATTAAAAAGAAAAAATCCCCATTATTTTTCCGACTGGGTATTAAATAAACTCCGATGAGTTGCATAAATATCCTCCCCTCCTTTGCATATGAAATGATACTACCAAAAGTGTGGGGAAGAGACACTAGGTTTCTGGAGTACTGTTTTTGCCTCCCAAAAGACTCTTTTCCAGCCAGGACTCTTTCTGACAGGGGGAGCAATTAAGTATAGTACCCAGGTAGCGGTCCAGTCACATTTCTGATTGTGATCAGTTTATGAATAATCTTAAACGCAATAAACTCCTAAGCTACTAGCTGCCAATAAAGTATTCAAATGTGTTTAAAAACAAACAATAGAAAAAAAACCCCTGGTTTTGCTCTAGAAGTTGTCATGTTCCCCTTTGGTTTTATGGCACTCAGTGCTGTGGGAACTACTGTAACATGATATATTTAAAAACCAAGTGTCCTCTTCTGCACTGGAAAATATTAGAGCATTGCCACTGACTTTACAGTACAGAATATGATGCTTGCAAGTCTGTTAAAGAAGGGACTGACACTGTGCAATCCCTGCTGCTGAAAAAAAGCAGAGGAGGATACTCATAATTGAGTAAAGGCATCATCATTGCCACCCGCCAGTTCATCAGCCTTGAACCCCTCTCTCAGTTAAAAAAATAACAAAGCAAGCAAGACTGTTTAAAATGTCACATGATAAATCGCTTTAAAATCTAGTCTTGCCATCTTCATGCTATCACTACAGTGCTTTTGCACACTCATGGCAGTGTTGGATTAAAACCTTTTCTTAAACGTACACCCTGAAGACAGATATTTCTTAAGAGGAATGGAACAGTGGCATGTCCAGAGTATTACTGCTCTTCTACTTAAAAAATGGGAAAGGGCTTTAGGTTTCAGGGAATGGACCTCACGTCTGGTTTCTTTACAGAAGAAACAGCAGAGTATTATCCATTTCTGCAAGGTAAGGCTGAAAGTTGGAAAATATAAGAGTGGTATATAATTCCACGGTTCCTATTCATCTAATGCTCTTGTCTGTAGAGCTTGCTGAAATAAGAAACAGGCTTTTGTGAAGCAGTGACAGGACCATGCTAGAAGGTAGCAAATTAATCAGTCACTCCAAATGTTCTTATTTACTGTATTTTCAAAGAAATATATATAATAGAAGGCCCAGTTATTAGCAAATAAAGCCTCTTGCCAACCCCTTTTGCTCAACAAAATTATTTTTCCCTAGATTTTCAAGTAGCTTTATGATCCATAAATTATATACAGAACCCAGAAGGAATACACAAAGCTCCTTCAATTATTAATAACTAAATGCAATGTCATTCATGATTGTGCAGCAAGCCAGCTGCATTTACTCTGTGATGGTTTGCCACTGCAGGGGTTGTCATTAGAGGATGCCAAATGCTTAAAAGAAGAAATCACCCATACTAAACTAGTTGTAAGGTGAATTTATAACCAACTCCTTAAGATCAGTCATTACGAGGAAGCATGTGATGCATTTTAAGTGACAGATCCTTCATTTTTAGGGTAAATTTACATGTAAAGATGTTAAAAATTATCATAAATCAGCATAAAATTAAAGTTACTTGATTTTACTAGGCAGCTAATAGTCAGAGCAATGTGGCTCAATAAAAATCACATGCTACTAATTTTCCATTAAAAAATAGCAATAAATTCTTGCTCCACGGAAACAAACACATGACAGAATAGGTGGGAACTCAAATGGGATTCCTACTGACTAGGTTATTAGTGAAAAGGGCTTCTAACAGATGGGATTTAAATCAAGATGCCCATTTTCACGTTATTAGATCTACTCCTATTTGTTAGTTTGTACTAAGAGATTAACAATAAAAGGAAAGCAGAGCAACCACATGCCAAAAAGACATCCCTGCTTTACCCCGCTCTTTAATCTCTAGTGTTTGTTTATACATAAAGGGGCTATAATTTGGATTCAAAAGCTCTGCCCATGGGACTTACTCCAGATCCCAATCGTCTCAAAAAAAGCATAAAAATAGACTGAAAGGCCCAAGGATTACAGAAGCAATATCCTGGGGGAAGGTGTACTACTATGGGGTTAGCATCCCACGGGGAGTGACTGCAAATAGGGATGATGACAAAGAAAAACAGAAGGCCACAGAAAGGTGGAAAAAAAGAAACCAGTTAAAAAATATGGGAGGAAAGGAAATACCAACACACTTCAGAAGAAAGGCATCTATGGTGGAACTGGTCAGGAAATGGATAGCGTTTGCATCTCAGAAAAATCTTTGGTTTTCACTTACATTTTGAAAGATTTCCAACCAGTTCTGCTTGGGGAAATAAAAAAGGAAGACAAAGCAGGTCAAGGAGAGAATTAGCAAAGGATATCCACAGAAATGAAAATGAGTTATACAGGCAGAGTGTTTCACAAGATCAAAAGTCATGCACCGTGAAAGTAAATTAATCTGATTTGTATCTTGATACGCAATAGCTCAAACATAAGATACGAAAAATTACTTTTAGTTGATACTAGTAGATCGCTAAGAGTTGAATAAACTAATATCTAAACCACTTATATTCCACATGCACTTCTGAGACATTCTAAAAATTTATATTGCTCTTATACAGTCACATAACTCACTAAGAAATGGATCTGCGATCTACTTAGTTCAATCTAGATCATCAGTGAACAGAACTCCTCTGGGTTTCAGAGGACAGATTTTGGCAAGCCGAATCTATTTTTGCTCACAGTTCTCGTTACAACTCTAACTTCGTTACTGAAACAATAATAGATTTTAAAACAAGCACTTGCTCTGATGTTTGGATTATTTTTAAATTACAGACGGGAAGAAGAGGTATTTAAGAATTCTGTCCTTACTATAACAGTGAGGGGAAATTTATTTCAAGTAATAGCTTATTTTTTCCCCATTTTTTGTTCAGAACTTTTTTCAAAATTTCCAGAAACTGACACATTTTCACGTTTTAAAGCAGTGGCTTGCCCTTTCAGTAAAGTCCATGGGACAGTCTTTAGAGCTTTTCATCCTCCTGACATGGACTATTTTACTTGTTTGAGGGATCTTAACCATAGTTATACAGAGAAAAGTACCATGCACAGATTCTTCTTAAAATATTTCAATTAGCACAATGACACAAGCCTCAAGCACTGCAGAGGTAAGTTTGGACTTTTGATAGCCTGACTCCATCCCCATTGTTAATGGATAGCAGTTCTGCTACTAATGTTGTCAGGAGCCAGATGGGACTCACAGCAGCTGGATCTTGAGTCAGTAAGGAAATAATTTCCTTTGCATAGTGTTAGTGCCTCTGCCTTGCAAAGGGGGTCCTCCTCAGGATGAGACGAAAGTAAGTCTCAGTCATTTTACCACAGGCAGATATATCTTCCTTAAATTTCTCTACTAGCTTTAAAAAAAAAGATAGGTAATCACGTTCTGTTTGCAAAATGGCAAAAAGTTTTGTTGAGAAATACTTACTGTATTCCACACCAGAGACAGGTATATTCCTTTGATGAATAAAGCAAACCTATGTGGAGTTTAAATATCACCTTATCTATCTCTGATCCTTCTGGATGACAGATATTGTATACCCAGAGTTGACAGTTTTGGTATGTAATTGGAAATACCCAGTTAAGAGACACAAAGAAAGCAGTACAGGTAAGTTGGGTTTGTGGATTTTGACAGGTTCCAGTTTTACTGTACAGGTAATATAATTTCAAAGGGAAATTCAGGACAGTCAGAACTTTTAGCTAAAGGTAGTTGAACTGCTACTTAAACCCACCACATACCAGCAGACAGGAGAATGAGCAAGCATATGGAAAGTAAGTGGTGCTCACTTGCTGTATGACGAGATTCTGTCAGGGGTTATTGAGTTAAAAGTCAACAACAACAAGTTGGTCACACTATTGATAGAAGCTCTTACGAAGGTACTTCACAGCATAATTGTATGCAAAGGACCACAGTAAATGCAAGTCATGAGCTTGACAGCATAAGGAGCACTTTGTCAGTATCAACAGCGGATCTGAAGTTAGGACAAATGCAGCATTCTGCATTTTACAAAAAAGAATAATCAAGTCAGGGAGTATTTTGGTCCTCTATTTACTAAAAGATTCCTTCAGCTCCCAAGGATAACTCATCCTGCCTGTGGAAAGTGAGAAGGGGAATGCAATGCAACAAGGATGATTTGGGGTTTGTTAAGCTGATCAAGCCAGTAATAAGTAAGAACATTAAGGATATACAATTAAGAATTTATAAAAGGAAGTACCTACCAGTTCCTTTACCAAAACAAAAATAATCATTCACAGATAATGTAGGTATATAATTTTACTTATGCTTTGGCATCTACGCTGCATGTTACTTGTGTTTGGTTTATTTAATCACTGCTTGAATGTCTGCTTCAAGGGAGGAAAAAAATCAGGAAAAATAAAGCCAGCATGAGAAATAAAGTCACCATAATGAAAGCTAGGCCTGAGGGATAAGCTAGTAATTTCCCTCTCAATTTAAAGTGAAAATAATAATAAATAACCATCTTCAAATAAAGTTAGGCACAAAACTCATTCTTGTCACACCCTAATGATCAGGAGCTGCACAAGGAACTGTGGCATTAATAGCAGAAGAAGAACAGGTATTTTAAAATCTACTCATGATGAAGTAGGTAAGGTTTGGTAGTGTCGCATTTTGGAGTGTTTTGTTGGTTGGGTTTTTTTTTCTTTTTTCTTTTTTCTTTTTTTTTCAAAATAAAGGAAGAGCATCAGCTCTGCCAGTATGGATGCACTAATATTCCCTAGGAAGAGGGAACATTTTGTCTTGGAAACTTGAATGGAAATTTTTTTTACTTAGAGAAATTCCCAGGGAAGCTTGTGTCTGCAATTTACACATAATTATGAAATTCCTTGAGAAGGTACAAATGTTTGGTGAGAAAGGAGAATTGAAATAAAAAAGGGAAAAAACCCAAGTAATTTCCCATTAATTTTTATTTTTAACCTGCAATAATTTAAAAAAACAAAGTATTTCTAAGAAACACTACTGAAAGTAACTTAACCTATTACCCAGGCATAAGTGGCGTATAAAGAAGTTTTTCCTAAGTTTTCAACTAGCCTGAAACAACAGCTTGGATTAATTCTGGGGAAATACGAGCTAAAAAAGGCAGTCAAGCAAGGAGCTCTATGCTGTCCTCCATCCTGACATTTCTGATGCATCTACAAACAAAGAGAATAGCAAATCCAGCCAAAGCATCTTTACTGGGACTGGCTCTGCTTAGTTGTTCCCAAATCCCACAGGTTTTACTCACTCCTTAAGCTTTCCCACCAAAGTGGCTGCAAACTCTTTTTCCCCTCCATCTCACGTGCATTTGCTGGCTAGTGTTATGGGATGGGGTTTTCATTTGGCCTTCCCATCAGAACAGACCACTGAACAGGCCATTAAGTCCCGTTAGCCAGGACTAACAGCACCTTCATCTGGCCAAAAAAATGGGGAAGCATGGCCGATATGGTACAAAATGCACTGAAGACCAGAGCTTCATAAACCCTGGATTCCCTGGGACCCCACCTGAACACTGCTCAGCAGCCTCTGGAGCAGTGAATGTTTGGGCCAGAGGGAAAGAAAAAAAGGCCTAATACATAGAAATTACCAAGGATACTTTGTAAAACATAACCTGGACAAAATTACAATGTCACACAGCTGGTGAGATTCTCTGTGAAGTGAAATTCCACCAACCTCACCTCAGTGGACTTGCCCACATTAGGCAGGCAGGGCTCAGGCTCAGTGAGTCTACAGCACTGCAGCAGGACGTGGACACAGAAACAAACCACTCATGCACTATGGACAGCTGAAGAAAATTACAAACATCATGGTGGAGGCTGTCTGCTGAGTGTACGGAAATTGTAGTTCAAACAGCTCTAATACCATATCAGCTTGCAAGCTTGTGCTCTTCCAAAGGGCTGGTGTAACTGGTAACACCTTACTCACGTGGAAGGTGATTATATACGATAGAGCTTCTTGCACCTTGCCAAGATGCGCATTGGCAGATGCATTGGCCACTTTGATAGAGACTATACCGACAAAAGTGGACAGAGAAGTCCTCCTAAGTAAACACTTAAAAGGTGTTTTCCAATGGATGTACATAGAAGAGCAAGACCTCACCTTCAAAGCACAATCAGCTCCTTGCTGCGTGCAAGGCACTACCGGGTTTGTTTGCTTTCATTTAATACCTTTCTAAGTCGGTATTTTCTTTTCTACATATCCAGACTATCGCTGCATTTGCTTTTAGAGTCTCTCAGGGAGCTGTATGGGAATATGGTCTGCCAAAAATATATATGATGGATCTCATGTTAGAGACATGCTACACGCTGTGCAGCTTTGAAGCGTTATTTTCCCCTGCTGTCTTTGGGTGGGTCTTGGACTTGTCAGCCACAACATGGAAAATATGGATGGTAAACAAGCTAAAAGTGGTGTGAATAAAGTAAATAAAAAGCTACTGTCAAAACACATCCAATTATGCTCTGCTGTGGAGATTTAACACCAGAGGATGATTTTCAAAGTAAAAATAGAGTGGGATGCCTTTTCCATTTGTAGATTAGTTTGGAACGAAAGGCCTATTTGTGCAATTTAAGCCAAATGCACTACAACATAATGATGCTCTCCTCAATTGCTATTCTTTATTCATGGGAAGTGGTGGATTTGTCGTTTTTGTTAAATACTTTTCAGTAAGGTTTTTTAATCCAAACTACTTAATTCAATTGTACTTTATTTTATATATATATAAAAAATACAGTAATTACATGTAATTACATGGGAACAGCAACACATCGATACCTTGTGCAGCAACAAAATACGCTAATGCATTCAGTCACACTGTTGAAGAATAGCACAGTAAACTTTCCAGCCGATGGGAGCTAACACATCAGAAATCAAAGATTTCAGCTTCTTAGTCCAATGCTACCATTTTGGCCTCCTTTCTGAATAACAGATTAATCAAAACACTCCACCTAATTACAACTGCAAATTTAACCCAAGACCAAACTTTTTGTTACTCTGTTTTGACACTAGTGGCAGCCTGCACAACAGGACAACATACTGCAAGTTATTCACAGGCAGTTTGGGGGACAACAAAACCAAAGACCATTAAGATATTGAGGAAATAAACGTGAAATGAAATAAATAGCTCAGCAAGGAATTGCCAACAGAAGACCAGCACCTAATAGAAGAACCCGTAACTCCTACATATGATAACTAAAGAAAACCAGTTAAGAGGTTTAATTTATTATGCAAGGATCCGCTACCAAGAAAACTAGGTCCCCTATATGAATGATGAAAACCACCTTTTTAAGGTGGTTTTAGGCCTTTCATTTAGAGCACCAAAGGAACTCTTCTCAAGAAAATATACATTTGAGTAAAAACTTCTTGGAAAGAAGCTGTCTGGCTTCTCAATACATAGGCAGAGGCACATAATTGCTGCAGATAACTATAACAGGAGACTGCACCACCTCCTGTGGCTGCCCAGCAGACCTCCCTCCTGGTGAAAGCTGGAAGAGGACATCAACCTTCCTGCACCTGAACGCATCTAAAAACACCCTCTGCCAGCCTGACGGGAGCATCTCTATGCGGGAATGACAGCTCCGTGTGAACAGTACTCCTACTCTTAACTGCAACAGAAGGTGGCTGCACGGGTGCTGTGGCAAATTCCCCTGCTGCACATGATAAGCAGAAGTTACTCTCATGAGAAGCCACGAAAGCTCAACACGACAGGTCCTATTTAGCCCTGTGTATCTGAGGAGAGGGGTAAGCACCAAGAATCAGGGTGTCATTTTTACAGTAACTGTTAACAGAAGTATCCAGTTTTGAGAGGACCAGATGATGTTCTAAGAGGCATCGTGCATCCAGAACGACCTTCTTCCTAAAGAAATTCTGAATCTTATTATCCCCGAGAGAAACAAAGACAAAAACTGCCTGGTGAGCTTGCTCTATTGCAGAGAGTCCTCTAACTTCCCAAAAGCTTTCAAAGCCTCTTTTCCCCCCATGTCCCCTTTTCAATAATTAGAAGAGGGGATATTGGAGGAGCCCTTAAATACGAGGAGACATCACGCAGACCAGGAATATATTCATAGCAAGCTATTTCTAATACTGCCTAAGGCTGGAAAAGAGAACAAAAAGAATTAGAAATGTCTGTATTATCTAATTATAAATGCTTTTCTCCGAGACAGAGCAAAAAGAACATAAGCAAGGAAGGAGTAAAATCCCTAATTTCCCAAGTCTATATTAGCAGGTAGCTGGTAAAGAACCTGTTCTGCCTGCTGGGAAAAACACATGAGAAGTAGTCCTCAGAAAACACATAAAATTTAACTATATACAGCCTTACAGCATAGCAATTTGAGGATGTCTACACAGAAGAGAGTTTTCCAGTGGCTTGGAAGGAAAAACAGTTGTCTCCTCACTTGAGTCAACCCTGATTACGAAACGGGGTCTAAGCTTGGACACCTCATAAAAATTGTGTACAATTAATGATCTAGTAGTCGCAGAATACAAGCCCTGGCTAAAGCCAGCGGCAAAGCTACTGAAGATGGTTGACCTCCACTGCTAGCAAGGCCAGACTGTGGTAAAGTAAGACGGAGAGAAGCTCTGCAGACTTCTGGAGGATGACCCTCAGGGTTGCATCCCTTCAGCGCAGCAAATGTGAAAAACAGCTGAAACAGCTACCCATCAAAAAATATGGATTTTATTCCAATTAGTGTCTTCCCCTCTATGCATTTTAAGCATCAAGAGTATATGAATGTCACAGGTTCCCTCTTTCTCTCCCTCTCTCTCTCTCTGTCTTTATTGGATGGAAATACTGCACCCAAGGGGATGCTAATTCTGAAAAGGTACAAAAAAATAAAGAGGAAATGGGAAAAAAATCCCAAGTAAATAATAACGGAGTAAGTAGCTATCAAGATATTTTATTTTACTGCCTTGCAGACACTTACTGAGATCAGAGGGTGTAATTGGAACAGCCCAGCAAAGCGGGGTCAGTGCTAATTATGAAAACCCACCCAGAATACCCAACTGCCTGAGCTGAAATAGCTTTTGCAGATACTGAGAGTTCTGGAAGAGAAGGGCACTGGCAGCACACTTGACCAAATTAATCTCTGTTGTGACTGACTGAAAATGGAGCTACACCTGAGGCAAACTGCTCTTCCACCAATAAACCATCACTGCTTTAAGTGAAGCAAACCACTGAACCACAGTTCTTATTGCCATCACTAGATGTCTCTTACTGCCCTGCTTTCTGAAAAAGTTGAGTATCTTCAAACAACATTTTACCCTTGAATGTTTTGGTATAACCTTGAAATAGAAACTGTAGTGAAAGAAGCTGCCTCACAAAGACCTACGTTAATAACAAAATGACAGCTTTATGTTTAGATAGCTTTCAGCATTTGCTTTAACATTATTGATATTCTTTTCACTGGTATTTAATCCAGGAAAAGGTCTCTAGGAAAAGGCAGGGAGGAGCAGGAAAAGGCATTTGCACTTAGAAAAACAGGTCACTGTAGGAGGTTCTCACCATAAACTGCCTGCCGTTTGCTAGTGAAAATAAAACTGCTTTTTACAATCCAGTGTGCAACAGACAGATATGCCATGACTATCTTGCAAAGAATGATAACGGAAGAATTTTAGGTGGCAGAGTTTTATTCCATTTCGAACCTCAGAAGTATTAGCAAGCAGCAAAGTATCTGTTGACCAGGGCTTACAATACTTTTCCATTCTCTGCAAAACACTCATTTATTTCATAAAGATCCCGCAATGAGCCACTCTTACCTTACTGCAACAGCCATGCTTCCTATAGGGTTGATTGGCAATGGCCTGGCTCCAGGAAATATTCCTCTACTCAGAACTCGAGCTCCATTTTGTATCACTCCCGGAGGAACTAAAAAAAAAACAACCAAAAACCAAAAAAGAATATTTTTCTTTTAAAGGGAAAGTTAGAAAAATGTAGGAACAAAATGTGGAACTTAAGCTTTTCAATGAACTGAGAAAACATTACAGAGGCTCGTGTAGTACACTGCTTACCTTGAACATCTCAGCCTCAACTCTTGTGAATGCCATACTATTTCCAATGCTATTTTCACGGCAAAAAAATTTAACAGCAACCAATGATAACGTGGCTTGTGGAAGCCACTGCCTGACCCAGTTGCTACAGATCATTCCTTGTACAACCCAGTCACTTCTGTTTTGTAATTGCCCTTCTGCTGGGAAGGCATGTGCTTAGAGTCAAAACCAGCTATGAGCACAGATGTAACTATTTTGTCTACAATAAGAGGCATCGACCCTTTACAGATAAACACAACATAAGCACTTCACTGCAAGAACACAGGTCACAGCTTTTTATCATCCCAGCTTACTTTCTGAGCAGCAATCTGTTGGCCTTGTCTCCTGCAAAATAAAATATTAACTACAAATGTGGATTTACCGGGAAGGGAAAGAGAAGAGGCTAAAAAGGCATTAGCTCTATACCACTAATTAGCTCCTCTCTCTTGCCACCGATGACCTCTGCCACCCAGCCTGACAGCAGTCATGCACCTCCAGCACAGGGCTGGGTCACAGCCGAGCTGCCCCCATCCAACACGGCGCACTGATGCCACTGACACCGAACTGCGTGGGTACTGGCCACTACCGATGAGAGATTTCACCGGGGCCTTTTAACTGGGCTCTAGATAAAAAACTGCAGCTCTGGCCATCAAGACTTTAACCTACAACCAAGTAATTCTTTTCTATCCAGGCATGTCCCTGTGTGCTGCTCAGCCAAGGGCAGACGACCCCCAGCTGACAGAACAGCAGAGGAAGCACTGCTGAGCACCACCACAGGCAGAGTCTGTCCTTGGCAGGTCCTCATCGTTTTCCTCCTCCACCGTGAGATGCGGGACTACTGAACACAGTTCTTATCCTAGGCACTTACCAGGGACCTAGGCGTGATGCCATTCATTTGCACAGTCATTATGTCCCTTTACGTCGGAATAGTAACCTACAACAGCCTCAACCCGAACTTGCTTCTTTAATGTCCACAGCTACCCAGTTCGCTCACTTTTTCTTATACTATGAGTCATCATTCATACTGTAACTTCCCCTGATGGGGAATGTCCAAAAAGAGAATGATGATTATTACTCTGGATGCATTATTTTTAAACATATAGATATTATATAAATACATACAAGATAAATGTAAACCCTATCACTTTATATAAACCTAGAGAATTTTATTTTTAAACAAACTACAGGGAGACAAGAAAAATCATTCAGCCTAAGAATCAACACATACACTTTACATGCTCAACTTCAAATGCTCACACCTGAAAATATTAGTGTATTCTGATGCAGAGAAATATAGGCTCAGAAGTACATTATTTCTAAGCTGCTGAGTACATTTCAACACCAAGCCAGATCCACACCTCTGCTCCTGCTATCGTGATGCTCACCTTGCTTCACTCCAGACCACACAGATTAGTTCTGGGAAAATAATCTTCTTTCTCCTGCTGGTGAGAGCGCATCACCCCCCTAACCAAATCCTGTCACTGCATTACAGCCACCCCTGCTTTTGAGCACCTCTGAAGAATAGGTCATTTATATTTAGGTGCTTAAGCACAGCCTCAAATGGCTAAAATTACAGAACCTACTTTATAACAACTAGGGTCAGCTTTCAGCGAACAAAATAATTTAAAAATTGCTTTTGCTATTTATACTTCACTACTTTGTGCCCCTTTTCCTCCAGCACTAGATTATGAGAAATCGATCAAATCTGTTTCACAAAGGGGGCACTATCAGGCTTTCAATGCTCCAATGCTTGGGTTTGTAGATACTGTAGAGGAATGTTATCTTGCTAAAAACTCCAAAATCTGAATCTCTTATTATATTTGTTTCAACAGCATGACCTTAAGATGGCCAAAATACCAGTGTCATGAAAGAAGAGCAGTCTGCCCAAGGATATGTCTAACCTAAAATGCACAGATAACAGGTAAATTGAAAGCAACAGATAAACCTCCCAAGTATCAAAAGATCGATAAAAAGACATCATTTCCAATGGGCATGTTTTTTCCAACAGGCTTTCAAGAGGGACAGATTTTGTACTGCACTAAACAGTACAGTTTCTGTACATTTAGAAAGTCCCATTAAAAGAAATGAACAGGAGTTTTGACCAAGAAAGATCTGGGAATTTTCTCTGTACTCAGATACGAACTACACAGTTTTATATTGACATGAAACACTTAGGCATGCACACAGAGCCACCTGTCAGTTAGCTATGGAGTTTGCCTAAATATGTATACATTTAAAACTTGAAAGCAAACACACTGAAAGTTCTACTGAAAAAAAAAAAAAAAANTAGGCTCCTTGACATCCAAACTCTTCTTTCCACGGTTACCTAATTATCCTGGTCTGTTGGCAGAGTTAGTTGATGCTTATCTTATCCTTTTTCCTCTCCTACCCTCTTTCTGCCTTATTGACAAGTCCCATTGCTTCTTTTAAAAATCCTGTTCACTTCCCCATCACTTCTCTAAAAATCATGTAAAATGTCTTTCCTTCTTCACCTTCTCCAAGTTTCCTTTTTTCCTGCACTCCTGTATATATAAAATACACTGCCAAGTCTCACATCTTAGACTTTCTACGTATTGACGTCTCCGCTTCAACCCATCCCTCCATCCTCCTTGACCCTTTGCAAATTTGTAAGTCACGGTGTGCTATTCAGGAACACTCTCTTCGAAAGCCTCACATTTAAAAACATCTCCACCTCAACACACACACGTCCCCCCTCCACACCTTCCCTTCAGGAATTAACAACTTTTTTAAAAAAAAAAAGAAAGAGAGAGAAAGTAGATGTTTGCTGTCCTCCAAAAATATCCCCGAAGAGACAACTTGGTACCTACTCCTGGCTATGAAATTCACTTAAATTATGTCTGGTCTGTTTAGCATGCCACCAGTCATTGAAAGGCTTCAATATGACTATTCATGTCAGAAGCAGCTTTAAGTATGATTCTATGATTCTATGATATGGACTTTTCTCTGACATACACCACAGCTTTGTATATTGAAATCACCGCTCAGAATTCAGTAACTATTTCAGCTTTCAACAGCAGTGTTATTGCTACTGATTTTTATATTTGTTTCCCACAACTCTCTGAATTATGATGCAGCAGTACCACTATATCACTAGTTAAGTTATGCAGGCAAACAGAAAGGTTCTATGGAAATCTAAGAATCTATGGAATCTAAGAAATCAACTGAAGGAGGACACTGGACGATGCAGTGTATCCTTTCAGTAAACATCTGGAGGCATGATGAAAAAAAACCCAAACCACCACAACTTGCTGGTAAATCAGTTTCTGTAGCATTTTAAACCTAAAATGAAAAGCAAGATCAAAATAATTCAACGGTAGAAGGTAGTCACTTCTAGTTATCCACATAACCAATGTGCCACTGTAAGACTGATCTCTATTGCTCACGCATCTCTACTTACAACATTTAAAGCATCAATACTCATCCTTCCCAAAATGACAGTAATTACTTTATTTAAAAAAAATCTATGTATATAAACTGCTAATACATTGTCCCTGCCACCCAGACACTTTCCCTGCCTTTGCGCAGGCTGTATGAAAATGGCTACTCACAATCCAAGGAATTATTTCCACATGCTGGTACTTTTGAAGGGTTGTGGATTATTTACTGGAAAATATGTAGTGCTTTTACTCCAAAGATACATTTATGCCTTACAAGCTTTAATTACGTTTCAAAACCATACTTTGAGGTGAGGTATTTATATTTTAGATTGAAGATTCAAGGTGTGGAGGTAAGATAATTTACTCTAAGCCATATCATCAATCAGTGCCAGTCTGGACTAACACCTTACAGTCCAGACTCCTCTTTTCTAATGCTTCTTTAACCAACAGTACAGGCAGGTTATATGGTTCCCAATTCCTAGGCAGAAGTGTGAAATGTAATTTACACCTTTTCTGTGCAAGTGCCCAGAGATGTTTATGTCTGAGAAACTCAGCTCAAGAAAACAATGCAAAAAGATCTGTGCACATCTTTGATAAAGGTTTTCTCTTTCACAAAATGTTCCTAGTGAAATGCAAAGAGTCTGAAACAACCAAATCATTATTCACCTTTCAGCTTTCATCACTGCTATGTTTTCAAGGAGGTATTACATCTCATTCTGCTCTCTGGAAGCTTAAACCCAGGAAATACTTCCACTGGAGTAGAGTTAAACCATGTACAGAGAATCTGCTGCGTGAAAGGGTAAATGATTTTTGGATCTTATGCTGTGCTGGTGGAATTCCACAACCTGAGTATGATCTGCCGGCATATCAAGTCTCCACTGGCTAACTGTGGAGAAAAGCAATGTATCCAACGTCAAAAATCAAGACTGCATCTCTGACATTCTCCAAAGGGGAAAATAATCTGTCTTTTGTAGCAAACTTTCACATTACAGTTTAACAGACAATACAGTGAATGCCACGTAGGAGAACATACCATAATCTGAATCCATCAAAACACTACGTTCAGATAGTGTTAAAAAGATTCAGCAGAAGCCCCCAAAAATCCAATGTTGTTTTGTAGCCTGTACTCAGCCTTTGGAGGTGGAAATAAACAGAAGGCCACATGATCACTCCACAGCCAGTGCAGGACTGTTTTCATTCAGAGCATGGTCTTGTGCGACATTAGCTGAGTAGAATATCCCAAACTATGGACTTCTTTCATCACATCCCTGGACCGATTGCCCATAATCTCTTACTTGCAAGTGTGCATGTGGGTGAAGCAAACTTCCCCCATCCAGCTGACCTAACCTCATCCAAGACCTTCACAACAATCAAAACCACGTTAGGACTAGGTCCTTCCCTGAAGATTTTATTGTCTAACATACAATATAGAAATTTGGCAAAATTGAAATGGAAAAGGAGGAGGAAATACTCAATGGATAGAGTCATCAGACATACTGATACCTCAACAGCTCACTAAATAAGGAAACCAACTTCTTGGTTAAATGTTGGCACATAGAAGTTAAATGAAGTATCAATGCTGAGAGTGATTTATTCTAAATCAAGGAAATTAAAAAGAAAGGGGTAACAAACATGTTCTTTCTGTCATCTGGGAAACAAGCATACACTTCATTAAACTGTCTAGCTCAAGGTAGCCAATATTTAGATTTGTGAGGAAGACTGAATAAAATTCAGTGAAAACAAACTTCAAAAAAGTGCAGTATTAGAGTATGAAGGTATCCTGTAGGACAGACTGGTCCTCTGCCTCTTCTGTCATCACGTGGCACATGCATTTATCTCAGGGCTCTCTTCCCTAACCCATCTTTTGTAGCACAGAAGAAATCATAGTCCCATACAGAAATCATTACAGATGAGAGATACTGAGTTTCTGCTAGTATCTGTCAGCTTCAGCTTTTTTCTGCCAATCTGTCTTCCAGGACAGTGTTTAGCAGAATACTTTATCTCAGGCTACAAGAACTGAAAATAGGAAATTGCTAATGATGTATAATTGATGGGACAGAAGAATTTGCCAAAAGCAAATGTTATCTGCCAAATGTTTAACTTTATTCACTTCAACTCTCTTATCCCAGGCATAAATTTGATGCCATCTGCCTAACTTCTTCTATTTTACTGCTCAAAGACAATTTTACAGCTCTTAAATTCCATAGTCTGTAGTCCTAACAAACTGCAAATCAAGGATGCATCCAACCAGCCATTTACTCTAAACAAAAATCTGAGGTGGGGGAGAGAACTGTATCCTGATAATCGTATCACACTCATACCTTGTCTAAGGACATTTAATAAAAATAATTCAATCTTCTGATTATTTTTTGTATAAGTAGAAAACCACAGCTACTGATTCTTCATTGTGCTGATACTGGTACTGCTCAACTACAAAGTAAACCATGCTGCTAAATCAAATTTTGAGGAGTAGGGAGAAAGAAGTATTCCCTAAAAGTAAGTTTTCCTTCCAATTCTATTTCCTCACCTTAATGACTTAATACTGAAATACTGAAGTAAAAAAAAATCCTCTTCAATAGAAGTTGAGGATGTCATTCCCCCCCAAATCCTAGCAACTGGAAGGGAGAGTTTCAACCCTATGAAAATAGCTTTATGAACACTTTACTCTCAATGATTTATCATTTTCTGATACTAAGCTTCCAGCCTAACTTTTTATAGGTTATAATAAGTCATTTGTCCACAAGCAGTACAAACAGAACATTACAGTTATCAAGTTTCATATACAATAAAAATGTCCGAAGAAAACAGAATGTTCTATTTGATCCTATTTGGAGGATTTCTGTCTGTTATTAAGGCAATTTTATATCAATTTTTTGTCTTGATTCCTGTAAACATATCTTCCACGTATACAATCCACTTGCACTAGCTTATACAGCAAATTTCATTGGGGGACAATTTTAGAAGTATGAAGGTACAGTATTAGTAGATCTCTTCAGAGAATTACTTCTCCCCCCACCAAATTTAAAACAGAGAATAGATATTCTGGGTTTTATATGCTTTGAGACAAAGATTAATAAACATTTCCAAACCGGAGAGACATTGATCTCACCCTTGGAAAGCCTGCTTTTTAAGAAGCATCCAGCAAAACTCCATGCAACTTCCCAAACATCTTTACCACAGCACTTCAGTCTCCTGTAAGGAACCACCCACAAAACCACTGTTGCAAAGTCTCCTGAAGGCCACCACTTTCCAGCTAACCTGGGCAAGTAGAGGTGAGCACTATCGAAAACAGAAGACGGATGTTCAGAGCTGAGGACTCTCAGTTTCTTGATTTCTACCCAAACCCTTTCTGCAGTCACTGTTTATAGCTGTTTGCAGTATTACACTTCAGCTTGAGCAACGTACTTAACATTTGTGTGCAATTCCCAAATTATATAGCGATGGGCAAAGGACTACTCATGAATTCGAAGCTATGGATAATATTGCTGAGTCAGGGGCTTCTTGAATTAAATCAGGATTTCCAGCATAATCACTCTGCCCGCAGTGTTGTTTCACTAGCAGTAGCAGCAGCTGCAATACATGATGCACATTCCCTTCTTACTGGTCCTTCCTGAAGAGCAAATGGTCCCAAGTTCAGAATGACCTCACCAATTAAGTAGGTATTGCTACTTAAAATGCTTACAGTGACTTGAATCTCAGGAAGTCCAAACACACTGCAAAACCACTCAAAACAATCCCCATTTTATTCAGGGCAAAACACAATGGTTTGGCAAGACTAAATGCCATGCCCAGGACACTACACTCTTAAGAGTCGGGAATGCTACACTGGAGTGACAGCTGGTAACATTTACTTTCAAGACATTGGTAAGAACTGAAGTATTGAAAATCTTAACAATTGTACAAAACTAACCTATGGGCTTCATTGAGTTAGTAGCCACGACTTCTAAATTGAGCTTTACCATTTGTTCACCATCTCCTTTTCCTCTGTCCTCTCTGTGAATTAAGATTCCCATCAGGGAAAACAGGCCCAGAAATTTGACACAACTTGCCCAAGTGGCCCAGCCAGTACCCAGTCCCCTGCAGGTCAAAGTACAGTTTTCAATGCAAGTCACGTATTTTGGAATTAATATTCATGTACCGGCTACTAATAAAACCTGAAATATTTGTAACTTGTGATAGCTGCTACTGAACAAAGCAGGTGTTTCAGCTGCTGTTTCTTTTTGAATATAATCAAACAATAAAAAACTTGATGAAATACAAGGACTTCCATAAACTGAAGCAAATAAAGTATTAAAAGTATGTTCCTACACGCCCTTTCTTAGCATATCACACTATCTTTCATGCTGCATTTTTGGTGGCAGCTGGATTCTATGTTTCAGTAGAGTCTTGCACAGAGCTAGCTACTTTGAACTTCTGCCTTTAGTTACAATCAGGAAATATTTGGCCTCTGAAAATACTGAGAAGTGTAGTATTTTAGAAATTGATTTCTGATGTCAACACCCTAACTATAATTGCATTATTTCCAAACCTTAGTGACAACGTGAACAATCAGTTTCATGTCTATAAAGTAAAACCCCCACAAACACAAAATAATCCTAACAATGGTGTTTTACTCTTTTATTCTGCCACAATTTTTTGCATGAAAACTAAAGCGTGGTGTGATTGTGGTAAATGGTAAGCAATGTTTTGCCAGCTCAGACACCATTTCAAGATTTCATATAAAAGGAAAAGCTGATTTTACAATTCATGTGTGGTTGTCAGCAGTGTTTCACATGTGGGTATGGAATTTTAAATGGTCATGTAAAACATAATTAATCAATCTGTTACAAAGCAGGAAAAGTTTACTCTGGCTTTTCTAATGCCACTAAGATGGGATTCCTTTCTGACAGACTATATTAAAAGAATAAATTTTAATAAGACCTTGAATGATGGCTGTAGCTAACTTCATGCTAAAGATGCTTTTAGCACCCACATTGCCTAGACAAGCATGGATTGTTATCCTGCTGGAAAGGTAGCTTTTAATCCAAGAAGATGCCTTCAAAGTCAAAAGCCAAAACATGTAAACATCCACACAAACATGACTCCAGACTCTGTCACAATTTACTTTGAAGGTATCCATGTTTCACAACGACGGTTAAACGTTTGTAGGGCAGGCAAATACCTTAATGGACCAGAGTTTTAAACTTTCTGATTTGTTGTTATACCGTGAAACTACACTCAGGTTCTGCCTCCATCTGATCGTTGTGGAACTAACTGGCACATTTGGAGTCAGGCTCTTAGACCCGAAGGGTGTTTTCAGTCAGGTATTAACACCTGTGGCCAAACTGTAAACTATGTCCCTCCCTCCTCAAATCTTGTCTTCAGAAGATGGGGTGTTTTGCAGCCCTGATGGCTTGAGCACATGCTTGACATCACACTCTGATATGATGAACAGAATTCTAAATCTTTAAGGGATCGAACAATACCAGCATGCTTCCTGCCCTGATCATTCACAGCTTGATTTACAGACCACTGCAGTCACTGACAGAGCTGAGAACGAACTGCAAGCTTCTAGATGATACTCAGCATTGCAATGCAAATATTATAGCCCAATTGCCTTTTATTTGAAAACTAATTTTAAATGTGATTCTTCATGCATTTTTTTCCTTAATGCCCAGTAGTAATTAATTTGCTTTAAGTTGCTAAGATTTTCCTAAGATGGTAGATAAGTGAGACCCAACTGCAATTCATAGGACAGGCTGATTTACTGCCTTAAGTATCCATTCGCGCACACACAGAAATACTTCTCCTTTGAAACTTAGAGGACCTCTGAGGTTACGATAAAAACTTCTGCCCTTTCCTCCTGGCACCAGCCAATTCTACCCAATGTTTGGAAGGATTCATAAACTTCTGAGCAGACCCTGCATTTCATTTTAAAGGCACAGAGGAAGGCCTCGTTACTTGCGGACATCAAGGAGGGAGCAACGTGAACGAACAGCCATCCTTCTGCTTTCATCTCCCTCTCACTTTTGACGTCCTGACACAACAGCCCACTGGGAAGGTGACATGGGGAGAGAGATATGCCAAACTTGTAGAAGGCTAGAATTTCCTTCCTCAGAGCAACCTCTACAAACTAAAATAGCAATAAGCCATTTGCCAACCTGCAAGTTATGATCTCTGTGAAATGACAGGGCCCAAGTCTCCAAATCACTTCTACACAAACACCTGCAATGCTGGCAAACGTGCATGTGATAAAAATCTGCAGTGTGTTTAGTACATGCAGCTTACTATGGATCTCCTCCCTTTCTTGTCTGCAATCTTCTCCAGCTCTCCAATTCCTCCAGGAATTCAGTTTATTCTGAGTTTTCCCTATCCTTTTATGTGTACATACTGCTTTATGTCTCCTTCCCTTTTTCTCTCACATACCCTTTTACCCCTACAGTCTCATTCTACCTCAGCTACTTTTCCCCTCCCCACAAATCTGGCTTCTTTATATTTCTGATCCTGTGAAGATCTCTCATTTTATTCTTCCCACTAAGCCCAATGAAAACCTCTCCCTGATAAAATCTTTCCTGTTTCCTACCAACACATACCTAGGACTGCTCGCCCTTTTACCGTGCACAGTCCCTGAAGACTGTTTAGGAGAAGAGGACAAGGACCACTCTTCTCTCTTTCCAGAAGGGACAGTTTCTTGGTACATCGGGCTCTTCCCCAAGAGGAGCTTCTCAAGAGGCATTTCTCTGGCAGGGTCACAAAGCAGGCTGACAATAGCTTTCCTCGGCTGCACAGGAAATGCTTTGATGGTAGCCGACTCTCTTCCCCAGGCAGAGTATCAAAGTGTGAATCAAGGCTTCCCCTGGAATTTGGATTTGGTTGCCCAAGCTAGAACAATAGCGGTGATGCTAGACAGGCTTGATAATGGATTCTATTTTAACTTCTGCCTTTATTTTTTAGAGCTGCCTGTCACTTGGCATTACTACCGTGCTTGCTGACCAGCGATATGTTTGTTTTCTTGTACTCCCTGCTTTCGTGCAGCTGTACTCCTCTATGGATTCCTCTGATACCTTCACTGCGAGCTCTGTGGGGCAGGATGATTCCTGCATTATTTGCACAGCCCAGTACAGGGGGGGCTGAGGCCCCTTCAGTGCTCTGTTAACACACAGCATCAAAACCTCGGGTCTGGTCACAGAACAAGGAGGACAGTACTGGCAGGAAATGAGACCCTTCCTTGCTCCCCGGAGCCCGCCTACTGCCTTCATCAGACAGAGCAAAAAAGCAAACCGGGCAGGATGTGTGCAAGGAAGGAGTTGAAACGGTGCCCGAGAGAATGGAAAGTATCCAGATGGCTGTGGTAACTCACACGATGGGAGTCAAATCAAAACAAAATGAAAACAAAACCATATGCCATGTACCCTTCGCTCTCTTGCTCTCTTTCTCTCCCTGCCTTTCTCCTGGCTGTTGCCCCAGGTCTTTCTATCAGTATGGATAATTGTATGTTACTCAATTATGTGTATGCCATGAATAACAATAACCCCTCTTTTACATTAGAGATCACGGATTACTATTATTCATGTAACAAAGAATGTAACATGAACCACAAAATTATACTCATGTAAGGGTCAAGGAAGTGTAAGGGTCTACAAGGGAAGTTGTATTTCTTCATGAAATCCTTTTTATCTGGTACGCTGTATATTTATAAAAGAGAATATTAACTTTACACGTCTACGTTGCTATATGCTATAGAAATATCTACTCACAACCTGCTTGTATCTCAGGGGGAGTATTCAAAAGCATCATGGCAGTGGCAGCATCAATGTCAGGATCTGGAAAAATCAACCAATAAATAGATTATTTACAACTGGGCTAATCTTCTTGCCCCCGTTGCTAAACTATAGGTTCAACCAAATCTCTGCAGTGAAAAGGTATAAGAGTTCATTATTCAGCGGGCTTGTTGATCACGCATTGAATTTACCCCCAAACTTGCATGTGATCCCATTGCTACTATTAAGTACAGCGCTGTGATGAGTGTCACCAAACCATACTCGTGTGTGCATGATACCTTTGCTGTTAGCCTCACGAACTTGCTGTTTGATTCTGTGGAGAGTATTTGGATTTCATTACAAAAGATTTGTGAAAGCAGGTGCAACATCACAATTTGGAAGCAACACACAGGGATGAGCTGACAGTACAGTGGGAAAGCGTTAGGAACACCTACACCTGAGCCAGTACAGAGGATGACACTCAGTCATTTTGATTTGTCGATACTGATTTCAGCAAGGTTTGAGAAAAGTTTTGGAAGCCAAACTGCTACAATTAAGGGGGAAAAAAAAAAAGAAACGAGCATTTCATTGAAGCACCAACTTATTTGCATCCTCATCCATTGTCACTTTAATATAATCAAAAATCATTGGCTGGCTGCTGTTATTCTTAAATTGGTTTCTGAATCCATCACAAACAGTCAGTTGACAGATGGTAAGTTATAGAGACAGAACAAAATATGATCCTTTTATAACTATATTCACTTGCTTCACACACAGCAGCTCGGCTGCTATGGAAATGTAGGTAGCTATGACAACAGTAAACAACCCCACAACGGCCACTGAATAAGCTGAAAAGAACATCTGCCCCAGCAAAGCGTCCCAGCTGCCCTGGGGCGCAACTTGCTAATCGTGCAGTGATGCCGTGTGACAGAGAAAGCCGCCTATGCCATGTCCAAATAAATGAAGTGTGCAATTGAAGCAGACATAAAAACGCACACCCTGGCCGACTGCTGCCTCTGTGCTGCTAAACTGAATGACTAATGAATATGTGATTGTTGTTTGGGGTTTTTTTTTTTCAGCTTGTCAGTATTTATACTAAATTACATACCAAAAAATTCAATTTACTACTAATAGCTTCATGGCACTTTATTTTGGCTATTATGTCAGAAAATTACTTTCCACTTTTAAAAATATTTGTAAATTATACCTTTATATATTTCAAATCTACTTCCAGTAATGTAATGTGGTATAATGCCCTGCAATTTTTTAACAACACAAATGACGTAGAGAGGATTTCAATATCTGCTTAAGCAAAACAGAAATTCACTTGATTGGTTAAGAAAAAAAGGGATTTTTTATTAGTTTAAGTACGTACTTTTCTGTGAATAGCTGAAAACATACTTCTATTGGCTATTATATTATTTAATTGCTGAAACAGTAAGAAGAGCAACAGCGTATCGGGTGTAAAACTAAAGTTGAAGCAGCAGCAGACTAAATTAGTATAAAAGGTGCCCACATACTGGAAAGCTGGTGCTTGTCTGTCTCCTGGACAGGTCAGCATATCCTTTTCCAAAAGTCACCAGCAGACTCCTCAGAAAAGCAGCTTTACCAAATTATGTTCATCTTCAAGTCTGAAGATAGATGAAAAGCAGTATTCCTGCTGCGAGCATCTATGCTGAAGGTACCATTTCCAAACGGCTTAACTCCCAAATGCATGCTGTGTTGCAGGACTGGGTCCACACACCACACAACCCACACAGCGAGAGTTTCCCTTTAGTCAAACTGAAGAGGGATAATCTATCTCACAGGAAAAAGCAAGACAAAAAGCAAAGTAGCCTGAGAAATACAGCCAAACCAAACCAGAATTCTTCCATCTCTTTCATACGATAAAATCAGAAGATCGTTAGAAGTTGAATTTACTGTATCATAATTCATACATCAACATTTGTTTATGGTCTGTTCCTAAATTGTGTTTTCTTTTTTTACTTTAAATAAGGTCCCACCACTGGGTAACATTGTAGCATAATGTTAATTTTGCTGTTGAAAGAGTAAAAGGACACAACCAGAAAAAACACATTTCCTGCTGACTTTGGGTTTTGTTTGTGTCACGAACTCTGTGCTTTGAGATAAAACCGATGCAACCAGTTTATCTCGAAGAGTACATTCTTAGCCTTCAGACCACTAATGGTACCACCATGTTTCTGTAATGACTTCACCATACTAACATGAGCTGTTTACAACACACAAGTGCATCCACAGCAGCTGGTTTCCAAAGCATAACCATGATTCAAGCCCATCCACATCTGCTATGGTGTCTAGCTCTGTTTCTATTGGTATATTCTTGAAGAAATCAGACTGCTATTCCATAATGCCTTGGCAGAGGTAAGAGGGCTTGGAGACATGCACCCAGGGTGGTGCCAGTAGGATCCAGGACAATGTGCTTTGGGTTGTCCTGCAGAGAGAAAAGAAAAAGGAGGGACTGGGTGCACAAGGAAGACAGGGGCCGAGGGCCAGCAGTCAGAGACCATACAAAGAGGTGCAAAAGCAACGACCGAGGGCAAACTGAAAGGCCAGTTCATTCTAGAGCAGCATTTACGCTCGCAATTTGGAGGGGTTCTCCTGAGAATGATGTAAAGAAGAGCCAAGAAGTAGTCATGAGGAGCAGCACTGAAGGCAGGTGAATGAAGGGCTCCTTTGCTTGGACTGGCATTTCCTGCTTAGACCCCTGGTAGCCACCAGTGACCCCCCCACTGACAGGCCTTTCCCCACAGTTGGCGTCTTCGCGAAGTCTCTTCCATGCAGATCCTCTCATTTCTAGCAGTAAGGGCTGACCTCACATGGCCGCCCCACCAGGCTGGTAGGTGGATCCTTTCCCTTCTACCTGCCTGTCTGCGTTTGTGAAGCTGTGGATTTCACAACTGAGATCTCTGCTCTACCTGAAGTCTGTGATCAACACAAAGGCTCCTGAAGTTATTAACAGTGGGTGGTTAGTGAAAAATGATTGCAGGAACATCTTTCCCTAGGAAACCAAGTTAAAAATAACTACATACAAAGTTTCTGAATTTAGAAAATCAAGTATTTAAATGAATGCATTCTGGTTTCTTTTTTGCTAATTAAATTGGTGAATTGACTGCATACGCAAACTGTATGTTCGTTTTTTGCTTGTGAAAAGTAGAAGATGCCCAACTTTCCCAGTGAAAGAGGAAAGTAAGTAACAATAAAGAAGAGGAAGGATTGTGGGTGTTGTACGAAGAAGGAGGAGTACGTCAAAGTCTCAAAAAGGCAACACTGGAGAGTGGCAAAACCATGGTGACAAAAATTGCCAGCAGCCACAGCTCCCCCTAACAGATGACTGCTGTCTATAGACTCAGTGCTTCATGCTACAATCTGAAGTTTCAGTGCTTGGTCCCTCATCCACCAAGTGTCCTTCACAGGGTATCAGAAAGGACCTGGAAGAAAACTTAAGCGCTTACACAAACTTACGAGGCACAAAAGCATACATCCCAACGCAGGTCAAAGCCAAGAAGGGGCAGGCACTCCACCACAGCTGCAGTACCTCCCCTTGCAGTGGGAGCCCTACTGCTATTTTTGCCATCATTGCTTTCAAAGACAAAACTTGTCTTGATGAAGGTGATACCGACAAAGTCACAAACTTCATGGCAGGTCTGTTCACTGCGTTTTAGATTCAAGCTCCTATTCAGCAAAGTGTTCAAAAGTGAACACCAAATCGGTAAACAGCATCTAGTTCTTTCACCAAGGAACTAACCTACAATTTATCACTCGGTGGAATTATGATCTAGTGCATATTGACAAGACGTGCTTTGAGCCAAACTTCACTCTGCACATTACCTGTATAGATGAAAATCTGTCCTGCATAGACATGTGAAGTGGCGAAATAGTAGGCATGAAATAATTTGGCATGAGATTACACAGAAACATTCAGCAATGCAGAGGATAGCCCTCAGGTAGCAGACTGTTTATTCTAGAATTGACAAAAAATAATTAAACCCAAACAGGATACCTGAGAAAGCCGGATGTGACAGCTGTCCTTTTATTATGTTTGTGATCTCTGAACTGAGTTAATTTCATAGAGAGAGGAAGTGTTTTATAGTAATTCATATTATTTTCCTTATTTTGATCTGATGCCACTGAATGCTTCAAATCCATCCCCTTCCAACTAAATCATAATAAAAATTAGGATAACACAGACCCTCTTGATTTTGCTACAGGGTACTTATTTTAACAGCCGTACTATAAGGTTTTAAAGAAAATAGCAGTTGAAGCAGTTCAAAGCAACCATGGCCCGAATTTTCCAGCACAGATGCCTAGAGAGAGGCACTGAAGATGCATATTTAGGTACTACTAAAATGTTACTGCCAACTGACGTAAAAAATATAGTTAGTAAATAAAACGCACCATCTGTACACTACAACCATTGCCATGTTACCTCATCAGGAAGGAATTTATAAGATCTTCTTTTAATTTAAAGTTACTGCATCTAAAATAAAACTATTTTTGTAAAGAATTGCACTTCACCATTCAGTATGCTAGCTTTCTGCCCCTTCTACTTCTGCCTCAGCATCCTCCACTGCTTTTTTTCATTCAAATGCTCTACTCTAGTTGGAATGCATAAAACTTACTGCCACTGTACTCAGAAGATAAAAGTCCAGTTTATTCCTTTTCTACAAGATCAGTCTTTTTACTCCCTGCCTCAATTCCTAGCACAACCCATTCCTACATCTTTTTTGTGATTTGATTCTTTGATATTTTCAATTTTCAGCAGCAGGAAAATGTTGGAAAAGCAACACTGTCTTCCACCTTTTACCTTCAGGCTTATTAAACTGCAACAGAGCAAACAGCAGCTTGCCCCTATTTAACTTGTCTGTTAATAGATGTGCCTTTTCCCTTCCCACATCATGATGGTTAACCTCGGTATGAGTCAGGTTAGGTCAAAGACATAGAGAATAATTAATAGAGTGAAGGCTTTTTTTCCCTGTTTTTCTTTTCTATTTTTAATTTATTTTGCCTGATGACAGAATAAGAACATAGCTGTTAAAATAGAACTGCAATGTGCAAGATAGAAAGAAATACCTGAAGAGAACTGTAAGTACTGTAACTCTGTCAAACTCCTTGGTGTAGGATGCCACTAAGTCCACTTCTGAAATATTTAAATAAGGTCAGAAGAGCTCTTAAAATAAACAGAATACTTGCAGAAGCCTACGGTAAACCAATAATAGGACTCAGAACCAAGATCTTAGGAAGAAACAAGAAATTATATTCATACCTCAACAACAGTGTGCGAAAGACCAAGAATGAGAATACTGGAAGCTATATAATAGAGGCCAGGAGGAAGCAATTTCATTACCAATATAAAACTGGTCTGGCAGTCACAGTGGTTCTCCCACTCCTTTGAAAGGATCTAGTATGAGACACAGAAGAAGAAAGGTACGGGTCTAAATGAACCAGTAATTTTTCCTGGTTTTTAAGTTCATTTCCGGCGCTGCCAAGTAAGCTACGGCACGAATTATTCTGAGAGGTCTAATTTTAAAAAATTTTTAAAAAATTTGTAAGAGAAACCTTCTTCCTGCTCCTCTATTTTGTTAAACTTGTATTGTCATGAAGTGACACATACCATTCCCATTCTCTAACAATACCATTTTATCAGCTGAAAAATTGTATAAACAGTTACAACATATATTCCTGTTAAAACCTTTAATAGAACGAATGGTAGGAGAAAGAGTTACAGAAGGTCTTGCACATGCACAAACGCAAAGAGGTTCATTTATCATTTCGAAAGCTGTGTGAAACCAAAACATATCCTAACTTTTCATCTCAGTAGTAAAGATTAAGATCAATTAACTGTTAAAAGAAAGACTCACAACACTGATATATATTTTACCAGTTCAAGATAAAAATCTTTTAAGAGACAGCTGACTAAAGAGAGATGAGATATACATCTTATACATAAAGAAGGAGTATTATAATACATTCTCTGCTTAAAAACAGTGCAGAGGTGTTTACTTTGGTTTTGTTCCTTTATTTTTAAAATATTTTTTAATTTTGGTGTACATTAGTGGCAAGCTTAATTTTCAGTGCTGAAGGAAGTGAAAATAAGATTTACCCATCAGAAAGGCAACAGTAAAGTCTTTTTTGACTCCATCCAGCCTGTGCAGCTTGTTGTACTGAACAGAAAACATCAGCTAGAGAAAGCACTAGCCAGGGAGCCTAGCACAGAAGGAGAGAAACAATTTGCTGTTCCATCATGTACTTACCTAATTTGTGATCAGGAGTTTCAACCATCTTCTTAACTGATTGCTGCAGCCTCAGCTTCTACAGTGGAAGATGGGATTATGAGGGCTGTAACTCCTTGCAGCCTTAAAGGCTGCACACATAATTTTTTTGACCGAAAGATACACATACGCACAAACACACATGCTCTTTGTCCCTGGTTATGAAGATGTGTGTTGCCTCTAACTGGGACACCAAGGTCGTCATTGCTCAAGCTTTCATAATGGTCTCTGCTGCTAATACCAGATTTTTCTTCGAGCAAAGTGGGAGGATGGCTGGCAGGAGGAAGCCCTCTACAAAACTCTGACCATTTAAGACCAAATAAACCATACCTTACTGTCCCATACAAGTGTTTGTTGTAAGCACTCATTTCCTTCTCATGCTATTTCAAGATACATTTGTGTCCACCAGACCTTGAGAACCGAGTATGTCTTTCAGTCCAGGAAGTGCAGGACATGATGACTGGAAAAGAACCAATGCATCTCACACACCCTGAGTGACCCTTCGGGAAATGTTTACAGTCCCCCCTCTCTCAGCCACTAGTTCTGCAGGAAAAGGTGGCTTTTGGGTACTTCCACTGCAAGATGCATCTTCAGGAGGGCTTCACCCAAACATCCCAACTACTGGAACCACCATGGCACAACCCGCAGCATTAACACGGCAAGGGAAGGCGAACACAGATTCCATACCGGTTCCAGGATCCAGAAAGCAAAGGGGAAAATGTCAGATAAACATGAAAACAACAGTGAGAAAGGTATTTCAGGGATCTGAAGGGAAAAAATGCTACAAATGATGAGAAAAGGGGTCAGGCATGTGACACCACCAATGAAAGGACTGTATATAGTCCAACTAGGGAGCCAAATGCAGTCTAAAACCAAAAACAAGAGCAGAAAAGGTGAACGAAAACCCCAGCAGCTACAAGAGCTGTGTGCTAGTAAGGCAGGCAGACTGACATAATAAAAGAGGAACTCAAGGCACTAGTGTTATTACAGGAAAATTCACAAACAGGGTGGAACGACAATTATTATTGAAACAGGTGTCAAAAGGTCTGTGCTTTTCAAGGAAAAGAAATATGGGTTTTCTATGGTAGGATACTGTCATGCAATAATGAAACACCAGACTTTGGAAATCGAATAAAACAGAAAACGTTTGGAAATGCTGTGGAAAGATGGTCAAAGGCGACTTCTAAGAGAGAGACACTGGGTCTGCTCTTGACTTCTTGCACCAGATACCTATCTGGATAGAGCTCTGCATCATTAAAGAAATGGGAATTATATCAACACAGGAGACTAACTTCACAGTACAGACTGCAGAACAAATGCTATTAACCATGGTAAGGCCAGTTATTCCTGGATGTGACAGCTGACAAGTTTCTTTATCCACGTTGCAGAATGAACAAGAATAGATTATTTTCTGCTCTTTATCTTAAGTAATGAGGATGACTTTGGAACAGGGGACCACAAAATGATTCAGTTTAGAGTAAGTGGGAAGGATAACAGCAAGCCTGATTTTGTTTAAGATCGATGATTTCCAAAGAGCAAGTTTTGATGAATTAAATGGTTCCTCTGAACCTCTGGGAAACAGACTGGGCTGAAGAACTCTGGACCTCAGCCAGGGTGGGCTGCAGTTTCTGCAAGTGACTGCGTGAAAAGCTTGCTCCAACTTGTATCCCAAGAAAAGTAGGAAAGATTCATTCTTTGGAAAAAAAAAAAAAATCAACAAAAAAGCTAAAAACCCAAGCTGGACAACTGAACCGACATGGTAATCAACTTTAGGAGAGAAAACAGAGAGCTTGGCTTGCTCGGTTAAGCAAAACAAAGGCAGAAAAGAAGTAAGACTCTATCAATACAATGAGGTGACCATGCGATACAGGGGGGAAAAGCACGGAAGAAGAACTATTAATATTAAGTTTAAAGATAGTTTCAGTAAAGCAACATTGGCTGAAGACAGACTGGTAACCAGAACATTCCTAGACAGCAGAGCAATGGTATTTTGGGAAAACTCTTCTAACAGGAGCTGGAACAAAATAAAAAGTTTGAATGTGAGTTTCAAAAGTATTTACACAGTGCTGCTGCTCACAATGTGACCCAGGGAAAGGCACTCTCCAGAAGCTGCCTTCCAAACTGCTTCTCTAGGGCAGGTAAGCCCTCTGCAGAACTCTATGACAGAGAGGGAAAGAGCACAAAACCACGGTGATGAAGAAACTATGCCAGCAGAAGCCTATTTGCACAGAGGCTCATCTACATAAACCTGCAGAAGCACCAGGATGACGTCTGACACTCCAGGACCAGACCTCACACCACTTCATGACAAAGCCGACCTGCAAAAAGCTTACGGGCAGTGCTACAGACGCACGGGACCCATGCCTATCAGCTTCCAGCATGCGATGTGCCCTGAGCTGCTGAACTCAGGATGGGATGCCTGAAGCTCGGTGGTTATCTGCACTTGGAGGAGAGCAGCGCAGAGCTGGAGCCTGACAGTCGGCGCAGTGCGGAGTGCTGATGTAAGCCCACAGCTGTCATATGCAGCCGGCCTGTGAGAGCAGCCTTAAGCATGAAGCAAGACTCCTGGTATAATGAAGAGGAGTTGGCCAGAGGCTACTCCAGCAGCGCTTGAACCATGGCACTATGAAGGAAAGCCAGTGAGCGAGCCACATGAGACCTGGCTTGCAAGTGGTCTCACCTCTCCCATTGCACTCCCATGTCTGCATATAAACTTCTTGCCTTCTCTCTTCTGCTTTCCTCTGCAGGACAGCGGAGCAGGTCCAGGCAGGAAGGTACAGGGAGGTGCCAGCAAGCAGAGCCTCGTACGTGGGGGACTGGGAGAAACAGAGGGGAAGGAGAGTGGCCCACAGCTTAGGGACGTCTGTCCACAGGCGCTTCTTCATGAACCTAGGAAAGGCTGGGAAAATTTGCTGCAAACCCAACAGTTCCCACTCTAGTGTACACTGCGCAATCCTGGGTTTCAAGGTGTGGATGTAGGCAGGACAGCTAGAATTGCCACCAGAAGTATGTTAAAAAAAACAATGTAAGCATGACCAACTAGCAGGTACACAGACAGGCAGGCATGCAGTCTGCTGGGGCTCAACTCCACACCACGCAGCCATGACAGCCAGCCCAGGCTCACTGTCCAGTTCTAGATTAGGTGTTTTTCCCCAAGAGGGACAGTGGATAAATGGAGGTGTGTTAGTGCTAATTCTTGAGTAAAGTCACACTTGAGAGAACAGATCACTTTTTGTTTGTAGAATTATGCCCAAGACAGGCAGGCCTATTATAAATAAAGAAAAATCAGTCTGCACCATTTACTTCCCTTCTTCCTAAGATTGAGACCAACTAACAGTCACTATTATGAAACAATCAATAAACAAATAAATCAAATTACTAGTTTTTAAAACTTATTATTAAACACATTGGAAAACCCTGCTGGGGCAACTGTTTCTCCCTTGCCAATCTTTTGCAAGTGTATCACCATTAAAGACCAACAGGACTATACACAAACTTACCCAAACAAACAGAAGCAGACTAAAGCCTATTTTCCATCAGAGCGCTTGACAATCGTTATTTTGCATTGCTATGAGCCAGTCCCAGCCTGTACACGAAGATGCTTAAGACTCGCCCAGGTCTGTGGATGACGGCTGATCACTCTCCACAGGGAGTGATGTTCAACATGGCTGGAACAAGCTGCTCTTCTGCTTCTCAGAAGGAAATCAATGGAGGAGGGAAGACAGCCCCAGCAACATTGCCATCATCTGACAAAACTGGTTCCATTCTTCCTGCAATACTCCTTCTAAACTTCTTTGATTTTTAAATAAAAGAAATGACAGAAGAGCAGGAACTTAGTGTTATGGGCCTTTTTGACTTTTTTTGCTGGAGAGCTTCCCAAGTGGGCTGAGGGATGAGACGCAGGCCAATGGTAAGGCAGTGCAGGAAGTAATGTCATTTTTGAAGGATGATTATAATGAAATATGAAAACAAAGATAGCCTTTGAAGATCTTGACATTCCCACTGCAGACATCTACAAGACAACCAATGGAGTAGCAAAATAACTTTCTAATGACAACAATCAATATTCTGAGACCATATTGGCCTCTTTTTAGTGAAAGCTCCTGCTGAAATCAACACAGTGAACGTAAATTGCCTGAACACTAAAGAGACTTGAAGATTGAAATTAGTCAGCCTTAGCTTAGGGCTTTAACTTAGCTTAAACAGCATAGATAATACTAGGATCTATTTAAAACAACTGCAACACAGTTTGTTTAGACTAAATATTACATCCCAGTTATTAGGGGTTTTTTGTTTCTTACTTCAATACTTCATAGAAGATATTTTGTAGAAAATATGTTGCAAACCTGAAAAACCCTATCAAACTTGCTTTCGCTTACATTTTTCTTGCATTTAGTTGAATACGCCTCTCAGATCTTCCAGTAAACATTTTGCTAATGCAGAGACTTAGTACCATCTGCACTATAGGGTAGCAAAGGTGTAAGTTAAATATTGGCTACGCTGGAATTTTTTACTTAAACATTTCACAACCAGAGGAAATATGAAATGCCATGAACTGAAATGTGGCGAGAGAATAATTCACTTGAGTCTCTAGAGAGCGAGCACTAAGGCAAGAATTTCCAGCTAAGTTGCACTTAAGAGGCCCCTTGGATGCTTCTGACTTGCCAAACTGCTATCATGTAGCTCCTTTCTATCCAAAACAGTTGAAACAACCTTTTTCTTACTATTATCTGTTGCATTTCAATTAAAAAAAGGAAGGGGAGACACAGGATTCCACTTCTGCCAACCTCTGGTTTGCTGTGAATGATCCTGTTCAAACCTCTTAGACTCTGAATCGCCACTAGCTGACAGGCGAGGTTATTGGAGGAGTAAGGAACGGGCAGAATACAACCAGAATTCCTTTGCAAACTTTCAGATCCTCAGCTGAAAGGTGCAAAGAGTATTTACTTCACAAAATAGCGTGGGTCAGCTAAGGGGCTCTCGTCCCGTTCTCTTTATGTGGTGGACAGGGACCCAAAATGACCACATGCACAGGCTGTGCCTGAAAGAAGTCGCTGGACATTTAAAAGAAAAAAAAAAAAAGAAACGAAGCTTTATCCAGATAGTAGTGAGAGCTGTGGCTGTAATCCAGGAAAGCACTTATATGTGTATACAAGCCAGAGAATGAGTAGTGCCCGTGGAAGAGGATCAGAGTACCAGCATCCTGCAGAGCTCAGCCCCAGACTGGAACAGCTGGGCAGCTTAACTATAGCTTAGGACAGTTTTGTAAAAATTAGTGCTTTCATTAACAAGAATTACAAGTGTGTTTTGTGCCATCCTCACAGGCATACAGCAAGGCCAGAAGGGAAATCACCTTTTAAATGGTGCGAGATCTCGTTTCCCCTGCAGCTCCCCAACATAGCTCCCCATCCCAGACAGCCGTGTCCCTGCTGGGGAGGAACGGCCGTCGCTCCAGCCAAGCGGGCAGCATGACAAAAGCTGCCACAAAGAAAGAGGACTGGCTTTTAGTAAGTATGAAGTCTTGTCAATTTCGTGTTTACAATCAAATTGAAAAAATGCCCCACGTTTCTTTTTGTGCTCCAAAATTTTAATGGTTTACTGATTTTAACCACAAGTTTTCTGTAATCCTTGCCAGTGCAGCACGCAGGAATCTGTCTAGTCTTTTAGAGTTCTGCTTCATGTACGTACAGGCAAATGGTTCATACTAATGCTGCCAGCTCAAATTCAATTTATTAGCATGATCTGTGCATCAGATCTGTGTGTCTGTGAGAGCAAAGGACCGTCTGTCTGGGGAAACAAATCTTAATAATGTTTGGTAATCAGATCGATTACAACAAAACAGAGCGGAGAGAACATATTCATCTTGGCCCCCTCCCATCTCTGCCTCTCCGCGCGCTGATCTTTAACAATCGCCTGCCCCCTCACGGGAGAGTCAAAGAGACAGCTACCCACCACCGGACAGAGCCCTCCCGACTCATCTCACCACCCCTCACAGCCAGAACATGAACAGTTTCTACGCACCCCAGTGTCTCTAGAAGATTTCCCTCCCCACTCTGAAACTCCCTGCTTCTCTTCTTCCTGCTTCCAGCAGGGGGTAGAAAAATCTCAAAGTATAAGGGTGGCAGACCTCCAGAAAAGCAAATGCAAAAAGAAAAAAGCTCCTATTTATTTGTTTTTATTTTAATGCCATCATTTATAGGCAAACAGCTGTCTTGCACACAGTCTGGAATAGAACTGAAAACCTTATAGGGATCCTTTCCTCTCCCCTCCCCTAGCACATACCTGATGCCCCAATTTAGAAACAATTATTCCTAAATCTGGTGCAACATTTCACCCAGTACAACTAAAACGCTAATGGCATGCATCGTAGTCTTTGTAGGGCCTTTGTTACAAAAGCCACAAATATTCTTCCATTGGGAACACACCAATGAAAATATTTCTATTTTATGCTAAATTGTCAGTGAAATTCCAGTAAAGTTAGAGACCTGGTAGTTAAAGGACTCCTTAGTGCAGGAAACCAAGTGGTGGATAGTACAGCCATAATACAGTTATGGAAAACAGTGTAAAGCCTTAAAATGGCTGGAGATAAGTCGCATCACTCACTTGTTTCTGAGGAGACTAACAGTGGTAATTATACCTGATTAAAAATCAATGTTGCTGGAATTGATGTTGGCTGGGAAGGGCCTGGAATATATAAACCCCAAACTCTTAATTCTGGGAAAGCATTGAGCTACATCTTCCTTTATCAGGGATGAATGTAAACAGCTACCTTCCTTTTAGTTTCAAGGCAAAGTATCTGGAAACGCATTTGAGGTTGGTTTTCATGTCATTACTGGGTATTTTAGCAGAAGTGTGAGCATGTATTTGCAATGTAACAAAGAGCTTATTTATAAAGTTAGTTTTGGAAGTGGGAAAACTTCCTTTTCTACTCCTCTCATGTCAGCCAGCAACATCAAATCTGATCTGGCCCTCAATCATGATAATGCAGCACAGCTTGCTTAGGCTCTTTACTGATGGGACTGCTTTGAGATTGCTAGAAAGGATGCTGATGAGTATTAACTATGATGTCTGTCATTTTGTATCTCTGAGTAATCCTACAGCTCTATCATTACGATAGCAGAGTGCCTCTCAAGAGTTTAAACACACGAATTCTCTCTTTTCTTTCCAAACTTTTAGATTAAGTAGTTTGACTAAGGGTATGTGTGTACATCAAAGAAAAAGAGACACACATGCATGCACAAGGTACTGGAGAAAAAGCGCAAAAGGTAGAAAATTGAATTTTGCAGCAAAACCTGTGACAACACTCTGGCTGAGCGTGTATCTTACGTGAACTCCACCTTTCATGGTCCTCAAAGCTAAGGCTATGCTGGAACGTAATTACCGAAGGAGGTCACAGCTTTTCAGGGGGAAAAACTGCAGGAAATCTCTTGGAAAGCTTTTGACTATTTGGACAACTCTGTTGGCTTTCCAGGCTGGAAAATAAACAGATACATTCATAAGAGCCTCTATACATCACAGCAGTTTTTTGGTTTTGGGTTTTTTTTTTCTTTTAAATCAGCTGAAGGGTTCTGTCAGAGCAGCAAATCCATTTTTACTGTAAGTCATTTAAGAGTATATATTCTACCCAGACCAACAGAGAGGATGCAAGTCTACTGTTACAGATGGATGGAGCAATACTTCTCGCTCACCTAGCAAAATGGGCATCCAATAGCTCAGATAAACTGAATGGCCCCAGAGTGGAGGTAGAAGCAACAGTCTCCCACAGGAAGGAAATTACCTTGTGCTGTCCCATCTTCTCCACCACCACACTTTTGTCATTTGCTCACAGAAATCTGGATTTGCTAAAACAGACCGAAGCCCTGGTTGGAAAGAGCTGCAGGCTTGCCTCCCATGTTGGCTGATGCCGTCGTCTCCATGAGATGAGATGCTCAGACTTTGCATCACCACAGTGCCACCAGCTGACCAAACCTAGAGGAAGCTCCTCACTGACCCTGCACAGATGTTTAGTCTTCTCCAACTTTGCTCGTTTGCATGTGTTCTTATCAAACAAACCCATACCTTGAATGCGGCTAGGAAAAAGCAGCTGACTACAATCACCTCTGAATTTCACAAGCTGAAAAAACAGTCTTCCTTTCAGATACCCTAAATGTACTCATGGCTACTGTCCCCTCTTTACCCCACAGAATGCAACTGAAAACACATTTCTGGTCAAGACCTTTCATCCTTAAACCTTAAACATCACACCCCTCCAGTTTTCTTTTCTTTCTATTTTTCTGTCCCTCTTTGGCACACATCAGTCCTTCCAATAGGCTTTTTCCCTGCAGGTAAGCACGTGGTGCCCATCACCGTGGTACCAGAGCTCCTCACTGCCAGACAGACACCCCTCACACCCTGCTCAAGGACAGAACCACAACACGACTTTGCCCAAGACCCACAGCAAACCTGGGACAGGGATGGGGCCCTGAGTTTTCAGGAGGTTGGAAACAAAACCCCTCTGGAGCAGACAGCCATAGCTGAACACTGAAATACAATGCGTTAATAAGTAGGTCAGCTTGTTGCTATAAAAGCAACGGGTTTAATGCCGACTGTGCCTGCCAGCGGGAGTAGGAAGCGACTGCAGTTTCCCCTGTTTCCCACATTCAGTCCCTCCGAAGCCAGGACTCTACTCCTGTGCTGCTGCCCTCCCGGTGGCAGGGCAGGGCTGGTGGGGTGCCCGGGGTGCTGTACCTTGGCCGGCAGCAACTCCGCCTTTGCAGGGCTGCGGTCGGTCGGGAGCCACAGCTGAAACCTTGCACCAGAAAGCAAATTCCAAGAAAACAAACACTATCACTAGGCAATTGAAATGCAGTTGGTAGCAACAAACAAACGGTCTGCAACTAGGATCTGGGGCTCTGTTCTTGCCAACAGGTCCAACAGGTTTTGAATATTAAGTCACCACAAGTTTTATTAGTGCCTAAAAGGGAAACATAGCAAAGACCTTGTCACCTGGGGTTTCACTGCTGTCCTTCCTTTAGTGCAGCTCCCCTCCGTCCCCCCTTTGGCAAGGAAGTATTTTGACCCTCTCTAAATTAGTCAAGAAGAACATTTCCCTCCCATCCCATTGGAACACGTAGCATGCCTGAAGCAGGGCTGCAGGCAGGCGCCCGTGGTAAGGGGAGGCGCGGGGGCAGCACCCTGCCCACAGGGGAGCGGGAGCACTTTTTGATTCACCCTGAGTTTTAGGTTGCGCAACGAAGTGGGCGTTGGAGTGAAACGTGGTGCCGAGGCAGCATGCTGGCCCTCGGCGCAGCAGAAGCAGGCCTGGGCTGCCCGATCTCCAGGCCCACCGCCGGCGACCCACACAGTTCTGCGTGAGCCCGCCATAAAAACCTGGGGCTGAACCGTACCCACGCGGCTTCCTCACCTTATCACAGCCGACACAGAAAGCTCTCCTGAACAGAAGGATCACTGCTTGCAAAGGACACAGTTTATTTTAATAAAGGCTCTGATACACTCTTGTCATTTTCTTTAAACGTAACAGCAGTCAAAGGCATTTACTAAATATAGCGCAAAAGGCAAGAAAGTTCATTCAAATGTGTCTTCTCCTCTCAATGAAGCAGCTCACTATGATGCCTCTGCAAATGGATCTCCATGAATCAGCCCAACACGGCATCGCGTGGACTGCAGGACCACAACACAATGCCCAAATACCATCTGCTCCTCCCATGAGCTGGTCTTGAAAGCCTTTAGCTTTTGTAAACAACTGCTGATCCATTTTATTTTGAGATGCTGCACAATGTAGCAGAACACACTTACTAGCTGACTATAATCAAAAGCTTTATAGTCTGCTAAACTTGTTTTAAATAATGCATAAATATCAAAAAAGACACACTGTACTCTTCATCAATTTTCATGCAAACTCATTTCTCTGTTTGTTGCATTTTCTGTTTATAGCAGTATGCTTTAAACCACAGAATAAATGGTATTATTTTCCGTTCCATTTTAGCTCTAGTCCAGAAACATACACTACATTTAATTACTGTTTTGGTAAAGTCCACCTACGCAGACAGGCTGTGCTTGCATGAATCAACTGGTATCTCTGGATTCAGAGAACAGAAGAGGTTAAAAAAAATGAGGGCACTTATGTCAGCCCCTCCTTCCTCTCCCCTGCATTTCATCACACTGAAAGGGTTTAAAAGTAAAAAATTCCTTCCACATCATATAATCCTGGCATCTGCTGTGCAGCAAATCAAGCTCTCTCATTTTGCTGTGTTATTCCCAAAAGTAACTGTACAGATTTGGGTCTAGAACTCCATTTTCCACTCCCTGAAGTTTCCAAATACCTGTTTTTCCTATTTAGGCACATCAGAAAAAGCAGTAAACACAGCTAGTAAATACAAAGCAATCTCCTCTGTCTAAGTGCAATTCTGATTGCATTACTTAAGAAATATAATTTCCTGAGGCTTTTTACTACCTCACTTTATGATACACATGATATGGTATCAATCTACCAACTTTCTTCTGCTGCCCCTTTCTTCAGCAGCCTGCAGCTCACCCGTGACATTATGTAGTTCAAATACGAAGCCATTACCAAGATTAAGCCACAGAAAGAATCCAGCCTAGAGAGTGAGTAGGTCGCTGTGGTCATGTTTATTATTTAATAACAGTGGGAATAATTCATATCACAGCAACAATTCTCTACCACTCCATTTATAAGTTTCAACCTAAAGTACATCAGACCTCCAGGCAGTGACGGGAGACAGACGGCTCAGTCCATCTGGACTCTCTCTGTTAAGCCCTGGGCCCATATTCAAGGCTGGACTCTAGAGTAAGATATATGGGAACGATCCTTCTTCACCTATACATGTGTCCAGCAAGCCTGTGCCAGCAAAACCGTGGGAGTAGCACGGCCTCAAATTCACATCCTATTTCCATGCAGACAGTCTTTCACTGTTTCAGGTAAGGTGTTTCATCTTCCCTCCTAAATAAATGAGGTTTAATTTTTCTCCTTTGCATGGGCTGCCTGGCTGGTGTACTCACTCTGCAAGCTTTTCAAGGCGAAGACTCGTCTCTTACTATATGTGTCTCGGTTGACAATAATTGCTGTAGTTGTCCTGAAGTCTACAATTTCTCAGATTTTTTAAATGGGATTGAATAAGAAACCTAGTGCCCTCACTAACACCTTTCTTAGATATATCTTCTTCGCAAAAGAGGGCAGTCTCAGTCACAAAGCTAACGTAATCCTTAATTTTCTTCTTTCCAATGCTCTCCTTCATGCCTTTGCTATTTGTTAATATGATTTCAATACATATTGAAGCCACAATGAAACAGAAACAGGAAGAGAAAGGAAGAGATGACAATAAAACTTAAAACGTTATTCCAAGAATCTTGCCATTCCTACAGACCTCACAGATGAGGCATTTTACTTTCAACTTGCTTTTTCCTACGTGCCTTTATCCTGCAGCCTCAACAACTGATGAACTGCTAACCGGGTTTCCAAATCCTTACAACAGGGACAAGGTTTTTGCCTTTTTGTTTGGCTAATCTTTTCACATCTATTTGCCTTGCTGCCACGACAACTAAACAGCAAATAAGTGATTTGGGTTCATTCAATAGATTCCAAATTGGGAGCCTGCCTATTTTGTTTGCTTTAGGGCAAACGGAGGAAGCAAACAGCAGCTTTGTAAGTGAAGTTACCGATATTCTTCTCTCAATTATGGCTGTGAAAAGATACAGAAATGCAAAGTACTCTTTACAAACAGACTCACTTCATGCTGATCCAACTTGTTCCAATTCACTTTAATTCGATTCCGCCTCTAGAAGTGGTTTAGCTTTGATACCTACTATGTTTTTTTTGCATTTCGACGGATTGTTTTCAACTCAGCAGGACAAACTAATGTTAATAAGTTCCCTTTAGTTTTGAGTATTTGCTTAAAAGGGGGGTGGGGGCTTGCAACCAAAAAACCCTGAGGCTATAACCAGCTCTCAGGGTGCCCAACACCATCTTCTCATTTCTATCACCTGACCAATTCCCAGCGCTGACACTGTTTAATACTTTGAAGATTTTTCCACTAAGGTGGAAAAGAAAAAGCTACTTTAAAAGGTCTAAAAATCCCACCCAAAAGCATTTTTTAATAATTGCTTGCCTAGGATGCAATGCCGCATAATAATTTTGCAGAGTAGCTGCAGCAGGCAATCACGCCTGGCATATGGTAGTTCAGCTGCAGTTTGGAATAGGTACTGCTCTGAAGCACAACTTTACTGCTCCATGACTTTATGGCAGTAATTTGAAGACTTCTTACCCAACTTAAAAAATATTATGAAAAAGAACCCACTGGAATCAACATATTCTTTAATAAAATAAATGCATTTTGAAACTTTCAAAGTTCATTCAGCTTCTTCCCAGTCTGGCCCTGGCAACTAAACAAGTACAACACACATCATGGCAAGAGGCCAGAGTAGTATCACAGCTCGGAATCCCCTTTCTTTAGAAGTCCACCCAATTGCATGAATAAGAATCAGCATTTCTTACATGGATTTTAAAACCCAAACAATTCCTGCATCTTCTGCAAAATTCTGCAAGGAGCAGAGACCAAGAGCAAGGGACACAGACAGGCTTAACTCACTTGGCTCCTCCAGCAGAGATGGGGCATCTCCCCTTTCAGCTACTCCATAAGCACCACAGGCATCGGCAGAGAACTGTAGATTCAGCAACATCATGCTGGGATGTAAAACCCCATAGCCACTAACACGCAACTATCAGAAAGTCCCTAACAGTGCCTTACTACTCCAGTCTGTATTTAATATGTGCTCCAAACCAGTCAGGGCACTGTTAAAAATAATAAAAAAAAGTAACTGGGATTATTGTTAGAGGGGAGGATGGAGGAATGGAAGAAGGGGAGAGGAGGAAAACCAAATTTCTTACCTCGTAACCCCACCTGAAGATGTATGAGAAAAGAACCAAAATACGCTCCCTCAGAGGCCCAAGAAATTCTGGGCAATTGGTCCGGCAAATACAAAAATTTACAACCGATACAAGATTCATGGACCTGGAGGGGGACGGAAGTTTGCTCCTTTGTAAGCTGAAGGTAGAAAGTCCACTAAAAAGACATGAACAGACCTCCACAAAGTTGACCCAGCCCTAGTTCCTGGTGTTGATTACAGCCCTGTAGAGACACCCCCCCGCCCCGCTTCCCACACGAAGGTTCCACATTACACAAACACTACAAATGATTAAAAATTACATGAAATTTTACAAAATTACATGGTATGCTTCTGCTTCTGTTGCCAGCCCCGAAGTGTTTAGCACACTGTTATGCTATCAAGTTTTGTACTCTGTGCCAGTCACTCCCCAAGGTGTTTATGTGAAGCACTCAGGCAAAATGAACAGAACATCTGTATTCTATTTGCTAATGAGCAATCATCATTTCTACAATTCTCCAGCCAGGGATTTTGCTGTTTGGAATACTAATGCCATTTAAAAAAACTAAAGGGAAAAAAAAATGTTCTGCTCATTAGTACTACAGTTACTAAAATACTTTTGCACTATTTACAGAGCAACCAGGCTTCTATATCCATTGCTTTCCAGTATTTTTACAAAATTAGAGCTTTCAGAAATAAAAACTTTGATGATATATACTTAATGAATTAGCACCATTTGCAATGCAGCTCTTGCTTTAATTACATTTTACCCACACAGAGGCAAGGATTTAAAATAAATTATTATAAAAGCTTTTCAAACACACCCTACTGAAGATTCCCTTCATTGCTTACTTTTTATATTGTGGCAGCACCCACCGCAGGCTAGATGAGGTAAAAAAAAGAGAGTTATAAACAGACCATGGTCTACACATTTAATTATATGAAATTCTTATGTGTGCATAGAGAGTGAGGGTATACAACAGGTTTGAAACTTGGGACATGTTTTTTCTGCAGACAGTTTCCATTCTAACCAATGGATATTTGCATCATGTGAGGACCAGGATTATTCTGACAGAAAGACCACATCGTGGAAACAGCAACATGCAAGGGAGTGCTCCCGGCTGCCTCTCCCCACTGCAGCATTTGGGTGTCTCGGATGTGAACCTCTCTTATCCTGAGCATCAGAAATCATTCTGCTGAAGTCAGTGAAGTTGAAGAGCAGCAAATGAGATCAGAATGGGATATTAAAGTTGACAAACTCAATTAAAGTGGCTTATATAAGAATCATCTTTATACTTGCTCATGGCATGCTGAAATGTAACTTACCGAGCAAGAGAAAGACGAATAAATACAAGATTTGATTGCTCTATCTGAAAGTCCAAGGTGGTACTCATGCTCTCACGTGAGAGCAGGTGAGGGGAAAGCATCCTTGCTAGGCAGAAGGAACACAGTACACCAGACATGGCTGTTTCTCCATATGAGAGCAGAGATGTACTTCAATATGCTGTGATGCCCTTTCAGTCTAAAAAAAAACCCACCCTCATCCTGTGATCCACAATCACATCAGGTAGGGTCAGCACATTTCAATCACTGGTGAGATACTCAAAGGCAGCTCTGCTCCCAACAGGATGAGATGTCTCTGCTGCTGTAGCCATTTCCCAGCAAAGACATTGCGATGGAGTGTTTCAGTCCTTGGCTGGGGAGACTTTCTATTGCCATGGCAACCGGCAGCGGTCCACACGCCACAGAGGACTGCATCCCTCACCCAGGCAGGACAGGAAACGCCGTGCCATACTTAAAAGCCACCTTCCTTAATACAAATCAAATCAACACATTAGAGAGCGAGAGGCCCTGACTCTCGTGGATACTGGATAAAATAGTGTGCTCATCAGAAACCCCTCCCTCACCCCACATGCTCGGCTGCAGACTGTGCTTTAAATGACTCTGAGGGAGGTGTTTTGTTTGACTGAAATACCCAGCTGGCCTCATTTTGGTCAGTCAGACAGGAGGCAGCCTTTGTTTTTTCAGCATTTACCTCTCTCCTTTTAAGCAGTCACCAATCCACTTGGAAATACACATTTCTCCTCCTCATAGAGCTTCCAGCCAGCGGCAAAGCCAGACCCAGCCTGTGAGGAGGAGCTGTCTGCCTCAGAAAGCACAAGGCCCCCCGAGCCCCCCACATCTCGGCTGAGCGTGAGGCAGACCAAAACCACAGCCAGATGATACCCAGGAGCAAATAACTGTTTCTTGTGTCATGATAAGGTAACTCGCACCCTTCCCCTTCTGCCCTCAGAGCACAGGCTGCTCTACCCAAGCCAAGGAAAAATGCGCCACTGGGACTACTTTGGTTCGGTTGAAGCTTTCTACATCTGTTTAAGGAAACAACACAAACCTATTTTAATACATAGATGACCACAAACCGTAACTCTCTTTCACTTCCCCAGAACTAATTATATACATGTCACCAGAGTGTCATACATCTCTCTCTTTCCACCTAGAGAACACATTTTCACTGCCGCAGTCATATGCTGAACAGTACCCTCCATGCAACAGTTTAGGGAAAAAAAACCCTAGTCCTTCAAGTGATGTGTGTATTTTTATAAACTTACCTAGAAATAATGCTGAGCTATAGCAGTTATTATTTAACAACACATCCAATGGGGAAAAATAAACCACACACCTTATATAAATATCGATAAAAACCTTCCTTCTTACTGTGTTAGTACCAGCCTACATCCACACCAACAGTAAATATAAAGGAACACCGTGTACTTGCACTGAAACAGCCTGCACGCCTTTACTGTGAAAGTAAAGCATGAAACCGTGTTTAAAGGCGAATGAAGTTAAAACCTGACCATGCTTAAAAAAAAAAAAAAGTTACATTTCACTTGAAGGTACAGAATTTGTGACCACGCAGTATGAGCAAAGCTGCAAAATTATCTGTAGAGGGACAACAGATTCTTTTAAAGAGAAATACAAGAGTAAGCACCCGAAAGAACCCGGAAAACCTGAGAAACTATTGAAGGAAACTGTTAAACTGACCATATATAAATGCCTGCAATCAACAAAATATCGGGGAAACACCAGACTGAAAGACCAAAAAAGAAAGTGGTTTATGCAAATACAGAGTGCCCTTCATTTGCACATCAGGATTCCCCTTCTCACTGTGAATAAAGTGGATACCCACAGGCAAAATTAGTTGTTTTCATCATGCCATGCCTATGCAATTTTGCTAGAATATACTAGCAAAGAAATATGCCAATTCTGTTTCAAAATATATTAGAATCACAAATATTGATGTGTTTTCTCAACTTCAAGAACAGAAAAAACAAAACTAGGGTTGGAAGTTGAATGTCTCACACTTATTAAAAAAGCAATGAATTAGAACTGAACAAAAAAGCCCAAACATGAAAAAGTACAGACAGGCCTTTATCTCCTCTCAAATGTCCAAACATCCTCTTTCTCCCAGCATGCTGTATTGTGCCATGTACCAGAGACACACTACAAATAGAACAGGCTGCAATATTGAACCAACATCAAGAAACCATCTCTTAAAACTAAATTTTAAATGAAGCACTTTCATGAAAATTGAAAAATATAAGGACACGAAGAAAATCTGATGGAATTCTGTATAACACAAATAAGTCCAATAAAATTTTCAGTTTCTGTTTTAAGTCAAGGAGCCAGATCTAGCGGATGTTCTCACAGTAAGTCCACTAATGAGGAAGTTTGATGTTTTGAGCATAAAAAGAATAGTATATTCAAATTTTAAGCGTGGGAATCAAGTTACCTACCTTCAAAGTACTTGTGGCCAGCAGAAGTCAAGGGAGTTGAATCTTACTTTCTTCTTACACGTTAATGAAGTAATGGCCACTCTCGTCATTACTAGTTTAAGCAGTGCAAGATTGTAATTAGAAGAGAAAATTCATATGCTAGTCCCAAAAGGAGAGACATACAAAGAGCATCAAGCAGCAGGACTGCAGGAAACATCTGATAACCAAATGTGCGCACACAACATAAAATGGAGACATTTGTTTATTGACAGTTGCAAAGTAGGCTGAACATTTTATTTACTGTTATCTCATTTTCAGTATTACACAGATCATTTGAAAGAGGGCAACAGGGATGTAAGTTTAACAAGCATGAAGCATGTCCATGTGCATATGTTTATGCTAACAACCATGGGGAACTTCAGCTCTTTACCTTCTGCCTGTTCCCCACGCGGGGCTATGACAGCAGAACAACTTCAGTGCATGCCAAGCACGCAGCACAGTCTCTCCTCCCGACGTCCTTAGGCAGCTGCTGAACCAGGCTAACCGCTGGCAGCCGGGGCCATTCCCTCTTTGGCAGCAACGCTGCCCACTCTAGGCAGAGTTTGCAGCTCTCTGGCTTCTGCCCTCCCCACCCCTCTGAAGTGAGGGTTCAAGCTCTTTTTCCCAGTCAAACCTCAGCTCCTGGTACAGAGAACTTGCAGAAAACACTTCTGCCAGCAGAAGACAGAGCCATGCACTCTGTGTTCTACACTCAAACTTTTCAGGTTGGGATAATGCACTGGTAGGACATCTACTGCTACAGATATAGAGGCTCAAAAAAAGAAGTCCCCAAAACGTTCAGCCCTCCTGCATTGTGTGGATCCCTTTTAAGATGGAGCATTCAACCAAGTTGTTAAGTTCAAACTAGGGAAAGAACAACCAACCCGATTTTAAACGATCAGAGTTGAGATAGAGACACAGTGACAAAATCAGAAGGCCAAGTCAACGTGAGAGCCATGTAAGCAACGGAGGATGCCTCTTACCCCTTCCTGTATGACAGTACACATGACTGCACAGACCCAAAGACAGACAGACACAGACACCCTCAGTCCTTCCAAGCCAGCCTCTCTCCAAGCAGCTCTGCACTAGGTGAGCCTCATCCTTTCTGCGTTAGACAACACCGTTTCCGAAGAGCTACTCACTGAAATGATTCTTGCTCCACAATTAGCACCCACGTGAGTATGGAAAATCAGACCTATGGCTTTGCCCCGTTCCAGCCCTCCTGCACTGTGTCCAGGACAACAATTTTGTAACACGCTGCAGTATCCCGTACAGCTGTGTCAAAATGGTGTAACACTGATCGCCTGTGACAGGAAGCATTTGTACTAAGAGATTTCTGAAAGCAGTACAGTATTTCTTTGTGTGAAGTAGCTGAGAAATAATACTCACAACCCCCTCCAACCTTCTTTTCCTTTGTGCGCTGCCAAGCAAAACGGGTCGCAAAACATGCTCTCTTTATTCTTTAACTGATGGAAATTACATTAGAGAGAAGCCCAGCACAAAAGAAGTTTTGGCAAGGAATGTGCCTTTTATGTTACGTTCCATAAAACACTCAAAGATGTATCGACTGATATTTACAAAAAGATGTTCTTCATACATCTATACATGGTGGCTGCTGCACTGCTGACTTGATCTGCACTTCAAACTAGCAATATAAAACAAAACATTTTTAAACATACTTGATAAAAGCAATTTCTTAAGAAACAAAGACTTGAAAAAAAAAACCAACCCAAACCCTGTGCCTGTGCTTTAAAATAATTATAGCAAAGAAATGCCAACTTACAATGTATTTCTGAGTATCACTGAAAATAGAAGTGGCCTACAGTATAAGCAACTGGTTACAAATGTATATGGAGTCTTTGTTCCTAAATAAAAACCACCGTAACTAATGTCATAGACAATCCTTGTAACCTCCTCTTCGAAGCCTTAGAGTCAGATTTATTCCCCCTGCTCATTTGGTGCTTTGCCACTGGCAGCACTGATTTTCTGCCCTTCTCAGTGATTGCTGGAACCTGAAATCCAGAAAGCCTTCTCGTTTCAAACTTGTGCTCCGTTTTCAGCAATAGCAACAGCGGTCTGGAGTAGTTTTTGTTGCGAGACAGCAAAGAGCCAACAAACCACAAACGCAGGCAAGGTGTGCAGCCCTGCCAGAAGAAACAGTCCTTCCCGGTAAAATCCTTCCATCACAAGTGTGTGATCTAATCTACAGCTATGCAGTTTTGCTTACTGCTGATACTATCACTGTGCTCTCAAATGCTTTAATAGTGGCAATTCTTCCCCAAAAGGCAGTCTTATCTGCACAACCATGAAGCTGTTCAGCAGTAACAACGCTAAGGAATTTTCCAGTTTCAGTAAGGATAAATAATACACTAACATACTTGTCAATGCCAACTTCTTGCCCAGGTATAGTCGGCATATGCTGGTGGGGTCCCACCAGGGCAGCGCTCACTTACATGCTCACCTGCATGTCCCAGTGCAGCAGGATCCTGCCCCACCGCTGGCCAGGGACATGTCCATGTCACCTTCAGATGAAACCAGGGGCGAGCCGAGTGCAGCAGGGCTGGGGCACGATCCTGGCATGCACCATCCCGCANGGCATATGCTGGTGGGGTCCCACCAGGGCAGCGCTCACCTACATGCATGTCCCAGTGCAGCAGGATCCTGCCCCACTGCTGGCCAGGGACAGGTCCATGTCACCTTCAGATGAAACCAGGGGCGAGCCGAGTGCAGCAGGGCTGGGGCACGATCCTGGCATGCACCATCCCGCACTCCCGAGGAACCGGATCGCAGCCAGTTCTCAGCAGGTACCCAGGCTTGGTGAGGGAGCGCTCCCTCGGTGTAACACAGACAGAGTCACCACGTGCCAATTTGTATTTGGTAATGCCTCTGAAGATACACTCTAGTTAGTAAATGCAACCATGCCAGCAAAAATGCTTTTTGGTGGTACACAGTGTTCTTGCAAGGAGAATCTACCCGCAAAACCACATTAACAAACCCTCACCAACACAAAATTCACCCGAGCCTACTGCTGAGGTGGTACAGCTACAGTGCTGCAGTTCTTGTAGACCAAAATACAGCACAAGCCACCAAGTAAGAAAAAGTGCTCTGAATTATTTCCAAATGAGTACTTTTAAATATAATTATTGCGACACTTTTAAAAGTTACTCGTATTTCAAAATATTGCTGCTTTGCATATTAAATCATTTCTACTACACTTGCAAGAGTTAGAATCTCAAAGATCTGGAAGGTCTTTAAAGAAATTAGTTTTCAAAACCGCACAGAAACTTAATTTTCTTTATTTCTTTTGGCAAATTGAATCAGTACCATAACTTACTCTCCCTAACTTTGGTAAATCACTCTCTTCCCTGAACATAAGAAAGGAATAAAAACGGCTCAACATTTGGGAAGAGTTTTAGGTTACAAACAAAATAAACATTTTAAAATACAGAAACTGAACTGAAGTAATGACTCATCACCAATTGCATCTCCCTAAATATACTTCACAAATTCTATTACTTCTGTCTTTTCTGGAAGGAAGGGAAATGCTTGTCTGAAAGATCCAAGTAAATGAAAGCCATGGAGGGCTGGTTCTCCTCCTCCTGTACATGTGTTGCCCCCAGTAATGTGACTGGCAGTCAGACACACCTGCCGGAACGAGAGAACTGCATGCGAAGAAAATATTTTAAGTTGATTACTAGTCAAAAGACCCCTTAGATAACATGATAGTACTGCTGCAACCTCTTCAGAGTTTCAGTCTGTTTACTTTCGAACAGCCGTGCCCCAGCTGTAAATCACACAACTATCAGAGTGCTGCATAAAGGTCCATGAGTCACTAGGAGGAAAAGTTAGACGGATAGAAATCTAACTTCTTTAATGTCTTCCAAAACCACAATAAACTCTAAACTTTTTATAATTAAAGTTATGTTATATTCAGTAAACGATGTTTATGTAATTAAACACTTGTCAATACTGTGGGCAAAGGAAAGCCACTGGGAAAGTCAACGCTGCCAGCTGAAGCCTTGCATACAAACGTTGTGCTGCCACAGGATCTGCCTTGTGCAAAAGCCCGGCAGAAATTCAGGCGATGCCTGAGTTGCTTCCCTACCGCATCTCTTGAACATTAAACTGGTACAGCAAGATCATTTCACTTTCAATTGCTTGTCTCCTCCCCCATTTATCACCCAGTACACCTCTCTGCGTTAATTGCTTTTTAAACATTGCTCACACTTAAAATTCAGACTCAGCCTATACCATTTACTTCCCAATATAACTTGATGTTCAGAGTAAAACACATAATTACTTTATAAAAAGTTATACAAATATAATTAAAAATAAGGTGGAAACTCCCCCCTCCCTCCCCCCCGCGATTCATTTTACAACATACATGCCCTAATTAAGCTTAAAGCCCCCAGTTTATGCTAATATTTTGGAACGAGCTCTTTTCTTCCTGTTCAAACTACGGCTACATGAAAGGGACTTGTCAGCACTAACTCCCACAGCAAACTCTCAGCCTTTATGGGAAAGTTTTCTTACGTTTCCTTCACTGAGAACAGGCACAGTCTGAAATCCTTTGGTGAAAGCTCCTGTAACTCAACAGACTTCCGGGGGCCGAACAACTGGTTCTTCATGTGACATAGCTGAACATCATTGCTGGCATTTCTGTCACCTACAGATTAGCCCACCGGCAACCACACTGCACTGTGTGTACCGGACGTGCAGGTTGGTACCAGGACTCCACACGTGGGCAACAAAGAAGTGGCTTTAGTGCTACTATTCATAAACTGTGAACATGAAAGCTTTTATTCTACTGTATCAGTTGATATACTGCTCCCTTAAGCCCCCTTATAAAAGAAGGAAAACAATTAAAACCTATATTTAGACAAGGCAATACTGGAACACTGTTCTCTGCATGAACACTAGTAAATATGGACAGTGCAAATCTTGTGCCAACTTTTTTTCTTAATTAATGTGTCTGTGTGAAATCAGGACTTCCCCAAAAACTTAGCAAATCCACACTGTTCAGAAGATTATGGAGGGAAATACCAGGTTGTCCACCTAAAAAGAAATGGTAACAATTTTCCCAGGACTACTTTTACCAACACCCGGCACTGCCTGCTGTGAACACTGCCTTATACCACAGGCTCAAGTAAGAGGAACCTGTTTGTTTTTATTCTGCTAATGGCCACAGGAGAAAATGACTGCAGGAATTATCATCAAACCTGGAGCAGCATTATCATGAATTTGGTTACCCTCTCAGGAAATGTAAATTTTTATTCATACCTCTGGACAACAAGAAGCTCAATTCTTCACTGCAAAGTTTGGGGTTAATTAGTCTTGGAAAATAAAGATTTTCAGGAAGAACTGAAGTTGTAAGATATTCTGGTGTTAGTTCAACAGGATAACACTGACTTACTTTCCTTCTTAACTGGTCTTCTGTGCACTGCTTTAGGTCATTGCTGATTTTTTTTATTTTTATCTAGCAGCTCAGGTACTGACTCTTCCTTCTCTACAACACTTGCATCTGTTTCCACAATCTCCCTTTAAGGACAGGAGATCCACGCCTTGGAAAGTGCAAATATGAAAAGCCCGTTCCTCTTTCTTGATTCAGTCAGTGGCTGCTGCATCGTCTTTCTTGATGCAGTCAGTGGCTGCTGCAGAAATGGAGGCAATTCAAAACTTCAAACATTTTCAGAGTGCGAGCCCACTTCTCACTTCAGAGCAACAACTTCAAAGTTGAAGCAGCTGCCACAGTACATGGCAGATTCAGATGCGCAATTGATAAGTGGTCCCAAACTTTAAGTAGTTGGTACCATATTTGAAGCTTTTGATTGGAGATCTTGCTAGCCACTGATGGAAACCTCCACCAGCCACAGCAGAGCTTCTGAGCAAATTTAATCATAAACTACCTGCAAAATCATCTTTTTGTAACGCTGGTAAAATGGCACGTGCCTTCCTCTACAGTTACATGCTTTCATTGCAACTGGCAGAAGAGAAAAGGGGGAAAAAAGCAAAAGCATGGCTAGGAAACCATGAACAAAACCAGCTAGAGTGGATCAACAGTTTGGTCCTGCTGTTTGTCTTGACCAAACTGGTCAGTATTTCATGGAGTGGACACATAGCACTCCCCCAAAATAAACAACCAAGCTGTCAACACTGCCAATAATACGCATACAGCATCAATGCAGCAAAACGCTCTGTCAGGGAAGAGAAACTCAGGCTTGCAACAGATGCTGCAATTAAAATGAGAAGAGCTGCAAAGCTGCGCTTCACTCCAGAAGTAAATTGTTGAACTGTAATTAATGCTCGGTTTATTAAATAAGCATCAGGCTTTTACGTCATAATTCTCCTAAAATCCTCAGCCATTACATAACATGTAAGACTGAATTTACACAGGCTGCTTTGGTTCTGAAACATCAATGTTCATTTATCCATCAGGGGCCCAGCAGGATAGAGTTTACCATTCCTTTTAAAGTCAAATACAGCGTGATTTTACTTGCTCTTCAAGATTAGCTCAGTGTTTGCACTTTCGTGTGTCAGGCCAGTTTTAAAGACTCACTTTCAGAAGTCCCTGGAACACACTGCATTTATCACAGCAACAAAGACAGAGGAAAGGTCTTTTTTTTTATGTTTGCTTTTTTCCCCTCCCCTTTGTAAAAGTATAGTACTTTCTGGCATTCTGTTCTTTTCACAGTCACTTTTAACAGATCGACACTCCAACAAAGACAATCAGTTTCATCACGTTTACTGAGTCCTTAGTGTGAGGAGAGACTATAGATTTGTCAGGGAAATGCTGAAGTTGTTATCCTCTGCTAATAAAACTCGCTGTAACACAGTGCAATGCAAATAGTTAATCCCAGCTAGTTTGCAGAACACAGTAAAAACAAGCACGTTCTTGGTGGCGACATCATTACGCTTTCTAGGGTACTACTAGACATCTCATCTTCAGTACTAACAGAGAGAAAAAAAAATCTCCGAGTTATGCTTGAAAACCCCTAATCCATAGTGGAGCAAAGAATCACAGGTTTTATAGCCCTTTCCACTAACACCGGAGAACACGAGCAAAGAACAAAATACCACCCTGTCAGCTTTGAGAGAGCCATTATGCTCTGCTACCCATCAATGCAGAGAATGATTAAGTCTTGATTCCTGCTGCCAAAGACTTCAGATAAAGAAGCAAACCATTCATTTCCAGCCATGATCGCACTTAGCAAAGCAAGCAAGGGAACCAATAGTAAAGTATGCTCAGCTACTGAAGTTTATTGTGAATCGCCTGTAAGTAAGATTTCTTACTACGATGATGTCAAAAAATCCATTCCGTGGAGGCACCAGCAGATATTTATTTATCTGAGGTTAGCATGGCTTCATGAAGAAGCAAGAAATACTTAGTTTGGATGACAAATCATTCCACAAACATTATTAATCCTCCAAGCGGTAAATATTTCAGGTTTCTAGAGCCAATTAGAAAGGTCAGCATTTATCTTTTTGTCTGTTTCTAGCCTTAATAACTTTTGCACTCTGCCTGTAGATTAATCATTGAAGGGAAAGATACAGAGGTTTATAAATAGGAAAAATAACCCAGACAATAATAAGAGAGGGTCCAGACTGGACAAAAATTATCTCTACCTGTTCTGGTTTTGATGTCTGTAGCCTACCTTAATCCAAAATCTAATTACTTGGATTAGATTAGGACAGTGGATTTTCCTGAAATGCCCAGGCAAACCACATGCAATTTCATATTTGGGGCACAAGGCTGCATTTCATTTCCAAATCCCTTTTAATTCCACACAGGCACCTGTAACTTCTTTTTCCTATGACAGGAAATATTTGTCCCTCTGCAGAAGTTTATAAAACAAAATCCCTGCCTCTAAACCCAGCAGAAGACTATTATTTGGCTTTCATTGTTATTCATTTGCTACATCTGAGGTGATTGCCATTACTAAGAAATCGAGAAATTCTACAGCTTTTCAAGTGAGAAATATTTTGCAGGGGGATTGGTTGTTGGTTTTTTTTTTTTTTTTTTNCCTATGTTCCATAAAAAGGCAAAGTAGCAAATAAAATATCAGCCATACCCACCTCTGCCTGTGCATGACATCATTCCACCCGAGATGCAGAATATGGGATGTTACGCAGAAGCAAGGATGCATACCAATCAGAGTCACAAATGCACAGTAAGACAGCAAAGAAAACAAAATGGACAAGATAACGAAAAACATGCCTCCCATGTAAACATTTTCTGATTACTAAATGGGAACCTTGTTTCTACACTTACAATAAATACACAACCAGAGCCGTATAACAGGTTTAACTCATCCAAACTGGTTCCTGGATAAGTTTAGTCTTCATGAAGAAGAATCATTAAGAAATAAGTAAAACTTCTTAACTGCTATCGAAAATTTTCTTTTAAAACTGATGACCCCTTTCTGTATTCTTGAACCAGATTCCTACATCTCAACCATCAGTCTCTACTGCTTTGACAAACATGGTTTTGTTCCTTCCCTGAGAGAATGAGGATATCCAAAACACATTAAGAAGAAAATAAGAACAGTTCCCCCCAAACTATCAACATACATAAAACCCTCTTGCTTAAAGAGGACACATAATTTGGACTGTTTGCTTCAGTACAGTTCTTGGGAGGCTGCACTGAGCAGGCATGTACAATTTACTTCCAAAACATCCCTTTAGGAAAAGATCCTCTGAAAGATTTCCTAAATGCTAGCTTGTACACTATGTGTTTTAATTAACGTACAGAATAGAAATTACCATTCAGATAAGATAATGCTCCCCAGCCACCCCACCCTTGGATTCTGAAACTCTGCCAGATTTCTCAGCCCCTCATCCGCTCCCGTTTCTAGCAATCCTCAGGCCCTGGTTAGCATTAATTCAGCTGCAGCTGGAGAGTTTCTCCAAGGCAGCCTCTTCAATTCCAAAGTGCATGAACTGCTTAATTTGAGTGCTCTGCGATTCGAGTACTTTAAGCAGAGAAAATACTGCAGGAAATGAGAGACCTCATACTTGCTTATGCCACTGCTCCAACAGCTGTACAGACAGAGCGACCTGCACCCGTACGTGCAGCCCCAGCTGCCAGCACACGCACCCGAGCAACGTCACCTGAGAAACCCTTAGTCTCCTGACTGAAATTTCAGAGAGTTCACATGCCAAAGTTCAGGAACCCACAGCAGAAGGTATCACCGGGGTTTGTCACATGGAAGCTAGCCCAGATCTTACACAGTAGCCATGCCTGCAGTGAAGAGTCGTACAGATTACTGGAGATAAAAAGATACTCTCTCTGGTCATGGAAGTACTAATGGGATTTACAACTACTTCACACAGATAATCTGTTATTCCCCTGTCGCTTTCCCCACTCCTTGGACATGATGTACAATTTCTCACTTGGCCAAGTGCAGATGATCTTTTATCCTCTTACCACCTGCCTATTTCTGGTCCTCTGTGAAGCAATCTCTCAGTAAATGTCCATTACAAACAAAGAAAACCTATGGCAAATTTCCTACCAAACTGAGAGACCACGCAATTATTCATTCAGGCCTTGAAATTCAGTCTCCAGAACTTACAGGGAGATACTTAACAATTCTGGGGCGCATTTCTAGACTATGATGGTAATCTCTCTCAAGGTGGATTTTAAAAAACTATGCAGGAATCAAGGAGGGAACAGGGATCCTGGGGCTCCTGCCACACCTGATGGGCACTGGCTTGCCCTGAAGAAGTCACTCAAACTTCCCATTTAAGCCAGGGGTACTAGTGTTCACCCAAACCCACTAAAAAGGGTGCTGTGTGATTTAATTAGATGATGCTTTAAAGTATTTGGAAGATGAGAAATGCTCTATGTGGCAACTGCTCAGAGTTATTATCACAACCCCAGTAATTTATCATTCTTGAAAATATTTCGTAATTTTTGAGGATAAAAATAATATCTAAGGGGTCCTATTTAGACGTGCTACATTTAGACACTGGATGTCACACAGCAAAGGTCTGTCATTTTGATTTTCTGCAAAGTGCCATACCACCTACAGAAAAGTACTGCCTGAATAAGCTCAGGTATCATAAAGTATACTTCTGTTAGAGTGACCAGGTTATGAAGCCCTAAAAAATGCAAATGGTTTTCCTTGATCACAGAAACTGACCCAGAGTTTCAATTTCAGTGAAGAAAATAATACATACAGGTGTAATGGGCAGAGTCAAGGGGGACAAACCCCTGACTAAACAACTAAGTAACAGAATAATCTTTTTTGTTAAATGGATACTTTAGTCTCTACCTGAGTAGATTGAAACTTTTAGAAGGGGTGCTCAAGAGTTCCTTTTTTATTATTTTTTGAGCACCTCAGATAACACAATAAACAAACTCTTTCAATCTCCTACAGAATTGGCATGCAGCGTGCAAAAGCATGGCAGACCCAATAGTCTCGATTTTCTTAAATATACAAATAACTAACCTAAATGAAAGTCATAAAGGTGGCAGAACTGAAGAATCCCAAACCCAACTCCACCCACCAAAAGGTGCACTTAAAAGCCAGGAAATGCTACGTTTTGGCAGATTTGCAGCGGGCCCCCAAATCTCAGTTTCCACAGTTAATGCACTGAATAAAGCAGGAGACTAATGGGAAAAAAAAAAAAGATTAAGCAATTAAATAATAAGAGGATCTGTATCCTAAAGTACACATAACAGGAGAGCTGAATTAAAATTGCATGGAAAGATACAAGCTTTTTTTTTTTCCCAGCCTATACTCTACTTGTAGTAGACAAATCACTACCAATAGCTAATTAACGTAACTGACAGTCAGCTTTGTCAGTAGAATACATTATGGCAGAACAGCAGCCTGGCGGGGTTCAGCAAGCATAGAAGAAATATGACTTGTGAAACCACCACCACAAAGCAGCGCAGTGAAAGCTGGGACGAATCTTTGTGTTGGTATAACAAGAACAGCATGTCAAAATCTTCCCAAACTTCAGCATTTGTCCTGAATTCATGAGAATTAGCAAACTGTGAGTCATTTAGGAAACTTAGTACTTCATGTAAAACTGGTCCTTGCCAGCTCACGGAATCCAAGCAGAGAAAAATCCAAATTCCCAGACAGGTGAGTCAGATGCAACAGGGCATTTCTAAAGACATCTTTAATACTAACCATAGTTTATCTCAATTAGTCCTCATCACCTGGTTTCTCCTTCCCCAGGTCTGAACACTGCTTTTCAAATTGCCTTTAATCAAAATGGTAGATGCTCACACGGGGATGGAACCAAGAGCTGTTTCCTTTCACAGAGGCCACCTCGCTCTGCCCTTTGCAGAGCCCTCCTGGCACCGGCCAGCAAAGGATCACCACCTTCCCCAAGGAGGGCTGACCGCAGCCCCCCACCGTGTAACCCCAAGCGGCCAGTCTCTTGGCCAAAGGCAACTGCCGCTTTCAACCAGCAAGGTCAATGGGGAACCCTCGTTTATTATTTTGCATGCAGTTTGCATACCTGGAGCTACTTATCACACAGGCTTTTTTTGCTTCTGAATGCTCAAGTGTCGCGCCTGCAGAGAAGGAACTTCTACAAGCTTGAGCTTGTTGGCTTCCTATGTAAATTCAACAGCATTTCGCTTCCTGATTTTTGGTTAATAAATGCTGAAGAAACAACCTAAATGAAGAATCCAGGAAAGCTAAGGTGTTGAAAAGGGTACCTGTAATAAGACAATTCCTCAAGTGTGTTGGGTGCTGCACTTGAACACAAGAGGCAGTCCCAAACGGCAGCGCAGATGGCTGTTTTAACAAGCATGGACATACAAGTGGAGGCTCACGATGCTAACTGCAGTTGCCACACAGCGATTCACACAATTCATGTCCTTTGATAAGAATATTCCAATTTTCGTAAAATTATTTGTAAAGTAAAATATGTAAAATAACCTGAAATGTGTGCAAAGCATGGTGGAGGGGTTACACATTTACAGACATGGTTGCTCACGTGAGTTACGAGTTCAAAAAGAAACCACAGCTAGTTGTTTTTCAGCCAGAGTTTTGCAAGGTGGCAGACAGGCAGCACAAACTGCTGAAGCTCGCAGCTCTTCTCCTCTCCCGGGACCCGTGGCCAGCCGCTGCAACACTTGGGTGTGCCCCAAATTGCAGGTTATGGGCTGTTCCAAGAAGCAGTTTTAAGATTCTTCGCGTATTGTCTCGGGTCTATAAAGCTGTCTCTCCTCCTGTCAGGCTTACAGAGCACACTCCCCTAGGATATTATCTGGAAAAGAATTTCAGCTTATAAAACAGGTTTACCAGCTGAATAAAACATCAAGAGGAACTGTATACTTTAGGATCTGTTTTCACATAACAGATCTGTTCTAAGGTACATTTTTTCTTTATTATTATTTTAAACTAATCTTCAGTGGAAAAGAGTATTACTCCACTCAAAGTACTGCCACAACATCTCTATTTGTTTGGATAAACTAAAAAACCCAAGAGATGCCTTTATTTAGACTGGTGTTTCACCATCATAATCTTAAGCTGTTTTACTCTATCTTTGGATTGCCGAATGGCTGTTCCGTGGTCTTGTGTACTAGCAAATCTCATCTGGACCTTTACATTTCATTTTCCTCCTCTGGCAAAATAAATTTGCTACTATTTGTTGTCACAGTTAATCACAGAGAAAGTAAAATATCAGTGAACAACTCAGCAATGTTTGTTTTATAATCTTTGCTCACTGTCGTCCCACGAGTGGAAACTAAGGGCTACCTGGAAGAGTTTAATGTGTGTCACTCTTCAAGAAAAACATCTACATGTAGAGAGAGAGGGCACCTCTAAAGATAGCAGTCAAATCCTGAAATGTTTACAAAATAAATCATGACGCCACTGACCTATATGCATTTGCAAATCTGGCAAGAGAGTAACCACTGATCCTAGCAACAAAATTTCAGAAGGATTCATTTCAGAAATCTTCCAGTAAATTTGGATCCTGTTCTTCAGAAGTAATTGGAGCTCTGCTAGCCCCATCGTGACTGAACAGAAAAGCCAGAGAGCCATGACCTTGCAGTACCGTGCGCTCACTAGGTTCTGTCCTCATCCAGTCCTGCCCCGTCTCATTTCTGCCTCTGAGCATTAAGCTGTTCAACAGACGGTACAGAGAAATTAAGGGTTTGCTGGGTATTTTAAGTAATGATTGGAGTAGACTGTACCAAGCAGCTTCTGTTGCCTTTATGTACGAAACTGCACTCCGAGCACTCCTGTCGTATGCAGGTTGCCTCATCCGTGATTAATACTGCCCAAAGCACTAAGAACAAGTGTCAGTGCTGTACTCCACACCAGTCGTGCCAAACCTTTACTCAGACACCAGTTCACGTATTTCAGGCTTCATCTTTCTTACAAATACTGCAATGGCTTCATTTGCATAGGAGGGGTAGAAACAGATGTATTTGTGTAAGATACTGTAACCCATTTAAAGAAACAGCAAAGTTACAGACACAGTAAAAGGAACTACCTAGAAAAGCCAAAAAGCAAAACCAAAGAGACGGAACATGTGAGTTACTGACTACAACCTAATAAAATAAATAAAATTTTCTAATTTCTTAATCTGTCATGCACCTTGGCCAGTATCTCCTATTTTATGTTTTTAAGCCAGTAACTCTTCTCTACAAGTTTCAAAATGTAGACCTAGTTATTCTTGTGGTTTATCAGTGTGACCAAGACAAGTTGTGATATTATTTAAAAAAACCCCAAAATCTATAGCAAAATTTACAAGAAACAGATCCAGAAGTATTCCTTGACTGCTCTAGACATCATACAGTAAACAGGGTGTCCTCTACCTAAGACAGATATAGAAACCTATCTTTTTTAGGTGATAGACTAAGTTTTTATTGACATAATGACATCCAGGGGAATTAGGGGGGAAAAGGTCAACACAAACTCACGGTAGTGTAAAATTAAACTAATTTATTTAAGAAAAAAAAAACCCACAACCCACAACTTTACAATACACCTAATTTTTTTAACTCCAAATTGCCTTAATCATTAGCAGTGTCAACTGCAGTGATCAAAACTGGAACTGTTTGAAGGGGAAAGGGGAGGAAAAAATCATTAAGGGAATGACTTCAGATTTGTTCCAAAGGACCAAAAGGGAGGACTGACAGAAACACAACATACTAGAGAGAAGAAAAGGTTTATAGAGAAAAAACAGGGGGGAAAAGGGAGAGATATAACACATGGTGGTGGGAAGGACAGTATTTGTCACCAAAACCAAGTAAAAATTAATATTTTGCTGTATTCATATCTCAAGCCTCGCATTTGGATGACACAGAAAACATTTCCAAACAGGAATGGAAATATCTGGGTTTCCCAGAAAAACATTAGAACATATTTACAGGTAATTTTTCCTCCATGGATGGGTTTCAGAGTTTATGAGAACAGAGCAGATGCACCAAATCTCTAGCCCAAAAAGGGATATTTTTCTAGATAACTGTGTATTTCTTCGCACATCTTCAATATCTTAGATAACCGCACATATTTATATTTAAATGCATTTATTTAAATATACACATGGGCACAGACATATTTGTGCACACAAAGCTCACCAGGTGGTTGGACCTTAGCTATTTTATTTTTTCATCTCCAGGAGACAAAACTTACTGTTCTTATTTCTCAGGAGAGACAACTTACTTAATGTAGTAGTATGAGAACCTGAGACTCAACACGTGGTTCACAAAGCAGCACATCCTATTTTATTGTAAAGAAAAACAAAGTAGGTTTTCACACAAAATAAATGAAGTATGTTTAAAAGCTGCAAAGCAAGGATGTGTTGTAGAAATATGAAAATGAAAGATACGCAGGAAGTGTTCGCAGTATCTTCATTCGATTTGTGCATATATGTAAAAATCAGGACTGGAATTTCCCATCACTCTGTGACCAATTTTAATTTCAATTTCACCTTATCCTTTTCATGCACTAGAGAACACTATGACAGGCTAGACACAGAAATAAATATTGTCAGAGAGAGAGAGAGAATTTATTACCTTTATTGTATGCAATTGCAACCACTGTGAGACTTTGACCTATAAAGAGAAAGGAAACTAAAAGAAATAACATGTAAGATGAAGCCAAGGATCCTATAGTGGTATTTCCAAATCGACAGAGGTTGTCCTAAAATAATTTAAAGAAAAGTCATGTTTTCTTTGCTAATTTGTGGTCAGTATTAAATACATTAAACTGAGGATAAATTCTTTTACCAGCCTACAAGTCTTACGGACTCTTGCCAAAGATCACCTTTGTAAGAAAATGAGTTTATCCCATTCTGCTGATTAGAGAGAACTGTTTTGTAAAACTGCATCCTTCAGGATCCAGATGCAACTTATCTTTCCCTTACAAAGGGGGAGGGAAGCGAGGAAGAAGTGTGCTATACAGTATGTTCATGTTTATAGTCTACTGCCTTGGCAGGTGTACTTCAAATAGCTTGAAACCAGTAGCGTAAAGAACTACATACCCCAAAAGGAGCCCTAGCTTTGGTTTTGGGGTTTCTGAACACACTGTTCTTCTACTGATAAAGAAAAGAAATTCTGCCTCCTTCCCTCAAAGTCCCAATTCAGTTTCAAGTCAGTTATAAATTGCAGGAAAATCAAGTAATGCATTCACGGTTCTAAGAACGAACTTGGCCGTCCCAGAGGTCTGCATACTCTCAAGTGTATAACTGAAGAATTTCTAGTCGTAAGATTTATTCCAATATTTTAAACCAACAGATTTTTTTCACATTTAGCTTAAATAACGCACAGCAGTGAAATGTGCACATCACTGACCACCCTTCCAATTTAAGATAGCCTCTACTTTTCTCAACTGTTCAAATAAAATTAAGCTCTCAGTAATATGCTATTTCCATTAATTTGCCATTTCTTCTAGATGTTTAAGAAATGCCTTCTATAGAACCAAAAACTTACCAGTCTTTAACCAGCAGCACAGAGATCTGCTCTGACCAGCAGGGAGAAACTCTTAGCATGTTAGAGAGGAAAAATGATTGCCAATGTTAACTGTGAACAACATCAACACAGACAGCACATAAAAACACAAGACATGAACATCGCTTGATCACCACCACTGTTTTTCCCATAATTTTCTTCTGTTTACTAGTTACGAAGCTTTGGTTTCCCCAGGGATCCAAAAACATGTAACTGCCCATCACACAAGCAGGTCATAGCAAGAGAGCATCTTAAAAATTCCCAGAGCTTCTGTTTTAATTCTCTCAGTACAGATATTGTCTGTCTCAAGAAACCTGACATGCAGTCAAGGAACAGCCCAACTTGACAACAGCTTTCCCTTGCTCATAGCAGTCTACACATCACCAAAACTGCTCATAGCAACACAACTGCAATATTATTCTTATTTTAGTAATCTCCATGTAAAGCACAGGCTTATGCCTCTCTTGTAGCTGTGCTCTCAGACTCTACAATTATGAAAGCCAAGATTACTTCTAATATCAGCCACCTCCACAGTTTAGGAATGCCAAACAGTCACAGTCTCTCAGCACGGAGCATATGCTCCAGCTTATCAGCCCAGAGATTTTGATGGCAATAATCACAATAATTTCACAGTTACGGAAAATAAATCTTTACATACTCGACCATTTTCCAAGTTACCATAAAAATTTTACTGCTAGTTTCTTACTGTGACTTGTTCAGAGTTGTAAAATGGGATCAACTGGTGGTACGCAACGTCCCTGTCAGAGACCACTGAAATGTCTCATTCTAAGCCCCAGCCTTGCCAGAGGTGGCCTGGCCCCAAATTCCACCTACAGAAAAGGTTTGACACCAACTGCTGCCAGACTTGACTCTCTATCTGCAGTGATCACGTTCAGGACTTCCCAGCTACCTGACAGCCTCGTAGGAGATGCTCTCACGGTGCCGCCAGAAACCCTGGGCACAGGCAAACCAACCCCATGCTCTGAGCAGACTATAGCTCCTCGTGGGGAAAGGAAAACATCAGAGGAATCCTGGATGTATGTCAGTCCTGGTAAAGGAGAAAGCCACAGAACAGGAACTTGCCATTTCTCTTGCTATATCTAGTCTACATCTTCCTTCACCCAGCTGAAACCCCAGGGTGGCACAGTTAGTTTTCCACATGTAAGTCCATATGCATGTTTGGGGGGTGGTGGTGTGGAACAGACATGTCTCTGGACAAGTGCACCTGTACTGACGCCTAAAGAAGGGCCAGTCACAGAAAATACTTCCTAAAAAAGCTAAGATCAGCTACTGGTGATTTACAAGAAGTGGATGCCAGTGTTCAAATTGCAAAGTCACAAGCACATCACCTGCAGGGTGAACCTCAAAGGAAGCTAAGAACATATTTGCAGCCATTTAGCAGCATCCCTGGAGCAATGCCACCTGTAGGTTACCTCGGCACTGAACTCTGTCTGGGCAAGGACTATCCATGTCCCATCTCCTTCATGCTTTAAGCAGCCTCCCCGTCCTTTCCTACACTACACTCGTTATTGGGGCAGCCACGGCAGCACTGCAGGGACCTGCAGCAGCAGCAGCAGTTATGTCTCTCTTCGGTGTGTACTGCAAAGTGCTGTTTTACTGCCACCGCCCACACAGCAGTTGACACCGAAGGTAAAACAGGCAGGTACACCCAGATGTATCCTCTCCTCTGCCCAAGGTTAGCACCGCGGTAGAACTTGCCTTGCAGCACTCACCCACACCCTCCAGTTGTCAAGGAAAGTAAACAAAGCCAGTAAACTTCATCTTGAGTCACTCAGAAGTAATAATTTCAAAGTCACTACACTGGACTGTTACAAAATAAGCAAAGTTATCTGTAAAGATAGCAAAGACACCTATGCAGATCTAAAACATAAGTGACTGAGTTTAAACACGGTAGGAATTTAACTTATCGTCGTGTACTCTGCAACGTGATCTACCATTAGCGAGACCTGTCTGCCGCCGTTCGGTTTTCTTCCTTCTCAACTTTAGAGGCCAAAGGTAGCTCAGATGTTTTGGTCACAGGGAATATAAACAGCCAGCGGTCACATTTCCTTAATAATGGCTCTAATATCAATGTTAACAGGACCGCACTTCAGGCACTCAATAAATTACAGCTTTTGCCCATTGTCTTACACACTCAGCTAGAAAAATAGCAATAAAAAGACTATACACATACTGCACAGCTAATGCATAGCACCCTCTATACAAATGTCCTACACAGAACACAGGGCTAAAAATGTCACACTGAAGTGACCATTTCTGTATGAATTGCTGCAAAATGCCCTCACTGGGATTTTTTATTGAATGCAGGGTGTTAAGGCCATTTTAAAATCCTCTCGCAAACATAAGCCCTACCAGTACCCCCAGGACCCCAGCAGCCCCACGAGGGTTTTACCCACTTTTCCAAACAAAGGAGAGCTCTGCTGTGCAAATTACTCCCTTAGGGACACGCTGCACAACCCCTCTGACTTAATTTTACTTCTTCAGTGATACCACTGCAAACACACTGAATGCTAATAATAAATAAATTATGCAAATATTTGGTCTCTATGGAAGCACCACATGAATCATCTTCCTGAAAAGAAACTCCTGAAGAGATTGTCAGGTACCCTTCATGTGTGGGGAAAAAAAAAGCAAAACAAAAGAAAAAAAAAAAAAGCAGCTGATTTAAATAATAATGCAATGTGAATGAAAAGGGATTTATTCTAACAAGGAGATACAGCAGCTTCGCTGTGAATTCAGTAGGTTGACCAAAGCCTAGTCTCCAGCAAACACAGAGCATGACTGTCACCACAGTTTCAAAGGGGGTGGAACTGAAGGTTGGAGAAGCAACATTTGAAGAGAAAACATGGTGAAGTCAGAAGGTTTGGTCCACTTCTGATGAACTGGACCTGAACTGGACACTCAAAACCTCAGATCTCCACACAAAACAGTCATTTATGGAGTTAAAAGAGTCAATTTCCAAGTGTACCTCTAAGAGTAAGGAGCTTAATTGAAACTGCAACAAGAAAAACAAAAACAAAAACCTAAAATGCTTCCCTGCAAAAGCTACCAAACAGCACTGTTGCTTTTTACAGTTAGGTTCCCCTTGTTTAAGGTTCTCCCATTAGTGAAGCATCAGAATATGATACAGAGCCAATATTTTGCAGACTCACAGCTCTGGGCATCAAGAAGCACTATTATTATCCTCATTTCATAGAGCAGAAAACCAAGGAATTATAACCCCAAAGCAAAAAAAGTGTTTAGATTCTTGGGGAATGCAAGATGCCCAAATGTGCATTAGGAAACTAATGTTTAGTTGGATTAGGGCATAAGGGTCTTGCCCAAGGTTGTGTTATAGATCACAGCACCTATAGTCTACCAAACCTAAGGCTGGACTGTCTTGCATCACTTTTGGCCTTTCTTCTTACAGTCATCATTACATTTAAGTGTTATATAACATTAAATTATCTGTAATATACACACTACCTTGTGATGTTGATTTTTCTTTGCACCTGTAGGTAGCAGAAGAAAACAGAGCATTTCTCTCCAAGTCTGGTTTTCTTTTGAGGTGTAAGACATGCAATTCTGAAAGTTAAATGCACTCAAGTCTTACTGAACCCTCTCACCTTTCAGCTCTTCCCTGCTCCTTCTCTCCTCACCCCCATTAGCACCAGTAGGTATGGACACTTCGTGTCCCAGGATGGGCTGCACCTCTCCCCTACATGCCCAGGACTTGCACCTGTCCTGCTCGTGCAGTGGAAAGAGCAGATGAACTGAATTTCTACCAGAAGAGAGCTTACGGTGCCTGCAGGGGCCCTCGGGTGTTTGTTGGCGGGTACTGACAAACACATCCCATTTTTTCACATTGTTAGAGAGAAAATGTGTGTGGCTGCATGTACGCAGGAGTCTTCTCTTTGTGAACTTGTTGCCAACTTCCATCTTGAAGGTAACAAGAACAATTCCTCCCAAACCTCTCCAGAGAAAAGACTGAGTAGCTGATATGGGCAGTACTTGTTGTCCAAGGAAACCAGCCCCTACTGCTGTTGTATTTTTATCCTAATGTCACTATTAACATAAAAACTCGGGCTGGATGTCTTCATTTATAAGAGGGGACGATTCCAATCTAGCCTTCACAAGGGAAACCAGCTACAGTTGCCCCCTTTCTGCCTCCTTCCCACTGGCTTATTTCCACATCAGCAAGTGCTTCTATTAACAGCTAACACTTGGAAATGTGAAGTCCCAAATCTGCTCTCTCATTTCGTACAATTACTCAAAAGGACAATGGATTAAATAAACTGTTTGGTCATTTCAAGGATTCTCATGCTTATTAGAGAAGAAAAAGATCTCTGTAGAAATGTGTGCATGTGTTCATAAACAAGCTGGTTCCCCGTCTTTTTCCATAGGACTTCTCAGGCCTGGTCTGCCCACGTTTTGTAAAAAATAAACTTTCAGAATTAGGGATGCAATTTTCTTGCTCTTTCAAATAAATTACCATTCTCATCCAAGAATAATGTGATCCGTGTGCTTTGGCAATTTCCTTAAAGTTTCATGTTATGGTCAGATATCAGATGTCGGTACATGAAAATGTGAAAGCCACCATCTTAGATTGAGGGCATCAAGGTTTAGTATCTCGCCTGCAGCAGCAGTGCCCAGAGTTTCCACTTCTACTCTGCAACGAACTCCAGAGTCATCGTCTCACTCCGGTTTTGGTGACACCTGACCCTGTGAAGACAGTATCTTCCAACTCTTTCCTGCCAGAGACCCTCAGAGGCGGTGCCAGCTACAGCCATGGCAGCTGGACCATGGCAGATCATGCACAGGCTGCTGAAAGCATCAGTCAAAGACAAAAGTGCCTCATACAACGCTTTCCCCGAGGAGCAGAGGCCAAGCCAGCCCCATGTAAGTATCCTATCGCTTGCTCTGTTCTGGAGCATGAGGATGCTTGTTCCCTGAAGCTGACGGTAGAGAGAGAACAAAGCAGCTTATGAGCTCTGCGCAAGACAATCCCTCCTTTCTCAGGCTCCCTCAGCCAAGTGGGACCAGAGGCCACACACAACTCCTCACTCCTCCCCTCCTGTGTTCTGTGAATGGGAAGGGATTTTTGCCAATTTTTTTTTTCCATTCTAATTAAAAGAGAATTGTGGCTTCAAAGAAAAGCCATGCAGTCTGAATTCAGTTCACTGACTGCTGCAATCCTGTTCACAGGTGTGAGTTTAGGTCTGGAGGATCTCTGGAGCGAGAGATCATATCTTTGATTTAACGTCCACAGGCAGCAGATTTAAACTGTACTGACCATCAGAAGAGGAAGTGGAGGACCTTGCTCACACAAGAAAGCAGACAGCACAGCAGCGATCACAGCTGTACCTCCAGCTGGTTGGGAGCTGTACCTCCAGCTGGTTGGGAACTTCTGGAAGCAGCAATCCAAGGTGGACTATCTAGTCACAGTGATGAGGGCCATCTCCGTTTTCAGCTCCAACAGCAATAGTGACTGGATAACCCAGGTTCACTTTCCTTCCCTGGACAATGAAGAATCACTAACTGTATTATCACCAAGGGCCTTCCAGGCTTTGACTAGAAACTCAGGAAGCTTGCTCAAGAATGGCATTAAGCCTGGCAGACGTGTACTTGCCGTAAACTAGAGGAGAGGCATTGCTTTATGTCAGCTGCTGCCCAGTCATGGGGCTCTTGCATCTTCTGGGGCAACTCCCACAGTTCTTGCACTCTTGTTTCAATTCCCACTGCAGCACAACAGCAGACGCAGATCACTGTTTTCACTGTACGGCGCTCTGTTTCTGTGCCAGCTGTAATTACATTCACAAGCACCTTCTACGCACACTTCCTTGCAACTCAGGACAGAACAAATTCAATACGAGGAGACATAGTAATCTGTTGGATTTAGTTCATTAAAGTGTGAGGCCAAATAAGACAAAAAGGGAGTGGTAAGTTTGTTATTTTTTTTCCTCAAAATGAAAGTTGTATCTTTAAGAAACAGAACCAAACCCCTCCACAGCCCATTTACATCTTACAGGTGGCACTCAGCAGCTAGAATTTACATGACTGCTGCTAAAACTTAATTTGAAGATGTATTTTTAATTTATTCCAGGAAAATGTCAGATACATTGAGAGAAAAATAGTTTTATTATTACCACTGATCTGTGAGCGACTGCATCCTCGAGTATATAACACAAGTTTAATACTCAAGACCAGAGCAGAGGCAACGAAACTAACCTTATATGAACATGATGCATTACTTTCAAGGTCTTGAAGTTAATGTGATTACGTCCCCACCTATCTCACCCAGTACAAGTTCCTGAAGAGTTCCTGAATCTTTTCTAAATCTTTTCCACCGTAAAGACTTTTTCCTGTCATACGTTTTATTAAATAAAAATGGATGCATTATGACAGCTGAGAACACGAAAAACAGTGGGAACACAATGGCTCTCCGTACAGCAGGTCTGAAAAACTTAAGCGGTGATTTGATACAAAACCACAATATGTACAATAACAAGTTAGAAAAACTGACAGAAAAAGTAAAGCAGTAAGAGCAAAAACCTGTTTTATCTGGGAATCCTGAAGGCTACAACGCAGCAATCTCCATGGAGGTATAAGCAAGTTTTGAGAGAAGGTATCAGAGTCTGGTAAGGCTGAAGGTCCTACGTAGATTAAGCTCTGCATGGGACTTCATGAGAAGACCAAAGAGCACAAGACATAAGGAGCAATCCTCACCTAGTAGAAGGAGCGCAACATTTCAAAAAGCACCTGAGCAGGTGACTTACTCAACACAAAAAGTAAATTTATTGTTCATTTGTTTTCATTAGAAAGTTAATGGTAAGAACAACAATACCATGATCCTCAAAAAAGAAACTCAGATAGCCATCTTGTATCTAATAAAATCATAAGCAAAAAGAAAACAACATGTATGTATTTTGTTAAAAATTCTTCAAAAAAGTATGAGCAAAGACAGACAGAAAGGAACAGAGAATTAATCCTGCTCGTGCCAATGACATTAAGGACACAGAATAGCTACAATGAATTTTAGCTTCCATTTCTCTTCCTTTGCTATTTTGACGTACACAGATAACTGATTTCTCAGTCACCTTCTCTGGAGAGATACATTAAATGCTTTACAATGGTTAAGATTACTTTCCCAAATAGTTCAGGTATGAAATGAATGGAAACCACGAGTGTCTACAAGTCTTTCTTGGCTAAAAAAAGTACTACTTACATTGTGGAATTTTTTCTCTTCATTCCCCAGACCAGAAAAAGAGCATTTTCCTTAACAACTCAGAAGAAATGAGGTGTGACAAGTGCACATGAATATGACATTCACTAAAATTTCAGAATTATTCTGTATTATTGTCTGTAACACGCACCGAACATTCTTTTCAAATGTAGCAAAACATTTATCAAGTAAAAACAATTTAAAATCCCTTTGTTACCTGAACTTTTGCCAATCAAAAGGTAGTACTGTAACTTGAAACTGATAATTGAGTCAACTTCTCATTCTCCTTTTTGCATTAAGTTGGATATAAGCAGTGGAAAAAGAGACTTAAGATGGTCATGTAAGGCAGGACTCAACAAAGCTCTCCACCCCCTCATCTCACACCTCCCTGCACCTGCTACCATTCCTCTACACAGGTCTTCTGGAAAAAGACAGTTAAAAGCGGCAAAGAAATGGATGCACGATTTCCATGCAACCTGCTGAAGCCTGTAGGTGAAAGAGCTCATTGTAGGGAAAAATGAAAGACAGAAAGACAGACAGAAAGACAAAAAGAAAGAAAGGCTTGGTTGAGTTATTTTCTTGTTTTAAAATTAAAACCAGGAAGTATTAAAAGATGACTTTACTGAGGTTTTTCCTCACACTGTCTCGTCCTTCCAGCCTCCATCGTACCATGCATATTAGAGATTAAATTGGCTGCGTTTTCCACTTGAAATGGCAACGCAGTTAAAGGTCTGTTAGGCTTTGTTAGTTGCTTGCAAAGGCAATCATCTCCCTCTTTTTCTCTATTTCTTTAACACGCTGAAATGTTTGAGGTTTTTTTCCCCAATTTGGAAGGCAGAGGAGGGCAGAGGAGAAGAGGGTGGAGAACAGCATACTCTTCTTTATTGGGAGAAAGCTTTAAGCAGCAACTGAGATAGGAAGGACTACAAAATAGGTGTTATTAATTCCTGGATATCTTGCATCATAAGAAGAGGTAAAACATTTGTGCCATACACACTTGACAGAGTAGTTTACATTTTATGAACTCAAATTACAAAGACTGTATATGTGCAGGTATGCATTTAAAACTAGAATTGTTGAACAACTGAAAACAAATCAAACATATCCATTCACAATAGTTTCTTTTTATCCTTAAAAAAAAAATATTAAAATCTAGTTCTTTCCATTAGGAAGGACTACAAGGTAGCAGATCTTTCCTAGCAAGACTAAAACCAAAAGCTGCCAAACTCTACAATTTATACCATCTCCTAGTGTTAAGAAATAATCTGAATACTTTAATGTATTTACAATTTGTTTGAAGATATCTCAGCATAGATATTAGATAATAGAGTGATGCAAATTCTTAGATACATGCAAGAAATGGGTTGAAAAATATTCTCGGGTAAACTACAGATGCTGGATTACTTGGGGGTGTTGAAGGTGGACAGTACTGCCTGCCAATTATTTGCTTGCGAGCCTACTGTGAGTAAGGCTCCATCCTATGTGATTTGGATAAATGTTCCAGAGAACATTATGCAGCATTTTCTGCCAGAAAGAAGGCCAGAAAACTCTTGGCACCATGAGAATGAACACAAAACTGTGACACTTCATGGACAAATACTTGCAAAGACCATAAAATCATCCTAAATGGTGAAAGTTACTTTTGCACCATAGACAAACGCATGCAGTCTGGGGAAACAGACTTCTGTGTTCCCAAGGCACTTCCATTAAGAGCAATGGTAGTTCCATGCACTCAATGGCAGAAATACAAACACACTGAGCAGTGAATAATGATTTTTAGAAGTCTGGTAAGATAGACTGAAAATCTTCACCTACCAAAACGGCAGTCATATAGCCTCTGCTTATATTGTCCATCCAATGGAAATAAGATATTTAACATTCTTCTATGAATATAAACACCCTTAAACATGGTAGGTTTCTTGAGACAAATACTCTGCCACTGTTTTCCCCACTACAGCACTGCTACCTACCTTCAGGTACGTTTTGCTATCCGCACAATTAGGGAGTAAAAGAAAGCATCTCTCTCAAAGAACAACCTTGCTTCATCCACAGAGCTAAAAGCAGTATTCCAGAAGCATTTCCTTCTGGTCACTCTTTATCCACATAAAGGAAAAAAAAAAGCCACCCTTTGCCATATTTTACAGTAAGCAAATTAATAATCTGAGGAAATAAAAAGCGGCAACTTTCACAGACTACACTCACTGTATGTAGTAAATCGTCATTTTCAAGGCACCAGATGCGCAATAAAGGAGACAGGTTAAAGGAAACAAAAAACATTTGGTTATTTGTTGCCCAGTGAATATTAGAAAAGCTGTGCAATTTGCAAGAGGTATTTATTAAGTAGAACAGTTACTCCAAGATGTAGTATCCATCACCTACCTTGTAGAAGGGCTCCATTTCTCTTGAAAAAGGTGCTTCCTGGCCAAATGGGTGGACCTGATGTGCTAAAGGTAATAAGAAATAAGTGTAAAGAAAATCTCATTTACATTAAACAGTTATAAGTTACTATTTGCATGAATTCTGCTTTGTTTTTAAAGCTCATGTAACATCACGGCACTTTTGCCTTCAAGCAAGGGTCTAAATTTTCATGTTAAAAATAGGTCAATTTGATTCAAAATTCACATTCTCTTCACAAGGAAAAACCTCCTCAGCAAAGCACACGCCCACACTCTCTTAGAGGAAGAGAGAAAAAAGCAATTTGGAATAAATAATTAAAAAAAAACCCCAAATCAACGTCAAAAATATTTACTGAATTCTCAGTACAGCAAAATATAAGCCTTTTCCCAAAGCCATCTGCTAAAAACCCAAATGCTTTATGGCTGTTACTCAGCCGTAACAACATGCTACCCCAGCTATTGCATCCACCTGGAAAAGCCTTGGCCAGACGCTGTGCGGTTTCGGTGCTTCCACCAGAGCACTTCACCCACCAAACCCTCTCACAGCCAGAGGTCACCCCACCGCATCAGAAATCCCACCGCTCAACGAGCTGTCCTGCCAGCACCAGCATTAATGAAGCTTTGGTCTTTGTCGTGTGTACGTGCTTCGTGGCCATCACGGCTCCCGCCAGACCCCCGGCAGGTGGTGGCCATGGCCAGCCCTGGGGCCTCTGGCACACGCCAGCACCCACCTGCCCCAAAGCCCTTCCCTGAACTCAGGCCACCACCAGGTCCCTCTTGGCTTCACCTCCTGCTCGCACAGAGGCTGCCCCAAGGTAATGGCCTCTGAGGACCCTCTCCTGTGACAAGCGTGGCTGAAGGCAAAGGACCAATTCAAAGGTGGGAAAGGGAAGAGGAAGAAGAGGAGGAACATCAGTATGATCCCCTAAACCTTGTTTGCTTCGTTGCCTCAGAGCAGCCCCATGGTGCTGCACAGAACAGGACTGTGGAAAACACACTCCAACAACCTGCGGTGCCGGCGAGCTGGTGAAGAGGGGAGGCTGTGAGGAAGCACTTCATGGCCGCCCGCGCCCCTCCTCACCTGTAAAGGTACCGGAGCACCACTGCACCAACCCCACCACACCAGAACAGCTCTCCTGCCTACGGCAGCTGCCCCGCAGCCACCTCTGCCGGCAGAAGCACTAAACTTCCTGGACATAAAAGGTAACCCTGCCCTTTTCTTAACAGACGATGGTTGGCCAGGCACGGCACAGCTTACCCTGCCCAGGGAAATCCACAGGTGGTGCCGGCCCAGAGCCAGAGTGCCGTCACCACCACCGCTGCTCTTGCTGTGTGGGGAGTCCTCGACGGGGATGCACTGCCTGTAGTAGTTCACCAATCGCATCCTAGGGCTATTTTAAAAGCAGAGTACCTAGGGGAAATAACTAACAACATGGAAAAGACCTGTTGCACCGTTCTCAAGTGTCCTGGTTTGAGCAACACAGGACTTTGTTAAGCATTGGAACAGGCTGCCCAGGGAAGTGGTGGAGTCACCATCCCTGGAGGTATTTAAAAGATGGGCAGACGTGGTGCTTAGGGACATGGTTTAGTGGTCGTTTTGGCAGTGTAAGGTGGATGGTTGGACTTGATGATCTCCAAGGTTCCTTCCAAACTAGCCGATTCTATGATTCTAATTTCTCTTCTAATGCTTGGGAAAACTGCACTTTTAGAAGACTCTAGTGTCTGAATTTGTGAAAACATTTACTTTATAGCCAGCTATAGTACGCAGGGTTCAAGGTCTCAGTGTTTTCAAGCCTGGCCAGGTGCAGGGATGAGGAGTAGAGAGACCTGAGCACTTGACCCAAGCTGGCCAACAGGATTATTTCATACCACGAACATCACATCCAATATAAATTAGAAAGTTTGCTGCGAAGTTCCCTCTCTTGATGGCGGCCATCCTGAGAACCTCTTGCCCTGGAGCTGGACCCCTGAGGCCTCCCCTTCTTCCTGAAGCCATCACGCTCACCGTGTCAGAAATTTACTGTCCACTGCTGGGAGTGCACAGCTTCCTACTAATATAATTGGCTGAGTATAATCCTTGTGTATTTTGTATTGGTATCAGGATCAATACTGGCTCTTTAGTATCATTAATATTAATTTAGTCTTATTCTATTAAATCTGTTTACATTTCAACCCTCAGGTTTCATTGTTTTTTCCCTGATTCCCCTTCCCAGGTGGGGGAGAGGTCATTGGGTGATAGAATAATTGTCTAAACAACAATAAATTGTTCTGGGTTCCTCAAACCGTAACATCGAGGCAGGTGGAAAAGCGAGATCGCCAGGAGGTCATTCATGTAGTCATGAAACAGTTTTCAAAGTCCTCTAAGGCTGTATTTTAATACACTAAGCTTTTTTTTGAAATTAGTATCATGAAACTATGCTAGCAATATGTAAATAATTGCCCTATGCCCAAATTTGAGCACAAATTAAAAGCAAGGAACTAAATATCCTCCAGTAAGATTACTGTAAGGCACTCTGCCTTTTTAAGGTGATCCACCTTCCTCTTTGGATGTAAAATGTGAACCAAGCACCACAAACCATTTCTGTTCAAAGTGACTTTTGTCTCGTCTTGAGTTCACTACTGCTACACAAAATGCAATGAAATGGAAAACAGATGTTGTCTATTCCATTGACAGCATTAGCTAAGTTCTGATAAAATGCCATATATAAAAAACACACTGCTTTCACAATTATTCTGCAGAGACTCTTGTGCTAACGTATAAAAACTTCGCTGTGTTAAAATACGGACTGTAAAAGGATCCAAAGCAATTACATGAGTAATAAAAGCCTTCGATACTCCTGAACAAAAAGGGGAGTTGAAAGAGACAGAGAGAGAGACCAAAATAACCAAAAAGAAGTTAAGTAGGTCTACATTCGTAAGTGCTGGAGTGCGCTGGGGCATGCACTCGTCTGAATATGCACGCTCACTTCATAGGGCTTAATGTAACCAATTGTTTGCACTCCTTATATTAAGCGCCAGCTCTTCAAGTGTAGCTCCTCAACTCACATGAGGGTCAAGAGCTGTTGGGGGTAGCCACACTCCTGTAGGATAGGCCCACAGTTTTATAGTGCATTGGAGTCCAGGATAATCTCTGGGACAGGCCCAATCAAGCTAACAAGTGGAAAGCCGTAGCGTAGTCTTCATACTGTACAAATTTGCTGCAGAAATCAGAAATTATATTATGGCAACTATATGCCTCTCAAAAGCCCAAGAAAAAAATGGTGAAATTCTGAAATGAAGCCACAGGAAAAAAAATATTCTCAGGCTGGCTGCCATATGCCTGTACGTGGGTGGAAAAGGGTTAAAGAAAGGAGAGGGAAAATCGTATATATCTGAATAGACAAAATGTCTCCACTAGAGAAACAAAGCCATAGTGATTTATCTTATTTTCCAACTTGAAAAAAGGCCCAAGGCTCTCATAAAAAACTCCATCTGATTCAGCACAAACCCACATGAACTGAGAAAATTAACTGTGCCTTCCCAGGGAAGGAAGCTAAAGAATTCAAGCATGTAAATAATATACCGCAGCGACCGGTCAAGCCTTTCAAACAACAAACTTCTGTGTTTGCAGGGCTTTGCTGAAGTTTAGCTATGCCTGTTCTGCGTTGGATAAATTCTCTTTCTGTTCTCAAACTTTTGCACGTGAAGTCTCAGATGGTATTAATTATTCAAACATATTTCAAGTTGAGAAATGACAGAGTTAAACTATCTCTCACTTTAAAGTGTTCAAAAGCTGCTTTCTCCCTGTTCCAGTTTAAGAAACCATTAGAAGAAGTTCATTCTTCTAAAGAGCATTTATAACACAAAAAAGTTTGGTCCATCCCAGGCATTTTTTTAAACAAATTGTTTCTTCGATGTAATCTGTGAGCCACTGGAGAAGAGTGGCTTGTTCTCCTATAGAAGTCACAGCATAATCTGCATTTAGGTAAAATAAAAATGCAAAATCTGGTTTCAGAAATTTCTTTTGTTATCAATACATGCAGTAAGATTAATATTTATGCAATTAGCATTATTGATGGCAGAGTTTTTTCCCTAAATACACTAATATTTAATTTCTAATAAATCCCACACAGCTACTAGAAGTAAAGCAGTAACTAGTTTGAAGTTCTGTATCAGTGCAAAGAAACATGCGGCCTGAAACATTTTTGTTATGCACAGGTTTGGACCGACTTAACTCCCAGCAGCAGATGAGCACAGGGCACTTGGGAGGGAGGGGAGGGGGGAGACAGACTTGTATCAATCATAGAGACCTGAGATGTCTAACCAACATCTTGAAAGAACATGAATTAGTAGAGTTTATGGATAAGTCGACATGTGAAACACCAACAGTTACCTGTCAAGGACTGTTGGTTTGATTTGCAGAAAATACTATCGTTTCAAGTATACCCTCAGCCAAAGCTAATGCATAAAACAGGATCCAGGCGTGCAGGTCCGCATCCACCCAGTGCAAGATTCACCTCTCTCTGAAGCACAGTCATTGTCGCTGCGGCATCAGTGCACCACCACAGGGAACAAATGAAGTATTCACACGCTTGCTGAAAACCAACGGCGGAGAGAACTGACGACTAAGGAGTGTTTAACCCATGAGCATCTGCTCCTACAAAATGAAATACCTGCAGCTAGGAGCCACCCCTGATCAAACCCAACCTTTCCTGGGGATTCGCTATTGATTTTTAATGACAAGTGGGACTCGATTTCCACTCAAGGCAAGCGATGAACTGTTTTCCCTCTGATGACACAACCAGTAGGAAACTTCGTTGTGCCGCAGGGCCCCAGGCATGGGAAGCCGCCTGACCGAGTGCTAGCAGGGGTTTTTCTGAGGGAAGGCTTTTCCATAGGAAAATGTTGCTTTGCTGAAATCTAAAACATTCCATGGGAATGTGTTGATTTGGACACCACTTATGCTGGAAACCAGGCCGTCATGAAGGCTGGCTGGCTGGCTGGCCAGCCAGCGAGGGCTCGTGGCAGCCGGCCAGCCCAACCAGAAGCTCCCAGGGCACACAGAAGCAATAATGCATGTGAGCCCTCCCCGATTAATTATTTCTACCAAAACGCACGCCATGCATTTATAAAAATCTTTAAAAGGCGTGCAGGCTTCAACAGACTTAAAAACGGAAATATAAATCCTTTGTCTTCTGGAATTCACATTAGAGCAAAGAGACTGCAGTTCTTAAAGCCCAGCGCTAAAAAAAAAAAAAAAAAAAAAAAAAAAAAAAAAAAAAGAAAAAAAAAAAAAAAAAAAAAAAAAAAAAAAAAAAAANGCAGTATTTCACAACTATGCCAAAAACTCTAACAGGCCTCTTTGTCAGAGAGGCCTGATTAATAGATTTAAAAAACCCAAACAACTAAAAATTCAAAACAAATTCAATTGTGTGGAACTACATGCCACAATTAATGGATGATGAAAACACAGAAGAAAGGCAATAAATACAGGCCAATGACTGTATTACCAAATATGTCCAGAGGGTGATAGTAAGCAGGAGGACACTGAAAGGGGGGAAAACAAACAAATAACCAACAACTCCCCTGTGCCCCCTCCAAATGCACACTTCAAAGGCCCCTGAAGCATGGAGCTATTAGCCCAAAGAAAGAAGGCCCAGCAGGGAGGCAGGGAAGATGCTCCACTCCTGGGGCATAACCAGTGCCAAAGCACATCCTGGCTCTCAGGAAAGCTTGGAGTACAGGGCAGGACAGCTCGGTAAGGAGCAGAAAGATGAAACTTTGTCAGCTGTAAGCTAACAAAATCTGCACACAATATACCCAACACAGAGCCCGCACTAAGCAAACAGCTGCTAGACCACAAACAGGCTGCAGTGATGCTGAGGATCCCCTCTCCAGTGGGAAAAATGACAGGTACAAGCAAAGATGAGTGACCAAAGCATCTCTACATGCAGCTCAGCCCATGGACTTTGCAAAAAGGTGTGAAGAAATACAAGTCTTCCTCTCCTGACAAGCACAGTAAGTTCCCAGTAATGCAGAACAAGTGGATGAGAGAGCACCCAATTCACTGCGATCAACACCCTTTGCCCCAGGGTCGACAGCAGTTATCAGGACAGCAATACACTTGAAAATTGCCGGGAGCAGAAGCTGCAGGTGCCAGATGAAGGGAACAAAGTCATTGCTGTAGCCATACTGTAAGTACTCCATTATCAACCATCCACAGTGCAAAATACTTCACCGCAACTCTCTCACCTCTGACAAATAGTGAACTAAAGGAAATGTCACTGACACCAAACCTAGAAACAACAAACCATTTTGTCAAAGAGTAACCAACAGAGCGTCTTGCAGGTACAGAAACACACCTCTGAAAGTTTCTGAAAAAAAAAACCTAAACCACAACTATTCTTATGTTCAAGTTTCTCAGATAACAATAGCTGTAGGTGCCTTTCTCTGCCTGGAGCCCATGAAACCCTGTATCTAGTGGCAGCAGGGAATGATGCTCTTGACAAGTACATTCAGCTCCTGATGCAAGCTGGACTCAGAATGTTACAATATGGTACATAAATGGATGTCTAACTAAGCTGGAAGATCATAATTTTTACCATTCCTGGAGAATTAAATTTAGGATGGGGTGGTAACTGGGAAAAAAGCTTAAGAAGTGTACTTTTGTGGGAATACTTTTGTGGGAATACAGCGTCCCTTGATGCTGGAAGATGAACAGCACTTCCTTATGGCAGTCACCCTGTGTAAGGCATGAGAAACATTCATGACTCCAGCAACATGCAGCCCTCTTGGCTCCCATGCTGCACAAACACAGTCTGCAGAGCGGCTGTTGGACGGCACAGGAGGAGGTCACTCAGTCTGAACAACACTGCCGTGAGTTTGCAGAGCGAAGAGGTGACAAACAGCATCTCATTCTGGTGGAGGACTCCTCTAACGCTTGTCAGTTCTTCACTGGTTGTACCGGAGAGCTCAGATCCTTCTGTTGACACATCAGCTCCATTTGCTACACTCAAGTTTAATGCCATGACTGGACAGGGGCTAACAAGACTACTGCATTGCAAAGAGGGGTTAATGCTCTACACCTGGGTATATAACCACAGTTGTATTAAAGAATTTATCACTCCTATTATAAATTTTGAGCAATACAGAAGCATTTAGATACCGACACACCTCTAACATACGCGTTTTGTTAACAAGGAAAAAAAAATTTAATCTCTGCCAGCAGCTTGCTGGCAGTTAATATCACAATTAGTGATCACCTAGCAACAGGCAAGCAAGCTTCCTCTCCAATCAAAGGGAAAAAACCTCTACTAACCTGGACTAATGACAATACATAAAAAAATATCTGGAAGGTACATGTTAAGGTATTTCCTGATTTTAATCAAAACTGATTACTTTAGAGATTTCAAATATATAAATCCATTACTCCATCTTCTCGAATTTTCCATAACTGACAAAACATTATTCTTAAAGAGATTTATGAATTCACAATACTAATTTTTAATTTATGAAGGCTGATCTAATATTCCAGTAATGCTTCTCTTTCCTCTGCAATTCCCTCTTTTATTGTCTCTCGGTATCTCTCACTTACTGCGACATGTGGGATCAAGACTTTAAGCTCCTAGATGGAGTCTTTCCTGGTTTCTCTAGGGTGTCTAACACATTTTCGAGCGAATAATAAAATTTTGATCTCTTGCGCACTCTAAATGAGTTTTCTATATGACACAACCGCCAGAGGGATTACATCTAAATTTTTATTAAAGACAAAAGAAAAGTTGCTCAGGAAAGCTATTCATGAACGGAACACCTGAAAATAAAATTTAATATTACTTTTTGAAGGATGAAGTGGAAAGTTGGCCAAATCTTTATGTTCTCCAAATAGCCAAAGCCATTCTTCTGCCACTGTCTCCACTTAAAATAAGTAATTAAGCAAGAAAACAGAGAGTGAGAGAAAGAAAAAAAAAAAGGATAAAACCAGCTTCTTGAATTTCCAGAATTAGGGATAAAAAGGGTAATTCTTAATTTCAAGAAAAACATGGTCATGTGTCTTTCAGAGCCCATCAATGACTCTGTTGCGGTGCTCAAAAGCAGCTCTCACTGCTGATGTGATATATGAAGCCTTCTTGTCCCCTTGGTGAGACTGTAGCCTTCAGTCAGAACTTTAGTCTTTGCCAAAAGCTGCATATATATTTACGGACAACAATGGAGGATTTGTTCTTTAAATAAATAAAAAAATCATAATTTCTATAGAGAATTGCTATTTTAAGAGAGAAGGCTATTTGAGGTATGCCAGCCCCAGTGCAAAATGCAAATTTCTCACTAATCTGTGTTTAAATATTTTAACACATTTGTTGTGACAACATTAGAATTCTAAGCTGAATACTGAAATAGGAAAAAGTCCAGACATATTTGAAAATTCACGGTGAGACAACTGTCCCGCATTTATTTGAATTAAAAAAGGTTTGTCTTCATTGGGAATTGGGAGATGCCAGCTATCAGCCTCCAATTCCAATTCTGCCTCTACCACTGAATCACACAGTGACTTCAGGCAAGTCACTTCATCCTGTCTCAGTTTTATCTTTCTTCCTTCGTGTTCAAACCAGGAATAAGTTCTTACCAACACAGTCTACATATCTCTGGGAGGAATAAAGAATTGCTAAGTAACAACACAATAGGTGAGGCAATAGTCTTTTGAAGTGCATGTAGTTAAAGAAGGAACAACACAGCTCACTTCTAGAGCATGGGTTGTTATTTGTTCCCGCTTTCCTGATTTTGAAGTAAGGAAAAGCACTGCAGGTTACTTCACATGATGTAGTGCTATGTTTCTCCTTATTTCACAACTGCTATTAAATGGTTCCTAGACTATCTATCACTGGATGAAAAACTGGTGGTTGTCAGGCTGGGGAAACTTCAGTTATCTAAACTTGCTCATGTGCTATGGAGCGTGCCTGTGCCAGCTCATGCAGGTACTGCAGGTCAGTCCCCGGAAGCCCAGACGAACAGAAGATCCTGTTTATGGACAGCCATTGGCCTCTGAGACCACAGAGGACCGTGGCCTCTTTTGGGCTGTAGCAGCATCAAATGCTGAACTGGCCAGCGGGGAGAAGTTTGATTTTCTTTTATTCTACAAAATCAGAAATGGAGCACTCCAGTTTTCTGATGACAGCCTTCATTTGCTGCAAAACAAGTGAGGGGGAAGAAGAGGTTCATTTCCATTTTGGTTTTACTGGATTAGAATTGCACTGGAAGAAAAAAAAAAGTCTTTAGTCTCAGATTCCAGAAAATAAATGAGTCCTAGCAATTGCCTGTATCTAGGCTCACCTTCATTTTCAACTTGATGTAAAGAGTCTGCTTTGATAGTTAATTCTACAGCACAGACAAGGCTCTAGAGAACTTCCACACTGATCTCCTGAGCCGCAGTGAAACTGCAGAGCTGCCACCCAGGCACAACACTGTAAAGCTCTACTAAAAGAAGCATTTCTCCCAAACTGAAACCGATTAAATTTTTAAAAAGCTCAAGGTCACCCAATTGACTGCTGTCATTCTAGTCCAGAATTCTCCGTTTATTATTTTTGCAGGACTTCAAACAGTGTTGCTGGTAGACCTGCCTGAATTTCATAAATACTTTCTATATGAGGCTTCCACTCACATTTCTAACCACGGCTTAACCATGGCCTGTCAATCGGACTTGAGATTAACAATATGCACGTCTCTGCTAGAACAGCTTGTCACCCATTAGTAAGAACACACCACTTGTTAATTTTAAAGACACCAATGTACCTTGAACACGCACAAAGTTATAAACATGTGCATATGCAAAAGGGCACATCTGATCTCCAATAAAACAGAAATAGATGGGAAAAAAGAAGGACAGGCCTTTAAGTCCACCCCTAAATGCTTCATGTCGCTTGCTGAAATTCTTGTTTATCCGGTATGGTGCGATTCCCCATTTCACCAATTTAAGTACTAAGGAAACTCAAAACTAAGCATGACCCGCAGGCTGCTGCCAGGATGAACTCCCCCTCCACCACTTGCTCAAAGCCAAGGCGCTTACCAGCTGAAATTTTCCATACTTGGTCTTTCTCATTAATCTTGAATGAATGTGGTTCAGATGATTCAGAACTAATCTGGCTTCTGGAATTACAGCAGCAGAGGACAAAACGAATGTTTAACCTCTCCCCTGGAACATTTAACCTCTCCCAGATGCTGAGGGTATTTTTCCCCGGGAAGCTTAATGTGCTTATAGGCTCCGCAGCACTGCTGCAGAGGAGCGTGCAGAGATTTGCACTCACTGGCCCATACACCAAAGTGTTTGATACATATGTCAGAAACTTACGTAAAAGCAGAAAATATGATGATAATAATAATAATAACAACACAACAGAAATCAAGTACTCATGTATTTGGAAAGCCTCAATTACATTTTTTGATTAATCTCAGTTCTACCTCTTCACGCGTATCTGCTACATGAGCCCTGCATTCAATGGTCACACTCCCATCCCCCAGAATACCAGCGCCTGGGGACCATACTGCACAGCGTGCAAGGTGCTCAAAAGATGAACGACAGACAGTTTGTGGGTGCTTCTATCACCAACACAAAAGTTTAATGCATAAATACCAAGTTATCCTTAGAGATACATTTTTAGAAATAAACTGCTAAGGCATAAAAAATTTAGTATCAAAATTTCTCAGTTTTCACTCATTCATGTTCCTGAGATTACCCAGATTGAAGCACTCAGAGCTGTATTTTACGGATGGGGGAGGGCGAGATCAACACACATGAAACTGCGGCACCTAACACCAGGCTATTTCACCTCACAGTCTGGGTCTACAGATGTAACAAAAGAAGGAAGAGAATATAGTATTTTTTGCATTCAGAAGCATTGTAAAGCCATCACCTAGATCAATCCTCCCATCCACAGAGCAACAGAAATACCGTTTCCATTCACAAAAAGAAAAACATACACACAGAGATAACAACGTACCTCCAAAAGACCCAGTAAACCACGGCAGTCCAGGACCAGCCCCCGGACACCCCAGCTCCCAGCTACAGGCCCCTGCGGACAACCCACACTGCTATGGGATTAGGGCTCCTCATCACTGACTGACATTAGTTACACCTACCAGAGTTCAGTCTTTTTCCTAAACAGGTCCCAAATTGGTTGGATGCAAAGGAAATTAAACGCAGAATTATACTATGCCCTCCGCAACAGTAAATTTAAAGCAAATGGCACAAGTTTGACTAAATTCTATGCTATCAGCCCAATCCAGTCAGGAGAAGATAAGAATTTTCCATTTATAGCAGAAAAGTTTTCAACTCAACGAGACCTCAAATTCAAGGGGCAGAGCAGATGCGACCTCACAGGTATTTACACTGCAGAAGTCTTTTCCACTTACAGACTCTGCCAAAATGAAGAAACTCCACTGAACTGTGGTTGGGAACCGTACATGATCTGTAATTCTCTGGTCTCCAGAACAAGAGCACTCCTAGTTATTTTTACAGTAGTAATAAGCACAGCACCCAACTCCCTGTACCTTCTACTTAACATTTTCAAAGCAGAGCTATGAAATAATGAATTTCACACATTCTGCAAATCTAACTGTAAACAAATACTCAGAGGACTTCATTTTAACTTGTTTTTAAATTGTCCTTAGCCACTTTCATCTTCGCAGATAAATAAACCTCCCATAAAATTCAGCATGCATCTTTATCCCTAATCCTTACCTCTCCAAACAGCTGTTCAGCCTGTTGAGAATATTAACATCGTACTTAATAATATTCTAATCATTTTCTCAAGTTACAATACTACCTGCATGAATGAAGGAAGGTAAGGAAAAGAAAAGCTGACCTTCACATGATTTATAGCAAGAAGTCACCCCTCTACCTTGTCCTGGTTTGAGGTAAAACAGAACCAATTTTCTTTTCAGAAATTTCATTTTTCAGCTAAGCCTCTTCTAACTACTGAAATGAACAGCATATTGTGCAGAAAACTGTTTGCTCTCAGAGTGACAAGACTTATGTCTATAGTTGATACCAAGGAATGGTATGTAGAGAGGCTCTTGCTTATGCTTATTGCTGCAACACCCAAGGCCAGCTAACTTTGCTGTTTGCCCCGTTGGAAGGTTGGAAGCGGAAGAGCGTAGAGGGATTGCACCTGCAGGGAGGGGCAGACAGGACAGGTGACCCAAAACTGACCAACGGGGTATTCCATCCCATCTGCATCACGCTCCCTATAAAAACTGAGGGACCAAAGGGGTCAGTGTCTTTCTTCAATGGCTGGTGTCCAAGGAGGACTTTGTCTGTCTTTGATCCTGATCCTGATCCTGAATCCAGATCTGGAATCCAGTTCCCATCCGTCACGGAGTCCAGTCTGGGACCTCCCCAGTGCCAGCCGGCAACGTGATCATCATCGTGGGAGCTTGATATGGTTTTGTATATATTTCATTATTTTCTTTTTATTTTATTATTATTTCATTAAAGTAGTTTAGTTCCTTCTCAACTCATAAGTCTCTTTCTCCCTCTCCTGCCTCTCCTCGGAGAGAGGTGGGGGAGAGCATCTGTCGTTCTGCCTGAGCAGCCAGTCTGGCCCAAACTACGCCATACCTTTAAGCCAATGATTCTTCAAATGACTGATGAAGCTGCATCTCTACCAAGGAGACTACTTTTCCAGAAACTTGTCTTACAACATTGTTATTTCAACAAATCTCAGCTTCCCTGGTGGAATTTGCAATCTGGTCTACGTTTCCCTCCATTTGCTTCTTCTCCTCAGCTGTTTGTGCAGAAATTGGACGTGACTCGGTAAGACAGGGCTTAAACACGGCTCTTCACTCTGGGAATCTCAGCAGAAAGCAGAGATATAGAAATAAGGGCTGTATGAGGAAAAGTGAAGGTGGGCAGGCAATTGCTTTTGCGATGAGATACTGGTTTCTACATCTCTGCTTTATCTGCTGCAACTTCAGGTGGGGAGGTTGAAAAAAAATCATTACAAACATGAAAAAGTCACAAAAGGCTGCAAATATTTAACTAAAGTTAAATATGCATGGTATATCTAAACAGCAGTTTGGTAACAACCACGTGCCAAAACACAAAGCCTAGAGAGAGAGTCTATGCCATTCACTCTCTCTTGATAAAGATCAAGAAAGTTAAAGAATAAAACCAAATATGACAATCCAGCAATCCTCTGTGCCACTCGCCGAACAGCTCTGATTTAACAGCCAGTGGAAGAGAATGCAAGCTCTCTCCTTGACGAATCAAGAGTTTCTGGGAGGTCCATCTACTGGTGGGCAACGCCCAAATCAGAGGTATTTCACTAATGGAGAGCACAATCTTTGTGGGTACCAAAAGGAGTTGCTAAGGATGGGCATGGATATCTGTCAGATACTGTGTAATTCTCCTTCCAGTTGAATCAGTGTCTGCCATGAGATTGCAAAAAAATCCTCATTAGTATTAACTAGCAAAAATATGTTCATGAGCGTATGTGCATTCTCACTCTCTCTCTGTAATTAATCCCTGGAGTAAAGCTGTTCCTTGGATCATCTCAAATATAGAAAATCAATGAGTTAGATTACAGGAAACAATTAATTACGGTTCACTGGTGTTTAGAAAGAGACACTGACACCCTGACATCCCCAGATAGCATTTGTGCCCTCTAAAGCAGCAAATCACGGAAAGCAACAAACTATGCTTTTCAAACATCAGATGACCTCAAGCTTGCTCACTCTAGTGAAATGATACTAATCAGTCATAAAATGAATGGGACATAACCTTTTAAACATTAAAGAGGCAATTAATTATAGCGCATCCGTTTACTACAACCAATTAAGCAAAATATTTTCTTCACGTGTTAATGTAACTTCTGACAAATCATGGGGTGGAAGAAATGGAACAAATGACTTTGCCAAAGCATTCTAGTTAATTCTCATGTTAGTGGTTTCATTGATATTCAAGTCTCTTTTTTCAGTGTCATATAGAGTGCATCACTGAATTTTCCCGCCAACGCACAAAGGACTGAAAGTAATAGGCATAAAATGGAAAGCAGCAAGCCCAGCCATTGGCAGCACTGAACCATCCAGATAGCTGCCTCTGCTAGATGCAGCAAATACCACCTGTGGCTCTCAGTTTGACTGGAACATGCTCAACCACCTTTTTTTAGAAATCCCTGGGCCTAAATTTTACATCACAGAGAAACACGACTTGAAGTGAAGCAGGACTTGGATGGTATCAGCAGAAATTGTTTTCATCTCAGTGTACTCTTTACCCTTTTCAAACCATTTTTACTGACCTACAAAGAGGACTAGCCATTCTGTCTTCATTGCCAACCCCTGCCTGATCTGTCTCCTCCTCCACATTATCCCCTTTGCTGAATCCCTTTTGGGTTTTATTATTGTCTTTATTCTACTTCAGAAAGTTTATGGCTCCCATGCAGCCTCATAGGTAAGCTTAGAAAGTGAGGGTTACATGAGTGGACAGTGAGGTGGATTGAGAACTGGCTGAATGGAAGAGCTCAGAGGGTTGTGATCAGTAGTGCAGAGCCCAGTTGGAGGCCTGTAACTAGTGGTGCTCCCCAGGGGTCAGTACTGGATCCAGTCTTGTTCAACATACTCATCAATCACCCGGATGAGGGGACAGAGGGTACCCTCAGCAAGTTTGCTGATGATACAAAACTGGGAGGAATGGCTTACACACTAGAAGGCTGTGCTGCCATTCAGTGGGACCTGGACAGGCTGGAGTATTGGGCAGAGAGGAACCTAATGAAGTTCAACAAGGACAAGTG
>RSEF01000005.1:46837343-46858567 GCA_003993805.1 Himantopus leucocephalus | reverse complement strand
GATCTCCGAAGGTCCCTTACAACCCCTGCCATTCTGTGATTCTGTGATTTTTGTAGAGCCTTTAGCATCTCAGCATGGGACAACTTCACAACTAAAGCTTTATTAAGCCATTTAGACAAGTCCCACGGACAGGACAGAGCTTGCGTTTCTTCACCAATCCCCCTGCTCCCTGTTTGTATGGAAACTCTACTGGTGGGTTTGTCTCTTGGTCTCTCATTCCTTCTTGGTGGGACTCTAGAATAGCTTGTGAAGGCTAGAAAGCAGCAGGTCAGATTCACTAGATTACATGAGAGAAGTGTAATGGAATAAAAAACAAAATGGATGAAAATTTAGTATTTAACAAGTGCGAAAGAGAAAGAAAGAAAGACAGAAAGAAAGACAGAAAGAAAGACAGAAAGAAAGACAGAAAGAAAGACAGAAAGACAGAAAGACAGAAAGACAGAAAGAAAGAAAGAAAGAAAGAAAGAAAGAAAGAAAAAGAAAAAAGCTGGTAACAGATACATTCACGATCCCTCCACACCTTTTGAGTTTATGCCACCCCAAGAGAAACATCTTCCCTCTTAGGAAGGGCAGAGTCACCATTTCATGTACTAAACCAAAATATTTTCTAGTAAATCCACAATGTCTGTAATTCTCTTCTGTAATTCTCCTTTTTAAAATTCTCTTTCTGGAGGGAGAGGGAGAGGGAGAAGCCCTCTTTTTCTGCTGTCTCCAAGCAAGCGCTGTCTTCAGCTCCAGACACGCTTACTGTTACATGAGCGTGTATCATGGCCTCTTCAATAGGGCAGCAAGGCTTAGTGCCCGCTTCCCTGAGGAAAAGAACGACATACACAACTATGAGGGTACTTTTAATTGAAGTAGGAACTGCCTGATTTGCATCTCTGAGCAGGCCAACAAACAAAAACCAGCACTGAAACTCATCTGTAGGATGGGTGGTGAAAGGGTGACTCCAGTGCTGGTCTCATAGTAACCACCAGGAAAAAAGTTTCCCCAAATTAAAAAAGGGAGTTCAATCTGCCTCCTTTCCTTGGCTTCCCTTTTAAAGAATACAAATAAGCTTCCTGAAAAACAACAGGCCTTTTGATGAGGCAATAGCTTTCCTCCATGTTTTTGTTTGTTTGTTGAAAACACTTTGATTTTGCAGGAAGCACTAACAAATGCAACTGGGGATCAACTTAGTTAAAGAACCTTAAAAAGCAACAGGACACACATCTCCTACTTCAGCCACTAAACTGGATTGTCTCACTGGCTCGAGCAAAACTGCTGAATTATTTCCTTAACAAAAGAAAGGCGCTTTTAGGTCCTATAATCTCATTTCAAATCCTTTTACCCACTCCCTAACTCTTTTTGGCCTTGAAATTGCAATCCTCTTTCAGGACTAATCTCGGGACTAATTGGTGCCAGCACTCCAGTTTCTCTCGCCGTTTCTTCCCCCTCCCTCTCGCATTGTTCAGGTGCTGAAAAGGACGGCGGGCCAGGGTTCAGCGCCCCTATAATGAGCCTGTTCCTACAGAGTAACTGTTAATAATTAGCCGGAAGCATTTTGTCTTTAAATTGCACAGCATGAGCAGCAAGATTTTGCAGAGCCAAAGAACCGCTTCACTGTTGCTCAAGGAGCTCCACGAGTTTGCGGGCGATCTGCAGGCTGGGCATGCGGAGGGCTGGGCGGCACGCAGGGCGTCGTGCCCGGGCCGAGCCCCACGAGCCGGGCATGCCGGACAGCACAGGCAGCGCTGGCGTTTTCCGGAGCTTCACCGGCAGCAGGACAGAGGAGGGAAGCAAGGGAGCGCCCTGCACACCTCACCTCCAGCACTGCAGCAATGCTGCCACCGAGGAATGCGTCGACGTGACAGGACCGAGTCGGTGTGGTGAAAGGACAGCCTTTGTTTAAGAAATATTCCAGAATACAATTCCCTGAAGAATAACGAGCAAAGAGGAGATTTAAGAAAGCCTGCTACTTTTCAGCTAATGACTGTATTTGCAGGTAGTGCCAAAAAGGAACAATGACTTCTCTTACCAAGGGACTATCAGTGTTGACCATTTCCCAGCCAGACTTGGAAGCAAAATTAGTTTCTCTGTAATTGGAAACTTCAATCTAACTAGTGCATTAAAACAAAGCCACAAAAAAAGCTATTTCCAATGGACGTTTGTTTCCAGCAAACCTAAGGCTAACCTTGAGCAAAATGAGGCAAACGCTAATTTTTTAATTCAGGCAAAATAAGCCAAAAGCTTCAAAAGTTTTTCAAGCTCATAGGATGGCATCACCAAGAGTCCACGTAAAGTTTTGACCCTTAGATATTGTACAGTGTCTTCTACTGTCTTGAACTGAAGGACAACACAAGAAACTCCATCTGATAAGAAATACATTGCTTCCATTGTACCCCCAAGGAGTGCTCTGGAGTTTAAACGCAATTGCGACTACATCTACACCCTCATTCACTACTGCACGTCTGTAGGCATCTGCAAGCATGTACGCTATGAAGAATATGTTAGCATTAAAAAAGGAAAAAGACACAACTCGCCTCAGTCTCCTGAGAGACCAACTCTTCTTGTGGAGCACTAATACGAGATGGACTGTCAGGTGCAGACTCCTGCAGAAGCCAGCACACAAGACACAAGCTCTCACAAGATTAAGGGAATCTACCTCAAAGAGGTAACACCAGAAGTTTCTGTGTAAAAAGGCATACTCTCTGGCATGCTCAGCCAGCATCTGACTATCACTGGAGAAAAAAGCACAGTCTGTTACTGCAAGTACCATCTAGAAATGGAGTAGGTACACAACAGCCACACAGTAAGAACTCGTCATTTATCCCCAGGCACAGAAATCGATAGCAGGTTTGAACACAGAGGTGAAATTACTTATGATTTTTCTTCATTTGCACGAAGCTTGAGACCAGGCGGTGTCTTGGTGGCTTTTGAATTAAGATGGGTGACAAGCACGCTTAGCTCTATGCATACTACCATCCTCTGAACGTTAGGTTGCCCCACCACACGAAAGCCACCCACGGCATGACGTCTCGCTGAGGGAATTGTGTTACAGAACATCAGCTGGAACAAGTGCATTTAAATTCTCCATCTCTTGAAAATGCAGTTTGCAAACCTCGTGCTCAGGATCCATCACTTATTTCTGTTTGCCTTTGCGTCAGAAATTTCAGACAGAGGACTCTCCTCAGGTCATCCAATTCAGCTTTCTGCCAACAGAAAACTCCTTTCTACAGTCAGTTTTCTAAGATTTTATTGAGTCTGCTTTTCAGCACTCTACCAGATGGATTTCAAACCATTTCCTTTAAGAGATTAATTCAGTCTAATAAGTTCATTATTTGCGCCTGGTCAGTGACCAAAGAAAGATAAGCCAGAGTCTGTGTACTTGTTTCCTCCTCACATGCTATTAAAATAGAAAGTTTTCCATCCACGTGTCAAAGTCTGTTCATAACAGCAATACAACAGAGCCAGAGAGACACCCCCATGAAAACTGAGCACCTGCATTCACAGAGGGATACTGTCAACTCGTTTACAGCATCAAAGTACCTTCCCTTTTCTACCTTGCAGTTTGAAAACTGGAAATCAGAAGACAGCAAGTGAAGATCAGTTCCTCTCATCAATCCCCTCTCCCCACATCGGAGTCTGCTGGTAGCATTTGCCCGCTTTGGTGCAGTCCAAACTCCTGTGCCAGCCCAGGCTGTTCTACTGCTATTTCATTAGAGCACAGGCTGACAGATGCAGCAGATTGCCAAACTGTGTCATGCGAATTACCCTCTCTCACCAAGCCCATGAAGACAGAGGAATCATGAAGTTAAGGTGCAGCACTTCTTTCCCCAGCTGTCGCTTTACCCATTACCGAAAAAAAATTTTATAGCATGTGACTTGAGAACACAGGTTTGCAGGTCAGGAAACCTTTAAAGCAAGTTTGTAGCACTCACCTGCTAGAATACACCTGTGTCAACACTAAGCACAATGATGCCTCCCTGCTCTTCTGCACAGAAACTCTGCTTTGGGAGCCAGACATAGCATAATTTTACTAGCATAGCACCATGACATCTAACTAGCCTCAGTGAGATTATGGTTCAATGACATTTTCTATGGTACGAATGCTTTAAGAAAGCCCTCATCCCTCCTTCAACTCCCAGTCCCTTAAAANATCACCAGGTTCCCATTTACAGTGCTGCTACACAAATGCCTTCACTAGCATAACTGAGAGGACAGTTTGCTATTCTACTAGAGCAGCAAGAGCATCTTAAAATTACTTTGCAAAGAAAAAACAAAGGAAACACAAGAAGAATGAAAAAAAAACCACAAAACCAAACCAAACCTGAAACCCAACCCTCTGCTGAGCAGTCAGAAGATGCTGCTCCCAGGGTCCTCAGGCAGCTGGTTGAGAACCAGTCTGGAGACCGCTGCATGCCACAGTCTCCCCTGGTATCAATTCAAGCCCAAGTATGCTTTTGTTGTCTTAGACCAGCCAAAGGGCAAACTCAGCAGCAAATCCAAACAGCTTGTGAAAAGTTTCCTCTGTTCGTTTGGGAGCGTTTAACTGATCAGACAGCAACTTCTAGCCGGGTTTTTAACTGTAGCATCTGAGAGTACCACCTAGAGAGTACTAGCCAGTCTTCTCAGGGGGTCTCATACCCACCATAGCAAACCAAGGATGGCAAACGGCCACAGAAATTGGCAACAATAAACCTTTCCCCTTGGCCCAGTGCGACACAACACAATGTGAACACTTAAGGCTCTTGCTCCTTATCGTTACAAAATACAGAGCTCATCAATACAACTTTCCCTGTTTTCAAAGCTGGGTTTTGATGGTAATAACCCCAGGGAGACAGAAAAAGACCAGTTCTAGCAGTTCCAGCACAAATTTCCATTCTCTTTTTCCCCCAAATCTGAGCAAGTCTATTTCTACATCTGAAGGCAAAAACAGCAAAATATACTTAAAACCCAAAAGATCTACATCACTTTAGCAATATAGCTGACTATGGCTCTTAACCTATCATGGAATAAATGTGTTTGTATAAAGTCTTCCTTTTACATTATGTTATACTTGCAAGTAGCAAAATAAAAGCTGGCTACTCCAGAAGCCTTGTTATTAATTCCCTTAAGTTTAGAAAATTATTTCATTCTAATCAATTTATTTTTTTAATCTCATGAGAAAAATGGTTGTCTTCATCTTTCATATGCAAAACAGCTAACAAGAGAACAATTTTTCATATAAAGAAGGATATCCAATTAATAAAGATCTTAAATACTTCGGGAGCTGTTACAAGTTTTGCCACTGATCAGACAGCTGCCTGGAAAAAAGTATTTTCAGGAAAGTTACATAATTAAAAGTAACCCAATTCCTTTTTGTTTACATTTTTTTATCCATCTGCTAATCTGGATTAAACATGAAAAATAATGACACCCAAATAACCTCAAATTTGCTGAATTTACATCTCTTTTGCATATACTTTTACTGGAACCTACATCCTGCACTGCCATCAGTTATGAATTCCCAATGCTGCATGGACATTTTAAAGCATCACTATATTTTTAAGAACTCAGTCTTCAGTATCTGCATTACTATGCAATTAATTTTTTCCAATTTCACATATTCTGTCTTAAAAAAAACACTACCACACTGACATTAGACTAAAACCCAGAATTATATACAATTCTAAACACTGAAGTTAAAAGCGTCAAAAAAAAAAAAGTCTGTTCCGAGCACCTTAAGTTCTTCAAACTAACCTTAGGAAGTTTTCCATCAAGCCTGTAACCACTGTTTGAACAGAATTTCTTTTGGAAGGATATATAATGGAATCCTGATAAAAACACTTACAGAAAAACACAGTGAGAGATGTACAGCTCTGCAATATTTATATTATCCAAGCAGACAACATAGAGAACCCATCAGTGAGGTCAAAAACTGCAGTACAAAGAACAACTGGCAACAGCAGTCAGGTATACGGGGCCATAAGCACCAAATGCAAAAAAAACACCAGCTGTATAAAGCTGGACACCGACTACTACCTTTGAAAAGGGCAGAATAGTATAGTACAGTTATTCCACTTTCACAAATAAAGTCCATGTAGTACTGATTCTAATACCAAAAATATGTCATACAAGCTAATGAAAAGAAAATTTAACAAGTGCACGCATGCTGCAGCAAGCCAAGAAAGAAATACATTTACATTTGTATTAGCAAGACCCATTGGCTGTGCAATCTTGGATGCTTTAAGAGCAGAGCAATGAAAAATTACCATACATAACTGAAGCATACGCATGAGCCCACAGAGAGAGTTCTGGCAATTAACAGGAGGAGATTGCCAACAAAGCAGAAATGAGTCAGGATGAAAAGAAAGGAAAGATCTTTTATGAAACTGATGCACACTCGTATCTGAGATGGCCAATCTCTTCAACCGTTCCCCTTTCACAAAGGAAAAAATGATCCTAAAACAGGGAGGTGGAAACCATGCTCCTTTGTGAACAGACACACAGGTATACGTGACCACCCAACCAACTTCACCCTCAGCAGCAGATCCAGGGTGCACCTTACCAGTGCTCCTCCTTCTGGTATCTGCAAGTTATTCATCAACAAAATGAACTTCCCTAATGTGTTTGCTAGTCAAACTGCTTACACAAACCCACTTCAGACTAGTTGTCTCAAGCAATTCTCCTATCACTGTTGCTGTATTTACTCTTTTGTAATGGAAATAGGTCACCTGTACTAGAACAGTACATTTTGTTTCTAAGCTCAAGAGCGAGCAGCTTCCCTGGCAGCCAGGCTGCCTTTTGACATAAAAGTACACTGTACATACATATACCTGTGCACTGAAACCCTCAGAGGTTTGCACATTTATCACTAGAACAACATACAGTCACAGGGAAAAAAAGCCTCAGACTCAAAACAAGGAATCTTATCAAAAGTATAACATCATCAAAACTACCAAACTGGATGAAACCAACAGCCTGTTTGGTCCAGAGTTTCCATGACCCAGTGCCAGAGATGGAAGTTTCACAGAAAGTGGAAGAGCAGCACAGCACCGTAAATCTGTGCTTGCTACTACAGCCCAAGTGGACTCAAAATATTGGAGAGACTGATTTAAAACTAAAAATCCCACGAGGTCTAGTATCCTCTTCCAGGTGCATTTGTATTAGCTCTGGACATGGTAGATAAACAAAACTCAACTTTTGGGGGGCTATTGTGTAATCCTTAGCATCAGCATCTTCCTGTGGTAGCAAGTTCCACTAACTAATTTACACATTGTTTAAACCTCCCTCCCCCTTTTTTTTAACCAGTAGCAAAAACAAAAAAAAAGGCAAATGCTGCGTTTTACAAACAGTTTTATACTTCAGAAACAGAACAAATGCCACCAATGAGCACCCCCACACATACACACATACACTATGCGTATAAAATAATTGGAAATACTATTGCGACAAGCTTCGCTTAGTACACATGTACCCCCTATGACTCACAGATAAAGAAGGCAGAGAGGATTTTATTCAGGACAAAGACCAGCTGGTCTGCAAGGTGTGAAGGTCAGTCGACCCTCCCCTGAAGCTCAAGATCTCCCGAGCTGCTGTCAGCTGTCCCAGAGCCCAGGCTGAGGGTCCATCGTCTGGTTCAGTTTTTTACCTCTGATGGGTAACCCAAAGCCAGATAGGCCACCTTGATCACCTGGACCACACCTTGTCAGGATTTTCCACAGTCACAGTGTGAGCAGGAATGAAACGGGGTCCTCTTATGTTCTGCTGCTCGCTAACGTTGTGCAGAGAAAAGACAAATTGATTCTCACTGGCTATGTTCATCTCCCAGGACATTTCTCTTATGGAAACCCATTTTTTTTTTATGGTACAGATGTCACCTTCTGTTACGACCTGGGGAGAAGCCGGGTCATTTGCAGCCAGTTTCTCCAGCTCTTGGATTCAAGTGGACTGTCCCAACACGATGAGAGGCTGCCAAGCAAGTCTGCTTGGCATCTTTCCTTAGCGCAGCCCATTGAATCCATGGGCAGAACTGTTATTCTCAGAAGGATATTACATATGGAACAAATTGGTTACACAAATATTGGGAGTTTCACATAATCTGCAACAGCTCCATCACACTTTAAACATGTTCTCTATTCCCCATTCAAATGTTAGGTAAAAGGATGAAAAGTCCATACAGGTTTTTGTTTAAGACAAAGCTGCAATTCTTGGAAGTAGTCAATGCACCTTACTTAGAGTCTAAACAAATATTAAATAAATAATTAAGAATTAAACTGCAGAATGCCTTAAAATCATAAGAGCAACAATTACAGAAAAGCCACCCCTTCCCTACTGTTTGAAAGATTCTGAAATGATCATAACTTTTTTCTTTACTCATAGAAAGTTTATTACTATTAATATGACAGTAGAAACTGTTCTAAGAATGCCAGTCCTACAAAAGAACTGCAAATAAGGCGACTTTCCATGTAAATCCTTCTTACTAATGGAACGAAGTCCAATAACTAACAGAGAAGTGAAGAAATTCTAAAAGAAAAAAAAAAAAAAGAAAAAAATTAACCTGAGTTCTGGACACACAGAAACCTTTTATGAATCCAACAGCAGTAAGATGTTAGACATCATGATACTACTTCTGGTTTCCCAAGCTTTATGAGTCTATGTTTTCAGATGCAGAAGTCATCTGACTTCCACTGCTGCAATATTGTATGTATTAACAAACGTGATGCTCACATCAGCCACTGTTCATCACACAAACACCTGTTCCCAAGTCCTAATTCTCAACTGCTATAATTTCAGTGAATTGTTACTGAATTGCCTTACACAAGCTTCCCCATCCACACAACTGCTGCAGTTGTAATAGTGATGCAATGGCTATTAATGGGACTAAGGGTGACCGACAGACTGAATGCTGCCAAGCAACCAAAGAAGAGGTGTGCCCCACGCTCTCTGCTTTTTGCTGTATCATATGGCCCATGCACCGCGCAATGCATACCCTAACTGTACAAAAGCACATCCTGGGAACAGCGAAGAAGAGGGACAGGGAGCTGCAGAAGACCATCTCAGAAGCACAGCACCCACGTGCTTCCAAGTTTCTGCAGTCAACAATTCACAGCACTATCAATGAGGCTACCGTAACAATTTTCATAGGGAAATACCCACAGCTGGAGAGTGATTTACAAACAAACTAACTAACCAAATTTTCAAAACACATCCCTAGACTCTCCTTTTCCCATGAACTGAAGTGGAAATATTGATGGTACCATTTGAACCTATCTTTGGAATAAGGCTATATTTATCTACAGAAGGCACAGAGGGGAAAAAAAAAAAAGCCTGAAAAGCCAAGTAACTGGGAAGACTGTTCAACAAATGGGGCTATGAATAATAACAATGTAAGCAAGAAGCTGGTGTTTGCGCGGCATCTAGAGAAATATGACAGCCTAAGGATGCTGCTTTACAGTTCTTCACCGAAGATCTGCAAACACGCAGCCAAAATAAAGACTCAACCAAATCTTTACGTATTTGGCAAATGAGAAACAAGACATTTGTACTATTTTTGGGGGTATGGATGAGAAAGAATTGAAAACATCTCACTGAGAAGGCTCAGAAGCATTTATCCAATTTTGAAAGGAATGAAGACGTGATTAGAGGGTTATTTGTATTTCCACCAGCCATTCCTGCTGAGCACAAGGGTGCTGCACAGAACTGTTCTGTGAAAGAGGATGGACTTGGGCTTTCTGCTCTTTTTCTGTCCAGGATCTGCAGCCACCTGTCCCAATTTATTTCCCTCCCCTCCGCCTCCCTCATACTAGAGTGCACAAGAAAATTCCTTTTAAAAGGTAGAGCTGATCTGTTTTGTTTTCTGAAACTATGCTCAATAGGATACCTCGCATATCACAGAAGTCTACTGGCTAGACAGCTGATAAGAATACGTTGGAAAACAAGTCCTGGATTGGCAAATCCTCAAATATTTATGCACTGATAGCATCACAGACATCCACTCAAACACAAGTTCTTTTTTCTTTGCTATTCCCACCCAGCATCAAGCGGAACCAATGTTCTTTAACTTGCCAGAAACCAGGAATAAAACAGCATAATCCCAAAGTATAGTTGCTCTTCAAATCAAGACCCATTATGGTGTCAGAGGGTGTACTTTGGAAGAACTTGTGTTCCCTGTGACCTCTGAACTACAAAACCAGCAAAACAAAATTCCCCAAAGACTCTGCCTTAACACCATACCAAGAGAAGAAAACTTATTCTGACTCTATCCAGGAAGTAAAATATCTAGATCGATCTTGATAAAGTGGTTGTTACATGCATAGAAATTAATATTAGGCTGCTCTATGGTCAGCTTCACTTCCTATTGAAAGCAAAAACAATAATACAGAATTAAGCCCACATTTCCAGACTGCAAATAACAACCAATTAATTTCTTTCCAAAGTTCCTTCTTGCAGGGAGACACCCTGCAGTGTCTTTCAGTGCTTCAAAGTTTTCAGTCAATGGGAAAAGGTTGTTTCACCAGCTCCACCAAACACCCACAGAACATCATTTCTGATCTCAACATACGAAGTGTATGGATAAAATGAGTGCTTATAAATTGTCCAAAGTGATAACCTACAACATATTAACTCTGAAGCAGGTTTTGCTTGAATAAACAACTGGAAAAGGGTGAAGCTTGTAACAGTAAAGCCAAAACCTGCAATTTTTTGAAGGAGTTGTTCTGGTAACAGCAGTCTCCTAAGCAGCCGACCGACAAGAGCCATCCTTGGCTTGCCTGTTTCCACATCCATGTAACACCTTCCAAGCTCCCCATCCCGAGCCGGCTGTACGCAGACTGCACACTGACAGTGACTGCTCAAGGAGTTTTTGCTACAGCAGTGGGGGGGGGGACGACGACACACGACACAGGACGGGACGACACCGGGCACAGCGGGGGGACTGGGCACAGCGGGGGGACTGCACAGGCGCTGCCCAGGGAGCTCCTGCTGCACGGCCGCCCCTCGCTCTCCTCACGGCATGGCGGGAGGACTTGTACTGGTGAGAGGGAAGCAGAAAGCTAGGACTAGGAGTGGTAAGACTGTGTGTTTTTAGTCTCAAAATAGGTAAATGCAATTTTTTTTTTAGTTCAAATCCAAATGTAGACATGCCCAGGCCACCTCTCCCACCATTTACCACAGGGCTGGCTGGTACCCATGGCGGGTCCTGGGGCGCTAACGCTTTTTTCCTGAAATCCAAGTTTCACAAATTTTTCATTGTGCCTCTATTAATAAATTTCAAAAGTTAGACAGGGGTTCATAATCACAAAGTCCCCTTTTCTTAATCTCTACCTCGTGATATCTGTTTCTGATAAAAAGATTTTTCCTTATTCTTTATAAGAAAAAATCTTTTTATCAGAAACAGGTATCAAAAGAGAAGACACTGGAGAAGTGCTGAACGTGTAAGGAGCTCATAGCATTTTTAGGGAAGCCAACAGCAGGGAACAGTGCTGGGAATACACTAAATTCAGTAAAACAGAAGCCACTCAAAATTTTTCAAATCCCCGGCTAGTAAAGTTTCATAAAACGTTTGGTCACTCACGTACACACAGGCACTCTGTGATCCACTGGGCTACTCCTGTGCCACACACTTCCACAAGGGGAGGGAAAAGGAAAACCAGGTCACAAAGCCACGCACATTTAAATGAAATGCTGAAATGCTGTTCTGGAAAGTGACTCTACACAAGAAGCAGAAGTGGTTTTCTGCCAACCCCTTGTGGGTTCTGGTCCCCCCCAGCCACCAAGGTGGCAGCACCAGCCTGGAGGCCAGCAGCACAGCGGGGTGGCTCTGCCAACAACCGATGGGCACCATGTACCCCGACTGCGCTCCAACAATGGGCATCGCACTGCAGTTGGGTTTTTGCTATGTGTTCTCCTCTTGGTTCCAGCCCTGCAAGGCTCAAGCCCTCTCTACAGGGGGCAGCCTGGCTGAAATGCAGTAATTTTTCTGATAAAAGTGCTTTGATGTGCACAGGTGGACTCCATGTCCAAAGTCAAGCACAAATCCAGTTCAGGACTAACTGGGGTCTCAATCCTTCCTGAAGCAGAACGTATCAACCAAGCTCACCCAAGGAGCTGTTCCAACAGGAAGGAGCAAACCAACTCGGAGCCCGACGAACCCTTTATGAACAGGCAGGCTGGGGCAACACAAGAAAGAAACCACCCTTCAGCTTCTCTCTCGGGCGTTTGCAATCATCAGCTACATGGCAGCTTAGGACAGATGCGTCAATGTTTGCCACTGGTTTAAGAAACTACAAATAGCAAAAGCACTGGAAACATGAAAAGCAGTGCAGTAACGCTCTACGAGTCTGTAAAGGGATCTAGCCAATAGCCCTAGGTGGTCACTCACATCTTCAAATATTTTTTTATTCCTCTGTGAAACTAATAATTTCTGTTATTTTACATCACATTCCCTGATAGTTTTCAGCCGCAGAAGTAGAAATACAGTTGAGAACTAGCCCTGTGTAATACATACAGAGAAAAGAAAAATCCATTTCAAGATCTCCTCAAAGCACTACTAGAAGAGAAAATCCCACCTCCAGTTCAGTTAGAGTCAGGTAACTGGAAATAAAACATATAGGTGAAATATCAGGGCACCGACTTACATAGTTACTTAACCAAGTTTGTGTCTATAAATATATTTCAAGGTTGCTCTTGCCAACACAATGTAAATATTTAAAAAGAAACACATTAGACTAAAGCAGCAATTTTTCCACACCAAGGAGAGAGCTTTTTCTTTTTAACGCTGTGTATCTGTGTTAGTTCACCCTTGAAATTCATTGGAAACAACATGATATATGCTTCAATTAGAAGAACCAGATAAAAATCCAAGGTGTTTTTTTGTTTGTTTGGCATGAGTATTGTTTTTTAATAATACACATCCAATCCAATTAAAATTAAATAATTCACGTTACTATATTACTCTTCTTACATCTTACGGATAATCTTCACCCCAAATTGCAGTAGCAGTTCAGACAACTGTAGACTGAAGTTCCTCCTTATGTACAAACACTGCAAGGTTGCTTTTCTCCCTGAAACTATGGTCTTCTATCCATGGAGCCCAACGTAATCCAAACTTCCTGCTTTGAGTCACAGGCCTAATCTCAAACGATACTGGTACAACACTGACTCAGCCATCCAAATGTGGGGGTTCACATCGTAAAACTCCTTCACAAAAGGTCCTCCCGGTTAGGTTTATGCAGGACGCTCTAGTGAAGTTGTAAAGCTAAATTATCTGATGTAATTAACTCTGCCCAGAAAAGGGGAATTTGTCTGTTCAGTGATCATCTTGCTTGGGATATTTTTACAATAAATTCCTCCACTCTGTGCTCAATTCACACCTAAGCTGCTTACGCAGATACTAAAGAGAACATGTGATTCATTTGTGTACCCTTATTCTTTTAAAACATCTGATAAAGACAAGCAATAGGTCAATTTGCCCCTGTGGAATCGCACCAACTGATCCTTATAAACCTTGTAATTCCTCCAATTAATCCCGTTCCTAGAGACGGGAGTAATATTGGCGAATTATCTGGTTCCTGATATATTCCATTAATATCAGGCAACATAGTTCCTTTTAGTTATGGGCTTCAGTGATTTAAGACAGATGGACAGCAAAACCTCTGCCACCCAAGGATTTTCTTCTAGACATATTATCTTCACCATTAGAAAAATTTCCCTTGGAATTTGTTATTATAACAATGTATTGCTCTGGAGATCTGATGATGGTGGAGGGGATTTACATNTATGTAAGACAGATGGACAGCAAAACCTCTGCCACCCAAGGATTTTTTTCTAGACATATTATCTTCACCACTAGAAAAATTTCCCTTGGAATTTGTTATTATATGTATTGCTCTGGAGATCTGATGATGGTGGAGGGGATTTACATTTTCTACCCGTTACCAAAGTCTCTGTACACATGAGANTTTTCTACCGGTTACCAAAGTCTCTGTACACATGAGAAAACAATCCCTTACATATGGGATCACTCTTTTTCCAAATGCACAGGGAATGTCCAACCCCTTGTGAATATATCAAAAATATATTTGAAAAAATGATTTCGCCATGTAACTGCCAATGCATAATTAAATTAATTTGACAGTCACTGATGGCCTAGACCAGCCTCGTGTTGATGTTTTGCCAGTCATTAGCAGCTGAATAAATAAATATTTTAGAAGACCATGGGAAGATTAAGTTTTGTTTGACAGCAGAACTGCTGAGAGATAGCCAGCTAAAAATAACAGCGAGACCACAATTTCTTGGTCTCACACAAAACCCACCCTCCTTCGGGCCTCTATTTGCGAGGCATTTGCTCCTGCAGCCACGCAAGCTCTTTGTTTTATGATGCCATCATTACAAGGACGACTCCAAAGCAGCTTGCGGCACAAGCAGTGTAGCAGCATCTCCAACATCCCATGGTTTCCAGGGGGAGGAAGTTTCCCTTTCAGTTTTGGGACTGGCTCGCGGGTGTTTCGGTAGCACCCTCCCTCTCCCTCCCTCAGAAGACAGCTTGGCCATTTGCACAGCTACACTGGAGCATCAGCAACAGCCGGCAGGCTTTCAAAACAGAATCACAGATTGGTCAGGGTTGGAGGGGACCTCTGGAGATCATCTAGTCCAACCCCCCTGCCAGAGCAGGGTCACCTACAGCAGGCTGCACAGGACAGCGTCCAGGTGGGATTTGAATGTCTCCAGTGTGGGAGACTCCACAACATCTCTGAGCAGTCTGTTCCAGTGCTCTGCCACCCTCAAAGTAAAGAAGTTCCTCCTCATGTTTAGATGGAACTTCCTATGTTGAAGTTTGTGCCCGTTACCTCTTGTTCTACCACTGGGCACCACTGAAAAAAGACCGTTCCTATCCTCCTGGCACTCTCCCTTTAGGCATTTGTAAGTGTTGATAAGATCCCCCTTCAGTCTGCTTTTCTCCAGACTAAAAAGACCCAAGTCCCTCAGCCTTTCCTCATAAGGAAGATGTTCCAGTCCCCTAATCATCTTTGTAGCCCTTTGCTGGACACTCTCCTCTGCTACACCCTTTCTTAAACCCTGTGTTGTCCCATGGACACCTCTCCTGCATACGAAAACAGACTGTGAGGTTCTGGCCACCCCACCCCGTTAGAAGATGGCTGAGTTCCGTGGCTCGGCAGGGGTGCAGGGAGCAAGGACGGGCGAGCAGCAGGCAGGCGGCCGTGTGGGATGCGGGGGGGGAGGTGGCCCGGGCAGGCTCCCCGAGGGCCAGCACNTTGCATATGAAAACAGGCTGTGAGGTTCTGGCCACCCCACCCTGTTAGAAGATGGCTGAGTTCCGCGGCTCGGCAGGGGTGCAGGGAGCAAGGACGGGCGAGCAGCAGGCAGGCGGCCGTGTGGGATGCGGGGGGGGAGGTGGCCCGGGCAGGCTCCCCGAGGGCCAGCACCCAGCCGGCCCGGGGGGTCTCTGCAGGCTCGTCCCTGTGCGCAGGGCTCGCGCCAGCGCCGCTGCATCGCTGCCTTCAACTCGACCTGGGAACGCTGCCTGCCAGCTCCAGACAGCAAATCCAACGTCCGACAGCAAATCGCAGAGCGGTGCCGGCAAACCCAACCCACTCACGCAACCGTCACTTCAAGAAGCATTAAAAAAAAAAAAAATTAAAAATCAGAGATCCTCCTGCTTTCAACTGCGTGTTTGCTGGATTTTTTTTTTTGCTTGAGGGGATTAGAAGGGATAAAAATCCCTCTGTTTCTATGTCAGATGTGCATTACACTTTTACTCGATACGAGAATCTCTGAATAAATCTGTACGGGTGTGATTAAAATACCCTTAGAAAGGCAACAGCAACGATAAAGCGAGGCTCTGGAAACGAGCCTTGTTCAAAGACACAAATTACAAAATTTTAATGCCGTTACGTTATTCAAATTATTTTTCTGTCCTTCTGTGAAGCACAGTAGCGGTGGGATCGCTGGGAACAGCAGAAGAGCAAAAGCGAGAAACCCCCCCCTTTTCCGAAGGTGTATTTTCCTGGAGCTCCACGCGACACCCAGGACAGACCGACCCCGGTCCCGCATCGACCGTGTCCCCCCTCGCTGCTGCCTCACCCCCCCTCAGCCGCTCGGATCAAAAACGGGGAGGGGGGGGGAACCCCAAAACCACTCCGGCGATTCCGATCCCCGTTTTCAGGCGAAGTTTCGGAGCGGCCGCCGTCGCTGGGCGGGATTACCCGTTACCGCGGCAACGGCGCGCGGCGCGGCGCGGCCCCCGGCGGCCGCTCCTTTGGCCAGGCAGCGCCGCGCGGCCCCGTGACGCAACGGCCGCCGTCTGGGCTACGCGTTGCCAAGGAGACGCCCGCGTTGCTATGGCGACCATCACGCTCATCGGGCGGCAAGGGCGGGCGGGCGGTGGCGGCGGCGGCCTCCTCCTCTCCCGCGGCCCCGGCCCCGGCCCCCGGCCCTCCCCGCCGGCCTCCGCACTGACGCGGAAACAGCTCCGGAAAAAAAAAAACAATAATTAAAAAAATATAAAAATAAAATACCCCCCCCCCCCCCCCCNNNNCAATCCAAACACCACCTTCCCCAAGGCCCCCGAGAGCCATCACGGTCACGTCTGTGTCCTGGTGAGGCCGCTGGCCCCCGCCACGGCTGGCTACGGACACCTTCCTCATTTTGCAGGGTTGCGGCACAGCGACCGGCATTTCTGCCCCAGCCGTGACGCGCTGCCACATTGGGAAAAAGTGAGGAAAAGAGTTTCAGTATCCACAGCGAGGAGAAAGCTGTTGTGTCAAAACCCGGTGCCGGGCCGACGGCAGCCGCAGGTTCTCTCTCTCCTTTTGTTAAGGTTAGCCGTAAGCAATGGCCACATCAAACCCAAAACCCGCCCCGCGCTGAAGCAAGGCAGAAAAATGGCTATTGCTCTGCCCCGCGCCCCCCAACATCACTCGAGGGCCGTGCAGGGAGCGCCCGGCCGCAGCAAGGGCTGTCGCAGTCCCCGTGGCGCGGGGCTCTCGCCTGCGCACCCCACGGTCGCACCCAGCGCAGGCCTCGTCGCACGCCTCAGGGGGGGGAAATCCCAAACCCGTCTCCTCCGAGCGAGGGTACTGTGCTTCACCTACCGCAAATCGGACATGTGGACACCTCAGAGCTCTCTGTTTGCTTGAACGCGTTTTAGTTTCAGGCGTTCTTTCGTGGCTGAGGCGGGAGGAGGACGAGGGAGCTCAGGGGACTCGCTGCCACCAGGCAGGGGACGGGCAGGTATGGCGCCCCACAGGCCCAGCAAGGCCAGGCCGCCGCCAGCGCTCCCGGCCTTTCTTCGCTAGCACGTTTCCAAACCGCACCGCTTAATTACATTTAACGTCTTACCCAAGATTCACAGGCAACAGTGGATGAAAACATTTAGAGTTGTAAAATGCATCTAGTTCTTACCTTTGATATGCCTGAGGAGATGTGGGAGGTGTATTGAACACATGCGAATATGGGTGATAGGGTGTCTTTTTCAAAGCCTGAATAAGATTTTGTCTATATTCTGGGTCTATACACCACAAGGACCCCTTTCCAATACTCTGCAAAGAAAAAAGAATTAAAAAAAAATCAAATATTTGATCTAACGGCATAGCCTTATTTATTTAGCAGTATTTTTCAGGAAAAGCAGCAGGTTTGGGGTTTTTTTGTCTGACAGAAGTGAACATAGTTTGCTTGCCAGAAATTATTGCTCCATTAATAACATATTGCAATGGTACGATTTAAATCACACTTCTGGGGGGAAAAAAAAAAAGAGAGAATGAATGTTTGGTTGCTCCCCCCCCATTACTAGCTAATATGATTTTATTAAATCTAGCAATTTCCCCATCACCCCATATTGGAAAAATAAGAAGCTGCAGTTACTGTTAAACGGAAACTTTGAAGAAAAGTAGATTCTTTTTGAAAGTGATTTTCTTTTGCTGCTATACTAACAAGAAACAGGGCTAAAAAGGAGGGGTTTAAACACCCTAGCAACTGTTTTAAAAATAAAAGGACTTAATCCTTCAACCACATGACATCAGTGCCATTATACTACAAGAGGAAATTAATCATCTTTTCTCCCCTAAGGGGAAAAAAAATACCCAAAAAACCCAAAACAAAAAAAAAAGCCCACAGTATAATCAGCGTTTAAACCATTTAAGGGTGTTGTGAAATTGTGATCGGTTAAAACAACAGTTACTGTAATTACCCTTCCTGGACACACGGAGCAACTCAAGCAGTCAATCTGTAACACAAAGACTACACTAAAATTCAGTATTTATTCTGCAGTTACGAGCAGTGCAATTTCAGCCCTTGTCTCAACCCCAGCAGAGGTCAGGGTGCAGATATTTTGAATTGTTTTGTATGAGTTCTCAAACAAACAGGAAAACAACTTTCCCTGGGCTCCACTATGAAAGCATACAAAATGATAGCTCAGGAGCAGCCTTGGTCTGCTTGAGCATACATAAAACAAACACCAGTCCTAGTTATTGACTGGACTTCACTGGCAAGCTTTTAAGGCATTATGATAAGATTTTTGGTAAATGTTGACGTCTTCTGGAAGAGGCAAGGCAGGCTGCGCTGCTGCCTCTGGCCGCTTTTCAAGCCAGGGCCCTGGGTTGAAAAACCCTTTTCTCAAGTCCAACTTCTATCAGCAGAGCAAGGCTCTCGGTTTCATTTGTCAAAGAACAAGCACACGCACACCAAAAAAAAAAAAAGAAAAAATCACACCAAAAGTAGGATATTATTTTCTAAAGCCACAAGGAAGACCAAAAACAGACACTTGTTTCCTTTTGAAAACTTGTCATCTTTGTGGAGCCCTACCAGCTCCTAAGCGCTCCTCTGCCTCACGGACAGCTTCAGGATACACAGTGCAACGTGCAAAGTGCTTACAGACCTCCTTCTGAGCTTACAGGCAGCAAATCTCCGCTAAATTCTCCCCCAAGAAACCCAGAAAAATGAAAAAGAAAAATCTTCCCCAACATCACTGGATGGCTGCGTGGTAGCATCTAGCAAGCTCACAGCACTGTGTGAGACTTGGCTTGAAAGACGGAGAGGGGCTGGCACAACCTGCAGGAGCCGCGACCACTTTCTTTCAGAAACAAGCACATCTGCTGGAGGGGATGAAGAAGGAACCATCTTCTGCATGCTGCTCTGGTGGAACCGGGAACACGGGGTCAAGCCTCTTCAGGATGGCAGGGTTCAAGCCCGTCTCTGCCCTTGCTGCCCAAGGGCACCCTACCAGAAGGCCACTGAACAGTCTAAGAGGAGACATCCTCCAGCTGTCGAGGTGAAGTGGGGCCCTTGCATTCCAAAAAGCCCAAGATCCAAGGGGTTAGAGAGAGCAAGGAAGACTATCGGGCCTTCATCTCGGTAAAGCACTACAGCAGATGACTGGAAGATTCACTGCTGGTGTCAGTGGTGGAAGCTGTGCGCCACACATCTCAAACCAGTTTTCAAAAAGGAGGTTGTTGTGTTTGGCCCTCTTTTAAATATGGGACACTGAGCCAGAGACTTGACATGATAAGTCTAGTAAGTGACTTTTTAAGCAAAGGACAAAGTCAAAAATAGAATCCAAACCTCTCAAATTCCACTTCCATGCTCCATCCAAGAGCCAGAGCAAGAAGAACATAAAATTTCCTTTTAAGCAAGCAACGTACAAAACTAGGACCGTTTTTCAGGAGAAAACCTTTGCTGGATTCCTTACTCCTTACAGCATGGGACAAGCTTAAAAAAAAAAAAAGCTACACTTAAATACCATCTACCTTATTTGTACTTGCTGGAACACAACATATTCTTTCCAAATTTCTCTGTTTTTTCATTTACTTCCAAGACAGACTTTTCATCTACCTGGAAGAGATTACTCCCCAAAATCCATCGGAGTTAGTTCAAGTTGAGGGCCTTATAAGATGAAGTCACTACTGAAGAGTAACTTCAAAACCTTTCATTACTGTTAAACTAAATTTGTTTGGCTTGTCCATATTCTTGCAAAAGCCAAAAATAATCTCACTGAAAAACAGAAACTCTCTCACACAAGAAGTATTGAGAAGAATTATACTCCTTGTTAGAAGAAACACTGGGAAGGCAGATTTGCTATGTTTTCACTGCAACTGAGCTGACTTACAATTTAACAGCAAAAACAAATGCAATTTAAGGCAAAGCTCTCCAACCATGCAAAGTTCCTTTTTTAAGAGAGTTACTTTTGTTTTTCCACAGTCACACAAGAGAGCATAAATAAAAAGAAAACTGAAGTGTCATCCGGTTAAGAATCCTTCTTGACTGTTGGAGGTGTGAAGAGCTTCGTTAACTGTCTGTTTAGATGTGTCATTAGTCTCCCCATATACAGAGCAATCACGGGAAAGGAAATCATTGGAACTCAGACCCATCGGTTAGTGATTAATTTCCATCTTATGACACTTGGCGTGCTGCTTCACTACCTCCTCCAAGCCAAAAGTCAATAGTGGCTTCAATCAAAAAACAGCAAGGAAGAGGAAAAAAAAACCCCAACCCTGGATTACATTTGTCTCCCAGGCAACAAGTGACTGAGGAGTGGATAACAGCCCCCTGATCATCTCGGCACTGGAGTGCTTTCAGACCTCCCTCCTTCAGACACGCTGCCGCCTCCTCCCAGAGCCAGGCACAGCCACCTCACTGCTGCCGATCACAGGTTACCGCTTCTGCATTCGGGTTTAAGGTTATTAAAAACAAGGGGAGTGTTACTACGAGTCCCCTTCACCTTGTCCAAGAGTAGGTCATAGCTGCAGGTAAGCTACGTCAGAGGTACTAATGGGGAGAGAAAGCAACACGTAGAAGTTACCCCATCAACGTTTACGACTGAATATTTTTTTCTTTAAAAACTTCCTGATTAACTTTCTATTAAGAAATTGTTATGCCTTTTTCTGTCACTTAATATACATGTAGATTGTAACAGGATATTGTGTATTAAATCACAGCTTATTAATTAATTTGTTCTTCCTCATATCTCAAATATACAAAACTGATTCCCCCCAACAATTAAAACTAGTGCATTGCCATGAAAAGGTACATGATACACTCAGTGTCCAATTGTTTTTTCTCCCAATGGACTGCATATGAAAGTTTTAAAATCTTACTTTACACAACCTATTAGGATCCAAAAAAAAAAAAGTTTGGTCATCTTTTCGTAGAATTGAAAAAAAAGTGTGAAATTTAAAAATAAAAGAACTAAATCGCTGCTTGTCAGCTCTTTTAGTTGTTATAGTTGGGTATAACAGTATTATACACTA
>RSEF01000005.1:46815196-46833801 GCA_003993805.1 Himantopus leucocephalus | reverse complement strand
TCTGGGGTCCCCCATGTCCCCAGTGGCTGATTTGGCCTAAACCTCGACATTTACTCATCAGTATTTCAAGTTATCAAGACAGACATAATGTTGCTTGTTCTGCTCACCTACATTGGTTCTCCAGTTTTAAATCGTTTTATGAGTGGTCACAGATAATAGTAAACCTTTATCCTCTTTAACAGCTATGAATCTTGCAGATGAGCCTGGTGGGTTCTTTAGTTACTCCCTGTTTATACAAATGAAGTAATTCGCAGAAAGACACAAACAGAGCATTTGAATCACTGTGAGGTCAGCTGTTTTTTTTTTTTTTTTTAAAAAAAAGAAAGAAATACAACTGCTAAGGAATTCTTAAAGTAAGAAAAACAAAGCCAATGCCAATGATTGCTATTATTATAAAACACATTCCTTAGATCCGCTGTAATCTCACATAAAAATTACAAATAACTATTCATGCAGTTTGAGGGTAGATTTTCTTCATTCTCTTCCAGCATTTCTAGCACTGACCAGTGAAATTCTATATGGCCAGTTTTAAAGAATTGCACTATAGACCTTAACAGCAATTTTAATGACAGTAACAACTGCATGGTAAGCATTTAATTTTCAGAAACCCTCACACAAAATCCCCCGTACCTATGAACTCAAGAGAGTTAAAAACTTCCCCTGCCCTTCCTAGGAAGGTTTGGCAATGTTACGTGACAGCTTGACACCAAGAGAAAACTAAAGTAGTATTTGCACGCAGCGTAACAAAACCCTCACACCCACCTCTCCTGCATGTTTTCAACTCTTTTTTCAGTAAACTAGCAGTCACAGCTCAGCTGAAGCACAAAGCTGAAAAAGAGCTCCGACTAGCTAAAACACAATTACATGACCATAAATAAATGCTCATTAAATGCATGAAATTAAAGGTTTGATGGGAAGGCTTGCTGGAGTACGGTGTTCAACCCAAGTAAACCAGTTGCATCAAGGAATCACCGGCTTTTCTCAAGAAAACAAAAGGTTGGGGCTTTTTAAATCTTATTTTGCTCCAAGTAAAAACATCCATTAGTTCAAATCACACAAGTCCAAGTCTCTGCTTTCCTGCTCAGTGAGCTACCCCAGACACCAACACAGCCATCAACCTTTTAAACCCTGGTTTGCCTTCGGGAAAGTGGCTTGATTTTGCGCCATGTGGTGCAGAGGCATTAACCATCTCCATGCCGCTGGTGTCCTTCCAGTTACAAAATGGGCACTCTGGAGAGTCCATTGTCCAACTGGAGAGGTTGGGTGGGTAAGTAAGTTCACTGAGAATGAGAAGTATGATTATCATGGAAAAGGACTACTTGGCCTCAAAATAAAATAAAACAAAAACCCTCAAACCGAAAGGGAAGCCAAGCATGCAAATAAACAATGCTACAGGAACAGAGGCCAGACCAGCACCATGAAGTAACAGCTGGCGAAAAGAAAAGCCTGTGGTATTCTACAGTCAAAAAAAAAAAAAAAACCCAACCTATTTCACAAGCAAGATGCAGTGCAAGATCCTACAACACAAGAAAGTGCCACGAAAACACACACTGTCCAGGTCTTCCAATGTTAAGGAGGTCAAGTCTCACCAGCACAAGACATATTAGAAGTTTTCTTTGTACCTTTGGACTTGTATGTGCTATCAGAGTGAAGGGCCCTGCTCTCTTCAGTGATGCCTTTAGAGGCTGACCCCGACACAAACCCCCACAGGGGACCCTGTAAGTAGAGCCACTGGCACAGGTCCTACAGCCTTGTCTACCTGCCACAAGTAGAGCAAAGAACAGTGGGTAACACCTCATGGCAACGGCTGCGAGAGAGCACAGGAGTGACCACACGGCCAGTTTGGGTTTTACACAAATGAAGGCATTCATGGACTTTTAAGCAATTTTTCACCTTGGCACTCCCCCTCACAAATATAGAGAAGTCAGAAACATCTTCCAGTGCGTTACCTAGACACCCAGCAAGTCTGAGCTGCCACCAAAGACTACCAAGCTGAGGCATGCCCCCAAAGTCCAGGCTCCTGATCCCACAAGGGGCACTTCAGTGCTGGGTCTGAAGTGATTCTCTATTGTTATTTCAGTCACGGTGACCCACTGCCAGATGACACCATGAGCGCAGCCGGTCCACTGCTTCTCCTCCAGCCTCTCCACTGCTCCTCCAGCACACCAGCACCTACATGTCCATTAGTACAGCTAAACTCGCACAACACTATTGCCTACAGCCTGCAGTGGATCTGCTACACCACATTAGCTTCCCACTGCTCTTGTCATAAAATGACTCCTCCAACAGGCTCAGGAGGTGTTGCATTATGTCACACAACTCCAAGAGTCATATTTAGCCTGTTAAATATGTCCTTGTTGAGTTTATGTGCAAGCCACCCCATAAAGCTATTAGGCTGCCATATGGAAATCCTGCAAGCAACTGAAGAAAGCAGTGTCGTTAACTGCCCTTAAACAACGCCTGGCTCCTATATAAAGCAGTAGTATGTTGTTTCACGCTACTGCCTAGCAACCCCAGCCGTTCCCCAAAGCCTCCCCAGGCTAGGAGAAGTCCGGGCGCTGAAGAAGAGAGTCTGTGACACTGCTCGGGAGGCACAAAGTGCAAGATCAAACAGACGCAGGGAGACTGGGCTGGGAAGGCAGGACAGCCCAGAAAACAAACCTGTCAGCATGACAGGCCATCACACCGCGTACTTGAGGGAGATTAGGTAGCAACTAGCATTAATAATGCTGTTTCAGCCTATAGAATTCCTGTGTATACATGGAAAGTGCAATTATCCCTATTCTATTGAAAAGAAAATCAAGCAGATGCAGAAACAAAAGAATAAAAAAAAAGTAGTTAAGTGCTCAAGGTCACCTATAAAGTCAATGGCAAAAGAAAAAAAGAAAAAAAATTTAAGAGACTCCAGACTGATAGCCCATTTAATGGGAAGTGCTCATTTCATGTCAGAGGGGCACTCATTTAAACACCCACTGGTCATCTGACACTCTTCATGTTACCTAGATTATAAAACTGGAAAAAAAATACAAATTGCTTTTTCTTACAAATATATAGTTATGTCGTATATGAAAACCTAGTGACAATTTTAAAACACAACCCTTCACCCCACAGATATTCAAAAAATTATCCAACACTTATATCTGTGCCAAAGGTTTGCAGGTCATTTTTTGCCTACTAGTGTATTAATGATGAAATAAACCAGTGAGTAGATTTGCAGGGGAAAGGGTTAACAGCTAGTAGAGACGGGTGGGAGGGAGTAGGTTGCACTAAATCCATTAGCAGTGACAAATAAAAATAGAAATGAGGAAGACCTGACAAAAGCTAATGGATTTGCACCATTTTCCCCTATAACTGTTTATTTAACATAGGGTTTTTCCTTGCTTAGTGTTTAATATTGGTTTGCACGATGAATTGAGGGGGAAAAACAGGCATTTTGATAAATGGTTTTGAGAGGCTGCCTGGATGTGGGGTTTCCAAGCATCCCTGGGATCTTTAGGGAAACAAAGCTGTGCTCCATCCTGAGCCCTGCTCTGCACCATCAACAGATCCCTGTCACCTGCAGCAGTCACGCTGAAGCAATGCAACAGAGACCTCAGTGTCACCGCACATCTATCAACACACAAATTATTTCTGCCACTTACATACACATACTCTACTCAGCTTGTGTCCCATTTCCACACTAAGTTCAGAGATACTGATTTTTTACTATAATTTCTCTTTCCCTCTCCTAGTTCTCATGGCTGAATGAAACCCCAGAAAGCAAAACAGAACACACACCCCCTATGCTGCAAACATCCTCCAAAATGAGGCAACTTCTTGACTGCATTTGAAGGTTTCCCCTCGCTCACACAGCGCAAATCAGCACAAACTTGCCAGGGCAGGGCCTGGCTTCAGCAGCCTCAGCAGCCCAAACGGCACAAGCCCAAACCTAACAGACTGCAAAAAAACTGGGACATCACCACAACTCAGTACCCTTGCAAGCAGCCTACACCAATCCTCCTTCCTCCCCAGTGCCAGGTACTGTCACAAGGCTCTGGAGAAACACCTTCTAAATTAGTCAGTAAGATCAATGGCTCTGCAATGAAGGCGAACCAGGGCAGGACCAGTTTAGCTCCAGGAGCAAACCAGCCTCCTGCAGAGAGGTCAAAGCCCAGCCACTCCAGCAAGCACTCTCCCTCTTAGACACCGGGCACCCTGGTGGGACTAAAACAGCAGCGCCTGTGGGAGGGGGCTTTCCTCACCTGGTGGGATTTGGCATCTTGTTTTTATTGTAATACAAAACAAGCAAGAAATCCCACCTGAGAGCCACACCACTGTGACCTACATGTGGCCAGACAGGGAGCAGCAAAGGAAGACCACCACCACCTTCGGCACTAACTTCTTCCCGCATCTTCCGGAAAGCCAGCCACAGAACCCTTCCCAGGAGAGGCAGAAACACACCTCTACTGCACCAAAGCCTTCCAGCGTGGGGAGGCTCTCACCTCAAGACTGCAAGGGAATTACACACCCAGGCGGAGACAAGGAACAGGCTGCTAAGCCACCTGCCTGCCTCCACCCACTACCACATCGCAGGTCGCTAAAAAGCACCCTTTCTTGATCCTAGCTGTCACTTGGGTCTCCTCCAGCAACTGCCCCACAGCCTACCTGTGCAGAAGTGCACAAAGGCTCTTCCCGCTCCAGCTGGCAAGATGCCCCAGCCCACTGGTGACAGGAGACAGCCAGGGCTATGGTGTTACTGGAAGCGCAAACAGGAGACACCATGGCGTGTGGGTTAAGCGCAGCGTGTCATCCCACCCAGGCAGCAAGCCCCATCCCCTGGCCCTCCCTGAAGGTGTATGGCACTGGCCCCAGCCGCACCACAGCTGGGGACTGCGCCCAGCCCCAGGGGACCAGCATCCTACCGCAAAGGTCAGGGAGGGAAAAGCAGGTGAGAAATTGTCCTTCTCAGCAGAAGGATGAGGTGGCAGGGGGAGAAAGCAAGCTACGTTGACAGGTCTCATCCAAGTCATCCTCGAGGTGGAGTAAGTTAAAAGGAACAACACAGGAACTTTTCATTGTGGGAGCTATTAATTCAGTTGTGCTCATATTTCCTCCCATTTTTACTTTAAGCCTGCAGTTAGAAGCACGGGCTTGTAAAAACAGCAAAAAGATGAACTTGGTTAGCCTTCAAAGTTTTATTCACAGTAAGATTCATTAAAACTGTAAGAGGACTTCCTTTATTATTTTTCTCCACACAGCATCTCAAAAAAAGATTTGACAATTATTGGGTTTTTGTTCCTTGGGTTTTTTAGGTGCCTGTATGTTTACAAGCATTGCTATATGGGTTGCAACTGGTAAAACGCTAAAAGTGGCAGATGCAACAAAGCTTGGCACGAGGAACTTCTGCAGCATGAGCTACTCAATCAAGCATATTTTAGAGTGGGTAATTAATACTGCATTTCAGCTTCCCTGAGCACCTCCACCAGTAAAACAGATTTGAAAGTGTGCAGATAGTTTATTAAACATGGCAAAGTGATTACATTAGAGAAGTAAGACATAGACTCACTGGTGTGTGTGGGTTTAAAGCAAAAAAAATTAATATTGAAATCTAGGGGTTTTTTTTTTCCAAGGAAGCTAGCAAGCCCCTGATCAAAACCTACAGCTTGGCAAGAACAGGATTCAGAGGTTTATTCATGTTATTTCCCAGGCAGAGTAGTTGTGCGTTAGCAGAGCATTAATCAAAGTCTAAATACTTATGGATCCTGACTCAATATAGATTCTTCCTCTGTTTAAAGTCCACCTCATTTTTCCAGATGCGATTTCAAATCCCACAGTGATTGTGCTATTTCATACAACAAGCAAAGGAAAAGCGGGTTTCCTCAAATTCACAGAAGAGAATCGAAAGACACGTGACGGAGCAGCAGCAGAGAGCCAGCCAGCCTGCAAACTCACTGAAACAAACCCAACAGAAATAGAAATGTCACTCTTCAGGGCGCTCTTTCAGCTAAACTGGTAGCAAACAGGATGTGAGCATCAGTCGCTGTGTGCAGAGAAGAGGTTATTCAGAATAGCAAGTTCAGGCACAGACCGTGTCTTTTACCCGGTAAGGAAAGAGTGGGAGGAAGGGGAGCTTTCAACCCACACACCGCAGCCCTGCCTGCTTGGGTTTTCCCTCATCTCTTTTTAACTGAATTATCTCACAAGCAGTCGGTTTTCAAGTACGATGTTCACAGGCAGCTCCCATGAAATAGGGCTGCATGGGAAGCCTGCGAGTGCTTCAAGTGTGCCATGAGGAGGAGAAATGACAAAAATGACAGACTCCTCGGAAAAATGAGCCTGTGGACAACCTCAGCAGTGCCAGCAGCCCTGAGAAGAGGGACTGGGGGCACTTGTTGAAAGACACACCATCCACGGAAAGGAAGGATTACCGCTTGGCTTGAACACGAGAACAAGAACTAAAACAGAGTTTGGAGCAGGGGAGGGGAAAAAGAGAACACAACACTGTTTGTCTAGAAACCTCTGGAAATTAAAAAAGCTGTATCAACTTCTACATTGGGCTAACTCACCATCTTCACCCTCCCGTTCCTCGGTGCTTACTAGCAAGCTATTACTCATTCTGATCATCGTATACAAAAAGGCTGCTGATCAATATTGCACAAGGGTGATTAGTGCTCAGTGATTAAACATCAGTGTATGAATTTATCTGACTTAACATGCCTCAAGTGGAAGGAAACACAGAGAAACAATTTCTGAGCACACTCCAGTAATGAAAATTGACAACTTGCCCAACGTGAGATGTTGATGTTGTGAAGAGTTCAGAAACAACAAGGAGAAGATGTATGATACTCTCAGAAGGACGGAAAATTGTTTTCCAACAAATTATTCATGATCAAATATGCCTTTGAACAGATCTACCATCTAAAGGAAAAGAAAATCTCATTTAAGGACGCCAAAGCAAGGCTATTTTCATGACACAGGTGTCATGCAAACAGGCCTGCTGTGACATGAGTCACTGCTCCAGGTCTCCTGTGATCTTTTTCTCTATCGGTTTCGCACAGGAAGCCTTCATATTTGACACACCAAAAATAGCAGATGGTTTACAAATGAAAATCTTGCTTCAAAAAAGGTTGCAACTTTTTTCTTTTCCGAAATGCAAATGCACTTTCAGCACAGTGCAACGATGATTTAAAGCACTCGCCCCGCCACACGTTCTTCAGACAGACGCTTATGAACGGTTCCATTTCTACATGATGCAAGTAAGAAGAGAGAGAAATAAGAGGGGGAAAAAAACCCAAAAATAGCAATCAGAAATGAATACCTGAATGTGAAAAGCAACCAAAAATAACATACAAACTCCCTTACAGAGAAAAACGCATAGCTAGAAAATGAGGTCCACGCTGTTGAAGGCCCTATCCAAAGGCTCAGCAAAAAGGAAGGGGCACCTCATTAATTGACTCCATCCACCCTACTGATGATGAAAAACTTTGACAGCAGCAATCTTACCTTTCAGAGCTGCGTAATGTACTAAATCCTGCTGAAAAACAGTAAGCAGCCCTTGAGCATGCTGGTGGTATAAAAATCCACCCTTGCTTGCCCCACAAAAGGAAGCCAGATATACCAGCTCCAAAGCGCCAGCCCGTGGAAAGGGACTGGCATCCTCCAAAGGGTCCTTCTTCTCTTCATAGTCACACCCAGTGACCACAAATGCTGACATTTGCAATGTACAGAAGAGGATTTCTGTAATTGCTGTGTTTTCCTTGCAAAAGACTCTCCAGGGCAATACTAAACACACCACCAACAAAAGAGTTTGAAAGGAACTCGACAGATTACAGCTTTATCGTAACCTCCAGAATCTGGTTTTAATATTGCCAATTCATAGCATTTTTAGCATGTTGGGATTCTAGGTGTTTCTATTAGAAAGTCATGAGATGGTGCAAAATCGGGGGGGGGGGACAAAACCAAACCAAAATGTTTCCAGCTGTCTTCACTTCTGTCAAAGAGCCTGTAAAAGATCTTAAAGGCTCTGAAGTAAGACACACACACCCTCCCCTATTATTTTAAATGACAACACGATTTTTAAGCCAATTTCATAACTTCTAAGGCCCAAATCTCTATATAAATAGCCCCCCACACCATCCTTATCATATCCATCCATTTTATTACACACAGACACACCTAGATACTAACATTACTTGGTCTAACTTAAAAGCCATGCAACACAAACAGAGAATTTATTTGGGCAATTACAGAATTCCCTCCCTTTCCAAACAAAAGCATGCCCCTGTACACAGTGCGAGAAGGCCGAGGCTACACATGGCATGGATTGAAAAGCCATTTAAACCAGCTCTGGAACTGTTTTATTGTTTAACCTGATGCCAAACAACACAAATCGACAGATAGTCAAAAGAGGAAAAAAACAAGAGTTTACTGATGAAGCAAATTCTTCCCCTTTTTAATGCGTGTCTAAATTAAAAGATTCAGAGTGCAAATCCAACAACAAGTTTGCGAACCCTGTTTTATAAATTGCAAAGGAAATAAATCAAAGTTGATGTGGCACACAAGTGGATAATTCTAACATAATTAAGACACGGACTCTTGTCCCATCAGCTCAAGCCCAGGCAAACACATTTTTGGCATACTAGACGCTGGAGGGTGAGTGAGATTCAAGTGCTGATGAAGGAGCAGATGGTAATTAGCAAAAGTGGTTAGCTCATAAGCATGTTTACTTTGAAACTAAAATAATGCAAGTATTTTAGCTGGGGGGGAGGACATTTTCCTATTTTTTTCCTAGTCAGCAGAAAACCAGGATGAGCAAGCAAGATCTTTCCTACAATTTCAATACTACAAATTAAAATCAAAGGTTTCTAAATGAAAATTCTGTATTTTTTTCTCAAATGAGAATGACAGAAAAGCTTGTCTCTTAATGGAAAGGGTCATAATTACATTTCTGCTTTTCCAAATTCAAAATTACTCAGCTCTAAAAGCCAACAGCAAATTTCACATCAAAGCAGGCTTGCTAAGCCAAGAACAAGGAACTTTATTCCTCCGAACAAAAGCAGCACTGCCCAAAAGGCAGTGAAGTCTTACAGGTGTTTTAGCAAAACCCGAAAGAACAATAAATTAGTCAAAGTGGAGGTGTTTTACTAAATTTTAAGCGCTGGTTTGTTTTGGAAAAAGCAAGACAGATGGTTCAGGTTAGTTAGACTCTTAAATTAGGAGTGATCTGTTTAGACTAATCAGTAACCAGTTATGGCAATAGAACACATCTGTCCTAAGGAAATTTTGCAGAGATGTACTACCATGACAGCATCTTGTTTTCCTAACGCAGAGATGCAAGTAGATAGAAAGCTTTGTGTGACAACCCACATTCATACTACTTTTTGCTCCCATTTTACCTTAAAAGCGTTTGGATGATCTAAAAAACAATATAACTAAATGCTTTTTTTATATATGGAATATATTTTTATACATACACACACGTATACAGAGAGATACAAAAATAAATGAATTTAAGCAGAAAAGGAGGTACAGCCTGAACAATAAAATCCCATTTGTCTCAATAGCTGGAAGCTAGCACCGTACCAAGTCTTCTGTGCAATTTGTCTCTATGACAGCTTCTTTCCCCTTTCTCTGCTGTGCAGCCAAAAGTCTAGAAAGTATTAGAACTTGACATAAAATTGTAAAAAACAAATCTAGCCTCTTTTACAACAGCAAGGTTTGTATATTTAACCCTGAGAACTGAGGGGAAAAACATTCATCTGTAAGGAAGGGGGGTAAGAAAGCGAAAACCCAAATGAATTAGTGCAATGAGGTAATTATGTAACAATAAATGCATTACATTAATTGCCAAAACAGGAAAAAACATATTGGACAAGTTCATCTGACAGCTTCAAGACAAACCAGGCAACGCTAAAAGCGCCAGCATTTGCCCAATTCCCAGCCATCTCGGCCACATCCTGACTCTCCAACTTCCCATCTCTCCTAACTAAAGACTGAAAACCTGCATTTCCCATGCACACCACGCATTTCTTCCTTCCCACCTTCGCTATGCAGGTAAGCCAACGAATTACTTACACTATGCAGCTACAGCTCCTTATTCCTAAAGTACTGCAGGAAGGGCGGCAAGGACTTTATTCCTAAAGATGAACCATGCAAGGACTATTAAGTTCTCCCCAACAATATAAAGAAAACATATCTAATTGCAAAACTGCTACAGTTACTACTTTCTGTGTCACTTGATCTTAATGGTGTTTATTGCGCTCCCCCTAATCTAAAATCGGGGCATTTCACGAATGATTTCCCTGTTTTTACTGGAACACACATAACCTAAGGAGAGATGTGTTCCTACTCTGCACCCTAAAGGGTGAGGAAAAGAGAGAAAAATATGTAAATGAAAGCTTGAGATAAGGTATCTGAGGACCTAACCCTCGTCTTGCATTAACCCCTGCAGCCCCTACAAGTTGCACTGTAGGCAATTTTTTTTCAACTGTAAACTCAGAAAAACATTTACAATAGTTGCCTCATCTCAGTGAGTCCCCTCCCACAGTAGGCAGCCACAGGATCTCATAAATATAGCTCTGGAGCAGTGCCTAGTTTTCTGCTCGCAGCTTGAACGAGCGTGAATTCAGCATTCAACTAGATTCTCTTATGCAAAATCCCATCAATAAGTTTCTGCTCCATGTACTGCCATAGACCCTTTTCCATGCCATTGAGACTTCCCCATACAGAAGCCAGTTCATTCCTCTGCTTACCTCAGCAAGTGACACCGGCGTTTCAAAATCCTGATAGTACTCAGCTCATGGGAAATTGCTACTGTTCACTGCTGCAAAGAAGTACAGCAATTCAGCATGCTGTAGATAGTGTTTTGGTATCTTAAGTCACTGTCTAAGGGCAGCAATTTGGTTTCTTTTCGACTGTAGCAAGGCAAAACCCACTCACATTTAAGATCCTTGGAATGAGTCCTCTCAGAAATTCCTACATCAGCTTCCACGACAAAGTTTCCGTAACATCCAGAACGGAATTTGAAGAACATAACTAACGAATTAAAATGGACTGTCTCCAAAATTACTATTATGGATAACTGAGTAAGATCCAGAGGCATCAATTCTGGCCACAACTGCTACTTTCCACAGCCCTCAGTCCCAGTTCTGCTGTTGTTTACTCAAGAGTAAATCAAAAGCAGCCCCTTGGAAGTCAGGAGTCCAAACTGGTGGAAGAACAGAAGAAACCAAGTAACATACCAGACTAAGAAGGGCCAACAGTGACCTACCAAAAATTCAGCAGGAAAAAAAAAAAATAAATGCCAGAGTAGCAAGGTCACTCCCCTTCTTCCTCCCTACTGTTGCTTGTCTTGCATGACCTCTGTCACTGACGAGCCTGACACCATTTACAGCTACAAGAAATTTAGGACTTTGTAGAAGCAAGTTGCGTTGCCAGCAAGTAGATAAATCTTGTCAGCATCCAGACTGTTATAAATGTGTTTATTCTACAGAAAAGATAACCGCAGTTTTATTGCCATTGTAATAATCTGCACTAGATGACCAGACACGGCAGCGATGTGGGTGCAGGATCTCAACTACCGGGCATCTCAGCAGCTCCAGCCACTTGATCAGTAAGATCTGAAGGCAGGCTAAGAGGAATCATGGACACGATGACATGGCAGAGCCGAGATATTATGCACTCCCTTGTGTAATTAAAGGTGAGAATCACTGTGAACTTCAGTCCCAGACACTAATTTTGCTCGAAGAGAAAACATCTCAGGAATCTCTCACTAAAAGCAGCACAGTCGAGGAAGGTGCTCCTTGCCTTCACCTACGAGGCCAGTTAATCCCAGGCCAGCCAGACTGTGCTGAACAGCGAGTGTCCCAGCAGCCATCCACAGGGCCACTGCCCAACAGCAACAACATTTCTGCTCCTTCACAAGAGTTGCCTTTGTCTCCACAATTAAAGAAAACGTACAGTGTCACTTCTCTGGCCGAATTCTTCCAAACCAGAGAAAACATGCAGCAATTAAGTCAGAAAAACTAAGATACAAGACTGATATAAGCATTCATGCAGACGTACACGATCCATTTTAGTTTGAAAGGCATCAGAGCACAAGCATCAAGGACCTGGGATTCATAAGTGCACCTGAATGCACTGTGTTTCTCTGCTGCTTGCCAGTTAAGCACTGCCAGACAAGCAATTTTGGCACCTCCTCGCTCCCCCAGCCCACCTGTAATAATTTCCCAGTTCTGGTGCTGAGCAGGTACCCTGCTTTTGGCCAGCTCTGAGATACCGGAGCAGGCGGGGAATGGTTGGGAGAGGGACTGAAACTAACTGGGAATTAGACTGAACAACAGATCTTATGAAGCTAAATTAAACATTTTTTTCCTTGAGACCGAAACTTCAATACTGAATCATAACAAGCCAGTTGCTACTACTGAAGAAAGCAAAATCTCATTGTTCTAAAACTACTTAGTAACAAACTGACTTAAACCAGAAGTACCAGAAAACCAGAAAGATTCATACACGTCTCATTAAAGCAAACTTTCTTCATTATCTTCCTTTGCCTAGAAGACAGGAGACTTGACTTATACTGGTTCAAAATACCAGATTACGAATCAAAAGATAAAAGCAAATACTCAGAGACAGAAATCTTTATTAGCTTAAGAAATACATATAAGCATGCAGCACAGTCTTTCCCTAGATGCTTACTGAGCAAAACTTAACCAGAGGCAGCCACGTGGGCTTTTTTTTAAGCAAATCTGTGTTCACAAGTCTAACTGCAGCATAACATATTGCTTTGTTATAGCTACGTATGGTGCTTGCACCACAATCTCATCTAGCGATGGTCTGCCTGGTCTTGAAATGACAGAAATCAATTAGTTCTATGCGCTATGCCACCACTGATCAACGCACAAATACCAACAAACTAAATTAAAAATAGAGTCACACTGGGTCCCTTTTTCATAAGGAGTCCAGCTTGTATTACCCTGGACGATTCATTTGTTTTAACTAGATTTATGGTGAAGATACAGCAATTAACTGAAAATAACGCAGAAGGAGCAGGTAAGAGCAGCCTGGAGACTGCTTCTCGGACCCCACCGGGCCAGTCATCCAAATGACTTTACCAGGAACGCGGCACTGCCGCAGGAGTGAGCCAAGGGTTCAGCTGCCTGGGTCAGCGAGTGGGATGCAGCAACTGCCTGAAAACCACAGTGAGGAAGGGAAGCTTCTCCAGGAACTCAATGGCTACTTCAGGCTGCCTGAAGAGTATTTTCAACTCCTCAATTATTTTCAACTGCTCAATTACGATCAAGCCTTTTAAATGCTTTTTCACGAGGTCTTCACCCAGGAAAAGAAGCCACGTAGCACAATCTGTTGTGCTCTTTCAGCCAATGTAGAACACTTCACTTCCCTTTTAGGAAAGGAAAGAGGAAGTGTAAGGGACACATATTTTGTAATTAAAATGGATTCTTTGATGTTTTGTTGAAGAACTGAAGCACGAGACAGAAGAGCGCACACTCAGCCACACCAGCAAGCCCAGCTCATCTCACGTTCAGCCACAACCGGAGGTAGCGCAGCCACCGTCATGGGCCTGGTGCTCAGGGGCATGTCTTGGCTACCACCACAGGAGTTTCACGGTGAACCCTCACGGGCCAGTGTTGGTTAATGGACATATAAAGGGCTCCTGTGTACGTACGTACTCCAACCCTATCATCAGTGAGGCCTCCTGTGCTCAAACCAGAGCATGGCCCCAGGATCCGTGCTTCCTTTGCTGGCAGTGACAATGGCAGTTCATTAGCTCTCTGACAATTAGGAAGAAGCCTAGCTGGTGATGAGGACGTAAAGACAGCAGCACGGAAAAGCCCAGCAATTGATTTTATGGACAACCTTCCCTTTTCCATAATAGCTTTTCAGAGTATCCACAGCACAGCTCCACTCAGAGCCACCCCTACTGCCAATATGAGAAACTTTGGGCAACAGAAAGGGACAAACCTTGCGATGCTGAGAAAACATACATGCGAGTGTGCACATGCATCCCTGTGCAGTTTCCTTAGGACCATTTCACCCATGTCCTATGGGTCCAATCCATCACTGAGCATGTATGTGACTGAACATACAAGCAGCCCCAGTGACTTAAGCACAGTCTGTGCTCTCAAAGGTAAGAGCATCCCCTGCCACTTTCCTTCCCCACCTCCTCCTGCGGCCGCGGGGTCAGCGCTGAGCTGGCTGAACGCCGCAGGCACGGTTTCGTGCCAGATTAAACAGAGTTGAGCACACAGCCTGTGCTGACACTGGTGCTCCTCTGACCACAGTGACCATGAGTTCAGCAGGGAGCTGAAAATGAATTCAACTAAATTTGCTCACTGAAAAATAACCCAAACAAAAATAAACACAAATAGTTTTCAGCCTGCTCATGGCATGGTGGTACACGTGCCAGTATGAGCTCAAGAGGGGCTGGCAATACAACCCCGGATCGGTTCAATCCCCCAGCAAAGGGACCAGGTGGCCAGGCTGGGCAGGGACCACGCCTGATGGTGGCAGCCCAGACTTCCATCACTTTAAATCAGCTGTAACACACCACAAAGAGCCGCCAACACAGGCCACTTGAAAAACAAATAGCACGGTCCTGCTCCCAGGGAAAACATCTCCTGCAGAAGAAAGCCTCCCACTGTATTTAAACTTCTTTTCTCATGTCACCCTAGCCTTGTAGGGATCACATCCATTACCCCACCAAGCCATCCAGCACCGACTCTCCCTGCAGCCACCAGCCTCCACCAGGCCTTTCTTCCATCTGGAACACCTTGCCTCCCCAGCAATCCCAAGCAGAGGTATTCCCCAGCCTACCCATTATTTCTACTCCCTTCGTCATCTTGGCACAACTGTTTGTTGGACTACACTGTGACCTGAATCAGGGAATTAAGCTGAAAAGCAACTCAAGAAAAAGAGGGGAAGATAAAAATCCAGCTGGATCAGATCTCGACCAGATCTGTGGTTTGTCACAGAAACGCAAAAGTACATGTGCCAGGAAGGTGTTGGAGCAAACAGCCAGGAGCAAGGGAGGCGTGAGCATGGCCGAAACACAGACTCATCAACCCCAGTGCAGCCCAAGCCTAACGGCTAAAGAGCGGCTCGCTCCTGCTTTCCTCTCCAAGCTCTTTCGGTGCTGCTTAACATGCTTCGTATGGGCTTTGCTGTGGGTTTGGAGCACAGACGTGGCCAGTTACCCCAGTTTATTTAACCTAAGTAGCAATCCCCTTTGATAGGTCAATAGCCTGTCAATGTGCAACTAACACCCCAGTTACCCAGCAGGGCGCCTGCCCACGGGCTATCTTAACTAAGAACAAGATAACATAAATACCTTAGATATAAGGTTCAGAGGACTCTCCAGATATTGCCAACTCTTCATCATTACTTGAAAAAGAACTGATTATGCTTTGTACAGCTCTAAACCAGTTAATACAGGCAGACACCACTGGGAAGAGTAAGCTCTGATGTAAAGTCAACCAGCTGGAAGCCAGTGAAACTGAAGTGTGCTATTTCCACGCACAGCTTTAGGAAATCTATTATTTAAATATTCAGCATAATTTCTTGGGTTTACACTTCAAAAAAACTGAAAGGGTTCAAGAAAAGCTCTCCATAAATCATCCGATATCTGGAAGCCCCATATTACAGTATGGTTCTAGAGACTTATGATTGGTCTGGAATGAGATGACCCTTATTTCTCTAAATATCAATTTGAGAAGAAAATTTCTGATACTAGACAGCTTTTTAGTATGACAGACTCGGGTATAAGAAAATGGATTTCAAGTTAAACTAGACAAATTCCAGTTTAAAAACACACCACCTCCTTTTAACAATTCGGGAAACTAACAGTTGGATCACCTTATTTAGGGCATTATTTTATTAATGGAGTCAACATCATCTGAAGTCTTTAACATGAATCTGAGGGGTTTTGCTGTTTGGTTTTGGTCTGTTTTTTTGTTTTGTTTTTTTGACACTTTAGCTCCATCAGATGTTATAAATGCAGTGAAATTCTGACGCTTGTGTTATTTGGGTCAGTCTAGGTGATAACAATATTAAAAATGGAAGAGATCATTCCTATCCCCAGAGCGCCACTGAGCTTTCATACTCCTGTGAAATATTCTCGAATAATAATAATGTTAAAAGAGGGAGGACAAAGTCCCTGGTCCCTTGCCTTTGTGTATATGCAGATTGGATTAGGAGATTTTAACAAGAACAAGCAGCTCCTTCTCCTCTCACTCCAGCTAGCGCTTATCTTTCTGCAGGGTTTTACCTGTCAAAAGCCCAGACATTACCACATCAGAGGAAAGACGCTGGCAGGAGCGACTCCTGAAAAGTCTCCTGCGTCCAAAGGGTCCCCCACGGCTCTCATCAGGAGCCCTGGCAGAGCGCTTATGAGAGGCAGTGCATTAGACGAGGACAAGTTGGATGCCGGCTCCCACAAAGCCCAAGGACCACTTGGGAGTCCTCAGATCTCAGAGCCTGCTCCAGACAGAGGAGGAGCCTGGCTGGATCTCCATGACCCAGTTATGGACCACGTACTTCTAAGAATAACTTCCACATCAAGCGAGGAGAATTTTCTTCTCCCTTCCCCATAAACATATCCTTTACCCTCATTACATTTTTATTAAGACGTCCCTCAGCACGAGTGCCAAACAAACCTTTAAGAGATTTGAATGTCTTCACCGTGCACACAGCCAGGAGCATGCGTGTGTTTCCCTATCTCAGACAACGCACAGCAGACACAAAGAGGAACCCTCTTGATAGGATGGATGCCCGAAGAAACACAGACCGGGAAAAAGATGGCAGAATAGCGGAAAGGAGCATGGAACAAGAGCCCCAGCTTCTATAACCACGGGCTGTTCACTGAGACAAAAAAATTACAGAGAAGCCAATGGGGTCAAACATCCTTTCCCCTCATCCACTTATTTGATAATAATGATGGACAAAGTTTGCATTCATAAAAGGCACAGACATATCACATGCCCTGAAAATACAATCCTACCAGCCTTTGTTCAAAGCAGGAATCCCTACACGAATAAAATAAATCTTAAAGGGGGAAAAAAACAGGGCTTATAACAAAATTTTTCAACAGACCCTCAGCTAGAGCAGCACTAGTGGGCGCAGCTATAATTACAGCAAACCTACATAATGCGTCTGAACTAGCTTAGCCCTTTCCCTGCAAGCAGAGAAGCTGCCACATCAGTAACTCCGTTGCTAGGGCAACTGCTTACTTTCCATATCAACTGCAAACTCGTTGCTATGGAGACACATATACAAGAAAAATTCCTCTCTATAGCCAAGGACCAGATGGCAGGGAAGTCAGGGAAGTCATGGGCTAACGGGCTGTACTAAATGGGACACACACTAGAGGACATTTAGATCTGTACATTCACAATAGGATTAATCTGAATGACTGAATTCACAGGTCCAGCAGTATAAACAAAGACAGGGAACTCCTCATCTACTCGCCGTCATGTGATACTTCATACTCTGGCCAACTATTATTAAACTGCTGAGCTCAATGCAAAGAGGTTTGTACAATCAAGGGCTCAGCATTTTCCCTTCTTCAGCCCGGCTCTGTGTCTCGATCCAGGAGATCAGCCTCATCGCAAAGTTACATGAATAGTCACTCTGTCGGCTCGCCAGGTAAGCCTGATGGCATTGCAGCTGAAGTGAAATAGTAGCAGTGCATAAACAAATCCGGGGAGAAAAATGTCTTTTCCCGGCATACCACACCAGACCTAAAAGCACCAGGACAGGGCAAGTCAGAAACTCAAGTGATGCAGCCTGTAAGTCTTTTATTTTTTCCCCCGTTACAAGGATCTCCCATCAGAAAATGCAAGCATTCATATGCAGGCAGAAAAAGCTGCCTACTTTAAATACATATTTAGCCCCATGAATATAAATTAGTGGAACCCAAGATTGAGAAAACTACTATGCAGAGGAAATTCAAAAAAGAATTAAGTGTTCAGCAGAACTTTTTTTAGAAAACCGATTACTGAAAGGCTACACAAACAAACACTGGAAAGCACAACCATGAGAGGAAAAGCTTCTAGCTTTTCACAGTGTGTCAATGCACATCAACTGGCAAATGCCTGCAATTCCCAGCACTGATTAACTCCTTCCCCCCATACTGTACATGTTTCAGAGGCTATCTTGTTAGCATTTTATAACATGCCATTTCCTAAATGCCTTTTTTTTCCCCTCACATAAAAACAGTAAGACAGGCAGACTCCAAACCTGCGATTTGCAGAATGTGGCTACAAAGGGGAAGAAGTGGCATGGAACGATTCCTCATAGAGGAGAGTCCCCCACCTCACCCTGCCCTGAGCCCCAGCCCCAAATAGAGAACCCTTTAGATGGACACCTTCCCTCTGAGCAGCAGAGATGCTTGCTCCAAGGTACTCAAATCAACCCCAAGTGGGTGCGCGCACACACACAAAGGTATTTTCAAAGCGAGCAGTTGATGTTTACTGCTCTCCAAGTCCACAATTAGCTGTCAAGCACCTGATTCAGCAACCCTGACTGACCGCCAATTCTGCACTCAGGACTCTGCCACGTCCCTTGGCCAAGACACGAGAAAAAAAAAAAAAAAAAAAAAAAAAAAAAAAAAC
>RSEF01000005.1:46797385-46808220 GCA_003993805.1 Himantopus leucocephalus | reverse complement strand
ATCTTCAAGGTCCCTTCCAACCTAAACCATTCTATGATCTCCAGAGCCTGTGCTCATTGATACTTCTGTGAACATCTCTGATTTGTTCCAAAATGAAAACAGAGGACATCAAAAAACACGCTTTCACTTTTTCAGGTGCTGGACCAAATAAGCTTCTGATATGTTTAGAAACAGCCCGTTTCTAAGAATACTTTTGTTATCCTGTTTAGCCTGAAATAAGAGACAGGTCACAGTTCAATGTTAGCGGCACGAGCGGTGGTGTTTGCTGCTGGGGGGGGGGCTGGAACAGGCACTGGCTCTCTTCAAACAGTAATTTTATTTGGAAAATAAATTGCTCACCGTATTTACAAGTTAACTTTAGTAACTAGTTGCATGTTGAACTAGCAACTACAAAATGACATTAAAGACCCTGTCTTGTATGACACGTGTCTGATTTTCAGTGGAAAAACGTTACTTGCACCTCTGGTTACACAACCCAACTCCAAAGGTCGGAAACAACTAGATAAAAGGGAAAGCTGGGAATTACATAGCTAAAGTCCAGTCACTGCGTAAGGTATAAAACAAGGTAAAGTGTGGGAGACGTAAGGCAACATCATAGTGATATCTAAACACAAGAAAAAAAAGGGGCTAGCAAAGGAAGTTTGCAAATGAAATGATCATTGCAATTTTCACTAATCACTCTCTTTCTTCCAAGCTGGAAACACTGTAACTAAGCAGAGTTAAGAACTTCTGCATTACTTAAAGAAAAGGACTTTACCACCTACTGACAACCATGTGATTCATCTTCATTTATTTACATCCACAGTTCTGAATTTACCAGAGACGCACAGAAACCTGTTGCCCTGTTAGTGCTGCTCTTTAAAATGACGATTTTAAAAAAAACCCAAATCCCCCGACAAACGCAAGACAGCAACGGAGCAGCCTACACCACATAGCATGCAAGTCTTAACTTATCAAAAGCTCTCCACCTGACGAGATTCCTGAGCCTCTCGTAGCTGAAGGGTGTTGGCAAAGGGCTGCTCTGAAACCCCATCACATGCCGGACCCCACTAACCTGTCTGGCGAGCGGAGTTCACCTTCCAGTTCAGTGGTGGGAAATGGAGGCGCTTCCTGCAGCCCGCTCCCCACACCCCTACTCCTCATTTCCCTAATGAGGCCCAGCAGTGATGTCAGTTTTGCCCCAGGGCATGATTTGGTCCAAATAAAAACAACCTACGCTTGGCTACAAAATCAGAGGAATGCCAAATCTGGGGGAGGATGAGCAAACAAACTGACGGTACAGCTTTTAACTGCGTGCAACAAAGCCAACGCTTGGCTGTGACTGCCAATGAATCTCTTGACCGGGCAACGCCACTCCTCTTGTTGAGAGTGCCTGTCCTGGTTTGGGCTGGGCTGGCCACTAACACGAACGACAGATGCTGTCTTTAACCTCTCTCTCCCTTCCCAAAAAGAGAAGGGAGAGAGACTTATGGGTTGAAAAGAAAACCAAACTACTTTAATGAAGTATTAATCATAAAAACAAAAGATAATATCAATAAGAAAATAGTGAAACGTGTACAATATATACAAAACCAGCATCGAGCTCCCAGGGTGATGATCATGTCACCAGCTGGCACTGGTAAAGTCCCAGACTGGACTTAGCGATGGATCCAGAGAACTGGATTCCAGATCTCAATTCTGGAACACACAGACTGGGATCAAAGGCAGACGAACAGACAGAGTCCTCCTCGGATGCCGGCCATTGAAGAAAGAGGGCAGACCCTTTTGATCCCTCAGCTTTATAGTGAGCATGATGCTGATGAGATGGAATACCCCGTTTTGGGTCACCTGTCCTGTCCGCTCCTCCCCGCAGGTGTGACCCCTCTATGCTCTTCTGCTTCTGACCCTCCACGTGGGCACATAGCAAAGTTAGCTGCCCTTGGGTGTTACAGCAATGAGTATAAGCAAGAGCCCCTCTGCATACCATTCTTTGGTATTAACTATAAACATCAGATGTTATCACTCTGGAAGTGGACACTCTGAAAAATATGCTGTTAGTTTCAGAGCGCAGTTAGTTAGAAGAGACTTAAGTGAAAAGTAAAATTACTGAAAAGAAAATTTGTTCTGTTCTACCTCAAGCCAGGGCAGTGCCCTGGAAGGCTCTGACTTGACTGCTTTCACCTGGGCAGTCCTGAGACACCAGTACCTGCAAATTCAAGCCATCTGCAGCTGTTACTTCTACTGGAAGACTGCTCCTTCAACTCCTTCCTCTCAGCTCTCCGAACCACATAATCTCATGGTTCTCAAGACCCCAGTGTGTGCCCATCTGTCAGGAAGGTTGGGCTCCTCTGTGCTTTGGTCATGTAATTACACCAAAGTGTAGACATTTCTTACCAGAAATCAGCAAATCCAGATGTTCACAAAGCAAAAAAACTCACTTATTCAACTCAAAGGAAAAAGTTGTGGCCCCTCTGAATGGCATAATGCTCACCTCCTTATGTATGAAATTGCCGCTCCGCTCATCCATTACCACGTGCAGGTCCCAATCCAAAGAAAGCTAACTTTTATATGCTCCAGTGATTACAGGGGTACTCAGTGGGAGAGCGCAGCTTTGCAGAGTGATAAAGTCCATAAGCACTGGCCAGATGAGGCCAGAGAATACCTCTATCACCTTTACTTTTACTTATTTCTGTCTATTGTCACAACTTCTGCAATAGCGGAGAAGGCAAAACAAACGGGCTTGAGCAAGTAGTGCCATCAGTAACTTATTACTTGCTCTTCTGCTGGACTGCTGGTCTGACACACTGCTTGTACACAGCCATGGTTGACTCTGGATTCTCATACACACCCATCAGATTTAGGGAGCCAGAGACGTGCTGCACTCACGCGTGAACTGTGTGACTGCGACTGGGCCTAAAGATGCTCTCTGTCTGAGAACTCCCCACAAGTCCAGTGCAGGGAGGGTCCCTGGCACATGAGCTGCTCTGGGAAAGTAATCCTGGCATGTGCTCCCTAGCTACGGACCAAGATCCTGGGGTATAAGGGACTGAGCAAGCAAAGGAAGAGCAACTATCTCTGCATCAAAATGGTTATCAGCAAAGTTCGAAGTTGTTAGAGCACAATGAGGCAAATTTGGCCACTTAGGTGCACACCACTGGATTTGGAGAAGGACTGCGTACTTTTACAGGATTTTGTTGATGGCTCTCCTAACGCACCTGTAGACAGACTTGATGTCTACAAACCCCTCTGGACTTGTGGAATGGCCCCTTGTCAAGCAGCTGATCTCCGGGAGTGAGCAAGCACGTGCGTGCAGGGAGGTGTGCGTGCATGCACACCATGGCAAGTGTGTGCTCAAGTCTCTTCAAGACTGGGATTTTAGTTGTCAAGTACCCAAAGGAGGTCTGTACTGAAGTTAACGGGTTCCACTATAGGTCAGGCAGATGGAATAAGATCTTGGAAGTGGACAGATGGAAATGTATGCCTATGCCTGCCTTATTGAGTGGGAAGTGTGGTACTGGTGCCTGCAGAGTCCTTAGGGAGGTGGGCTGAAGCTGCTCTCAGGTACCCCAGTGCACTGTGGCTCTCGTGCAGCTATTCGATTGCACCCTTGAATTTATTCCAGTGCTAACTAAATCAGCATCCAGCCCTCTACCTTTATTTCTCCCTCTATGTCCCTGTCACATAACTCCACTTCACCTTTACTGTAAGAGTTGAAGAAGCCAGTCAGACCAAAGCTTCTCTCACCTATGTCCTGGTTCCAGCCACGTCCTAAGGAAGAGCAGGGCAAATGCACAGTGATGCTCTGGAGTGTCCTCCTATACTTCCAGGGACCTGCTGCTTAAAAACTTCAGCTAAAGACGCGACCAGATGCAGTGGTATGCTATAAACCCAGAGATACTTTTTCTTCTATCAACTTGTCTAAAAAGGTTCATGTGAGCTTTAGCATCAACAACAGCCTGTAGCAAGTTCCACGTTTTAACTATTGACTGTGTGAAAAAAGCTCTTCCTTTGCTTTAAACCTGCCACCTGATAGCTTTACTTGAAACACCTATTTCTTGTATTATGATAATTATTGTATATCTAGGACACGTGACTCATATTTATGCAGACTTCATTTTATAGTGCCTTTCTACTGTTCAGACAGTGCTACTAATACAGTTAATTCTGTATTTCATTCTTCAAAGTAACTACAGGTATACATAAACATAAAACATAATACAAAACAACAAAACATAATACATAAACAAACCTATCAATGAACTTCTAATCATACAGTCATAATTATCAATATTGTGTCTACCCAGATAGCAGAAAAGGGTGTTCTTTTTCAATAAAATGGTCCTAACAACATGCTTTTGCTTGTAGTCTCTCTCTGTAGTTTTCCCTTTATAGTCTCACTTGAAGTACCTGGAGCTTTTCCAAGCACTTAATATGTCCATACAAAATGTGGAAGCAGATCATTCCAGCTAACGATATCTTCATCCATGGAGGGAACAGCAGCTGGAAGATGCTGCCTCACACAGACACAATCCATAACAGATCAGGCCCTACGCAGGTTCAGTCTTTTAAAGAAGCTGCAGCTTCAGAGTAACCAAACTCCTCAGGGGTGCTCCAGTGCAAGTCGCAGCCCTGGGCTTACACCGGGCACCTGCCTAAGACAGCAGGAGCATGGCCAAACCAGAAATGGTCTGGGAGATGAGGAAAGACTGTGGAGTGTGGTGGGAAGGGCTATGGGGAAGGGACAGAGAGAGAGTGGTTTCAAAGAGTGGCGTGGGGCTAGGTCAAGTCCGGGGTGGTGATATGGGGAGCGGCGGCCTTGCATCATCTTGTACTTGAGTTTCAGCTCTGACCCCATGTGCTCTGACCCCATGTGAAAAGGGCAACCCCCACTCCAACAACCTGCACTCACGGTTATACACGACCTCCTCTGTGCTTGCATGGATGCAATAATAATAACAACTGATAAATAAGGGTGAACATACACACAGGAACTTAATATCTACTCAAAGTATCATGAATTCTTCACCTGCGCTTCCAGCTTCTGGAAGCACTTCCTAACTGCCACGCACAGTGTGGGACAGGAGACCTGTCCATTTTGAGGCAAAGACCAGCAGTGTTTTGCGGCTCAGCTGGCAGGATGTTTTTGAAAGCAGCTCAGTTCAGTCAACAATCTCCCTCTAGAGTCCAAGTACATCACCTCAAAAATATGTCTCAGCTCTTCTGGCGTGGAGCCTGGGAACCCAAATTTGTTTCTGATCCAGGTCCTCCAGCTGGCAGCGTAACAAATTGCTGTCCTGCCACCAGGATGGATAAAGTCATTTTTCACTCATTATGTTATTCAAAAATAGAGCAGGAGCTTAATTTAAAACAAGAAAGCAATACACTGTGCTTCAGGAAATTAACAGGGCAAAAAAGCTCTTTTGCTTTATAAACCATAAGGACAAGAGACTGAGTTAGAAAAATGTGAGTTAATATCCCAAGGAGCTTGACCAGAAAAAACATACTCCGGTTACAAATTCTACTGCTCCCGGTCTTGCGGCTAAGCCTAACGTTACATCCACGTCGGGCAGCCTGGCTTTTCCTGCGGATCACTAATACTTCTCCCTGCAGTCTACAGAATGGCTTCAAGCAAAATGGTACAGATCCATACCAGCTGCTGGATGGGATAACCCACGGATGTTTTCCTCCGTGAGCCTGGGATATAGGTGACGTGAGTTGCAGTTAGTGATACCTCTGCTGTTCTGACTGCACCTTCCTTGGGTGAGAGGCATCACATGTCCCTCCTTCCCAGGGCGCAACCCTGCAGCTGCTTCCACCGTGAGAGACAGCCCCGAGAAGCGGCACTCTGAGCATGAACCCTGTTTATCTAACCAACCGTGAGGACTCCGCTGGACTTCTGTCAGTGGCTTGTGACAGTGATAACAGTCCCCATAAAGCCAAGTTGTTACTTAACAGCCAGCCAAAGAAGAGTGGGCACGTGTATCTTGTGCCAACCAACAGCAACGTGGCTACAGCTGAGTCATTCACAAGCTCCTGAGAAGACCCTGCTCCCCCCTAAGCAAGTCTCCTTCGCCGTGGTGAAGGACTGGCCACACAGGACACTCACCCTGACCTGCTGGCCTTTGCCTGCAGGATCCTTCCATCCTCGCGCTGCCGCCCGAACCGCACTCCTGAAAAGTGATTTATTGTCAGCTTTTATTACTGACTGGGTTATTTTTCCTATTAACCTAAATCAATATACTCATACCGTAAACATCCCAAAACTCTAGTCAATATAGAGAATTCATAAGGTATTACAGATTTATAGATATTTACAGCTTTGATTAGAGATCCTCAGATGGATGGTGCAATGGAGGCACAGCCAATAGATTAGATTTTCAAGTACTGATAGTAACTTGTAAGAAGAGCACTAGGAAGATTTAAGAGCCCAAGTCTCACTAACTTTTAATTGACTTTCAGTGAAGTTAGTGTTGCTAAAGCCTTCAGGTACTTTCAAAAGTACTATCTTAAAGCCCTGCCTAAAGGTTTGCCTGTCTCTCCCCACCGACACAGCGCACCTGTGAGAGGGGAGGGCAGTTGTAGTGGGATATTCATCTTACAAGACTCTTGTCTTGCCGAGGGGCAGCGTCCTGCACAGAAATGAGCGGGATCCTGAGTATATTTGGCCCTCAGCCATTACACAAACCAGTATGGCCAAACTGTCTGTGGCTGCTGTTAGTCCTGCGACGTCCCGCTCTGCAGCTGGCGGGAGACAGCAATGCAGACAACCAAAGTCAAAGTGGTGTCTCCCTCTCCTCTGGTAACTCTGCTTTTAATTTCCAACACAGATGGACAAGGTGGTAACATACCCTGTTATACAGTTTCTTCTGTGAATTATTTCAGGACTGTGCACCGCACGTATTGGCTTAGGTCCTACTCCTAGGAGGTACCGATCCCCAAAAGGGATGTGCCCAGCTCTGCGCAGACTGTGACAGCACACTCAGCGCGATGGAGGACCGAGCCAGTCCAGAGGATGAAACCACTGCCAAATCCTGTCTCTGCAGAGTCCATTTCCTGTATGCTTACTGTCTCTTCTCCATAACTATTAGCAAGCCTCCACTCTTGGGAGCATGTATGAGCAATCATCTAGATTTGGAAGCCAGCTGAAACAAAGGGGAATCACAATGTCCTCTCATGCGCTAAACTCTAAGGATATATCTGCTACCCCCTGCACTGTACGGTGTAGGGACAGCCGAACTCCGGCGTGTCCTGTAAGCAATGTCCCCAGGCCAGCACAAAGATAAACTCACGGTCCAGGTGTCTGAACTTCTTCCAGAGAGCTCCTCTGGGGTTCACTGGGATACCTTCACACAGCACTAGGGTAACGTTACAGGGCACTACACAGGCACGCCCCTGGAGACAATGGTTGGTTTGGTTAGGTTTCTTAAAGAATCGTTTTTAACAAGCAAAAGTCACATTCAAAACATTAATTTTTATTTAAATAAAGGAAAGCGTACTAATAAATGAAAACTTGTCTTTTTGTCCTGGGCTTCTACACTGCAGAAAAGGGATTCTCTGCCCAGAAACTTCTGTAGTACAGTATTTCTTCAATTTAAATAGGTCACCTGACAGGGGAAAATATCTATGCAAAATTTCAGCGGAGCCAACGGATTTCTGATCAAGACTGGCATCTGGCAATAGCTATAGATTTCCACGGGTTCATCCCTCCCAGCACATAAGTTTTATGTCTGATGCTAACTCGGATACTTATGGAAAAATCTTGCATACATTAATACAAAATATAGCAACTTCCTTCCATGCTTTTAGATCATCCTCTAGAAAAACAAAATAGCACATCTCTGTTACAGAGTTCTGAAAGTGGATCAAAAATTCTATATAAGGAGAGATTTCTGTATTTAGCTCCAATTAATTTGACTTCAGTACAGATATGCTGGAGCCAAAAATAGACCCTAGACTGTTTGACTCCCATTTTCTATTCTAGCCGCTACACCATGCTTTGACAATGACAGGTACTTCACATAAACATTGGTTTACCTCGGTATTACGTATTTTCAGTTGCCCTTTCAAATGCACTCCAAGTGGGCTGCCACATATACGTATTCTTCGAATCAAAGAGTTCAGTTCGGCACTTCGTGGAACCACCTCCTCGCAATACAACCCTTGTGATGTACCAGCTGATTACTAGGAACTAAATACATGGGGTTTATGAGAATACATCTATCAGACTTCACTACCCTGCTGACCGCCGCCAGCTGAGCGTAGGATCAGGTACAGGAACAGCATCCAGAAACAACTGCTTCAGAGCACAGAAATAGGAATGGGACTTCAGCAAGAGGTAAAGTCAGGGCAAATGTCCATATGAGAAGCATCCCAGTACTGCTGCCACCAGTCCCGTGAAGGCCAGGTCTCGCCATTAAGTGTGTCAATTTAAAGACTTTGAAGAAAAAAACAAAACAAAACAAAACAAAAACCAACTGTACTTGGAAGCCAGTCTGAGAGCCTAGGATGGCCCGGCCTTTCCAAACTGGCAGCAAATCCTGCACTCCTTATTCTTGGAAAGGTTTTATTTACATTATTGCAATTCTGGGTAAGGATTGCAAGATACAGCTCTGAGATCAGACCTCTAATCCTGCCTCTCTGTTTACTGCATTGATTGTGCTCTTTTAGACTCTGATCTCGCCATTCCCACTTAGTGCAGGCTCCCCTCTGTTGGGGATGGGGAATTAAAATGGGATTCAACTGAAAAGCTGAGGCAGAGCCGGGAATGATGAAAACACATCATCTGCCACGAGCAGCCCTCACCATGGTTAAATTTAGAATGTAGGCTCCTCAAGCAGAGAGATGATCCTCTTTCCCTGTGGGGCACCAGTCACACAGTGCTACATAAATATTAAAATAATAATTGATGATTAATTAATAATGGCTTCCTTTTCCTCATGACCATCTCTCAGCTGCCATAAGAAATATTCATTTCCTTTCTTCTAGATGCAGATACAAACAATCATTCAAAAACTTATCTCCTCGGAGAAAATTCCCTTTCCCACTTCTTTTCACTAAAATATTATTTGCTGCAGCCTCGGACATGAGATTCTGGACCATTCATGGGCACTCTGTTTAAGAAATAAACACTAATTAAAAAAGCCTCAGAAGCCACAATAGCCAAAATAAACATCAATAAGGCAAAGTTGAGGTACAGGGAAAAAAAAGCAAATCTACTCATTCCCTCTTGCTCTATAACCATGTCCTCTGCGAAGACAGAAGTCTTTCAGTGAAAAACATTTTAGATGCTGTGAGAAGTATCTATAAGGGCACCTGTGTTCCTTTGGTGATGGTAGAGACAGACATCTGACTCTGATCTTACAGCTGCCTTGTACCAGTGTATTGTTCTTGCTTTTTATTTGCGCCAAATCTGGTTTCTGTAAAGTCAGAAACCCTCCAGAAATTCATCAACCACCTTTTGCTCATCATCTTGCTCTGCCCATCTCCTCCAAAGCCAGGTCAGCTCTACCACACCTCCATCTACCAGCCTCACTCCTGACACCAGTGAGTCCTCTTGCTAGTTACTGAGGCATCAGACGGTCTTCTAGCAGATCTTCTAGCTACTAGTCTCTCTTGTAAACCTTCTAATTTTAAAAAAAAGACAAACCCAAACCAAAAACAAAACCAAAAATCCTTTGTTCCCTATCTGCCATATTCTCCTAGCATTCAGCCCTCAAGCTCCAAAGTTGGTTTCTGCTGCCTGAGTTCACTTACCTCCAACTTAGCATGCTTCCTAAATGTCAGATCCTACTAAAGCCTTTCCTTACCAGTGACACTACTACTTCTCTTCCTTCTCACATTTTTTTCTGTTGGTTTTTGTTTGGGTTTTTTTCCCCCAAAAAACAGCCTTTGCCTTTCCCAGCTGCTCAGCTCTGCAGGTGCCAACCACCTAGAAAACACTGACCAAGCCTTAAATCACAGACTAAGCCTTAAAATCTAATTTAGCTTTCAAGACAATTATTAAGATAATTATGCTTTTTAAATAAAATTCTGTTTTCTTGTGGAAAAAAATTAACATCATCCGGGACATCAACATTTGTCTAGGAAATTTCTTCATGGTATTTTTACTGATAATGAATGCCGTCTCTTAATAATCCCCCAGGTCCTCTTTAGAGACAATTACTATAAAAACAGATCTTCCTAATGAAGATAGAGTTACTGAGTCCAGAAGTTTTAAATCACTAATCAGGATGGCTGTGAGACTCCATGCAGCAATTAGTTTTAAAACCAGTTTTAAGATGAAGTTGGATTGCTTTCTGAAAGGGATGCTACAGCACAGAGGTGAACCCCGAGGGGCGCCGAGTGCCTACAGCTGCGCTGAGGCAACTTACTGGGACCTGACTGGGTCATATGCAGCATGTGCATTAGTGTGTATGGGTTAAGTAAACACAGAAGGACTGAAAGCACATGAGAAGATTGAAGGAATCATAGAATGGTTTGGTTTGGAAGGGACCTTAAAGATCATCTCGTTCCAACTTCCCTGACATTGGCAAGGACACCCTCCATTAGACCAGGCTGCTCGAAGCCCCATCCAACCTGGCCTTGAACACTTCCAGGGATGGGACATCCACAACTTCTCTGGGCAACCTGTTCCAGTGTCTCACCACCCTCACAGTAAAGAATTTCTTCCTGATATCTGATCTAACTCTTTCCCTCTTTCAGTTTAAAACCATTACCCCTCATCCAATCACTACACCCCCTGATAAAGAGTCCCTCCCCATCTTTCCTATAGGCCCCGTTTAGGTAGTGGAAGGCTGCTATAAGGTCTCCCCCATCCAGGCTGAACAACCCCAACTCTCTCAGCCTGTCTTCATAGA
>RSEF01000005.1:46773196-46788186 GCA_003993805.1 Himantopus leucocephalus | reverse complement strand
TTAAAGTAGTTTAGTTCCTTCTCAACTCATAAGTCTCTTTCTCTCTCTCCCTCCTCAACTTGAAGAGAGAGGTGGGGGAGAGCATCTGTCATTCGCCTCAGTGGCCGGTCCAGCCCAAACCATGACAACTATCTCCCCAGCTGTCCCAGTTTCTTTTGAAATGAAACCGACGTACGTGGATGGGAAAGAAAATTATAGTCCAGATGATCCACAGAGAGCTGCGAACAAGCACTGTGGGCACAGCCATAATCTTGCTAAGTATTATAATGCAGAAGCCTTGATGAGAACTTCCATATGACCCTTTTTTCCTCCAGAAACGTGGCATACCATGTGTCTGTTGTTATAGTTACCCCACTTGCCTGTCCTGTTGCAGGTATTGCTGGGATATCTCAGCTGCCAGCCCATTAGCTACACAGCAGCTTAAACGGACATGAAAAACGCAGCAGAAGCAGACACAACTGAGAAGCCTGTATCAGAATTCAATACAAATACCACCTGCCCCTATGGTGTTTCATCTCAGTCTTGATCTCGGAGATAAGCTGGAGTTGTGCAATCTGGAGCTACATCTGGGTCAAGCCGAGGGTGTGGGAGAGGTTCAGGCCAGAGGATGCTCACTTCCAGGCCCTCACAACTTCATGCTAGCATAGATAACTCCCTGCTATTTGGGATAAAGGGTGGGGGGTGACTGCAGATAGTGGAAAAACCTCTTGTAGGTCCTTGCCTTTTCCCTCCCTGAGCATTCATGCCGTCAGAAACCAGCAGAATTTCGCACAGAGCAGAAGGACCAAATAAAATCTCTTCGCTTATACTTAATCTAAGTATACTGCATATCCTTACAGGTCTGGCCAGATCTGTTCTCAAACTAGCATATCATAGAAAATTGCTTCAAACGTAGAGGCTTTGCATTCCACCAGCCACAGTGATACCACGTGAATAGCAAGTAACCGAGTACTGGGAACCCAGTGAAGCTTCAGTAATACAGCCATGGAAGATGGCAATAATTTATCATCTCTGCAGTAGTTTAATCCCAGATGCACCATTTGCTAATTTATTTCCATATGTACCTGGCAGACAGATTAATCAGCCATCTCTCTCTGAAACCTAGATTGCACTTTATCCCTTTAGTAAGCAGGAGAAAACAAATGTACACAGCAAAATAAGAGTCCCTTACAGAGGAGCTCTGTCAACCTTTAAAGCTTGCGGTTTCCTTTTTTAGCTTAACAATGGCTTTTCAAAAATGTAACACCCAAATCTGCTTTCACATCAAGTGCACTTCTCCATCTACTGAAGTCTCTTTGCTAACACTTGTGAAAACGAAGGCAGAGACACGGAAGGGACATCCCTTCTACTTCTGGAGTCAGCTGGAGAGAGCAACACAGTCCCACGAGGGGGTGGCAGCCCTGCACCCAGGGCCAGGGCCACCCCCACGGCCGGCAGCGACTCCTCCGAGCCGAGGAGGATGTTTCACTGTGCCGGGGTTTGCAGAGTTGCAAAATCGTGATGATAATAATATTTTACAAAACATTTCGAGCTCTACTGAACTAATTACTATTATCAGCGATAATGCGCTTCCGATGCACTTAGCCCTTCTTCTGGAAAACTCTGCAAAGGGGCCGCACTTGCCGGAGCTGAGCAGCTGTTAGCACTTCAGCGATGTTATTGGTAATAAATACGGTGTCAATTCTGTGCCTGGTGCCCTTTAAGGATCTGTTTGCAATCCACTCTTTATTTTGATTATAAGACATTATCTGCATTAAACATAATTAGTCATATTATATCATTTGCCAATCTAAGCGTAGTCACTTGACAAGGCAGGATGGAGTTGAATGAAAGCACAGCACAGGCTGAAGCCCAAGGAGATAAAGTGAGTGGGAGCTGGCGCAGGCCCGGAGGGGACGTGGGCTCCGGCATCTCCCGGCCACAGGCTTTTTGTATGAAGGGTGTCACTCGCATAGCCACGCTGTGACTCCGTTCCCTGTGTCAGAGCCTGAATGGGCACAGGCAAAATGTCATTATTAAACTATGGAAAAGTAATAAAATGACTGCTGAAGAGGAAATGATTTATGAGCTTCAGTATCCTCCTAACAGTTACAATAATCAAAATATATAAATATTTGGACATGCTACTGACAGATGGCATATACTGGAATAATCATACAGAACATGTCAGTTTTCAAAATCAGCTTATTCCAGAGTTGGCATGTTTCACGGGTTTCTGCTACTAAAATAAGCACCTGGTATTTGATCCTCCAAAAATCTATTTTCACAAACACACGGGTGTCTTTTGATAGAAAAACTACCGAGCTTGTCACCATGCACATACTCTACCCAAATAACAGCGTACTGCCACCGGCTTCCTTTGCTTCGCCTGCCTGTCGGTTGGAAAGGCAGCGGTGACCCTTCTCGTTAGAGCTGGGGTTATCAGGACGGAGTGACTGTGCCTTGCCGAGGTCTGGGTCTAGGTTTGATCCACATGTTGCCTGTGAGACAAACTTTGCCATTTGCAACCCCGGGAAGAAGAATCTGACTTTTTTCGCCTATGCTCCTCTGTCGGCAAGTCTGAGAAAATCAGGGCTTTTGGAGAGCTCTAGTTAGAAATAATTAACGTTCATTAATAATGATTAAAAAAATTACAGTGGACAAATACACCAATTTGTATTGGGCACCAACAAAGCAGTAACCTGTGCTTTGGACTAAGAAACCCATGAGGAGAAGCCAGCCCGAGGTGGAGGGAAGGAGGATTGCAAAGGCCATGTCCCTGTCGGGCTGCTCTGCCGTCCCTGCACCCAGGACAGCGGGGGACACACATGTGGCAACAGGGACACTGTGCCATCACCCCCACTTCCAGGTTGTTACTGAAGAGCAGCCTCCCTCCTTCCCTGGAGGAGAGGACAGCCTGAAGGAGACCCCGCCCCAGGTCTGAAATGCAGCGGCCACAGCCCTCCCAGGTAGTGACTCCTCTCCACGAACACCCGTATTTCAGAAAAGCTGTTTAAAATGTTCCATGTAACAAGCCATTTTAGCAGATAGTACTTGGTGGTAAACAGACAAATTGAAAAGATTAATAGGCATTCATTTATTATGTTACACTCTTTTCAATTTTCCCAGACAATCAAATTGGTAAATTAGAGCCATAATTTTCCACCAATTAATACCAGATGTGACACATTTTGACATTAAAAGAGTAAATATAAAAGAACTGTCAAATATTTCATACCCCTAATATAATACTGTCTGAATGGAAAACCTAAACTCCTCACGCCTTAGACCTGGTTCTGAAAATCCGACACAAAGGATGCTGATGTTTCCAGTGGCTGCACATTCACGTGCTGCACGCTGACACCTCGACAGTTGCTAGCACCTCTCCCAAACGCATGTTGACTGAAAAGCCCAAACCCTGAAACACTATTTATACCTGTAATCCAGTACAGGACGTACTGTCAGAACATAAAGGGAGATGGCAATAAAAAGTAATAGAAAATGCCACAGACAAACCAGGGTCATTGCATGTCTTCAGTGCAGTATGGGAAAATGATAGTCACCAAAGCTTTTAGAAAAGAGAATGGAATCCAAAAATCTTGATTTGGCTGCATTTATAATCAGGTGACCTGGTGCTTCTCCTTTGCAACAGTTTCTATACCAGGACATTATAGCATCAGTTACGGGACGCTCTGCAGCACCCCACGGCCCCGGAGTCAGCCACACTGTGTTCACACAGCCGACCAGCATGACCACGTCCAGGGGACCTGCCTGGCACAAGGGGACCGCAATGCACAGGGGCCCAGTAACAGGGGGACAGACCTGCTCTCTCTGGCTGTCCCGGCTCTCCCAGGCATGTCGGACCCGGCTGTGCAGGACCCAGCAGTGCTGCCAGTGCTACTCCAGCACTGCTCTGCTGCCCAGAGAGGAGAGACATGGAGCTCTGGGAGCAATTAAGGCTCATCTGCCTTTAACTCTACATCAGCTACAGTTTTGGGGAGGAGGAAACGTACCATACAGCAGCTCTCTTCTACTTCAATTATAGCCATACCCCCTTTTTCCATATAGTCTCAGGCGGCATGGATTATTGATACAGGCTGAAGGTGACCTTGCAAAGAGGGAAATAAGGAAATATCCCCTTCACACGACGCGCGCCCCTGCCCAGGCCCTCAAGCAAATCTCCCAATGAATTTTCCCCATTTGCGCTGCAGAGCTGAACTGGGATCACGCAGTCCATCACCAGTATCACATAGCCCTCCCTCCGTCAGTTGTCTCCCATAACCTCCAGTATCACTTCCCAAACTCACCAGGCAGTGATTGCTGCAGACTTCATGTTTCACCACAACGTACAATGAAAGGGAGTGAAACCAGGAGGATGCCTAGGAAATGACAGGCTTTTTCCATCAGTGGTTGCTTTGCAATCCAGGGCAGCAAGCAAAGCTCCACCATAACTACATCCACTGGCAAAGTCATTGAAGTACAACATGTCCAGGTGGAGATCACTCTCCCTCTTGTGTCTCACCATGGTCACATTGAATGGGCTTCTCACGCACAATCATATGCCACATTTTGCCAGTATAGACAGGTATCTCACACATTTCCTAGTGGCTAGACTTAACTCGTCAAATCTGGTACCCAAGTGACTTCAGAAGATATTTTTCCTGATTAGAAGTCATGGGCTTTGCATGCCTTTTGACCCAAATTAACTGGCTCCATCAGGCTCCAAAATCTGCAGGGACATTCAGCCACAAGAAGAAAAAAGCCGGACTGGAAAGGGGCTCAGCCACTTTTGCAGCAACATTACCAGGAATCTGCAGGAGGGTCCCCGCAGGGTTCTGGATCCGAAGCAGACAGTGCAAAGCTACAGTCAACTAGCACAGGAGAAGACCATCCCTACTGGCCCAACAACATTCGTGATGGGATGAAATACAGTCTGAGGCTCCAGAGCAACTACAAAGCCTGCCACAGCCTCTGTACAGACACTTTCCTGGAAAGATGTGAGAATAGGGCTCGAAGCAGAACCGGAGCCCAGGCAGAAGTCTCCCCCTTTCAGTCTTTTCCCATAAACGGGCAGTGGGGGGCAGAGGGGAATGGACTTTAAATGGTTTTGCAAGAGGAACCCCGATGAAAGCAAATCAGCTACAACTGAGAACATCCAATCTACTTAACTGTGCTGCACAGAACTAATTTTGCCTGGTACAGCTGTGACCTTCAGAACATCAGGTCAGTAGCAGCCTTACTATCTCCAAATGAAGGTGGAAGATAGTCATCCCTTAGCAGGCCACCACAATGTCAGACAGAAAAGAGCTCTTTTATAAAGCACGATCTCTGGATCAAGAGGCGTGTTACTGGAAGATTACACTGCAAATCTAATCCCCTATCCCTAATGCTCAACAATCTGATACATGAACCTGCCTTTCATCAAAGAGGCTGGTAATTGCTGTGTTAGGCAATTTGAGAGATGGGTAGGGAATGAGGTTGCCAGCTGTACCAGCCAGCTCAGGCACAGGTGGATGGCCACACCAGCTCCTCCTGGTGAGGAGTCCTTTCCCACATGTTCAACCAGGTACATGTTGCAGCACACCTGAGCAATGAGTTTTAGAACGGGTCTTAACGTTTTCCGTAACTCTGGTACAAACTGTCTCCTGACCGTCTTGTCTCTGTGTATTTGCAGAATGCCCATCAAAGTGCTATCTGACTGCTTTCGGTCTTTAATGTTCAAACTGGCTTTTGGCAATCTCATTCTCGCCTCTCAGAAAGCGGGGGACAGCACAGGCCGACTACAGAAAAAAAGAGTCATGCCCATGAACCTTGGCTACCCAAAAGCCCAGCTCGTACAAAAGGTAGTTGTCCAGGTCCCCCCTGCACAAGGCAGAGGAGATCAAAGGAGCCAGGTGACTTACACCAGAATATGTTGGCCAGTTTGCACTGCTCAACCGGTCATGTGTCATTAACAGATATTACTGGTGTTAGTCCTCACCTTCCAATAAGCACCATACCAGGGCAGGCGGAGGAGGCTATAAGGCTTGTATTTCTAAGCTCAGCATCTGGAAAAAACCACATCACACTTTCATAGTCCTAAATCAGGAATAACCTTACCGCAAGCTGATATATAAACACTACTTTGAAATCAGAATCAGGCCCATCAGCTACAGTAACTTGTTTAAAACTACTCAGAGCATAAAGCCTCAACAAGTGTTTTACATCTATGTTTTCCCTATAGAAGTGATCTCAGAGTGCACAGAAACCACCTGTGTCAGACTAATGGTTTTCTACTAGCAAAAACATTGTGAGCCACATTTAAAGTATCTGCAAACAGTAATGAGGAGGAGTAAACCTCTTGTCAGTAGGTGTATGTTTGCTATACAAGGAACCCACATCACCAGGAAAATTAAGTGGTCCACAGCGGAAAGCGCTGTAAAACCACTGCTGGAGATGTCTCTGTAATTGGCTAAGGGACAGAGATTGCCACCTATCTCTGCAGCAGATAATTCATTTGGATGTTGAAAAAATAATTTGGCCAAAGGGAGGAACATGCCAAAGAAGTTTCATCATAATTCTACTCATTTGATTCCTATCACTTCCATAGAAATAAACAGCAGAGTTGGTTACAAGCACCATGCACGCATGGCACACGTAAGCACAGTGCACAATCCTACTCACCACCAGCACTGCTAGCATAGCTTAACCTTTTTTGGTACCTGTTTTATCACGCGTCGTTCTTACCACATGATTTGTCACCATATGCTGTTTTTGCAGGAGCCTGCATTCCCGCTCTCTGAAGACGTGTCCCAGGCTGTTGTCTTAAGAGAGCGGGAGACCTTCAAAACATGGATCTCCTTGCTTTCAGAGAAATGCATCTCAACCGATGGCTGGAGGTGAAAACTAAGCACACGAAGATTAAAATTAGCAATAATTTACCAATGGAACAAACTACTAAGGGAAACGGTGATCTACGTCTTGTCATCTCTGACATGTCAGTATATGAATCCAAACAGCGTTTAATAACAGACCAGTTACCAGGTGCACTACTCATCTGCGTTACACAGGGTGTGATGCTACCTAGCATATTGAGACCTTCTGCACTGAAAATCCGGGACTCTACAAGTCCTCGTCCACATACGTGACAGAGTGACTGCTGTGCTTATTTTATGATATATGAGATGTAAACCATTCTGGGCTTTTTCCAAATCAGCAAACATTTCTTTTCCTGTAGCGATCTCCAATCTGGACTTCCTCTGGTTTTGTCGGAGGAGTTCTTGGTGACTCACATGTGGATTGGGAGCTTTCTCAGCCCACAGCTGAAGGCAAGGGTGTTAAATATTTAATAAAGAGACAGCTTTTCTCCCAAATGTTTTGGATAAATAGCTGCTAAGAGAAACCAAAATACAAAAGGGTTTTATCTGCTGGAATAAAAATATCTTTTTCCCTTTTGAACAACCTGGCTGCCCTGGCCTGGGTTCCCTCCCTGGTGCTCACAGCTGTCCCCAGCTGCCACCGCTGACCCATGTCTGCACTCGGGAGGGAACCACGCTTCAGCCAGGCTCCTGCGGCCATACCCATCCCGCAGCCGGGCTCTGCTTCCGTCAGGCTTAACCAGCACAGTAGTCTAAGAGCTGGTCTGGCCTTAGGAGCCCGGTACTCCCGGCTGGTGCTAACAGTTGTCAAGCAGCAGAGATGGTAAGAGTGGTAAGGTGTCTTGGGAATTTTTTGTAAAATATCCTGTAACTGTTGCCGCGGAGCAGGGCAGAAGAGACGTGTGCCCTCACTCGGTCCCACGTTTGTCTGATTGTTTTTTAACAACAGGAAAGCAGTGAACATTCAAGAATTTCTGCTTTTTAATGTCCAATACAGTATTTGTATTAAGGAAGTAACAGGACCTTCCTAGGTCCGTGGTTCCCAATGCCTTATTATCTGCTGACTTTATTCTGTGCAACTATTATGTGACTATGTTCTTTATTTCCTCATGGTAATTTCTATGTAGTTAAAATACTGTAAGTTGGAATGCAAAAGAAAGTGAAAGAAAGGATCAAATCCTTGGATAGCGAAGTATGAACTCTGTTTGGTATCTGCCTACAGACATAGCATGATTAAATCCCTACCTACGCATCAAACAGGGTTTATTTAGGTATTCTATTATCTCTGTTGAAGTACTAAAACAGCACATACCATTGCAATGCCAAACCCGCCTATCAGAGTACCTGCCCCGTACAGGGGTGGTAAGATGTACACACACCGAGCCAGGATTTGGCCACCGCTCAGCTGAAGAGCTGAAATGCACTTTCACTGTGGCCATCCTCTAGCTCCACACTCCGCTTATGTCCTTGGGGCATACCCTGAGGGCATACACCGCCATCCTTGCTGTTACTAATCTAGCAGCTGATGATCTCCAAGACCCTCAGCTTTTCAAAACAATTGCTTGTGCACCAAGCGATCCATAGCACCAGCTTCTACCTCACCAGCTTACGTGAAACGTGAATGCGAAAACTGATTAAATGCAACTTGCGCAGCCATGAGCAATGACCTGCTTAGCGGGGACCCCTGAGCTTCGGGGTGGACTGTCACCTGCAATGTGCTGTTACAAAGGTTAGCTTTGGCATTTATCATCTGCAAGGCGAGCGGCAAGACTCATCTGCTCTGGTGAACCTTGTTCCAAGCCAGTGGCATTGCTGGGACGCAATCACCGCGTCCTGCGCTGTTTCAAAGCTGTCGACATCTGTCGGGAACAGTAAATTTTACTTTCTGTCATTTAAGTGAAATGGGCTTCCATAAAAAATTATGTAAATAATGCTAAGAATAATAAAGAAAATTAGTTGAAACAGCATGGCAGCAATTAGCCACAGGTGTTACGGGAACTGGGCGCGCACCCCAGCAACACACTGCTAAAAACACAGCCCGAGCCCGGCTGTCCGCGGGATGAAGGCGAACTGGAGGGAAAGGCTGCCCGGCCGTACTTGGTACAATGCAGGACGGGACCCAGACCTAAAATAACATTTGCTGCTGGAAGTCAGATTTTAAGATTCAAACTTCATGCCAACTTTAGCCAAAAAAACAGAAAGCCAAAATTTGAAGAAACCAACTTGAAAGCTTGTTACTGATACAAACTGAACAGAGGAATAACGAGTAACTCAGAAACATCAAGTAGAGGTCAATGTCTGCCTCTCTCACATAAGTACACAGTCCTTTCTACTCACTTCAATGGCCACTTCAAAAGAAGCAAGCTCTTTGAGATATTTCACTAGACTAAAATCACAAATTCTGATTTTGCTTATGCCTTTCTTCCGCTGCCTGCAGTCTCCCTGTCCTGTTTTATTACAGGATGTAGCTGCAAGCAGAACGGGACCCACCTTTCCTGTCCCATGGTGAGCGACAGACGGGACCAAAGCCCTGGGACTGAGTGGGTCAGCAGAAATGGTCAGCAGCGCCTAAAAACAGAGCCCGTCAGTAACCAGCAGACAGTAGCTAAGCATCTGTAGTTATATTCATGGGAACAGTTAACATGCCACACGTATAAGAAATTCCTTATTTTTGATTACCTGTAAGTATGACTGGTTCACCTTCCTATAACCTCTCAGAAGACTAAAATAAGAGTTTTTTCCCCCAAAAAAATCACTATTTTTACCCACTTGACTCCGAGAAGGAGACTTTGCTTGTACTACCTTCAAATATTAATAGTGAACTGCAAGGCACATTTCTTATTGTGATGCACTTATATAGCTCTGAGTAATTCCCACTGGTATTAATGAGAATCACTTATGTAAATCCCCTTGCAGCAGGTTAAGAACCTCATCCCATAATCACGATCATGGCTTCAAAGAGGGCAATACACAATTTCTGTCTCTCCCCATTACTGGACAGTTCCTATGTCCAAGTTCTCTGTACATCTCCAGTGTAGTCAAGCTATGCTAGTCAAACACAAAGTTAGGGTATCACCCCAGCTCTCTATCTCTCATGGAGCCAAACTGCATTCGCTTTCCTAAGGAAAGCCCTTGCCTGGACGCAACACGTTGCCTGAGCCATTGGTGGTTCTGCTTTGGGATCCTGCTGGAAGGAAGAGCACAAAATGTTTATTTTCATTTGCTGTAATGTCCCATTACAGCAGTTCCCATTAGTATCATTTCATGCCCCCTTTTCCCTGCCAGAAGAGCTTAGAGGGCTTTTAGGGTGAAGGAAAGCCTTCCATCTCACAGCAACAACCTCAACTCAGTGCTCACCTCTGAGAGCGGAGACAGCCTCCAGTACCAGCAGGTGAATTCCCAGATCTCAGGAGCTTGTGGGAGCTGATGGCTCCTTCCCTGCCTGAAGACCATCCTTGATCCATCCCAGGAAGCCTCTTTGAGGGCCAGGTTTCCCCAGCGCCACTCGGATGCTGCAGCTCTGGTCTGCCGAGCAACGACACCTGTCTAATTCTGAAACAACTCTATTCTTGCACCACAACAATGCCAGCTCATCCGAGTCCAATTAAACCCCCAAAGAATGATTCATAGCTAACTGAACCGGATTTACTTTCAGTTCATTATCACACTCACAACTTGTAATTTTGGAAATTTTATATTCTCAGTGCAGCAGCAGGCTACAGGCTGCACACCTCTTGCTGCTCTACTGAAACATGCCTGAGAGAGACGTCTTTCTCTTCTCTTCCCCCCGCCCCCCTCTCCTTAGGGGGGAATGAAGGCAGCAGGGAACTTTAAAAGCTTTGATCTATTCGTGGTATCCACAATACGAAATCCTAGGTAACACACAAACCAGAGGAAACTCCATCTTTAACCTGCTGGACCAGTCCCAGGATAAAGGTTTGCTCTGGGCAAGGACAAGACAAGTAGGTTCTTTAGTATTTTTTGTTTAATATCCTCTTAACATGAGCCTGGGTTGGTGCACAAATGAGCACGACTGCTCAAATGAGCCACACTTCTTTTTTAGGGCCTTGTTCTGGCAAAACTCCCACTGAACTCAGCAGGGGTTTGGCAGAGCGGGAACTGCAGAGCAGCCCAGGACCCAGACCTGTGGGATGGGTACATGAGCACAGGGCAGCGTTTAATTAAATACATCCAAGTTCTACAACGTGCAAATATTTGTAATCTTCACGAATAGCAAAACAATACAATTAAAACCAAAATGCTCAGCTCGGAGACAAGACAAAACCGGTGCTGAGATGCCAGATTGCATCATTATCAATTCTTAAAGCTCATGGTACCTTAAGTGCATTTAAAGGATCATAACTATTACAGCCCAATTACCAGTGGGACCCCAGAGCAGGTGCACTCATCTAAACAAAAGCCTCAGAGAAAGCAATTCAAATTGAAATTGCTACAGGATTTTCAAAGTGTGAAAGGGACTTGTTGAGAGTAATTAAAGGCTCCAGGATGCAAAACAGAAAGGACATACTCTATCCAAACATGCAGGAAAGAGAGCACCACCTCCAGGTATGCAAATTGACGGTAGGAGGCGATCTCCCCGGCAGCCAAGTGGACACCCGGAGCGTACCAGGGCAGACAAACCTGTGGGATAAGCAGGGGACTCTGTCTGCATGAACCCTGCTTGATACCGTGTAGTTATCACACAGCCATTAATGTGATAATTACTGGCTAACGAGCATGCTGGTCTCCAGATACACGTGGTATCCACCATGGGCTGGCACGGCTGAAGGAAGACCTTGGCAGGGTGGCTAATAGGAAGGTCACAGTCATGGATTTAGGGCAAGACACTTTGGTGGTATCAGCTGGAAGCACCAGGTTTCTGAGATGCAGCGACCAGCAGCAGAACAAAACATGCAGCAATGTTCTATCACACACTAGACTGGAGTGGAAAAAAAAAACAAAGAAACCCCCAACACATGGACAGAAATCAGAATACAATAAAGAAACTACGGGCAGCAGAAAGGAAGAGGTTTCCCAGGACACACTGCAGATGCAGACAGGATCCAGACAACCCTGAGCCCAACCCAGGAGATGCTCCCGGTGGAAGAGCAAGATGAGAAATGCAGGGCCTCTTGCTATTTGGGTTACGATACTTCTAATTTTTCTTCTGTTAAAGAAGTACTGCTGTGGGGTGGTCTCAGGCTCTGGTTACCTCTGAAGGGGGAAAAAAAAACCAAACAACCCCACATGTAAGTCAGAAGACTCGCAGCTCCAGGGTTACTCTGAGGAGACTGTGCTTGGACTCCAGAGAGCAGCAGGCAGGGAAGGGCTGCCAGGAGCAGAGGAGCAGCATGGTGGGATCCATCAGGACGCTGGGGCATTGCACACCAAACATACTTCTGCTTTGGGTCACACCACAGGGACTAGGGACTCAGTCCCCTCCCCTGCCCTGGGAGCCACAGCTAGGAAAGCAAGCTGAGCAAAACACAGGAGAAACCAGCGCCTCCCACATTTCCCTCCTTTTCAAGAGCCTGTGACACTCCAGCTTGGGGATTTTCACAGTCCACAAGGAAGCCTGAGCACTCCCAGCTTAATCCCGAAAGTCAAAAAGANCCTCCCACATTTCCCTCCTTTTCAAGAGCCTGTGACACTCCAGTTTGGGGATTTTCACAGTCCACGAGGAAGCCTGAGCACTCCCAGCTTAATCCCGAAAGTCAAAAAGAAACTTAAACGTTGGAATAAATAAATAGCAGTGCTACCCTGCAGAGGTTATTAAAGCATTAATTTCAACAGACAGATGGTGTGGAGAGAGAAGGGCTATGAACAGAAGAGTGGAGCCAGGAGCTGGATGTGAATTTTTGCCCCTGACATTTCCACCCATTGAAATACCTCCTCCCCTTGTGGAAGAGAAAATAAAAAACATGAAAAAAAAAAACCCATAAAAAAGCCCCACACCCAAACCCCACCTTGCACCTTCCATTTGTAGCAGTAACATGGGGTGAGAAAACTGCTGCCATTGAAGCGTGTGAGCCTGCGGTTTGCCACGGGCTCATAAATAATGTCTTTCAGAGGAGGTGCTGCGGCAGTAGTTGTTTCCTACTGTCTGAACCCACACAAAAGCCCCCGTTGTGTTTCGGGGCTCCAGCAGCCCCTCGGGGTGCCACGGTCCAGGGCAGAGCACCAGGGCCCAAGGCACTAGGCAGAAGGGTGCAGTGAACCCCATACCATCTCTTTCTTCTACGGCTGGGTTTAGTTTATGTGCCACCTGACCGGGACAATACACAGAAGTGAGGAAAAGTTATGGGCACATGCCTAGATCTCTGACTACCATAAATTTATAATTTTATTGCAGTAATATACCTGTCATAACAGTGATTTGCCTGCAGCTATTCCACCTTGTGGCACGATCCCATCAGATCTCAAAACCCAAAGGAGGAGGCACAGGGCGAGAGCAAGAGGCGTCTGGGTAGGTGTCTTCTCACCAGCCCTTGCCCTCCCCCCAGCATCGGCCCCAACCCGGCACCCCAAAACAGGGTCGGGGGGATAGCATTCATGAAGATGCACTGCCTGAGTGATGCCCTTCACCCGAGCCAGGTGCTTTATGCACCACCTTGCCTGCCCTGCACCCCAGCTGCCATCATCGGAGCTCCTGGTACTCCCACAACGGTGCTTTTCCCTGGCCCCCCCTCACCCTGCATCCCCCCGGCTATCAGAAGACAGGGCCGGTGCTCATGCCAGCCTGGAAGCGGTGGGGAGTCGAAACTGAGTTTTGCCAACACTGCTGAAATAACCGGATTCATCTCTGGGCATATGGTGGTATCTTCAGGGAGAGAGGAAGCCGCTGCTGCCTCCTTGCCAAATTCCTAGTATTTATGGAGTATTTACATGTTGTGCATCTCGTGTTTCTCTTCTCGCTCCGGCTGCTTGCTGTGGCAGGATGACGCAGCCTGGCCGGCGGGGGCCGAGGATATCCTGCCCACAGCCCCTGCCACGCTAACTACAGACAGGCAATTTGAGCTATCTCAACCTACTATGGTTTTCTCCCAGATTTAAGCGGAATAGCCTACAAAAATAACGAGCCGCTTTTAAACGCATCCGTAAAACACCACAGCCTCCCCCTCAAGACTACAACAGAGTCTGGGGAGAGCTCAGGAGGGAAAAGGACTCGCCTGAGCCCACCACAGACGTGGGCTCCTCATCCCTGTTCAGAGGTTGCTATAAGGCGACCATGAAGGATGCAAGCATAAAAGCACAGCTATGTCTTTTTAACATGGAAAAGCTGTTTTCCAAGAGGTGCCAGCTTCACTTTTTAAGTGAGAGGGAAAACCAGAAAAAGGGGAAAAGCCACCAGCCAAATGACCTCTGGCGCTGGAGAGCCCCCAGTCCTGGAGGATTTCTGCAGGAAGGAGATACAGACAAGAATCTCAGCTTCCACTAAAAAAACTTATCACCTTTGCTCTCAGAAATGAACTGGAAAAGCTAAAAACCAAAACTGAGTGGACAAATCAGCTGACTGCCCAAGCCCAGGTGCTGGGGAACCAGTGGAGATTTCTTACAGATCCTAACTTTGATTTGGTCTTCACTAAAAGGTCTCACCCAGCCGCCCCACGTGGTGGCCCGTGCCCCAGCAGGAAGGGGCTATGCAGGCAGGGGGGCAGACTGCAGGAGCTGAGGCTGCTGCTGACCAGGAGAGCGGTTCAGCTTTACCAACACAACCCTTGACTTCCTTCAAAATGATGTTCACATACAGAAGTTGGTTAAATTGTAAAATGACTCTTCCCTCCCAACTTACAGTCCTGTGTTTAAACACAAACATTGAAAATGACAGGTGTCCTGAAATGTTCAAAACCTCAAGCGAAGCGCAAGCAGCTTGCAGCATCATCAGATGAAGAACCACAACCACAGGTCGCTCCATGGGAAGACAAAGGGAAGACAGCAAGCACACGGAGCTTGGAGTCACCTCCTCCACCTGGTGCTCGCTCTGTGAGCTGCCGCCAGCCACGGAGTCCACCCACCCAGAAGTCCATCTCCAGGACCCAAATCAGTCTCAAATATGTAGACATTACAGCTTACACATCTTCTAGATAAAACGAACACTGCCATGCTGATGTAACCATTGGCAAGCACGACTATGGTACTTTACATTTGGAGGGG
>RSEF01000005.1:46750453-46772417 GCA_003993805.1 Himantopus leucocephalus | reverse complement strand
CCCCCCCCCCCCCCCCCCTCCGGGCTTCATTCCAACCTCTTTAGCATCCTTCAGTCAACAGAAACAGCCTAGAAACTGCTAAATTTTAACGTGGGTAGAACAGACTTCTCTGGAGCAGGGAAAATAAATTAAGAAGTCCCTCTTTCTCTTCCTTGCAGCAGCTCTCTGAGGATGTTCATGAGAATTTGCAAAGGATTCAGGCAGCAGCAGCATTCACCAGCAACATCAGCTCTGCCAATTATTCCTATACCTATCTATTAAATTTAAGAAACCTCTGAGAGGCTGACCCTGTCACAGACTGGGAGCTGAAATTAATTCACCAAGCAAGAAGTTTTTTAGGGAACTCTTGCCACAGAGTGCTGGCTTGGACCCTCCCTGGAGAGGGCCTGGGGACTCCGCCAGCAAGAGCCAAATACCAGCAGACCTGTGTATTTTCCTCAGTGGAGCATGGCACAATTAGCAGCATTAATGGATAGACTATTCATTTAATTCAGTTTTTTGTTCCACAAATAAAGTCTTCTGTCTGTTTTTTTATTTGGTTTTATAAATTAACCTCTTTCTTTTCTCATTAAGTAAACAATGAATGAAGGATTACTCTGTGGGAAAGATGCAAGTGCAAAGGGCAGTGGTTTTATACTGCTGCAGCAATTTCCTTTCATGCTTCGAAATAACTCTGCTCTAGAAGGCAGAAAATCATTGACGTCTAATCATTTATTTAGTAAGATACACTGTTTTCTTTTAGCTTAGGGAAACTTGTGGCTGGAAAGCTACACTAAAAGTTGGTCTGCTTATGAATGGCCCATGCTCCTTCGAACAGTGATGGAGAAACTGTTTGCGTGCATCAGTCACTAAGCGGCGGGGCAGTACAGGGAAGGAAGGACCATGGCTTGATGCACTTTGTTATTTGGACCTGAAGTTCCCATCAGCGTCGTCACGGGGAGTTCTACCTTCAGAGTACCTCTGGCGCAAGGCAGTTACACAGCTGAGGGTCCCAGAGGCCTGGCTGAGCCATAGCTGACTCTGAGGTGGACCTCTCCAGGGGGCACGTCACTGCTGGTTGGTTTGCCCCAAGGTTCACCAAGTTCTGGTCTGACTGAACCCCACTTTCCCTCTATGGGTTTTAAAACAGCCGCGTGCTGGGATCCTGCTGAGAAAAACTGAACTTTACACCAATAAAGTGATATTTTTTTTTCTTTCATTTCTCCCCTCTTTAAAGCATAACAGCAAGTTGACAGAAATGACCATTCGCCTCTGCTCAGCACCTGTGAGACAACCTTAAAGCAGTGGGCGCAGAGACATTCACAAACTGGAGCAAGTCCTGTGGTGGGCCACTAAGAAGGTCAGGGGGCTGGAGGGCAGGACATAGATGAAGAGGCTGAGGGAGCAGCGCTTCTTCAGCCTACATAAGACAAGGCTCAGGGGAGAGCTCATTGCTGTCTACAACTACCTCACGGGAGGGTGCGCAGAGGCTGAGCCACGTTTCCCTTGGAGGCCTACAGGAAAAGGGCAAGAGACAACAGACACATACTGAACATAGAAAGTTCCGGTTGGATCACGGACAAAAAAAAACCCAAAAATCTACAATGAGGGTAGTCCAGTGTTTGAGCAGACCATCCAGAGAGGCTGTGAAAACTCCATCTGGGAGCAACCGGTTCTTGTTGGCCCTGAGCAGGCTGTTGGACCAGATGACCACCAGACGTCCCTTCCAGTCTAAATTATGACTCTGTAATTCTGTGATGCTATGAGATGTTCAGGTTTTGAAAATAAGGAAGGCCCTGGCACTACATGCACAAGCAGATCTGTCTCAGTTAAAGCCAAAAGCAGTAGCAGAAGAGTTGTTACCTCCTCTGCCTTTTCAAAATCTCTAGCCTAACAAACCTAAAGATGTTTCCAGAATCTTATTCCTGTGCATTTATCCCTGGCCACTCCTGAAGGCCCTTGGCACTGGTATGGCCCTCTTCATGATGTGGAACCTTATACCCCTATTGCCAATGGGGTGCACTACATGGCCCCCGGGTACACAACTGCTCCCTTGGTGTCACCAGGAGGAAAAGCCTTGGGATGCCATAGAGTACCTGCATGTGCACCTGTGGTGTGCAAGTAACAGTGGATGCAAAGAGCTCTTGCACTTTAGAAGGGCCTCTGTTACATGCTAAGCCACTAAAGTAATATAGCCATGACATGGGTATGCGACACCTCTGTGTTTTCATTTCACTGCTGTATACCCTTTGCTGCTGTAGCCTGGTTTAAGTTTGGAGGTGCTAAGAGAGAGTTACAAGCCAGTCACACCAGGATGGACCCATATTGAGGCTGAACTCTACTGCTAACTCTGGTTCCTGTGTTTCTGTGATCCAGGTGATCCATCTTCAAATACCTCCAATGGACAAAGGTTAATGAGAAAACATGCTTGAGATCCCACAGATAAACAGCCAAAGAAAGAAATTTAACCAGTCCGAAATCCGCATTTTTCTTAGGCCTTCCACAGCACTGCAGATGAAGAGTTGTTTCATGTCAGCAGCCTCCTCAGGGAGGCTCCTGAAACAGCAGCACTGCTGAGCCACGGACCACCACTGCTGTCACACGGAGCCCGGGGGATCCTGCAGGCAAACAGCCTCTTCCCTAGGGAAGCCCCATTCTTCCAGAGAGCCCAGCAGACTGAAAGGGTTCTCATAAACCTTCTGCTTTCCAGGCTGGGCAACAGCTCTGTGCTGCACTCCTCTCCAGATGCACAAAAACTTTCTTGTTTAATTAAATTTAAAGGAATTTTAGAGATTTGTTTCAATAGGGACAATTAACCAAGTGACCGAGAGCACCATATCTTACTGCCCTCATTCTCACTTCATCAATCTTTGTGCCACCCACAAATTTTATCAGAAATAATTTTATATTTACTTCCAGATCACTGCCAAAAATGATGAATAGCATGGGGGCTCTGACTGATCCCTGCAGAGTTACATTAAAAATGTTCCCATTCAATGATGATTCCCTATTGACAACTACTTTCTGAGATCTGTCAGTTACCCAGTTCTTAATACATTTAACATGTGCTTCAGTGAAAGTATATAGTACTAATATTTTAATCATAATGTCATGTGGAATAAAATCAAACGCCTTACAGAAGTTTAAGTATATTATATCTACACAGTTATCTTATCCCCCAAACTTGCAATCTCATCAGATAAATCAGGTTTGTTTGACAAGACATATTCTCCAAAAAGGAATGTTGAATGGCATTAATTATATTCCCTACCTTTAATTCTCCAAATCCTCTATCAGTTCCTCTATTCTTTTGCCCGGGATTGATGTCAGGCTAAGCTGCCTGCAGTTACCCGGGATCTTCCTCTTGCGCATGTTCACTCTTTGTGAATTTCCAAGAGGTGCAAGAGGTGAACAGAAGCAGACCAAAGATCTTCTGCAACAACTTCTTTTAGGATTTTTGACTACAAGTCATCTGGCCCCAGTCATCAGAAAATGTTTAAACGCTACCTCACTTCACCACATTTTACAGACTGAACTGCCGATGCTGTGAATACAACACATAGCTCCACTTAGCCTTCACCACGTGCAGTCGGATCGGTCCACTGTCAAAGACCAACCAGCCAAAGATCCAAGAAGGCAAAGATGAGTTTGGTGGGAAAAGGACAGTGCTTTGAGGAGTCTGCTCACACTGAGAAGGCCCCTTCATTTTAAGGTATGACCTCCTTTGCTCCCTACCCTGTCTCCATCAGTCAACCCAACCTGTAGTCAGGTTTACATTTCACACCAAGACTAAACCATCCCACATCAAAATTTATGATTGGCAAAATACTATCAACTTTGGGTAGGAATCTCCACCTCATTCTAGTAGACAATGACCTTGATGCAGCTATTCATGCTTACCACCTCTCTATTCACACTAGCCAGGCATCCACCCAGGCATGAAACCTTCAGTGTTACTGAAACCACTGCTACTTGTATAAAATACCTTGACACACCTCTTCAGCAATGCAAGACATGGCTGTCCTTTAAGCTTTGTACCACCCAACTATATCAAATCCAAGCCAGAAAATTGCCTTTTCCTGTTCAGCAAGTCCCCTGTGCCACAGGTCCAAGTTGCCTACAATATCTCCAACAGTGCCCAGCTGAGGGCTGCAGTCAGCAGTTTGGGTGTTCACGAACAGCAGAGCTTTCTACCGGATGGGGAAAACAGTGCAGGAAACAGCACTTTTCTGGGAGCTGGGCTGAGTCTGGGCCAAACCTCCCAGGAATTAAGGGAATCTTACCTAATAATACATAAAACAATACACAAAATTCACCTACCACGAAAGACCTAATATTGCATCCCAAAAAAGGGACCAGCCAGATCAATGCATTTCACTGAAATGCCCTTCTCTGCCAAGGGATAATTTGTCTGACGGTAGGAGGTGCTGGATAGCTAGGACACGTACTAGACAGGGAGCTTTATAAATATCATCAGCCTGATGTGCACCCAGAAGGGAACACAGAGACAGTGTGTTTGCTCCAGTCAGTATCGTTAAAATGGAAGAAAATTATGCATTTAAATAAAACTCTTCTAGCAGGAGGTGCAGCAGCAGTTCAGGGAGAAGCATTAAACACGCTTATTCCACTTCACCCATTAACTATTTTTAATTTTTAAGCAAGTTATTACAGCTACTATAATATTATAAATATTATATTACTCATTCAAAAAGATTAAATGGTCTCAAATAAGAGAAGATATTCTTGTTGCTGCTTTAGTAGCTCTTTGTGATCGGCTACCTGGCTTCTCTACCCTCCCTCCATGCTTCTCTAGGACACCGTCCTGGATGGCAATGGGTGACCTCAATTCCTCCTCAATCTAAGGGAAAGTAGGAGCACCCAGCATCAAGCAGAATCAAGCTCTAGACATACCGCAGTTAAGTGAAACCACACTGCGGGCCTGTTTTGGCATTACACCTGCAATCTGTATCACGTAACTTAGGATGCTGCAAAGTGCTGACCTCTGCCTACAGCTGCACTGGTCGCCTGAGCTCCAGAAGAGTGACCAAGCAGCATTCATGGAGGCAATCACCTGGCCTAGGTCAGAAGCACTCCTTGGGCTGAGCTGATCTGCGCCCTTGAGCACCTGTTTCTCTCTGCTGGCTACGGAGGGTGCTGTCTGCCTGCGGCACGTAGGGCATCCACACCGCACCGGCCAGGTGAGTCCCACCGCACAGGACCAACGGCAGTGCTGGAACACCCTCTGTCTGTAATAAAGGCTCCAATCTAACAGTTAACCTGGGCACACTACAGGATAGTTTCTTATAATGTAAACCATTTAAGATGGCAAATGGTCCTTTTTGGTTTGTGTTTATACAGCACTGAGTAACGGCAGGATCATAGGTCAGAACTCGGTTCATCAGGAGTCCTTACAATGCAAATTAATGACATACTCATTAGGACCAGCACTGGTAAGGGTGAGCAGGCTCCCCTGCGCAGACCCCGACTGACATCCTTTTCAGTATGTGGCTTAGAGCTCGCTCCCATCTGACTCCTCAAGGGGGGGAAAGTTGATCTAACCATGGGAAGGAAAGTCTTTCTTTGAATTTTCCCTGAAATGGGAACTCATAAGCAGCAAACCCCTATCTCTGTCAAAAGGAGCAGGACCCATCCCCGCTGGACTCAGCTGAGGAGAGGACCAGACACCAGTCTCTCATAACAAAGAGTGAATATGGTAACAGTTGCACTCAGACTGGGACAGTAGCAAGACCACTTGTTCTCTGACCACACTTTTTATTGTAAGAAATGCTTCTCACTAACCACCCGTGATTCACTCCATTAAAACCTTAATATGTAGCCTTTTTGCTGTCACCCAGTCTCCCATCTGGTAAACTCGATGCTACTTTTTTGTCACCCTTATTTGCTTCCCAACAAATAAGCACGCCTGCGTTCTGAAAACACTCCTCCTTTTGAATTTCAGGCATCTGATGCTCTGCTTCCAGGTACGGTACTTCTCTCTGCCACCCTGTGTACAGCCATTTTAGAAACAGCACAGACAAAAACAACGGTGTTGTCATTGAACAAAGCTCTACTACGCAGGTGATGGAAGTTATCAATCTAGAGTTGAAGGACTTTAACAAAACGAATAGGGAAGAATTCGTGTAAAGTGGAAGAACGAGGAGACAGAACAGCAGCTTTTCAATCAGGAGCCACACACCATACGCTTTAGGAAATAACAAGTTCAATAGCCAGTTGATAAATAGCTTGCCAACAGAAAGCACATTCGAAATGGCATGTAATTGCCGCGTATATGAGCACAGAATAAGCAGGAGCCACGCTGAACCATTCCACATGCAGCTCACTGCTGCTGCACGTTTTCCCCACCTGCTAACACAAGTATCATCTCTCAGAGGCAGTCCCTGCTCCCCTAAGGTCACAGGCACACGGATGGAGTCACCTCGGGACAAGGATGAGAGGAAGAGCCTCAGAGCAGCTGTGTGCCAACAAACAACTGCTCCTGGTGGGGCGACAGAGGGAGAAACACAGATGAAACTGGAGCAATGTTTCTTGGGTTGGGACAGATTTATCTCAGTTTAAGGGGCTGCATCATGTGGCTGCAAATTTTTTTCCCTTTAGGATAGCTGGCGTTTTCCCAGATACCCCTTTCATGTTTCGATAACCCTAATTTGCAGTGGTCAAAAAAACTGACCCGACGGCACCCGAGCCAATGTAGCCCTCACTGTCTTCTCCGGGCTCCCAGGTCCTGCTGGCTCAGCGACACAGCTCGCACAGGTTCAGATCCAACAAAGCACACGTTCAAGTTTCAACCTGTCAAGAGGTTCATTAGCTTCAATGGGACTATTAAAAGATTTAAAGTCAAGTACATTTGTAACTGCTTTCCTGAAGCAAACCCTAAGTAAAGAGCTCATCAACATAAATAAAGGTGCTGGAGCCAGATCATGAAAGACATCTGTGATTACACAGGTAGGATTCTGTGTGAGCTTTTCAGCATGATTTAGCTCCAACTGTTGCAAATGTGCAAGAATTTTAAATTCATCCTAGAGGACAAGATTGGCACATCTTCTAAAGAAAACCAAATAGTGAATAAATGCATCCTAAAATAATTAAATATTCCATAAATTTAAAGAGACACTGTCAGGTCCTATTTCGCATCAAAACGTTGGCATTACACAACACTCTCCAACAGAAACAGCTCTTTAGTTTCTCCAGCAGCTTCTCAGGCTGAATCCCGATGGTGCCGGACCACCACGGGACGGGGAAGCCCAGCCAAAGAGGAGGTCAGACCTGGCCCTGCCCCTCCTGAGCCCAATTCACCAACTAAAGAAACCACCAGAGAGTAAGAGGTGAGTGACACGTACCACAGTCGCTGAGCTCCTACAGCCCGCGGTTCTATTCATTATTGCAGTTAAGGGCCTTTCTAAAAAGGAAGGAGAAACGATGCTGGCAAATGTGGCTTTAAGAGCCCGAGGGAGGGGAAGAGCAACGCCAGCAATGTGAACGAGCTTGCAGTGCCTGCTCCCAAACCAACACGATGAAGTCAACTGAATTAACAGTTTTAACGAGGATGGCGTGAAATGCATTTTATCCCGCCCTGGCACAAGAGCCAACTATTGAGAGACTCGGCATCCCCAGCCAGCGCAGCCCCATCCCCTGCATGCACGGAGGATGCAGTACTGGGAATATATTGTGGCTCAGCTAAATGTGGAGCGGGTGGCAGGACATCCATCTTCCTCCGGGAAGGTTGCTGGGCAACTGGCAAGCTTTTGGCTGGGCGCTGACGTCTGCGCGCACACGCGCGCCTCCTCCATCACTCGCAACTAACTTGATTTTGATGGATTAACATAAGATGAAAATCTACTGCGCTTCTCTCTCTCTNTCTCTCTCTCTCTCCCCCCCCCCCGCCCCAACACACAGGGATCATTAAGATACAAAGGAAAATACGATAAAGCGTCGACTTATAATGCGTGCAGAGGACCGTGCAAAGGAAGACGCAGACACTAATGAGATTAATGCTCTGAAGTGATCCCTTATTCCATGGCAGAGAAAAATATTTAGTTGGTAAAATCTCGTAACAACAACAACAATAATAATAATAATCAAGCAAAACACAGATACACACTCAAATTGTGACTCTCTTGCATCCTTGACTCTTTGGCATCCTTCAGAAATGCCATCTATTTTTTCACTGCTCCTTGTCAGATGATGTTTTAAGACTATTTCCCTTCACCTGCTGGAGACGCACCACTGGGACACAGAAGTTCCCCCTAATCCCATCCAGCCAGGCATTTATACCACTCTTATTAGCTTGGTATCCCAGTACCCTACTGAGCTGCATTATCATTAATTGTTTCTCAAGTGTCAGCTACAGGCTCAGCTTTACACAGTACAAAGCAAAGATAAGATCCCTGCCCCGAGGAGTTTTACATGCTAAACAGATGGTTAATGACAGTGGCATAATGACAGCCTTTGGACTGGTAGGGGATAACATTTATGGAATGGGGAATAAATTAACCAGGATTCATGACAAACTGCACTTGCTTTTACTGGAGAACTCTGAAAATCTGGTGGTGAGTTTTTTTCATGACACCCTGGAAATTTATACTGGGCTTGCGACCCAAAAAACAGATCCTCAGGTTTTTTGCAAACTAAAACCTTTATTCTAACTGAAATTTTTTACTGAAAAACTGACCAACCTTCTTCCACCAAACACACACAGGGTGTTTTGTCAGATTTTGGTTTTGTCAAACCAAAAATATGTAATGTAAAAAAAATAAACATAAAATGTTCTAGTTACACCTGAGTTTAAAAAAGTTCTTTAAGAAAAGATGAAAAGGCAAAATAGAAAACAACCTGAGCTGAATGGAAATCGGAGATTAAGATGGCAGACCGTGCCAGCGGCTGAACGCTGTGCCTAGGATACAGGAGCGCACAACGCTTTGGGCAGGTACAAATAAGGAGCTGGGCAGAACCTGGTAACTTCAAGGACAAGAAACTCAGACTCTCCAAGACCAGCATCAGGTGCAGCGCAAGTGGCCCCGGCCAGCAGGGACGTCACTGCTGGGACTGGGCTGGGGGGGCGGACCATGAACACCCACTACCAGGGCTGGGGCCACCAGCGGGGACAGGGCTGCAGGACGCCGGGCAGCATCTCCCACCACCCAGCTGGCAGGAGAGCACTGGGCTCAACAAACTAAATCCAATTGACTGGGGCATTTCTCGTGCTCCTAACATCTGGTTGTGGCAGGGCTCAAAACAGCGTTTCTGTACTCCTCGCCAGCACACATTATTCATTTCAATACACATATAAGAGGACTGTTGGCTCTCGTTAGCTGAGAGACGACAAATCCGTGGAGCCTGACTTCTGGAGTACCCCATGCACAGCTGATGCACGTGGTTGGGAAAAGCAAGGTCAGAGACAATTTGAATTCTTCTAATGCGACAGATTTTAGCCTGTTGTGTTTTATTGCTATCGATACTGGCATTAGTATCTTCAGTGCCAGAAAGCTGTTCGTAATTTGGGTAACATATAGCATTAAGTACAGGGTATTTCTCTACGATCGCTAGAAGTCAATTCTTGATTCTACAATACAACCATGTAAAAATATTTTTCTACTCCGTTTTGCAGTGTAATGCATAAAACAGTAGATTTTCTTTTCTTTCAGTCTTATTGTGACCTTCTGGTATTATTCAGGCTGCATGGGAGAGCTCTTCCCCACACACCAGCCTTTTGCTACATTCTAGAAACACATTTCCAGCTTCTTACTCAACAATGACTCACTCTAAATTCCCTTGTGGACTTCACAGATCTGTAGATAAGATGCTGAAGTGGGAACTATACTGCAAAAAGGCTCCTCTGGGGTGGTGGAAGGTGCAGGTCCAGCCAGCTTTCAGTTATGTTGCCCCAGTTCTAGCCCTCCAAGTTACATTCTCAAAAGCTGTTAAAAGGCAAGGTCCTTTTTCCATTCCAACTCAAGTATTTAAGATCTTATAGCTCATTGAAAGCCACAGAAACTCGGTCACTCATGTCGTTTCTAAACAGACCTGTATTATTATTTCTATATGGGCAGCGAGAAGTTTGCACATGCAAGACAGGTAAAATACCTGCAAAAACCAAACTCACAGAAAACAAAACAAATCCTCAGCAATTGCATTAATACCAAAAAAGATACAACCACTGAGCATTTAAATAAGGAGACAACAGAACCTTCTGCCCATTTTGATGAAAACCCTTAAAACCTTCCAGTAACTTCAATGCAAATTCAACTTAGAAGAGCTCTGAGACAACCCAAAAATGAGTTTGTGAACAGAATAATTGATAAGACTCTTGGGTCCTTATTTCTGTGTGCTCACATAATGGCAATTAAAGCTAAGCACCTTTGAACAGCCTCTAAACAAGCACATGGAAATCTAGGAGAACCTCTGAGTGGGGATTATGCATTAACCTAATGTTCATAATCATGCTCAGAAAGTTTGCTCTTTCAAAGCTTGAAACAGAAATGTTAATATTCTCAGGCAAATAAAAAACCTTAAGCTATTGCAAAAGGCAACTTTTGAATCAAGTATATAATAGGTAATAAAACTTCAAAGAATTCATCACACACTGCAATTAAAATGCCCAACACAGATTTTTGAATAGCCTTCTCATTTCTAAGAAAACTTTTTTCCTCCAAGTGAACAGATAAACTCATGTGAGCATCAGATTATTATTTATTTTAGGAATAAACAGACTCTTTCATCTGTGCTGCCGTGAAAAGAGCACAGCGTCATGGACCAAAGTGGTAATCAAAGCCAGTTCCACCTTGTCTAATCTTGTTCTTTAATGGTTCACAGTATCAACCCCCTTCTCAGAAATCTTTAAGTATGAATAGTTAACACAAAAGAATGAGTGGCTGTACACGAGAGAGTAACAAGACTCCTCAATTTCCAGGCAATTAACTGGACGTCTTCCATATTTTGGAAGAGGAGAGGATATCTGTCTACAGTGTGATGATAGATACGAGCCACAGAAAGGAGCGGACTCCAACAATTTCTGCTTAGCCTGCCTATGAAAGGCAAAAAAAAAAAAAACCCAAAAAATAACATTCCTGTGGAAAGTGAAACCTGCAGCTATGGCTTTACAATGAACTGCCAACAAAAAGCAAGCAGCAGGCAACTCACTGCCAGATTTGACTAAACACCTAGAACTCTTATTCTCATCACCACAACTGATGATTACACGGTCCCTGGCACTGTAACCGAAGTCGATGAACACCCATGGACCCAGCCAGGTGAAATCACCCTGTTGGACTGCAGCCCCCAAGCTGCAGTAGCAAAGGATCCATCCTTAGGATGGGAATCCTCCATGAATGACTTACCCTAACAGCAGGAACAACTGCAGCGTGAGGGCAGGTCTTGAGCACCAAGTTATTATTGTATCCACCTGCAAAAAAACTGTGATGGATGCTCCTTTAAACAATACACAACGAAATCATAGTAGGATAGAGGAACGAGTGGAAATTTTGTAATGAAATCAAACCACATAAAATAGAAACTGCATGGTATTTATGGCTGGAAGTCACCTACAACAGCCTGAAGGACTTAATTAAGGCTGGTCCTAGTAACAGCTGAACTAGTTTGAAGTCTGTCATGATTTAACCCCCATACACAGCTACTCATTCACCCTGCCTTCCCCCCACAAGGGAGAAGAGGGAGAAAAGGAGGGGAAAGGGGGGAAAAAAAAAAGGCAACTTGTGGGTTGAAATAAAGACAGTTTAATAGAACAGTATCAGAAATGGAAAATAACACTAATAATAATAATAATGACACAAGACACTCTCACCACCCAGTGAATTGGCACTGTCCCTAGCAGCGATCATGGATTCCCACCCCCCGGCTAACCCCCATTTATATACTGAGCATGACATCTGTGGTATGGAATATTTCATTGGCCATTCCATAGTTCTGTCTATTCTTCTATGGGAAGCTGAAAAAAAGTCCTTGAATAATGTAAACATCACTTAGCAACAACTAAAAACAATAGGTATTATTGACATTCCTTTCACAGCAATCTCTAGAAAGAAAAATTAACTCTTTCCCAGCTGAAACCAACACAAAGCCTTACACCCAACCTACACAATCTAGGCACTTCTTATTTCCATTCAGCATAGTTTCAAAAACTGGCTCTTCTGTAGCACAGAACTGAAAAACTTAAAAAAAAAAAAAAATCTCAAGCGCCGCATCAAAAATCTTCAGCTTATTTGGTGCCTTTAATTTTCATAGTGGAAAAAAGAAACTTATTCCCAGATCACTTTGCACTTAGTAAACTCTCAGTATGATAGTATCTATTTATCCTCAGACAAATTCAACTTTATCCCTTGTAGCCTGTCCAAAAATATAACAAAATCAAGATGCTCCTTTTTTTCCTAAAGACCGAAATCTGAGCGTGATCATTTCCTTTCCTTCATTAGCACAAGTATGCATGTGTGGGACATAGGATGAAAACGTAATAATGCTTAGATTTGGGGGAAAACAAAAAACAAAACCAGGATAACAGGAGCAATCAAGACAACAAAAATGAGACCTACATTGCTGTGGCCTGCCAGAATCTCTGAAAGAGTATCTAACAGAGGCGATGAGATCAACCTACCATAGATGATCTCAGGATCCTCAAAAGTCACTGAGATCCTTCATCAGGACCACAATTTTATCCCAGTCTCTGATAATTAACACCTTTTCTGCAGATGGCCTGAAGAGAGGTTAAAGTTGCTACTCTATGTCCTCAAATGCTATTTCAGCTAGGACAAAATCACACAGACAAAATCCGAGAGCAAAGCCTCCTATGGCCAGGCACAGCAGCCTCAACAGATCCCAAACGTGCTCCTTTCCACTTCTGGTGAGGAAAGTGATGGTTTGCAAGAGATCTTAGCTGCTTACCTGGACACACACGGATTTCCCATGGCTTTGTGCCCTGGCTTTATCTATGCACTTCTGGAAATCCCCACTCTGCCCCAGATGTGAAGCGGCACCAGCTGCAAAGCCAGAGCACGCTGCATGCCTCACCAGCGCGGACCTGCCTCCAGCTGTGGGCAGCTTCCCCAGGGAAGGGCCAGCCTGGCAGTGACAACACTTCACAGACACCCAGCACATCTGGATTTTGCACCAGGTGTGCCACAGACTGCTAGGCGACATCCAGCCACCTGGAGCTTCATGGTCCCCATCTGCTGATTAAGGGCAATTGCTTCAGGGGACATAAGAAATCCTATGGATGTCAGGATAAAAAGCAACTTCTGAACCTTTCTCTCTTCCTATTGGTAGTTATGTCAATGTTCTCACGAAAACAAAAAAAACCCAAAGCCCCCACATTACAGCTTTGTTAAAGGACCATGTTTAAAACCTGAGGAATCAGCTAAGTTTAAAGATGCACAGCAAAAACATCAGGTGTAAATGCAGAAAGCACATTATGTCAGCAGATACACTATGTCAACAGATACACACCAGCTGAGGAACTGATATAAGCATATGTTTAAATCTCAGAAGAGAGAGACCTAGACCAAAACAGAACCGGAGGAGAAGCTGTTCCCTCTCTGAAATGGCACTGTGTAGGAAGAAAATGCTTTTTGCTCTGTTAAAACATCTCAACATTCTTCCTTCGTGTTTTTCTTATACTTTCAAAACAAGACTTCCATACAGAAGGGTGCCAGCAGAACTTAATATATTAAAACATAAACAGTTTTCACCTCAGGAGCAGACGCAGATCAATATGTGTACAGTGGCACTGAGCTTGCAAAACTCTCTCAGACAAACTCCCGACTACGAGTACCAGCAGTTTGCCAGAGAAAGGCTATTGAAGCCTTTTATAGCAATTCAAGCTACAAAAGGATGCCCCTCTACACACAATCACTGCAGCCTGGCATATCAAAGCACTCCATAAGTCTTGGTGCTCGGCACCATCATTTTTTAGCAATTATTGTTCTGATGAGTAACCCTTGGGCACTGTCCAAGAATAACGGGAATTTCTGCCACGGGATGCCTGGAGTGTTTCTCCTCTGCAAAACGCGGCAATAAAATCAGTTTGTGACCGTGTATTGAAATAACGCAACCCACCTCCATCCCAGTTGTGCCCAAAGAGATCACAGGGTGAAGAAGCCGCTCGGCTAGTCGAGAGCACTCCGGGAGCTGCCTCTTGGGTACCAGGGGCTACGTGGTGCACTAGGGAGGAGACCTACCAGCAGGCAGCTCCTGCTACAGGTACCTGAGCAGCAGCCGGCTTTCGCTGCACCAGCCATCCGAGCACGGGCTCTGAAAGCTGGTTCTGAAAGCGCGTTTACTGGGTGAACCAATGCCCAGCCCCAGCTTTGGTGCAGCAACTGGGGCAACTCGAGGGCATCTGTCTACACGGTTGCAAACGCTACTAACTAGATACTAACTCAGCACTAACCAGGAGCTAAAAAAAATAAATATCATAGTCTACACTGACAACCAAATCAGTTTGGCCCTGGATTAATGAATATAATACCTGACAATAGCAACTGGATATTAATGGCCTGTAACCGCTTGGCTACCTTACATTCTATAGGGTCAAGTACATTAATGTCATAGAAATAGTTCATCTCAACCCAGTGCGAGTACTACAAGGACCCAATGAACTTGGAGATATGAGGGCCAGGCTCCCAGAGCCACTTTCTGTCACTATGGTTTAGTGGTGACCTACTCTCACGAGGAAGGGTCCCCATGCAGGGGGACTTTAGCTCCCCCACAGCACTGTCGCAGAGGGACATCCCAGCCAGGGCACGTCACACGGGCCACCCTGCAGGACTGTGACCAAGGCGGGAGCTTCAGGGCAGCAAAGGCAGCAGAGGTAGGTGAGAGCAGGTCACTCTGCCTCCGGGCAGGGCAGGGATGGAGGCAGCCCAAGACTCAGACAACCGCAGGCAGCCCCCTGGTCCCATCTGTTCTTTGCTTTGCACATCTTCCTACAGGAGAGTAATACGGGCCAAAATTTTCTCTTGCTCTTGGTCACTGCATTTAATTGCAAAAAAAAAAATCAGCACTCTAACATCTGCAGAAATACGCCTTTTTGCTCTGCTTTCCAAATCCAGGGTGTTTCCAGGGCGCTCAGGAGCAGACTCCCAGGCAGCGGCAGGGCTCGCTGGAGCACCCGCACTCACCTCCAAATAACTGGTGGGGCTCAGGCTATACAGATGAAACACGGCGACCTAAAGCAGTACTCCTAAAATCTAGATTGCTACACATATGCCCGTACATAGTCCCCAGCTCTGCCTGAATTAGGGTTAGCTGATTATTCAGCCGCTTTATCTTGGGGAAAAAAAAGAAACAACAGATAATCTGCAGATTAAACTGGAACCACTGTTCCTGAGAAATTGCTTTCTGGAATGCATAGCGAAGAAAAAAATGAAGTATGTAACTTATACAGCTCCTAGGGGAAAAATTAATATCCCAGTTTCCCTTAAAAGAGTCCAGTAGAAGTGCTGAGTAAATTTGTAAGCACATGATGCTGAGCCTCCTTCAAAGCCCTTCAGATGAACCTTTTTCCTACAACTTTCAGGTAGCAGAAATTACGTTTGTGAGATCGCTGTTCATACGCCAACTTCTGGGTGCAGACAGGAGTATATTAAAGCAACAAAATATTGCATTACCCTATGCTATGTCTTCAAACAACAGAATAGTTTGAAATAATTTACAAAACCTTTCTCTTAACCCCTCTGTTCCTCAGTTTAAGTGTTGAAGGAAGGACCAGAAGGAGGGGAGAGGGAAGGACGACCCTGCGGTGCCTCGCAGGGCCGGCACCATAATGCACACACCACCAACCACCAGTTGCTCTGATACAATGGGAGCAGAACCCACAGCAGCCAGGATGTCCTTCCACACTCAGCCCATGCTTGGCCAAGTGTGTTTTGGCCACAGAGGTGGTACAGCTTTCAGAGACGCTCCCAGCACTCGCAGAGCGAATGCTCGGCAGCCCACTGACCCCTCTCAAGCTCCAGGGCTTCCCACGGGGCCAGCGGCAGCCACAACTCTCCTGCAGTGGCACAAATACCCCCCAGCACTGGATCCTGCCCTCCTCGCTAGCTCCAGCAACATCCCTTAATGAGGATCTGGAAGGAGCTCCAGACACATGTGCTGTAGGTATCAGCCCCTAAAACATTACTATGGAGCACACTGGAGCAAATATATGGCAGAGTGCATCGAAGGAAGAAATAGGTGGTGAAAAGTGGCAGCCTATAAACACATCTTTTGACAACTTTTACTTTGCAGTCTCCTCAGCCAACAGTGCTTTAATAAAATATAGTCAAGAGAGTCAGCTTCAGCCTGCCTGAGAGCAGTGGACCTCTGGCCACGAGCAGGCACGGGGTAAAAAGGGGTTTCTGCTCCCAACACCACCCCCTCTCCCCCTTCTGAACCCTCTCACCTGACTTCACATACCTCCCCACCGCAGCAAGCTCTTTGGGGCAAAACCCCTTTTATCTGGTTGCCTGCATGATTCGCAAGGCAGGAGCCCCTGAGCCTCACAGCGCTTCAGTACCATCAACGCTACAGCAAGGTCCACTACGGCTATTCGACTCTCAAGTGTGAAATCAGCTCTGTCTCGCCAGAGAAGAGGAAAAAGAGACCAAAACAAAACCCTGAGTGCATTAGTCACTGTTAACTGTTCTTTCCAGAAACATAATATTGAGGGGATTTCACATATTTCCTGGCAGTGAGATTTCGTGGTGGCTTTTAAAAATGGATGATTAGTAAGATATAAATCCCCACAGCTAAGATCAGTAAGAAATCCTTTCAAACACACATATATACACATCAAAACTTGAGTATTTTACCTTTCCCAAAAAAAGCAATTGCTGCTGTCAAGTATACCCTTCTATTACAGCCACATGCTCTTTTTAAGAATAGCTAATCAAAAAAACATACAGAGGTATTTAATCAGGCTTTTTTTTTTTTTCTTTAATGACCTAATGTTTTGGTTTGCAACTGCTGCCAACTCACACTGGGTGGAAATTTAGTACTGTCAGCATTTAATTATTATTTTAACACAGATTTCTCTACCTTCCTACAGTGAAGAAATAGCTAGAAAAAAAAAATGCAACAATGAGCAGCTTTTTAAGCCATTAGATGTCATCCTCACTACTTAGCCATGTTGGAAATTACCATTTGAGGACACACAGAAGCTCGTTCTGACACCCCTTGTTAGGGCAGACGCTCCCCAGTTTGCACCTCTGCAGCCGACCGGAGGGACAGCAAACACCTTGCCCTGGAAGCTCATGAGGCTGTGACACGGCTCATTGAACTATGTGCCAAAGAACTGAAATGTGGAGCACCTGGTTTGCGTTGTACCTTGGGCCACAAACAACAAATCAGACTGGTTCTTTTAGTCAGCTTAAAACCTGCTTTCCTAATTTTTCCCCTCGCTGTCTGAAACAAATAAACTCAGTTCTGCAGCCTGTAACGGGCTACAGGGAAAACGTGTGTTGATCTGCTGCAGATTTCAAGATGGGTTTATTTGATTCATGCAGTGGGGAAAAAAAACCCAACCAAAACCAGGTTGTATGATTTCAGAAGAAACCCAGAGCTGTGCTACCCGCAGTGAACTCCCAGCACCGTGCAAGTGTTGCGCCCTGTGTCGCTCTGGAGCCAGGACGGGCGCGTGGAGATGGCTCTCCCCACGCTCCCAGCCAGTCTGGTGAGAGCCTGCTCCCGGCTTTCTCCGAAAAAAAGCAAGGTTTAGGCATCAGGCCTCGCAAAAACCAATGGAGAAATGAGACCGCAGCAAAGCAGAGCTCACGGCAGCGTGTGTTAAATGGCGTAAAGCAGGAAGGGCTGTGAGGACGCACGTGGATAACTTTATCTTCCAGAGCGGATGGAGTAGTCAGCCACACACTTATTAAAACAAGTATTAGTCTGTGATAGCAATCTAAGATAACACTAAGAGGTTTGTCACCCAAGAAAAAAAAAAAAAATGATGCTATTGCTGGACCTGTGTCCATAGAAACCACATTTAAGCTTAACAGAGGATCCCACTGCACAAGCGACTCCTTGCTTGAGAAACACAGCACCCTGTTTGGTATACGCTGACCTTTGCATACAGTCACACTCACATTTAAAAGAGAAACATGTATATATAAACAGACAAGAATGGAGGTTAGGAACAGCGAGGTGACAAATTTTATTTCTCTGACGGCAAGGTAGGGCTATCCGGCCAGCTGGCAGGAATGAAGCACTGCTCTCCTCTACCTGAAAAGAGGTCGTGGATGCGGCGTTTAATATCCAGATGGTCACTATAAAGGAACCTATCTGTGATAAATAGAGAGGCAGCTATTTCATCTGCTTGATATTAACTCTTCTCACAGCGCGCTTTACAAGTCACATTCCTGGAGCGAAGGGCACGTGTTTAAGAAGCCACTTACAATTCCTGTTTTGCAGAGTAAAAGAGAGGGAAATAGCTTTGGTCACCACGAGTATTTGAATGTCACTTTGTTAGGCTGTGCATTGCATTTGACAGAGCTAGCAAAGGAAATGAGAAGTGATAACTGATAGTGCCGTGATTAGATCAGCCACCTTGGGAAAGGTGCTGAAGCAGAGATATTTCACTAAAATAAGGAGAATCCTGGGAATAGATTTCTGGCAAGTGATCACAAAGAAGATATGGCCAGAATTAGAAATGGATTTTGCAGGCAGATAAAACGTAATAGATAGAAGGCAGCTCAAAATGATATATCGTGAGGGCCTACAGAGTGACTATAAAGTTTGTTCGCAGTTATTTAACATATAGAGATCCTAGAAAGGCTTAACTTCAAAATACACTTGCTGTGTTATTAACTTTAATGTGCAGAAATAAAACAATGTTGCATTAAAGCTCTCTAGTAAAAAAGGAAGCTGCCTTCTCCCCAACTATCCACCTCGGGCTTCGGTGGAGCTGCATCGCTTTATACCAGGAGACAGAAGTGGAACAGGAATCTCTTCTTCTTGGGCTTCTGATTGACAAAGATACATGAAAATGTATGTTTCATTATTTTATCTTGCAGGAAGTTGCTTTAATAATGAAGGATAACTATTGGCAGTGGTAATTAACGTATTGTAATGAACTTATTACATGCATTTCTGTAATCTAACCATGTTTCCTTCTGCAGGTCTTTAGGCTGCTACTTAGGCATTTTAGGGGAAGAGGGTTAGCTTTACTGGCTATTAAAAAAGGCTTCCATCATCCTGCTCTCCACGTCTGTGTGTCTGTCTCCTCCTTAATAGGTTTAGCCAATTAAATTTAAAGACAACTAGCTTCTTGCAGCTCTGCAAAGCACAGTGGCCAAGAGACCCGATGAGCAGGCTAACTCAGGGAACAGCTGCTACCTGGGTCCAGTCATTAAACATTGGAGTTTATTGCCACAAGACTAACGTGTTGACAACCCATCTTCACTCGCTCCCGTAGTCACAAGACTTTGAGATCACCCTATGGGCTTAAGGGTCTGTAAGTCAGAAAAGGCCAATACACTGCACCCAGGGGGCTGAGTTTGGCCCTCTGCTCCTCGCTTCATTGGCTGCTGAAGCGTTGAATTTCTTGCAAACAAGTAATATATTGCGTGTTGTTCATAAGAAGATATAGATTTCACAGTTACAGCAATATAAATCTATGTTGCAGCATATCTGTGTATAAAGACACCTTCTCATCTGCGGGCTCCAAAGAGCCGTATGTGCATCACTCACGCTGCCAGAGTGGGAATACTCGCATAAATCACCTTCGGTATCAATGGAGAACGCACTTGAGAGAGAGAGGATGTCTGGGAAAGAGCCAAATATTAACACTGTTTACCCACCACTGGAATACCAATTAATAACAACCATTATCATCATCACTATATCAATGACAGCAATGGAGCATCACATTCTGCATCCATAAAATCAGATGTAACCACCACTGCGTCCTATGGGAGCTCCTCGTGAATACAGGAAGGTGCGCTTTAAACATCAACCATCTATGTGACCAAATACTGAGCTTTTTATTCAGGCAAAATTTTCATTGAAATCAGCTACGACAATCAGAGGCAATAGATTTTGGCACGAAAAGGGACAAGCTTCAATTCTTGCCAGCATTCATACCCACAGTGTCACCAGAAGGAATGACTGGCTAGATTTTCCAAAGTGCCATGCTGCTTGCTTCTACACTTGTAGAAGTCAAGGTGCTTCCTTGCCTACAGATGTTGCACCTGGGCTGAACCTCTTGTCCCTTGAGTTTGGGAACAAAAGCTCCATTCCCAGCATTGGTACCTGGGAGTCTCCATCAAAACAAAGCTCTACTTTTGAAACAAAATAAGCTCTTCCCAACAGCCCACGAGCTGAATCCTGCTGCCTGACTTTGTCGTCGCTGTTCTGAATGAGCGAGAGGTGGAAGGGCAGTTTCTGTCTATATTAATCAATATTTAGGTGGTTTCCTGCCCATTCCTTCATGTGCTGAAAGTGTTTTTGACAGTAAAAAATCCACTGAACATAGGCAGGCCAGTAGCAGCTGCTCGAGAAATGCCAATACATTGGTGCATACCCTCCAAATTTCCCCAATGTTCATATGTTATTAGCAGGTGACAGGAACTTAAATATAGCATGCAAAAAATGAAAGCAGGACAAATAATTATATTGGCGTCGAGACTTCTATACTGGAGTAGTTTTTGCTTCAAATACCTTATTTAGGCTGTAGATTTTCAGAGTTGGAAAGAAAAACTTTTTTCTACATTACGCCTATGACAGAGCAGGGTGCTTGGCATCCCTGCTGCTCTGTGGTCCCAGCTCTTGCCCCCACACAATTAGCAGTAGCTAACAGAAGTAAGCAAGGCTGAATGCAAATTCAGAATGAAAATTACTAAGAGAAATAAAAAGAAATCCTGCTCCAGATTTCAAAGCAATTCCTGAACTGCCCACGTCACACCGTGAACAGGCATCCTCATTTGAACAGAAAGCACTTTGCTCAAAAAAGCAAGAAGGGAGGACGCATGGTTTAAATAAACCAAGCGCAGCCCACACGGGGCACGGGCAGAGTCCACCAGCTTGGGACATAACCCTCCCAGGGACAAAAGGTAACTGGGCAAGACCGATACTATTCTTATCAACACAGCAAAGGCTGTTTCATGAAGCCCCTTGATGAAAGATAACACTGCTTTTCTGGTAGAAAAGCCTTTGCTACTAGCACAGTGAAATTATCCCCTCAACAGAGGGTTGGAGGGCTATATAACTGTGCCTGGCCCCTTCCTCATCCGTAGCATCTCTCCAATACTTTTGCACAACCCTCCAACCTGACAGCACAGGCACAATCCGATGGGAAGCCTGATCCTACAGCCACGCTCTTTAATTGCTGTCGGTGATTTCTGAGGGTGCGTGGCCTCGTTACCAGCCTGTGAGGAACCAGAGCAAGGCCATCACCTGAGCTCACGCCCATCGTCAACATCCCAGCAGCTGCATGGGACCAGAAGCAGGCACGAGCCCCTCGGCTCAGCAACCACTGACAGCCATTGCCAGAGGGCAACTGCTGCATTCTGGAGACACCCCACCTGAGTGGCCTGTGGTGAAAGGCTTCACATCCCGTTACCGTGCTTCTGAGCCCTTGTCATGGTTTGGACTGGGCTGGCCACTAAACCAACAACAGATGCTCTCTTTAACCTCTCTCTCCCTTCCCATAAAGAGAAGTGAGAGAAACTTCTGGGTTGAAAAGAAAACTAAAACTACTTTAATGAAATATTAATCATAAAAAGAAAATATAATAATATCAATAAGAAAATAATGAAATGTATACAATATATACAAAACCAGTATCAAGCTCCCAGGATGATGATCACATCACTGGCTGGCACCCGGAAAGTCCCAGGCTGGACGCAATGACAGACGGGAACTGGATTCTGGATGTGGATTCAGGAATGCACGGATCACAATCAAAGGGAGACGAAGAGCCAAAGTCCTCCTTGGACGCCAGCCATTGAAGAAAGACACTGACCCCTTTGGTCCCTCAGTT
>RSEF01000005.1:46724423-46741894 GCA_003993805.1 Himantopus leucocephalus | reverse complement strand
CCCCCCCCCCCCTCCGGAGCTGGCGGGCAGTGCCGGGGCCGGGCCTCCCCGAAGGAAACTTCGGGAGAGCGGGGAGTGCGGGAGGGGGCCGGGCTGGGGGGTGCCGGGGAGTGGGGACGCAGCTGCCCTGGGGCTGGGGGAAGGCGGCGGATGGCCGGTCCCGCGCTTTCGGTTCCTTTCCCCGCATGGGAAACCCGTCTCGGTGCCGGTGGGGCGCCCGCCCTGCCGACGGCCGGTGCGGGCGGGCGGCCCGGCCCCCGTCCCATCACCCACCCAGGAGGGGCGCGACCCCCTGGCGAGTGCCCGCACGCCTCGGCTGCCTGCCCTGGCCACCGCGGCGGGACTGTGAGCGACCTTCCTGTCACTGGAGCCGGACTTCAACGTGTTGAAGACTGAGACATGCAGAAATAAACCAGTTATTTTTGTTATCGTCTTACCAGCCGAGGCCTGGCACCTCTGTGTACCGTATTCTTTACAGTCGAAAACGGGGAAAACTCCCCCACGCTGGCAGAGCTCGCAGTACCAAGGGGGCACCCTGCCACCTCCTCCTCCTCCTCCTCGCTCCTCTACCCCTTCGCAGCCTTCATCCCAGCCTCCTCCCGCTGCCTCCCCTGCCCAGCTCCCGTGAAAGCAGAGGAGAGGGAGCTTTGGGCTGGACCGGCACCCGCCGGTGAGTGCAAAGGCTGGCAGGGTGTCCGAGGGAGCAGGTGCCATCGGCACTGCCACACGCCCGGGGAACTGTCAAGCCTGTAAAGGGCATTTAATTATTCATTGTAAATTTACCTTTCTCCAAGCAACCCTATAGAGTGACAACTCAAGGTACGTGCGATCGCTGTAGTGATTATAGGAAAAGCCTAGCTTTATCCCTTTAGATTTATTTTGCTGTAATGTGGGAATGACTGGTTGAGGGTGGGATGGGATGAGAGTCTTTCTTCCCCAAGGGATACATCCTTTCCTTGACACTGTGTCTGGACAGAGGGCAGAAGGAGACCTGTGTCCTGCCAATCCTTTTTCCTGCCTACCCAAACTCCACTACTCGACTACACGTGGCTCCCAACCCCAGGGCCAACGTGCTTTGGTGTGGGAGTGACACAAAGAAACCCGGATTCTGCACCAGCATATTGCAACCTTCAGAGGTCAACAATATACAAAAAGTAGCAACTCCGAATTTTGATGATAAGATAGGGAAAAAAAAGGAATGTTCTTCTGTAGCCGTATCAAATACAGCTTTACTGGTAGAAGGGAATGGAAATGTTGTTCCTCTGCCCTTTTTTCTTGCTGTCTCAGGATGGATTTTGAAAAGCCAGCATGGGTTGAAGTAGCGGCTCGGTCCTTTCATTCGTAAAAATTGCTGGCATGAAATTTCTCCCTGCCCCCACCTTGGTCCTAGCTGTATCCCTGAGCACTGCTCGTCTGTGCAGATGGCCATAACCCTGACACTCATCTCTCCAGTGGATGGACGGGCTCGGTTTATTCCAAAGTGAATATAAAACCCTGTGGGTTTCTGAGTAAAGTTACAGTTTGCCTTTTATAGGTGGTTTCGGTGATATGGAGACGGAGGCATTCCCGTTCCACAGGATTCCTGCGTAAGACACACAGGTCCCTCGTTCTGTTTGGTTGAAAGTTTTTTGCTGACTGCTCTGCCATGTGCTGAAGAACTGCTCACTGAACGCCTAACTGTGCCCTTACAGCAAAGCACTGACAAAAAAATCAGAAGGCGTGGAATAAACCCAACCCCGGGATCCTTCTCCAGTCTTGTTTCCTAGTTCAGATGGGTAGCCATTGGCGTGGCGGCCGCTGGAGATGCTCGTGAAGTAGAAACACCTGATTTTATTTTGATGAAAACACCCCAAGAAGAGCTGAGCATTTGGGCTCAGCTATTGATGCGGCTAGAGCTGGGGACCCCAGGGCACCATGCTAATAACAGGACATATGTTAATTGTTTTTAAAAATATGAATATGTGTTTGCAACATCACCACATATGGAAATACCGCAGGTGCCAACAGGAGTCTCCACAAAGGGCAAAATCCGGGCCCTATTCAAGGAAACCCCAAATCGCGTGATCTGCAGGTGCCAGTTACCGTTTGCAGGGCTACTCCGTATCAATGTTATAAAGATGTCATTTTTTCCTGTGCTTACCCATTATCTCTAAGCCAGGTAATTTTCCTAATGAACTCAGTAGTAGTGTTTCTTTGTCCTTTGATCAGGTCGTCTGAATTACCCTGTGCCTGTCTCTACGCTAACCGCAGCAGTTTTAACCCTCAGCCCAAGTTCCTGCAAAATTTAGCCACAAGTACGTGCATTTCCCTTCTTCTGTTGTTTGCTCCCAGTGATGCAAGCTTCATTATTCTTTCATTTCTTCCTCCTTCCTCCCACTCATGTATTTGAGACTTTCTTACATGCTTTGTAGCTCTACTTCCCACCTCCTCTTCATTTAGATCCTTCCTAAAGAAAAGAACGCTTTAGAAGACCCACATTTGCAAGGGAAAAATATTAATAGTGGAAACTTTCTCAGAGATGCATTTTTCCTACGTCTCCAAGTGCATCTTGTCTCTCCGTATCAATCTTAGCGCTGTTAACTCTCCCATGTAGAGGGCTGCTTTGTTATCTGTATCTGCCGGATGAAATTAATGGAGATGAAATTCTTACCTCTCTCCAAACGAGGGAGAATTTATGATTTATGCTGTAGAAGGTTTTCCCGTGTCCATGTCAGTCCATTTTGTCTAATTCTCCTTCAAGGTTTTCATTAAGCCTTGTTTTCTTGGAGAGTCTGTAAATCCGGGCTCTCCAGCTGGCAGCTCCTGGGTTATTTCTGGCCTCTTGGCCCAAGAGCTTACAGCCCCCAGAGCAGCCCTGGGGCACAGGCGGTTCTTCTCCTACCTCAAGAAAAAATGTCCCTGCCGCCTCCTCTCTGCTGCCGGCACAACACGGTGCTTGCTCTGGGGACAGACAGAGGAGAGGCGCTTTGCCACAGGGATCCCTCTTGGGAATGGCTTCAGTCCCACGGGGGAGGCAGCTCAAAAGGAGCTGTAGGTCCTGCTATCGAACCCCTCGTTCTCTTCAAGGACTTGCTGTAGCACCGTGTGATTATTTACCAAGGAGCAGCGATAGCTGTCCTGTTTACACTTTTTGTTTCTTGAACACGTTTAGTCTCTTCATTTGAACACAACGATAAAAATGGAAGCGCTTTCATCCAGATCACATGTTTTCATGGTCAGGAAGATGTCGGTGACTTTTTTCTACTTATCTGTTTGCCATTCCTATCTGCCAGTGCAAAGCCAGAAGGCAAATAAAAAAAAAATCATCTAAATTTTCAGATATAATTAATGTACCTAGTGCCTCAGGTTTTTATGTGCCTGACTTGAGTTATACTTAAAATTTTCATAGGACAAACACTCACCTCTGCAGTTCCAGACCAATTTACTATTGCCTCTCGGATGTACAGGGCATACGGCCCAGACCCTGCACCGAAACACTCCTGTTTCCAGGGCTGTACACCTGACCGCTCCACCACGTAAGGCTGAGCCCCAGACAAAGTAGTGAAATACAGTGGGATTACGGTAATGACATTCCCTCTTTCATGTTTATGAATCAAGTCCCACTCCCATTCCCCATGGGCAGCCAGGCAGACCTTTTATGGTCACATAGGGGTACTTAATTATGCACATATATGTGTTCTTGTGCTACTTTAATAACAGTGTAAGAGTCACTTGAGCAATAGATTTGATTTTATGAACCAAAAGGATAAAACTCAGGTTCTCTGGTGGACAATGAAACTGGATTTTTTCCATTCTTCCTTGTTTTGTTTTTGTTAACACCACCCTTAAACTTAGAATTATCCTGCAAGTATTAGGGCTCATTAACTTTGTTTCGGCTTGTACTTTGTGTTAACGGGACGTTTTTTTGCAACAAATGTTAATCACTTGAATGCTAAGGCTTAAATGTTTAATAAAAGTCATTAGTAGAATTACGTGTGAGGACTTACAAGAAAGATGATGGTGTTGTTATGGTTACTGCTGTATCTCTGGCTGTCAGTGGTCTTTCTGACTTACCCTCTGCTTATGTCAGGCCTTGAGCTTTTGCCTTTCCATGGATGGGATAATCCCATTCTCACACACTTACAGCAAGCTCCAGCCTACATACCCCCTGCATTCTCCAAGCTCGCACATGTACGTGAGAACAGAGATCTTCAGCCTTCCTGCATGATCCAAACTGTTTTTAAAACAGAAGAGCCATTTAGCCATTGAAATAAAGCATGTTGGTTAAAAAATATTTCACATCCACTTTGTCTTGTAGTCTTGCTAGTGTCTACTAAATTAAACATCTACAAATCTGAGCACTTTCCACCCCTTTTGGAGTCTTGCTTTCAAAAACCTCTGTTTAAGTGGTCCTCTCTAAATTCTCAGGGGTCTTTCATGTCTTGCTTTCCAGGCGCCCACATTCCTCCCAGGGAAATCTCTCCGGCGAGCCCAGCAGGGACCCAGCCAAAACATTACAGTGAAGGGCGCTTGCTTTGTTTCCCAAGTGTTTCCTCAAAAACGTATGCCTGGATCCATCTTCTCCCTCCTGGGTACACGTCTTGACAATCCAGCTATTGAAGTAGCTCAATGTATGCACACAGTAAACATGTCAACACATCACATTCATAAATTATTACAGGCAATGCCAAATCTGCCACAAAGATTTTTCGACTTGAAGCCGTAGAAGAGGATCTTCAGTGGCAGAAATGCTGAAAGACTGAAAGCAAAAAGTAAGAAGGTAGTTATCCGTTAACCTCATGCAACTAGGATCCAAGATGGCATATGCTTTATTGCCAGTGGAAAAAAGACTGATGACTATTCAGAGGCAGATTTTAGAATAACGTAAAACTACCAGAAAACATTGCTGAAGCTGTTGTGGTACTGCCAAATGTAGTCCTACCTTTCTGTCTGAGGGAATCAGTTGGAAGCATGATAGTCTGTGATGTTTCATAAAACCAGTTTTCCTCTTCTTTTCAATTCTTTGATTAAACATCCCAGAATTTACACAGTAGTTACAGGTGTTACTTTGGTTGCAACCATGCCGGTAAGATTCAGTTTTTCTGGCTATTCTAGGTCTAGCCTGAGGCAAAGGGATGCTCACTCTGCCTCCTCATTCACATCAGCATCTGCTCCCCAGGCCTTTTCCACCTCTCCCTCGTTCTCCCACTTCTTCATGTCCTTCTCAGGCTGCCCCTGCGAGCTGCCCTCCCGCCGTGCCACCGAGCACAGGCAGATGTGCTTCCTCCACCTCACTTGAGGGGTTTAAGGATTTTGCTCCCTGGTGTAGCTCTGCTCCCTCCCTGAAGTGATGCTGCTGAGCCACCATCACTCTCTGTGTGGCAAGCACAGCAAAAGGCCCAGGTCACTTTTACAGGTGGTTCAAGCAAATCTCCTTTATTTAGCATAGAAATGGATTAAAAATGTAGATCATCCCAGTTCGCTGTGGGTGCAGAGCAGTCAGAAAGTGCTACGACGCTGCTGCAAGTGGCTTCTGCAGCTGCCCCAACAGATCTCCCGGAGCTCTTTGCCAGCTCAGAGAATCCAGCTGCCCCATCCCCAAATCCACCACAGAGGCTTCGGGCTGCTGCGATGCTTCAGACCTGGGTAGAGCGGCACATGCATAAAGTCAAAAGAGTGGAAATCAGACATTAATCTCTTAATCTCTGTTACTTTGGGATTTGTCAATACTTGGGGCTGCACCTGGCGTGACGGCTGTGCCTGGCAGCTTCCCGAGATTCGTCTTGCATGGTTGATGGCAATTTTAGCTCTAGTGGTGTCCAGAGCTGTGGAGGAGCAGCTTTGGGCCTGCTCTGGTAGTGTGCTAACTTGCTGTGCACCGCTGCAAGCCTGCATTTTGAAATTCCCATTTAACTTCATCTGGCTTTGCATTTCCCAGTTATGTAGATCTGGCTCCTCCCAGCAATGTTTTTAGCAAGGCTCCCAATAGATTATACACTGGCCTTCACCAGGGCACTCACCAATCAGCCATTTTAATTATGGCAGATATATTTTTCCGGCATCTTAGTGATTTCATTGGCTTTCAAGTTCTGAGATGAATGGCATCTGATTCATTGAGTCTCTTTTTCCCCCTCTGCTTCTGATACTGTCTTCTTTCATGTGTGTAAAAAGTAAATGAACAGGAGAGAGATTTTTACTACCATCCTATTAGTCCAATATGCGAGCTACACGTTCGATACTTCTTAGGCATTTAAAAAACCCCTGATACCTGTATGAAAATGAAGGAAGCGAAAGTAAGCAAGGAAACTTCACAGGTACTAGTCCCCGTACCTGATACAAGCAGTAGGACTGGAGTGTTGTACGGTGAGAGGACAAGAGCCTTTTGGCTGTTCTGCCTTGAGAGGGATGGAGAACCCTGGGCAGAGATTTCCTCATAATCTCCCTCTTTCTCACTTGCCAGCGTTTGTGCTCTTTTCTATGAATCTCGCCTGGACTGATATTAGTAACAAGGCTTTGCTGGATCACATTGAATTGTTCGTATATTTGGATTAATTTAACATGAGCTTTACTGAGAGAGTGTTTCCTTCTGCAGGGCGAGAGCTTCTGTTTCTAATCAGCACAACCACTGTATTATTCTATGGTCACCTCCTTGTCCCTGAGAAAACAAAACCTCCATATTTTATTCGGATGAATCAAATACAGTCATCAAGTTATCTTGTAAACCAGCTTTACGTGCACCTCATTAAATAACGTAAGTCATAATAATGCAGTTAATCAGAAAACAGAACTTTTTCTGCCAATTTTCTGCTTTTCTTGCTTAAATGTTTATGCTGCAAGGGTAGCCCATCTGGTTTAGATTGTAGGAGAGAAATCACAAGATTTACCCACCATCCCCTGACTTGTAATTCTGGAAAAGACTGGAAGTAGTTTGGCAACATAATATGTTTCCCTGCCTCCTGTAGAAATAGATCTCTAACTTCAGAGTATATTGAAGCAGACAATGGGGTAATTTTGAGACATAGACCCAAGCTACAAAATGGGCAGCCAAATCCAGATTCAGATTTCTAGCAAATCGGTGGTTGGAGTTCACGTCAAGGTTTGGGCTATTATAAATTAAGTAGGGATTAGCTGCGTAATCTACATTCAAGCCCAAATTTGGACACTGCACCCCATGAAGTTCAGCAACACCTGGATGTCTGGATCCGGTCTGAGTCTCCATGCATCTCCCCCTAGAATGGAGGTGTTAATAGTCTGGTTCCTTCAATAGTCTGCTGAATACAAATGTAAATGAATGCTGTGTCTGCAGCTATTGCAGAATTATCCTTTGCAGATATTTGCGCGGTCATTGTCTCAGTACCATTACTGTACCGCCTCTCAACATTCATGCAATCAGGGAAACATTATTGTCTCCATTTTGCAGGTGAGGCATGAAGGCGCAAAAAGAGTCAGTCACACATGGAGCCTTAATACATCTGGGAGTTGAGTCCTCAACGAGTGCTGCAACAACGGAGTCAGCTGTTCCCCAGCTGAATTCGATGTGACATACTGCTACAGATATCTGATACCTAAATAGCACTCTCCTTGCAGTGTTCCCAAAGCCCTTTACAAAGGTGGCTGAATAGCCTTCTTCCCAATTTGCAGGTGGGAGATGGAAAACACAAGCAAATCCCTAGGAAAGGGTCTTACACACTGTGATGAGTACCTCAGTCAAGAGAAGGTCCAGGTTTGTGAAATGCTTTGAGATATCTGGGTGGGACATTTAACAAATTTTAAGGCATGATTAAATACAGTTGCTGTTTGTTCATAAACTGTTACAGGATGCTGTGTCTAGTCACAGTGGAAACTCAGAAATCCCTGTGTGTCCTTGTTTGGCTGGCAGCAGGAGAGGTAGGACGTGCCAGGATGACAAAGCGTTGTACGCTGGCCCGTTTCAGCCACTCTGGATATATCCAGCCACGTGGAACCGATAAGGGCTTTGAAGCTATCTGGCTGATTTGTATAGAGTGTGGAGCAAGTTGTCATTTAGCCTCTTTCAGATAACTGATGTGGCCACTGGTTTTCATTACTAAGTGACCATCAAGATAAAGAGAGATTTATTGCTCTTAAGGCAATGAGGCAAGTGATGCATTCTTCACGTGCCAAAGCAGACATGGATGGTTCTTTCAGTAACACCTGGATTATTATAAAGGGATGGGACTGAAATGGAGCCAGAGATCTGAACCACTACCTGCTTTAAGAGATGGCATATCCAGAGGTGGGAACATCGCAACTTGGATCTTTCTCCGCAGTGGGTCAGCTTGGAACATGGGGGCCAGTTTTTTCTCTTGTCTTCCATTAACACGTGTCTGGAATGACACCACCAAGGCCACACAGCTCCTCCACACTACAGAGGCAGTTGTGTCCCTGTGCTGAGGGAAGGAGCACAGCCCTGGGGCGGGTGGAAAGGGACTGTGTGGCTGATGGTGGCTCTGCTGCTGTGTGGCTGCATGCAGAGAGCGTGGGCTGGGGTGGCAGAGGGATGGAGGGGTCCCAAATCCGGTGCATCCACCCCTCTGTGTCTGGGCCCAAACACAGGGAATAATAAAATTTGTCAACCTTTTCCCTCACAGAGTACAATTCTCAAGAGCAAGTGGAACCATTGTTTAGACTAGACAAGATAATGCTATGATAAAGTATTTGAAATAACAGAAATAACAGAGGAAAATACAAACGCTGGTGGAGATGGGAGGTCACAGCCTGTGGATTCCAGCCAGCAGGTGCTGGCACTTATTTACCCATGAAATTTTGGTTCCATATCTTATTCTGTCACTACTGGAAAATGAGGTTATGACCCTCAGACTTGGGAGGCCCAGACTCTGCTGAAGACTCTCTGAGACCTTGGGGTGGGTGTTTGGCCTCTTGCCGGTTCAGTCCCTCCCTGTGAAATGGGGATAACGGTTCTTCTCTACTTCAAAAACCGCTGCACAGATAAACATGTTAACAAGTGTGAAGCCCTCAGCTACTGAAGCGATGAAGGCCACTTAAGTGCAGTAAATAGAGCAGAAAATACAGCGTTGTGTGAGGATGCCGATTAGCCCGTGTCACTGCGGAGTTCAGCAAACACCCGCTGCTCACCGGCTCTGACATACAGCGTGGGTCGCCACCTTCTCCAATACAGGGATTATAGCCTCAGGGCACCAGAAACTCCACAGCTACCACAGAACATCCGATGTCTGGCATCAACCTCCGGAAGGATATACCCCCAAACCTCTCCTTCAGCTGTGCTTGGGTTTTGCAGGGGCAGGCGTGGAGGTTGCAGGCAGCACCTCCTGATCTGCTGTACCATGGGGCCCCTCATGTGGCCGCTGAGAAACGCTTGTGGAGCTAACTTCAGAGTTTTAATTTACAGTATTCATTCAGAATATCCGTTTTTATGGTTGTTGTGGGAACTATAACTGGGAATTTCCTGACCTTGGTGCAGACAAAAATCTCTGCACAGGGTAACATGACCCATCTGGGAGCAGGGCAGGGCTGTGAAGTTGGTGATAGCATCAGGCACATTTGGGGGTTTGGTGTAAATTGGGGGGACTGCTGTGTGCCTGCAGAAGCTGGAATTGGACTTAGATGATGTCTCAACAAAGATGCACATGATATTTTGCCCAGCAAGTATGCTTTCCAGCCATGCAGTCCTCCACCGCTGGGCGTTGCTTCCCCTCTTGCTCCTCCTGCAGGAACACCATATCTCAGGGGCTCATCCTTGCCAGGAGGATGGACTACAGCAAGACCTTTTGCTCATGACCATAACCAAAGATGGAAGAAGCACCACTGGGCAAAAGCACCCAGCTATATTTTCCTGGAAGCGTCAATTTCTGGAAAATGCGATGCATTGAACAGTGCAAGTCTGTTACCAAAATATGAGAGACTCGGCCTAATAATCCTTCTCAAAAATGCCTGTTAGCTAGTGCAGGCTGGGTTGCTTCAGGCAAANCGTCAATTTCTGGAAAATGCGATGCATTGAATAACAGTGCAAGTCTGTTACCAAAATATGAGAGACTCAGCCTAATAATCCTTCTGAAAAATGCCTGTTAGCTAGTGCAGGCTGGGTTGCTTCAGGCAAAAAATCAGAAACGCAGCAAAAATCTTATTCTTCAGAAAGACGTTTTCTGAGCCCCAGGGCTAGGTCATTTCTAGCAGGGGTAGTTCAGGAGCGTGCGGGCAGTCAGACTCGGGGAGAGCCCCCCAGCTGCCAAGCTCTGGAGGTGCTGCTCCTGCCGTTGTGAGTAATGGCTCTTCACCATGTGTGTACTGCACTTCACTCCCCTAACGAAGACAGGACATCGCCGGGACAAATACTGCTCCTGCACTGTTATACATAGGTGCGAGGTACGTACAGTGCTGCTGTGGATTTAATCCACTTACTGTGAATTAAAATGTCTGAACACGGCTATGGATATACTGGCATTGCACTTGGCAGAGGGAGAGACTGAACAAATTGCTCAAGGATGCACAGAGATGGGAAGGAGTGAAGAGTCTGGGTCTCTGCACTTCTCACTGAACTTCCTTCTCTGGACAGCATTAAGGCTCCACAAACACATCTCCTCAGGCCTCTCTGTCCGAGAAGTGTCCTCTGTACAACTTGTTCCCATCTGAATTAGCTGTTTAAAATATTCAGATATGCCTCCCACCTTTTTTTCACTTTTCCTCTGATCCTAGAAAAACAGATAAGGTCCCTCAGCGGCCAGGCTTATCAGCCAGGAGTGCTTGGGTGAGCTGTGAAAAATGGCACATTCCTTAGCTGTTAGAAAGATCTCCTAATGCTTGCATAGCATTGTTCCGAGGTGTGTAAAGACACAACACATATGTTATGGCTCATTACGGGAAACGCATCAAAAAGAGCAGTTACATACAGACACTGCATCTAAAGCCATTTGCTGCGGGATTGTCAAGCAAAAATTAAGAGGGAAATTTACTCAGGGAGACCAAGGTTGTGCTTTGAAAATGGGCTTGCTGACCTCAGTCTAAACAGTTTGAGATCAAGGTTTTATTTCTCTGCAGGAGGGACCTCAGGCTCTTGCCCTAAAAGGGATTCACAGATTACAGAAAGGCAACACAGCAGAGGAAAGCGATACGCCGACATGACACCCGGCCAGCTCCCTGCTGGCTGTTTCAGCCAGTGGCTCAGCCGAGCCCCTCGCCACCCCAGTTCCAGCCCGGCTTGTGGGTCTGAGCTGGTTATTTTGGGGCCTGTCGCCAGCTGAGCAGGTCAGTCCCTGCCCAAGGCTCTGCTGGGAGAAATGCTCGGGCTTCGCCCCGGCTCAGGCAGCAGAAGCCACATGGCCCTAGCAGCAAAGGTGGCCCCAGGTCACCTGGCTGCTGTACCATGTCCCTGAGACCTGGCAAGGAGAGGTGGCATCAGGAAAAGACAGTGGCACAGGCAGAGGAGCGGGAAAACAGCTGGGACCTGAGATGTAACATCGATCCCATCTTCTCCCTGTTCCAAGTCCTGCCCGGGTAATGAAACGAAGAGGGCACAGGGACATCAAAGAAATCTGAACGATGCCGCCTGCCACCTCCTAGAGATACTAAAAGCAATCCGGAAGAAAAAACATTATCTCCTGGGAGGTTAAATCAGCAAGCCATTACTAAAAAAGATAAAGGGAGACAACTTTCCTCAGGAAGCATCAAGCACAGGGTCCTCAGAGGGATCAAGGAATCAAAAAGACTCTCGCCTTTGTTTCTTCAAGTCAGGAATGAACCAGATGCATATGAAATATTTAAAAAAAACCCCGCATTACTTAGTATGCTGCGTTATTGCATGGTGAAAAAAAAAGCATTGTAATGAATTATATGCTTTAATGAGAAATAGGGTTGTCTCTCCTCACCTCTTTTCCTCACAGAAGCTATTGGTGAGCTCAGATCTGGGTTTATTCCCTCAATTTTACACTGGCATTTGCTCTCACGACTGCAGCAGTGCCTTTTGTGGTTCCTCCTCCCTTGCTCCATCTGAAACTGAAACTCCTGGAAGCTGAAGGAAGGTCCATGTTGCAGCTACATGAAGATGTGGCTTCATTGCTTCAAATGGAAATCGTAACAAAGATTAATTTATCCCTTCTTTGAAGAACCTTAAAATGATAAGCGGTAAATCTGGCCTCATTTCTGCCTGTGTTTTGTCCTGAGAGACTTAAAAATGTACTTTGGAGGTCATCAGGCTGGATAGTGTCCTCCCCAGAAACCACATTTCAAGGCCTTTTGCTCAGCTAGGGAGTCAAGGTTGGCTCAGTTTTCTCAGACTTGCTTAACAAATGGAAGTGTTTCCCACTGAGACTGTTCTGCCTTCCGCCCTGGAAGGATGGGGCATGTGCGTAGGAGAAGCAAGGGGGCTGCTGGGGTCAGGCTGGGAGCTTCACATACTGCAGATACACACACAAGGAACCAAGAAGCAACAATCTTAAACTTCAAAATTTTAAACTGGAGGCGGCATATTTATAAAGCAAAATAAAATATTTTTAATTTCCAATACTGCCCGCTGCAATAACAACCTATATCGAAGTGTCTGTGGTATTTCTGGAATGCAGGATAGCTGCATATTTGCAACTCAATGGGTGAAAGGCTCTACATTTGTAATGATATGAGAGATCGCAGGACCCGTGATGGAATCACTCTGACCAGTATCTGTTCTGTCACTCAGCTGCTAGCAATAATAAATGATGGGTCTAATTCAACAACATTCACATCTAGCTTTTATCTATATAGAAGTCTCAAAAAGTAATCTTCCATTGCCCTGCAATGAAACTGGCTATATTTTTTGATGAACTGTGCTCTAAAAACGTGTCTGTACTTGTTATCACCATGCCTTGGTTACGAAAGCCTAATGCCAAAAAAATGAACTTGCTTACTACATTATCAGGACATGCTTGGGTTTTTTTCTGCTTTCACCATCTGCTTGCTTTCATATGCTTTCCATTACTGAGACAGTGTATTACACTGCTAGCAGAATTAGGAGGAATAATTTAGCTCCCAAAACAAACATGATAGTAAATACAATGGGCAACATTCTGCTCTCTCTTTAGTCTGTGCAATCCACTGAAGTCCGTTCCGTGACACCTAACTGGGTCAAATTATTTTCTTAATCCTAAAGGTCCAGCTCCAATTGCCTTCAGTGAGGAAATCTGGATGTAGATGAAGGAGGAATGCAGCTCGCATTATGTCTAACATCTGATTTAATGGAGTAAGGGGTTTTCTTCACTGCTGTGGTATGCTACACTTTTTGAGCTACATACTAAAGTAGGTGCAATCTATTTAAGACTTATCCAATATATACCACGCATGGAAATTGCAAGGAAAGGTCTTCCAAGGCTGGAGTGCCCACTGGGTGAGGGCAGCCAGCAACACTGGCTTCACAGAGCAGCAGCGAGCAAGACACTCTTGTGCCTGTTGTAAAGGGATGGCCAAGGAATGGCTGTGCTCTGCATGTGGGCTGGTTGGAAGAGATGTATCCCAGCACAGCGGTCACCAGCTATCAGGGACTGCAGCTGCTTCACCCTCTTATGCAGAAGACCTGGGCCTAGCAGGCTCTGCTGACTGGCGTGCCTTGAGAACCCCTGTCTGGTACTGGACAGAGGTCTGGGGTTGGGGTTAGCTTGTGAAGGAGAAGAGTGGCTAGACTGACAGCCTGTTTGTGTTGTGTGAGTGCAGAATTGTGCTGATCCAGTAAGGAGGTGGCTCTGTTGAGCAGCTTGAGGAAAGGGAGAGCCAGCTGCACCTGGTGGTACATGGGAGACCAGGAGCAGAGAGGGAGGCTATGCATCAGCATTGACACACCACTCCATACTGAATGCTAGGAAAGCACCAGCTGCATTGTTTGGGGAGCACAACCTGGCTGCAAAGGCAGCACAGGTGGCTGGCGCAGGGGGTAGCACCATCACCCACTTGCACTCAGCCCACTTCAATGAGGAGTACTGGCCTTTGGGGTTGTACTTTCAGGGAGGGAAGACCTGGTGCCATAAAAAAGACGTTGGGGCTACCACTCCACCAATAGGGTCGTTACTTATTTCATGAATTGATGTGAGTGCCTTTGGGAGCATAACCTCATAAAACAAAAGGTTTTTTTGGGATCACAAACAAGAGTGCAGGCTTTGTGTTAACAAAATATATATAAAAAAGAACACCTTTATACTCTGTAACATGAAAAATACAAGCATGCTAGCTATCTCTAATGACTTGGCCATTCCTGTGTTTCTTACAGACAAAGAAAAATATGGTTCCGCTGTGTGTTCTTCTCTTATTCTGCTGGGGAGTCATGCACTCAGCTTCAACGAATGCTCTTCAGCGTCAAGATGATGCTATGCCCCTTAGTCTCAATCACTTCCACTAGTATCTCTGCAAGGAGATGATTAGTCTGAATAAAAAGAAAGTAGCAAAGTGAAGAGGTTCACTCCATTGCATAGGAAGAGCAATGCAATAGAAGGACTTGGAGGTGAAGCTGAACATCTTCTCTTTATTGCATAATTACAGAGAACAGAGAAGTACCACTTGTCACTGGCTTATATGCTCTCCCTTCTGCCACGTTTACTAAAGCTTGTTTTCAGGTTTCACCATAAAAGAAAATGAATGGAACCAGGTTTATCTCTGAAATGAATTGAGCACATGGCTGCTGATTCTTTTCACCCATATAGCACCATTTTGAATGTTCTGAATTAAATCACTGCTTAACAAAATAAATCGTGGTATATAAACATTAATTAATATTCATAGTAAGTGAACTTCCTCCCAGATTTACTTCTGGTGAATAGATGTTGGCTCTAGTCCTTGAAAACCAGTGCTGAAAGAGCAGAGCTGAAGCTGTTACAAATTATCGTTTGCGATGGCAGTGTCATAGACTAGAAGTCTATCAATGTGAATCATCGTAAATCAGGAAGGAACTTACACAAAATGTGCTGCTGCAATAAACAACAGGCTTCCGCAACTGAAAAGCCCGATTGACATCAAGTTCTTGATTCAATAAAACATTACTTTCTTCATTACACACAAGCTTCACTTTCACAATATGGCCCTGCACTGTTTTTCATTAGGATGTTAGAGATGCTACTTCCTTGAGCTGTTCGACCTGGTCTCTCCCCAACTGGAGGATCTGTGGGCAAATGGAACTTAATAGGAAATTTAGGATATTGATATATAGTGTTATTGTTTTAGCAGGTTTACTTTGACTTCATAACATGAGGAAAACAATTTATCTGGAATATGTATGGCTGATAGCTCTAGGAAACTTAGTTATCTAATGTAGCATCTAGCTTACTTGCAGAAATTGTAATGGATTCTTCTCTGTGACATGGTGAATCATAAAGATTGCATAAATAGGTAGATCGGAAGATGAGAAACATCGTTGATGATCTGCCTGGGAACAAACACCCATTGGAAATCAAATGACCGTTTCAACTGCCAACATGATAAAAGTCTTTTGTTATTGGGTTGCTTGGTTGTGGTTACTTGCAAATGAATTTGATTATTAGAAAAGGGAAGATAATAACCAGGAAATATTTGAGCTCAGCAAGTTGTATATACTTCCCTGTTGACTTCAAAATGTGTCTAAACACATGCAAATCAAAACAAGTTAGTGGCATCAGTGCCTTCATTATTTAATCCACTTCAGTTCATCTTATGAACTGCAAATTAGTTCTTCACATATTTGTCATGATTAGGTTAGGTTTATGAGTGACTCATTACAGATGGATAGTGGAGTACACAATAAAGGATGAGGAAAAACCAAGGAGGCTGGTGTCTCTGGCGTGCCTCAGGCAGGGATGATATGTGGTAAACGTGCTAAGAGCACTCCTTTCCTCCAGAGTGGTGGTGAACATTAGCATAGTATTTGTACAACTCAGATATTCCCAATAAAGACCCTGAAATACCTGTTCCTCATACAAGGCAAACAGGTTTCCAAGGGAAGGGTTTACTACCTTTTTTTTTTTTTTTTTTTAAATCTGGAGACCAAGCTTTAAAAAAAGAGAGAGAGAGAGCAAGAAAGAGAGAAAAAATTGTTAGCATTGTTGTTTTTGTTGGGATCTCACAGTAAACTTCAGTGAAAGAAGAAAAAGAAAGGGAGTAACTGAAACTCTGCATGATTCAGCACACAGATGAAAGTATGTGCCTCTATTCCCTGTCAGCCTAAGGCAGAAGATAACGTTAAGAACAGTTAGAGAAAGGGATACTTAGTCTTTGCTAGTGCAGATTAAAGGACCTGAAAGGCCTAAGGAAACTGCTATCCTAAAAATGACTCAATTTGCTTGTGTTTCACAAATCCTTGGAAGGTACGTGCTGCTCAGGAAAGATGGAAATAGAGATTATCATGGCAGATTAACATCGTAGTGCCATGATGCGGTAGTTCGTAATGGAAAGAGAAAAGGCAGCATGGATGGGAGGCAATCTGTTCAGGCTGAAGTAAGTCTGAGGAAGGAGAGTAAAGACTGGTTCCACTGCATCTCTAACGGCCCCCAGGAACAGCATCAGGAAAGGTTATTGTTCTCCATAATGCTCTCACAGAAATACCACGTCCCATGCCTCGATTGCAGAACAAACACTGCTGGCAATATTACGCCCTACGTACTCATGGATCAGGAGATTGAGATTTCTTCATCAAAGAGCCACTGAATCAATATGCAGAGCGGCAGTTAAGACCTGGTTTTGGTAAGTGGGGAATGCATCACGCAAGAGCTAATCATAGACAAGAATTTTGCAGTGAGTGGGCATGGGCTGGCTCAGTTAAAATTAAATCAAAGAATAAACAAAAATAGACCCGTTACTATTTATTGCACTAACTACCAGGAAACAACTAGTGAAAATAAGTTGACCAAATAACTCAAGGACTTCAATTTAGGAAGGGCTTGACATTTAGATCAAAGAAACCTTCAAGTAAGTTGGGGGGAGGGTGAAGCAACAACTTCTAGTGAGATGCTTCAGATCTAACAGGATGAATAATCACTTCAAAATGGCTGTTACTCATAGAGATGAGACATCCCGGGTTGCCAGAGCCATCCTGAAATGTAGAGATTGTCCTATATATATCCTGCCAAAAGTCTCTGAGACACTACTGAGCTCTGGATTTTCTCTGTGCTCCCCGCAGCGAGAACGACCCCATTCCCAAAGCCCCCCAGATGGAAAGATGAGGACAACTTCAGCACCTCACCAGGTCACGCACCGCAACACAAGGGACATGCTTTTGCCACAAGACCCCCATGTCCCTTTTAAAACAAAGCAAAGTTAATCAGTCTAAGTAATCGGATCATTTACAAGACATGGAAAAAGAGATATCAGCAATAAAAACTGACTTGGAGGTCAGAGAGTGTAGAAATACAGTGGAAGCTGCTGAAAGTAAAGCATTGTAAAGGAAATTAAATTAAAAAATGGCTTCTAAACTATATAAATAAAAGGAGAACAAGGAAAAAAAGGGGACTGCTCTAGAATGGGAATGACGTGAAGATTAAAGGTAATTCAAGTGTGGTTCCAAATCTAAATGA
>RSEF01000005.1:46679659-46724323 GCA_003993805.1 Himantopus leucocephalus | reverse complement strand
GTAACCTGAGCTTGCTGAATAATATATTCTTCTGGAGAAAGAAAAGAAAAAAAATATAACTATCTGAATTTTGGCAAAGCATTTGCAATAGCGTTATGTGGGAAATTATAATTTAAATCAGTATGTGCAATGCACAGCACAACCACGCAGCAGGCAGTGATCTGGCCAGTGCAATAGGACCACAGGCTTTAGTGAAGAAGGAAGGACTCTGCTGAGGGAGGTTTCTGCACAGGGAAGCGCTGAAAGTAATGCCTATGGACTGCCCTTCTACAGTAACTTCATCAGAGGCATTTAAAAAAAAGGAAGTTATATTAATATATAATATTTAAATATATATTTCTATTAATAAAATGTTCTGATGTCACAAATTTAGGAAGTATTGCCAGCGCAGCACAGGGTCAGAATATCATGCAGAAAGACCTTGATGACTTTGGAAAACAGAAATAGGCTGAATTTATGTGGAAAAGCAAAGGCTGGTAACAAAACTATTGCGGAAAGACGGAAAGCTGAAAATTAATTAAAGAAGATAAAATCACAGGGTACTCAGCTGCAGGGTGAGTACTTCTGAAAGACGATCATATGCACTCCTAGACTGTGGTAAATGAACTCAGAAATGTTATTTCTCATCCTCGGAGATGCTTCTGTGCCATTGCAGCCGCTGAGGAGGGTCCCCTGTAGATCTCCGTACTGTTCGGGTAGCAGGTGACACATGAAGAGGAATTCAGACTGGAACAGATGGGGAAGGACTTCTGCCAGAACCGAAGGTCTGCCTGTCCCGCCCAGGGAGTCCGGAGGAGCAGGGGCTGCTCTGCTCACAGAAAGGCAAGGCTGGGAGGAGTGAACACAGTAAGGAAGCGAAATATGAAGGAGCAAGAAGAACACATTATATTAAAGTATATCACTCACGCACAGGGCAATGCTGGAGGTGAAGCCGTCCAGACTCAGCACGGCCATGGGACTGGAAGCGGGAAAAAGTCCTTCAGAATGGGGGTCACTGCTGCCGGTCTCACTGGACCCAAGCAGACCTCACGTCCCACAGGGTGGGTGCGCAGGGCCATGGATGGTAGCAGTGCCCACCGAGGGGGTGTGGGTGCAGATGCAATGATGCTGAGAAGTGGCATGTGGCACAGAGGCAGCAGTGCCCGAGCCAGAGCTTGCAATCCCCGCAGACCCCATGCTGGATTCCTGCAAAGAGACAGAAATGCTGCTGCAGCACCTGCCCTGCTGCGGACTCTGGCCAGACTGGACACTAGCCAATATTTCAACTTCCCTCTCCACCACCCCAGGTAGTGCAGTTTGGTGTATTTATAATTTATTTTGCTTATTGTGCATACTTCCAGGTATACACTGTCCTGCCGCTTGAATAACATACTGGCAGCTGAACAAGGCACTTCATTTCTGTCAGCTGGGGGTTACATCCTCAGGTACTCCAAACCAGCAAAGATACATTAGCTTGCCCTGGCCAGAGATCCAGTGAAAAATGTCTAACAGAGGGGAGAAAATATATGAAAAAACCTACAGATATTAAGCAGAGCTTTGTGTTGTAGCTGGCACTGGTGCCCTGAGGGCTCTGGTTCACTGAGGGGTCCTGGCGTGGGGAAGAGGGTAGCACTTGTCAAAGGAAATGCTTTTTGCAGTGTTAGCTTCCTTCCTGCTTCATGGTGCTCCAAGGCTCAAATCCCCAAATTTTCACTACTGCCCCAAGAAATGGCTGCGCGAGGCACAGGTGAGTTCCTCTAGCATTGCCAAGTGTATCCAAATACGTGAGAGCTGAAGCCAGCTGTGCAGGTGAAACAATCCTGGCTTCTGTTTCTGCGCTACTTGAGGAGGACCTGAGGTACTTACATTTTAAGGAGAGTATAAATCTAGCTGTACACACGGACACATGCATTCATTTAATTTCACTGTTATGAACAGCTATATAAAACTCCACAAAAATAATTTGCCAGATTCCTACCCCCTCTTTAGCTAGGTTATAACAGCTGGTATATGGATTTATATTTTGGACCTAATACAGTAATTGCAACTTTAATAGTGTATTATCCTTTTTCTCCTGATGGACCTGGCTAAGAGTGTCATCCTAAAATTAACTGTGTAGGTATACAGAGATGGATGCTTAACCTAACAGCCATATAATTTCTGATCTTTAAGAAAATCTTAGTGTAGGATGAATAGTGCAACTCCAATAAAGTGATTGTAAAATGTCTTTTTTTCCAAGGGCTGCAATTTATAAAGTTTTACCACCATCTCCTTAACACGAGAAGCCTGGCAGCCAGGAGGAAACACACAAAAAAGCCTTGCTCCCAGGAAGAGAAGAGAGGGGCGGCTCCTCACCTGCCCTCCTGGGGTGAGGTGTCCTCAGCAGCAGGGAGGGGAAAGCTGTGGCCCTAAGAAAGCACCACGGTGCACCGTCCTGGGGCTGGATGGGATGGTGAGGAGGCAAATTTCCTGGGCTAGGAAATGGTGAAACAACTTAGGAAGATCTTAACTGATAACGCAGAATTGCATGTTTCTCTTGTAGCTTTTTTCTTTTGTAACAGCTCTCACTGTTGCAAACCTACATTATTGCCCCTTGTTTTACCTATGTAAAATAGACATATGCCTTTCTTACCCAATTTTATCCAGTTATGAGACCGACAGCGAGTGCACCAGCAGCAATGATCCCATCCTCACTGGGATGGATGAGAGGTGTGTTTGGGATGTATCAGGCTGTTCTCTCCATCTGGCAGCCTCTGCTGGGTTAGGGGTCTCTAGAAGCCTGCAGAAACATCTCTCAAGTTGCAAGGTCTTGGATTCAGGCTATCAACTATGTGGACATTTATGACATACATATTAAGATTAATCTGGCTGACATGTGAATAGAAATGCCTGTGTCAAAGAGCCGTAAGAAACAAGACAGCAAGGTCTAAAAAAATATCCCACGTTGATTATCAAGGAAGCAACTGGCAGCAATTGAACTATAAATGCTGAGGAGTGTGTTCCCATGAAGACCGGTTGGCTACTCTCCAATAAAGTTCCATCAGAGATGATTCTCCAGCAAAAGCCTTGTATGTTGGTAACACCAAGATGGGAGGAAGGATATACCACAACTCTTTGCCATCATCTTCCTTTTGCCTCAACAGGAAACAGGATTATAACTTTAAAATGGGGAAACAAAGACAAAGGGGAGCAACCTTGCTTTACATCCCTGGGGCAAGATTTGAGGCCAAGGTATTACACTATGGTAATTTCTCAACTCCTAGAGAGTTCAAATGGACTATCCAAAAGGGAGTTTGTCATTGCTAGTAAAGAGGAAGCCAAGTGATGTGATGAGGGCAAGGGTCGACATCCCTTGTCCCTGCCTTCCTGGGCATAGACAGAAGAAAGCTCTTGAATGGGTGTGAACACACATGGGAAATGCATGTGTGCATATAAGAGCAGTCTGAGAGAATGAGTGTGAGGGACTGGAAATAGATTTGTTTAAAATAAAATCACCCTCCCTTTTCATAAGGTCTTACACTGAGGTTTGTTATATTCGTTTCCTGCAAGACATAGTGACAAAAGTAGGGAGGAGTGTTCATCAGGCTCTTTGGCAAGCACTGGGGAAGTGGAAGAAATACCTGAAACTTGGAGGTCACTACCCTCTTGTTAAGATCCCTTTTACTTTTTCCAAAGTACCAAATTTTGTGGTCACTGAACACCACTTCACTTTTCATAAAACACTATNGGTTTCCCCCCCCCCCCCCCCCCCTTTTTACATTTCCCTTGTCAAAGTGTGCCTTTGCTTTCACTTGGAAATCAATATTGGTCAAATTGCAGCCACTCACCAGTGTAACACCCCTTGGCCAGGTTCAGGATATTGATAACAAATGACATACTCCTGCATACTTGTGCCTCGCTATTCAGTTTGTTTTGTATTTCTGCAAAAGAATACTTACTTGTATTTCAATCTCAATTAGAATTACATTATTTACTTTCTGAATGACCAAAAGTTAAGATGTTATAATGTAATTCGATCTCATACTGACTTGGGTATGACCTTTGGTCTTTCTGTTAAATATCCCAAACTCCCTTTTTTCTACAGTTTATCATGACTCACCATTACAATAAGTTTGCTTCACTTGGTGGAGTCTTGAGTATGTTAATTTTGGAACGAATTTTCAAGTACAGCTGTGATATCATCACTAGTGTTGCTGCATTTTAGCAATCTTAAATTAGAAAGGTACAAGAGAAGAGATTTCTTAACCGAGGTAAGTCTCCTTTACTACTACACTTGATATAATGAAAAAGGGAAGAACTGAAAATAGGATTGTAAATATATCATTGAAATGTTTTCTGGACCACTGGGATATGCTGTCCTTCCTTGACAAGTGGGTCCGTGCCCATCCTGGGCCCCCAGTGAACACTGACACACCCAAAAAGCAGAGATGTCTCACTGAGTAACCTTAAAAACATATGAGGTAATTCTGCTTGTTGGTTCAGCACTGGTGAGGTCACATCTCCAGTATGTCCCAAGGAGGACCTGGAACAACCAGATCAGCTGTCTAGAAATCACAATCTGCAAGTACAGGCTTGTTGTTGTTTAACAACAGGGTTGTTTAAACTAAAGGGAGGTCTGAGCAGGGACACAACAGCATCCTTTAAGTACAACCAGGCTGTTGCACAGAGAAAGGAAATAAAGTAATTTCCATGCCCATGATGGATTGGACAGGAAGTAATTGCAGAGAAGTAACAGACGAGAATGTAATTGCAACAGTGACAATTTGAGAGATTTAGGTTAGATATTAGGAAAACCATAAACAGGATAGAGATGCACTAGAGGAGATTCACTGAGGCGGCAGTGGAATCACCGTTAAAGAAGGTCTTTAACAACAGGCTAAACCAAACATCCTTCAGGGTGCATAGTCTGACTTTCAGTCAAGCAGAAAACTGATGCCTTGCAGCCACGTCTAGCTCTGTTCCATAAGCCACGTCTACCCCAGCAGCTTCCACACAGGTCCCCACAATCCCAGTGCTCTGTCTCAGTTCTGGTAACTACAGAAAGAACAGCTCTCCACATGTAACTCACGCTCTGAAGGTGGGCAGCATGGGGTTTATTGACTGAAGCATGTAGCAACGTAGATGTCAAACCTTCTGGTACACTGTGCAGAGACCTGTAATGTCCAAGCATCAACTGGCTTATATCAGCATGCAAACTGTTACACACGCCTTCCCTAAGCCATGTTATTTATACGAACCATTGCATTCTGCAAGTGGGGAGAACTGCAAAATGCAGAGAGTTCAAAGGGAGCACTGCCATGAGCTTGAACAGCACAAGATGACAAGGAAAATGCAGCCTTAGTATCCTGGCAGGCTCCTAAGCATTATCTCACTTCAGCCATACACAGATGGCCCTTATCTATCCTAAGGAGGAGCACATTTTCTTTCTATCGCAGCAGCAAGATGCTCCAAGGCTGTTGCTACACCCCTGGTATCATGGCTCTGGAAGAAGCTTCAAGAGAGGCAGGACAGAGCTGCAGGTTCTGTAGAGCTACCACAATGCTGCTCGGTTTCTCTCTGTATTTTTACTGTGGATCTCCTTCTGCATTTCCCTGAGGTGTGAAGACGAAACTTTGGGGCTGTTGCCTGGCTCCAGCAGTGTAAAGGCTGGCTTTGGCTTGCTGGGATTTTGACTGTGCAACGCCCCTGGACGCTCTATGCCGCAGTTTCCTGGGCTGTAGCTTGCAGCCCGCCGGGTAACAGGCATTAGCTGTGACTGGCTATATTACGCTGTGATGGATAGAAGTAGCTTAATTTTGAATCCCAGTTTCTACATCACTGTGGAGAGTCTCATTGAACTGCCGCTTGCTGGGGGAGGAAAGGAGAGTGGTTTTTAGTAAGAAGATCTTAATTTCTGCCCTGGTTGATGCCAGCAGTAGCCACAGCATGAGGCATGGTGACAACTGTGAAGTCCTTTGTTGGCCCATGGCTTGTAACAATACATTCGTAACTCCCTCAGGCTTTGTGAGGATTAATTAGCTAATGTTCCTGAAGCTTTGAAGATAAAAAACACTCTGTAAGTGTTAAAGGATTGCTGTCCTGGTGTATCATCAGGATATCAAGGAGTTACTTCTTGCTCTACAAGGCACAGTTACTTCAGGTGATCCTACACAGCAAGCTATTTTTTTCCCACTTGTGCTAAACTTAAAACTTGATTGTGGAATTATTTCAGTGAAAGATGCAAGAGTCTTCTTTTTATCCCAGGTTCCCCTCACTTACATGGGCTATGTCCCCACTGCCCCAAGGCTGTGTCATGAGCTGTGCTCCTGAAAGGTTTATTTAAGCTTTCCACACACTTTACTGCAGAAGAAATCATGCTGCCAGGATGCCAAGAAGAGCAGGTGCAGCACACCTAGCCCTGCCTTCCTCTTCCGCAGCGACAACATGCTGTATTGGTCCAAACATACACCTCCGTGGAGCAGCTTTGAGGAATCAGGATGCAATTGGAACAGCTTTGAACCTCAGCTTGTGGCTGACTGCTCAGTTCCAGCCATAGGTAACACACCAGTAATTTTCTTTCAGTTGTCCCTGGTATCTCTTCTCCAACAGTGACATAAGACAAGAGAGACTGTCAGGTTTGGAAACCAATTCACCTATAAAGACATTTACAAAGCTCAGAGAATGATAGGAGCACCTATCCGTAGTACCCCTTCCCAGCCACATATAATCACAAAATGTTTGTAACATATAAGCTGCAGCTCTGACACCAGCGGTCTGTCACACCGGGTCTGGACACAATTCACTGCTTCTGGAATTTCACCTGGCTCACCTCTGAGCTGAAATCCTTCTCTTAAAAAGTAAAATAATCCTTATTCAACCCTGGATGCTTACAGTTGGTTGTAACTCCAAAACAACTGTCAGCTCCAAAGCATATTAGAAACTGGAAACAACATTTGATGAAAGCAAACAGGAAAAAAAAAAAAAAAGAAAACTTTTCTAAGCTTTCTGGGACAAGAAAGCAAATTCCTTGACTTGCAGTGCAATGGGGGGATTTCATGTACTCTGCTCAGTCTTAACATTCAGGGGACTGGGTTTTAGACAGCTAAGCAGGATCTGAAAGCAGGCATCAGATGGTATATTTGGTGGTATCTCTTGGTACCCAATTTCTATCAATGTCATTGTAAATCAGAACAACCCTGACTTAAGCAGTTAAATCCCTTAGTTTTCCTTGGTTACTCTGAACCAAAATTGATTATTAGATTTAAAAGTTGCAGAAAATTAAACACATGGAACATTTTTTCTAAAACACCCTCTGCTGTAGTTGGATGAGCCAGTATTTCCTAAGGGAGATGCATTTCATTTCTAAGGCAAATGCATTTCATGATTCAAACAGAAGTCCAAAAATATTCAGGCAAAGATATGATATGTTATAAATACTATAATTCACAAAATGTTGTGTAACTTGGACCTAACTTTGTTTTAGTTGTCAAAGTTTCCTGATTTGTGTCTTTATCACCCCAAATCTGCTGGTTTATGGAAAGCTGAAGATGCTAGACTCAATGTATTGCACATCCAAATCCAGAGGTGGCAGCATCACCTCAAATGGCTGCTGGAAAGAGTGTTTCCTACACCACATGCATATTACTCATGCTGCACAACTTCTAAGGCTTGTGAAGCACAACTGTTTAAGAATTAGATGAGGCTGCTTTCAGCTTTTTTAGCTGATTTTCTTGCTTAGGCTAGAGAAGAGAGATCTCTGCTTTTTTAAGGGATCTCTTCAGAGCAGTTGCTGAATTGGGACTTCAGGCAAAAAATTCTCCAGTCTTCTTTGGAGAGGAGGCTAATGTGTAAGCATAAGGTTTCCTAATTTCATTCGGGTAAAAGTCTCTTGACCGTCTAGTTCTGGGCAAAGAAGTCACGATGCAGTGAAACTAATCCTAATAATACAATAATACTAATACTAATACTGGAGGCTCCAGCATTTTTCATAAAACTTCCAAAAAATTAAAAGCTTCCTGCTATTAATAATCAGCTATACAACCATCTTCACAAAAAAAAAGGGGGATAACATTAGCTACAGAGAGTTAGACAGATGACCACTCACTCTTGTTTATTGTTTATTTCACAAAGGGACTACCATGTGCTCTCTCAGCTAAAGTGGCCCAGATGAGGCAAATCTGCATTTTGTAACCAGAACTGACTGAGATGCAAAGCTAGAAATCCCAGCAGGGCTGTTTCAGCTACAGCAGCATTCCTCTTGCAGTTTCTGTTTTTTACCCCTACGCCATTCACATCTTTTCAGCTCCAAAATGCTCCCTATTTTTAGTACACAATTTGAATTAAAAATTAAACAAAGTGGGAAACAGCAGACTGGAAATCACTGTCCCAAAGCACTGTATGCTAATTGCAGACACAGTACATATCTTGGCCCCGTTCTCTTTCCACCAAGTTGAATGCAAGTTTAACAGATCTTCCCTCCTTGCTCCTGTCCTTGTCTGTTGTCCTTGTTTTGCTCTGTGTATACTGGTTCCTTCCTTTGCTTTTATTTCTCTTAGTTTCCTATTATTTCCTTTCTCATAACATACTTGCTCTTGGGCTAATTCCTAATGCACTTGCGCCAATGGAGCTCCTATTGACCAAAATGCTGAGGAGCAGCTAGGGGCAGGAGAGGACTGGGAAGGACTGGACAGGGACAATGAGTTTATATATATAAACAATTTAAGTGGCACAAATAAAAAGTAAATCTGAAACATAAAGCTTTTAGCCGTCCAGAACTGCTTAGGACTTAATAGAAAATAAAGTCCTTGTAAGAGGCCATGAGGATACAATCACTGTCTGTTACTCGCTCTTATTTATAAAGCACAGTCGCATTGCCTGGTGATGCACAGATGAAATAAAAGGGGAAGAGTTTAAATGATGGAAATACAGACTAACTTCCTGGAGCAAGCAGTTATTCCATCGGTATAAATGCCTTCAAAATTGAGTCCCTATTCTAAGAGATTAATAGTGTTACAGTCTGCTCCAGCGACCTCTGAAATCAGCAGAGATCTTTCAGTCTGTTTTATCTGGCTTTTGATTAGCCTCTTCGCATAGACTAAAAACATGACAACATACAATAGAGCTGAGAACCAAGGAACAGGGAAGGAAAGGTTTGCCAGAATATTACAGACAATTCTCATTAATTCAAGAGAATTATGATGTCAAGCCCCAAATAGCTGCAAAATGTTTGAACTAATATGCTCTTTCTAATCCATACTTTATCTTTAAAGTGGAATTATTATGCAAGTGTCACCTGAAAGATCTTCACTGCTTAAATTTGCTACATTAGCCTTAAAGTTACTGGGTTATTAGAATCTAAGATTACCAAGGTTAATCTGCAAATGGCTCTGCCCAGAAACACCGCAGGTTACATCTCTCCTGGATAGAAAAATCATTGAAGTTCAGACTCAAGTTCACTGGACCACAGGGCCCAAGCCCACCGCAGCCACACTGCTTGCCTCTGGCAGCTGGTGCATGCAGTATTTTGGAAGGCTGGCTCCCACCTCCCATACCCCTTGTCTCTGCACGCAGGGACCTTTGAGAACACGCAGCCGGCACGTGTCATGCTTTGAATCTCCAGCATGGCCTCTGACAAGTGATCTGTCCACTTTGGCCTCTCAGTACACAGATGGCCCTTCCCATACGAGCGGGTACCCTGTTGCACAGAGGTGCCCAACTAAGACGTCAGCTCAGAGCAATTTTTCCGAATAAGGTTCAGACTACGTGCCATTCCTGTAAGGACCCTACTATTGCCCCTGACAACACAGCTACCCTCAACTTAGCAAAACCCAGCATGGAGAGAAGCCCATCACAATTGCAAAAGATGCATTTGAAAGTCTGGGACATACCATTCCACCCAGTGTTTACAATTGCCAAACACATAGCGCTTTCACTTAATACGGCTTTGCAAACTACACTAGCAGCAGCATATCAGTGACTTGTTGCAGTCTGCCCAGAGGAGCCTAGTGCTACGTGCAGGCAAAAAAACCCCCACAAATATTCTGCTTTGCTCCAGTTCAAAGGGGCTGGGGAACATCCAAGCCACTTCACATACTCTAATACAACCGGGACATCATGTGGCAGTACCTGCTGGCCTCTTTGCCACAAGCCAGCACCTATTCTTGCTGCAGGTAGCATCATGAACAGGATCAGAGTACCAGACTGCCCAGTTTATCATACCAGAGGTGCTCACAGTCACCTTAACCGGAGCTCAGTCCTGAGTGCCCTACTAAAGAGGCAGTACATTAGCAGGAACCCTTACACATTCAAAACCTCACAAACAGGGCAGGTGTTTCTAGTTGTATCTGAAGGCACATTTGGAAGGTGTGGATGAGCTGGGTCAAGCCAGCTGGGTGCTGCTGGCACCTGTATCACTCTTAGAGCTGAGACTTGTGCACTGGCCAGCTTCTCCACACCAGCACAGGTTTAGCTGCTTGCAAACGCACGGCAATGAACAACCAAACAGCTGAAATGACAAATGCAAGTGAGGTGTGGGGAAAGGGTGGACTCAACTCCAAGCTGATAAGAAAGTGTAAAGGTGCCAGAGAGACCATTCATTTGCTTAGCCTCTTAAGACAAGGCATTTGGTCCATAAATTCCTGCTGGGTTTCGCAATAGCGTATGAAGATCTCTTTCACTGCAGTTAGCATGTGCACATCACTGCATACACAAAGTGTATGGAATGACCTACTTTGCACACTTAGTGGTTGTTTTCCAAAGCTTAGTATCTTGGTCACAGGAAAAAGCCAAGTTATGACAACCTGCACAAGGTGTTTGGGCCATGTGCCAAGGCCACAGCCTGTCTACTACACGTGAACTTCCCCGTGAACCCAGGGCTAAGCCCATTATCTGAAGGAGTAGCATAGAATAATATTGCACACAAATAACTCTTCCAATTTTGACACAGAAATTGAACAGTGATGAGGGTTCAAGTAAAGAAAAAGAGGGTTAGAGAGTGTTGAAGGAGGTGAATGACCAGAGCTCCTCCCCTAGAGTTGGGGGGTTATTGCCAAGTTCCGTTAGTGCAAGTGTTATTGCACAAAGCGTAGTAATGGTGTGAGAAGCTCACTATTTATACAGAAACTAAGTACAAACCTTTGTTTCCAAACATTGGCTCTTCAGGACACTTCAGTGCCAAGGCAGCATTTATGCTGTGGGCACGAGTACTTTGCAGTGAGCTCTGCCATCTGGTCGCCGGGTTATTGGGGTGGTTCTTCACAGCCCTTTCTGGCTGCCTACATACCCAGTTTTCTTCACATGGAAAGAAGTACGTGAGGGAGGAGAAGGTGTTGGATCTGCAGCTTGTACCTGGGCATGGCACTCACGTGGTCCTCAGAGCAGACACAGCCGTAGTTCAGCAGACCATTCTCAGGAGTGTGGGGTACATGAGATGCTGCCATCTTGCCTCAGGCTATTTCTAGAGCTACAGAAACACCAGAACGAGTTGAACAGAAACAATTCAATCCACGATTGTATGGACTGGTGTTTGATATGCAAAACTTGAGCTATATTCCTTAACAGATGTATTCCATGATCACTCTAAAACTGCTCCTTACAAAATCACCTGTGCTTGAAGCACTTCAGAACACTAGCACAGTATCCAGGGAGGGGAGGTGTTACTGGGCCTATTTTAACAGAGCAGCACGTGGAGGTACACAAACGTGAGTGATCCTGTCACAGAAGGGAGTTCAGGCTCGTGTTTACCTATAGATAATATTTCGGACCATATCAGAGCAGAAAAAATTACAGTTTGCCCAGGCAACTAAATAAAGAAGGAAGCTGCTTTACAGGTGATTAATGGAGAGACGTGAGTATGTTTGCTTTAGCATTGCCCATGAAAGGCCAGTGCGTGGGTAAGGGCTCCACAGCTGTTTCAGTCTGTTCAGCCCTGAAAGTGTGGGTATAGCTTCTGCAGGGCATCCAGGTCATGCTTCACGTGCTCAGCATCACCGCCATCACTGTCAGGCCGTGCCTTGGAGTGTCTCTTCCTCGCACCTTTCTCTACGGTGCACATCCATGAGTGGGTTTAGAAAGAGGAGCTCACAGCAGGTCCTTCTCATCCCTCCACAGAGCAGGGACCTGCAGATGCTGGCATGTGACCCATGGTGCTGCTGGCCAAAGGATGAAATGCACTCAATGTACCAAATCTCAGCCTTGTCCCCAAGGCAAAGACAGGCACAAGAACAAGAGAGAGGGCAAAACCACAGGACACTAGGGCCTTAATTAGTGCTGCTCACTCACGACACATTCTGGCGTGGTGGCTGAACTTTACTGGTGAGCTGTCAAAGATGTATAAGTACCGAATCCACTTCTGGGTATCTAGGTTAAACTGCTCTGGTCTGATTTTCATAAGTGGAAAGTATCTGGGACTCACACTGCAACTCAACACATGGGACCATTTTAAATAAAAAGACAGATTCTGTGTTTCTGCACTTTTCAAGATATTCACTCACTCTTCACCTTTTGTTTATGCTTGAGATATCATTTGAATAATAAGAATATATCAGCTATTTCCCTATTCTTTAATGCATTTTGAATAGTATTCTTTCCTGTCCTTGTAAAAGCAATGTGAAAGGGACAAATCTGGCATACAATTGAGGTAACATATGTTTTACATAATCAGAGATCAACAGGCATGTTTTTAAGAGCTTTCTTTTTTAATTTTTTCTACTGAAATGTGTTTAAACACAAGTAAGTATGTCCAGACAGTATTTTCTAATTGAACATGGAAATATTATTGTATTGAAACATCAAAGCCCAGAAGTAACATTGACAGGAAACAGATAAAAACAGAAGTGCAATGTTACTAAATGCAAAAATTTGAAAACTAAACAAACCGGCTAAGTAAAAGGGAATTAAGATCTGATCTCAGTTTTCTAAGCTGAACTGTCAAAAGAAACAGAGAATAGACGCTCTTAAATGTGTTATCTGATCTGATCATTTCTCATAGCACAGAAATATAGAGATGCCTCTATTTTAGAATTTGTTAGCTTGAAATTCAGTACTCCAGCCCTCTGCTCCACAGTAGCAATCCATTTTTTAATCTTTTTTTTAATACATACTCTTCTTTTTGGTTTAGTACCAATTTTTTTTTTTATTATTTTCATTGCATAAACTTTAAGGAACTGCTTCTTTCGATGTGTTTTATGCCAACTTGTTGGATTTTTTTTTTTTAAATGCAAAACCCACATTGAAGTACCTGTGAAGAATACATACAGGGATGAGCAATGGCCACGTGGCAGGAATGTGCACTTTCATTAGTCTGACTGGGGGCATGGTCACAAATCACTCAGTAAGTTCATTGTCCGTATTCAGTTTATCTGAAAAATTATTGTTTGAGGTGCTTTGGCCAAGAAATGTAAAGGCCTTCCTGATAATGCCAGAAAAGTAACCAAGAGAAATAATGCAGCAGATGCATGTAGTTTGCCTGCATCAAGTAAATATTCATCTGCACGTCTGCAGTTGAAATTACCCACGTGGCCTTTCAGGAGGGTAGAGGGAATCACATCTATTCACTAGCTGGCAGTCAATTCAGAAATAAGAAGTATGCCTGCTGGGCACTCCTGACGCACCTTAGCAGAGGTATAATAAAACGTTATGTGAGCAGATGTTGTTACTGACTGACCTGGAGCACAAGTGCTAGTGAGTTTTAAGGGGAACTGAGCTTGTATGTGCTGGAGGAACTTCTGAAATTCCCACCGATATTTTCTCAGTTGTGCCTAAATCTTATAATTTGCCCCTGGAACTGAATCAAACCACGGAGAGCAATTTGGGCTCATTGTGGTAATGGACAAATTGACGTTGCCTGAGGACAGCAAATGCTCCAACTGCCTAGAAATTTACGTAGCATCTCACACTTGCTGTGAGAAGCTGAAGTGTGGATTTTTAAGCTATAGAGCTTGGCAAACTTTGAAGAAGCTTGAAAATCAGATTGATTGAGCATCACACACAAGACCATTATTCTTATAAAGCTCTTTCACTGTTCCAAATAAAAAGATTGTTGTAAGCACAGAAATGTAAAGTGCTTTGACAAGAAAAAGCAACAGCAAGAAGTAGACATTGGGTGACTTCTGTAAACCTGAGAAGAATAAATCCTTTGAAAATAGGAGTCAGATTCTCAGCTGTGGTATAAAAGAGGCTCAATTCCACTGTCTTCAACATAATTGTGCTGTCAGAGCCATCTACCACTGTGTCATAGTCACAAGACACTCTTGTACTATTATCACGGATTCCTCCTTTTTCCAGCATGGGCAAGGAGACTGCAGGGCTGGAGATGGTGGGGAGAGAATTACAAAATGGAGGGGGGAGGGAGAAAAACCCTATAGGGAAAGAAAGAAATGCAATGAAAGAGCCCAGGCAACTGCAGTGTTAGCCACTGTCTAGATGCAATTGCTTTGAGTACACAGGGTTGTCATGAATTTTAGAGGAGCCACACTGCATACTGAAAGGTCTACCCTCAGACCAGCTTTCTCCACAGCATCGGCAGTGGGAAGCCAGTCTTCCCAGAAACTCATCTAACACCCCAGTGTCAGAGTACACAGAAAGGAGCCAGATAAGCAGAAGACAAGTTGTCAATCTAAAAGGGACCAGAGATTGCCAGTAAGAGAGAGATGGATGCAATGTTGCTCGTTTCATGAGGACTACCAGGGAAACCAGGCTCAGTTCATACAAGTGGGATTTCAGGATTGAATTAGAGGAGAAGACCTTGGCCCAATGGAGTTCAAGGACTGCCTGCAGGAACGGCCAAAGCAGGGACGTAGTACAAAAGGAAGAAGGGCACAAAAGGGGCCCAGCTGGAGCCTGGCCCCAGACTCAGCTCTGGGACCCCAGCAGGGCCCTGGGACCCCAGTGGGCTTGTGTGGCAGCTGGGACAGCAGCAGAGGGCACCAGGAGCAGCTGCAGCCACTGCAGCAGAGGCCTTCCCTGCGCTCAGATGTTCCCTGCTCTGAACAGACTTTCTTCCCCCTAGTCCTTGCTGCTCTTCACTCCAGTTGGACCCCTCCCTTTCACCTGCCATCCATATTCAAAGCCTGTGCCCACCTTCCCCTCATCCCCCTAATTCTACAGCAGCCCAGACTTTCCCTTTGCCGCCCCTTCTCCCACGGCTTTTCCTTCCCAGCTGCCCTCACTTAACCACGTGTGTTAAGGAGGAAGATGCTGGTGGGCTGGAGGCATCCACACTGCCTGGGGCACCACCGTTAACCATGCCATGGGTCTGCCCTGCCAGTTTTGACCTCAGGCTTCTTAGAGGCGGACATTATCATCAGCTGCAGTCCCAGGACATTAGCCTAATGACCTATGTTTTGTATAGAGGGTCAGCACCTGGAAACCGAGTGGTGGGTTTAAGGGGGAGAGGCTTTTTCATGGCTCTGTGTCTGGGAGGAAGAAAAGGAGAAGGTGGCCATGAGGCTTGCCACAAGCCTGAAATAGGCAGCAGAGAATTTGTCTGAGAGGGACTGCAATATGCCTGTTGTTGTCAGCCAAAGAAAACCAGGGAAGCTGTGGTTCAGAGCAAACCGGAGCTCTCGCTGGCTGCTGAGGATCCATTAGATGACCTGATGTGGTTGTTCAGCCAAGGAGGACCGGGGGCTGCAGCTTGTCGTCCATCTGTGCCTGCCAGGCTCCAGCCAAAACAGCTCTCTGCAGGAACCCACACTGATTCTGGCTCTCATTTTGGCGGGTGAGGAGGGGGAGACAAGGGAGGAGTGGTACAAAGCTCTGTCTTAAGGAGGATTATTAGTGTCAACGGATTTCTGTTTTGTTGTAAGAGCTGTGACTGATTGCACCAAACTCCTCTTGCAGACAAAATCTGAAGAGCTGAAGAGTACAGTATAAAAAATGCATGTGTTATGCAGAGCCATACTTGTCTTATCACTCTCCTACCTGCGGCACATCCTGCGTGCCACTGACTTCATTGAAGCTATATTAGATTGAGGACTTACTTTAAAGAAACACCCACTATCTAACTGAGAAGCATCAATTCATATGGATACCTACACTCAGCATCAAATATTGAACCCCTCGTCTACAGAATTCAATGCCTGAGTAAAGGCAAATTTGGATCTGAATAAAAACCTCTTGCATATTTATCTGAGTCTAACAATTCTCCATGAAATATTAATGTGCCTGTCTAACTATCTACTTGTGCATTAAAACTTCACACTAGCTTCCCTAACACATATGGCTGGACTTTAGGAGCAGCAACTTGTGAGTAGTTCTCAGCGCAGCAAGGCATCAAGTGCCTGTGAGCATTTTTACTCCTTAAGTGTAATATCCTACACTTCTCCCAGCCTACGTATGGTTATTTACTTACTCCTTTCTCTCCACCTTAAACATCTGAGACAAAATAAAGATGGAGAAAGGGGACTGAGTGAAGGGTATCCAGCATCCCTCTGGCTCTTAGCTGTGGAACGCTGCATGTGCTGTGGGTTGTACTTTTGACAAGCCTTCAGATACAGGCAATTTCTCCTGGCACATCCCCATGCTGTGAGGAGCGGACTCTGATCACAGGCACTTCACTTTCCTCATTGAAGGAAACCTCCTGGCCACTTCAGTGGGAATTTGAGGAAATGCCTCGGGCTTCCCCAGCTGCAGGCTGCAGTGCTGTAGCCATGTGGAGTTGCTCATAGCCATATTTGCCACGTCTGAGTCAGACCAGATGATGTAGTCAGAAGATCATTTTGACTCTGTAGATAATTTTGAAATGAAATTGCATTGAATGAAGCATTAGCTTCATCAAAAAGCCAAATTATGCTGGAGTTATCAAACATCACTCAGCTATGAACAAAACGCTGTTATTCCTTCTCTGTGCTTATTTGCTCTTTTCACGTCCTCTGCATTAATTTCCCTTGGGTTTCCTACCCCTAAGTGCTGTCTGATGAGGAGAGTCTTGCATTTGGCCCCTGTTACATGATCCTCCAACTGCCCGGTGACAACAGACATAATTAGCCTGAACGGGAGGGAACAGCAAAAGATAATCCTGCAAAATGACAGCTGCAAACATCCCATTTGATAGTCTTCAGTGTGTGCTAATGACTGTTTTCAACACATGCCAGTGAAACACAGTGCAAACATGACTGTGGAGTGAGCACGCATGAGAGCTGAAGAAAGTAATGCAAAATCTTCAACCAAATGATAAATGGGCAAAGAATCATTTTAGATAATTCCTTCCTGACATATATGAGCAGACAGATCTTGGTCCATTTCTGCCCTCAATTACATGGTGCAGTGACCAGGCAATTTAAGGGGGATGGCACCTATGTTAGTGATGGCACGCTGGATCCTCCATATATTCTAATTACAGAAGGCAGGGCAAGTTTTCAAACATTCCTAAGCACAGCTTACGCCTAGTTCCGTGAATGAAGCATATTAAACATACTGGTATTTCTTTACTGTTCTAGTTTTATATCTGATAGTTATATCTTACCTAATCTAAATCAATCTAATAATTATGCTATTATTACTAATAAAGCAAATACAAAGCACTTAGCATTTTGTGACAGAAACATATAATTTTTTTGAGTTTCACATTACTTGGAGCACTTACCTTAGTCTGGTGAATCATGTCTTTCATCTCCTCAGCCTTTCAGAGGATGTAGCAGATTAGAAGAAGCTGTAACTTAAATTTACTGCAAAACCATTGAAGTGACTCAGGCTTCTTTGGAGATCAGTTTGTTCAGCTCCTTGTACTAGCCTTAAGAAAGGGAACAGACTTCTGGAACTAAAAGTGTTCTGCATCTTGGAATACACTTATACACAGGTATTTAAAAATTTATGTCTTCATTGTCAGGTAGGACAATGTAAGTAATTGTTAAGTTAAAGTCTGTTGCTAATGTTTTCTGCTTACTGTCATTAATAATAAAATGTCAAACTAATTCAAAAAGTCAAAACTATGTGGAGCGGGAAGATGTGCTGGATCTAATGTGGACAACAAGCAAAGAACAAGTCAGACTATTTTGGGGGCAGCGCAAGTCAGTTATCTTACTATGTGATGAGGAAAAGGGAATTTGTTACTTGACATGACAATACTTTTATGTTTCCTATGTATATTGACCTACAAGATTTACTGTGAGGCTTGCGCAGCCTTTAAGTATTAATTTCCTTGCTTTTAAGTCTTGTTTTGTAAATGCTGTGCTAGATAATTATCTGTAGTCATTTCATAAATGTGGCTTTTGTAAAGATATCTATTTTGTACATTTTCTGGTTCTTCAGATGTATTTTCCAGATTTTACTTCTCCAATAGATAGCTAGACAAAATAATAAAATAAATGGAGTCACCAAGGTCACCAGATAATTAAAAAAGAGCGAAGGTAGCTGTGGCTGGAACTGGATATTGATGTCCCATTGTAATTATACCTGGAAAGCATTGGAGAGCAAAAGTGCACTGTCTGCACAGAATGTGAGCTGTCGATACACTCACAAACGTGTGGGGCACCGCAGCTGATGGGTAGCACTCTGGGTGCCAGCAGCACCCCAGCCAGGCTCTCCACTTTGCTTACAGACAGCGTGGGCAGCAAGGACACACAGTGCTGTGCAACTCACTCTGCTTTGCCTCAGTTCTGCTATGGCGATGTGCTCCCAGTTCTCAAATAAAGGCAATTCCCTTTCCATTGTACTATTTCTCACCTTGAATACTGTGTGATTTAGTATCAAAAGCCTATCTATCTATTGGCATCTCTGAAGCACTTATCTCCACGGTGTGATATCTTAGCATTATACATGGAGTAAAATAATTACAGCAAGATTGCCTATGGGCAGCTTATAATGATGGCAAGTATTTTCATTTATGCTACTATTTCTATAGGTAGTTTTGAAATAAACAATGTGTACTTGCTCAGCTTCCTATGAAAAGGTTTGTTAGATTTTTTCCATTTCCCTTTATCTGTTTCTCCTGAGTTTCTTCCTTTTTCTCCTTCTGCACTTGAATTTCCTTCCTTCCTTCTTTCACATTGCCCCTAAAAGACATGAGAACAAAAAAGTCAGAACTTTTTAAAAGAACATTTCCAAAAGGTTTTCTAAAGAAATGATTGCGCTAGCTAAAAGAATGTGAATTGCATCTGCTGTTGCTTAACTCACAGAGAAAAGTTATCTATTTTAATTTGTAGCAAAGCATAGGACTGGATGAAGCTAAATAGATATGTGAGCTCTTTTGCTGTTTGAGCTTCTATTATCTAAGGCTTAATTCCCTCAGCTAATAAACAGACCTGGTTTTACTATGTTATTATTACTGGTGACAAGATCAAATAAATACCCCAATACAATTTGGTCTATTTAAAACAATGATTAGAAGATAGACATGCTTATACCTAAACTCTGATCTAAACCTGAGAAAACTATGAGTTTTCATCCTGAGACAAGTGAGACACAAGACTCCCCTCCTTGAGGGACCGCACTCAGATCAGAAAGGAGACTCAGACACAGTTATGCAAAAGGGACAATTCACTGAAATTATAGAAGTCTAATTGGAAAAAAGCTTCAATTATTTAAATTGTTTGCAATAAGTTCCTGTTCTCATGCAGCTTATTTCTCAAAAATATGCAGTGTCTTTCCTTCTGTTTTCTATACTTTCTATAGACCTTAAGTGGAATAAATTTGCCCCTTAGAATTAGGTATAGATCCATCCTTTTACCATACAATTTAATAATCCCCCAAAACTTGCTGGGGTTCTTAAAAGGCCTTTATTAGTCTTCAGCAGGTAAATAAGTATTGTGTGAATAACAGTTTACATTGTTATTTACAACCGAGTAACAACCAAAACTGTCAGCCTTCTTCCTTCTCCAAGAAAAAAAGAATACTTTATCAGTGAGATCAATGGGTAAAAACAGGAAACTTGTAATTTAGCCAGAATGCAATGGGAGTAAAAAAAAGGATTCTTAAAAAAAATCATTGCACATCTTTATACACGTTGGTAGAAAAGTTTGCTGAGGAGCCTCCTTAGCTTGGGAGCACCACATGGGGCCGTGGGGAGGGCCCCAGGGGAGATTGGGGGGCTGGCAGCAGGGAGCAGACCCAGAGCTGTGGGGACCCAGGGAGCAGCAGGTTTCCCCAGGAAACCAGGAGAGCTTCATGGGCTTGCTCAGCCTAAAAAGCCACTGAAAATCATGGCACGGGAAAGCCAGGCTTGAGGGAAGGATGCACCCTGCAGGGAGACAGGGGCAGGAGGGAGGCTGGTTTCCAAACCTTGTACTCCGTTTTGGGCCAGAAAGCTGAGTTTATCTATAGTAAAAGGTTATCCTGGTTTAGTTTAATATTATATCATATGAATACGACAAAGCTTTAAGGACTGGACAGTGCTGGTGGCATTTCACATGCTCACTTTGAAAAAGAGGGGGACGTACCTGGCGCGGTGTTGCATCACGGGTAAGCACTAGTACCCAAAGTGCTGCTCTGCATGGAGAGGAGAGACTCAGGCTTCTGGTGGAGTAAGAACAGACTTGCGAAGCAGAGACAACTGGATAAAATTTACTTTTCTTATTTTTTTCTTTATCCTTCACGTTGTTACAATCTTAATGAATGAAGCATTCAGAAAACATTCCATTTTTAAGAGGGAAATTTCAGATTCTTAGCCATTGATATAAACCAAGGACAGGTCTCTGTCTTTGAGCAAGTATTATTCTTTTTTTATTATGACAGATGGTAAAGGATTTCCAGAGATCAGCTCAGTCTATCAAAATTCTGCCCTACGAACAAGATAACGCACCACGTGCTGCTTTCCAGAGCCCAACAGTTAGATATGCTTGTAACTGGCAGCATCTTGGCAATTTCTGCTTAATGTCTTAAGCAAAAAGGGGGTAGAAGAAAGTTTCTGAATAGCAGGTGCCAAGCTCTGCTTTCAGAAAGCCAGGGGCACAGGGAGAGCAGTCTGTGGGTTTCCATCGGCTCAGCAGCACAGCAAACAAGAGCATCATCGCATCCCCCTCACTTCCATCCAGTTCTAGGGAGCATTCGAGCACTATCAAGGCAGTCAGACAGCTATCTCCTTCACTAAGCACCTCACTTTAAACAGTAAAATTTCCAAAATGTTGAGCAGCCACAGCTCCCACTGAGATCATTGAGGGTTGTAGCAACTTAGCATGTGCGAAAGATTGGGGGGGTTTAATTTCCACATTTAAATATCAACTCTGGTGTCTACCTTCAGGTGTCCAACACTTACAATGGGAGCCAAAGCAAATAAGCATGTCTGCTCCTGACTAATACTTTTTGGAAAGCTGAGCACAACAGAAAATAATCCTGGGAATGAAGGCTTCTTTCAGCAAAATTGTTTTCACATAAAGATTACTGGAACAAAGCATATTTTTTTTTAAATTTAAGTATTTTTTAATGTATTTACTCATACAAAATAACATTCATTTCTAATATAGGACCATGTGTCCAGAGCAAATAATAGAGTGGACTGGAGTTTTCTCCAGCACATCTTTTCATATCCTCACTTCTGCTTCTGATTAGGTTGGAAGCACAGTGCTGGGATGGAGTAATGAACATCTACCAAGTAATTTATGTGACAGGAAATTGAACAACCAACTCCTCAGCCATTATTTCTGTGAATTTCCCAAGCTATAAATGCATCAAACAGTAACAGAAAAACATAAATTCTGTTAAGCAAAAGGTCTCCTTTTTCTAGGTATGTCTACAGGCTTTATGGGAAAAACCCCTCAGAATTAATCTGTTGACAGAAAACCTGTAAGACCAAACATTTACTGATTTGATAATGAATTATCATGGTGGCCTAAATTGTCTGAAAATGTTAATGATTTTAGATGCCCCATAATATGGGATCCTAATATCTTAAAAAAATGTTGGTTTCAGAAAAAAAGCCACACATCTGCCACCCAAACCTCAGACCTTTTACAAGAGGCTTTAGATTGGGAGTCCAAACTGCTGGACAAACAAAACAGCTCCGTATTTTTACCCAAATGTTAGCCAGTGGACTTGGAAATGGAGGAAGGGGAANAAGGGGAGGTTCCCCGTGAGGAGCATTACTCTGACAAGCCCACAACCAGACGCTAAAGTACCATCTTCCAGATGTGCCACAAATATAGGACTTGATTTTAGTTATCCAAAATTAATACCACTATGAGTTTATAGAATTAGTTTTGAAAAACTGGGAGAAGGACTTACTTGGTGAACCTGCCAGCCATAACTTTATAATCTGATAAAATAAATTTGAACAAGGAAAACTCTGCTGTTCCTTAGTAACCGAGACTTCAGTGAAGTTTAATGCTTAGGTGTGTTTAAATTGTCTGAAATATACTACATCAAAACCCTCAGCAGCAGCAAAGAGCAAGGTGCCTGTGTCCATTGAGTAATACAAGTATAAAATTCAATTCTATTTTTTCACTTTGACTGCCAATTTTATGGCACTTCATTTAAGCCTGAATCTCCAAAGAATCAATTCAAATTAGCTTTATAATTTTCCCCAAAGAATCTGCTTTAAAATAAATTGAATTGGAACATAAGACTTAGTAAATGAGTATAAAATTCAAGTGAACTTCTCTGAAGGAAAACCTCTTTTAATCAGAAGACAAATAAAGCTCAGGTGCAATAATATATGACAGCTCTAAAAATAGTTTGTCCTTGCTGGTGGTTTCACATCGGACAAACCATACCTCGTGTAGTTGTAATGTCTAAGGGTTTCATGCCATGCTACTGGCAATATGAATTGTTATATAAGATTGTGTTTTAAGGAAGACATAAGAATACTTTTTTTTCTTTTTGTCTCAAGAACTGTCATTTGATCAAATCTTAGTGATTTTGTGGTAGACCACCAGTGCTTTTTGACTTATTTCTGTACAATTGTGGTGCAGAGTGAGATTTACTCAGTTTCTGTCACTGACAGTGGAATTATTTATCATAGAATCATAGAATAGCTAGAGTTGGAAGGGATCTTAAAGGTTATCTAGTTCCAACGCCCCTGCCATGGGCAGGGACACCTCCCACTAGACCAGGTTACTCAAAGCTCCATCCAACCTGGTCTTGAACACCTCCAGAGATGGGGCATCCACTTCTCTGGGTACCTTGACCATTGTCAAAGGGCAGATGTTCCCAGGGACAGAGCAGGGAGGTGGGACAGTTGCAGCAGTCAACTGCCAATTCGGCTCAGCATTCTTCCTGAGAAGAAGAAGAGCATGTCTCTCACCGGGCTGGAAATAAAGGCACAAAAGCATAGCTAGAAGCCAGTGAGTTGTCAGGGAAAAANTCAGGGAAAAGCCAAGGATGCTTACCTAAGGTGATATGAACAGACTTTAATCAATGATGGGGTGTTCAGCAGAGCACTGAGCCTGGATGTCAACAGCCCTTCTGCGTCCCATCCCTGTCATTAATTTTCACTATGTCTCCTTGGCAATTTGTTTAGCTTTCCTTTACAGTTCTGAATAGCAAATGCTGAGAAAGTGCTAAGTTTAATTATCATATCACATATACATAAAAATCACTTTGCATTCTACTTATATGCAGCTACGTTCCAGGTGGAAAGCTGAAACTGAAATAATATTAACTCCAGCCACAGCTTCCAGCTGCCCCAGAGTCAGGTATCCCCAGTAATCCACCTAAAGAAGGATGGTCAGGAGACGGGGATGCCCTCCTCTGGACTCCTGTGGCTCTTGCCCCATTGTAGTCTTCAGAAAGTTCACTTGAAAAGGGCTGAGGAATGTGTCTCCTGCTACCTCACCCCGGTGGCAGAAATCTGGATATCAGCTTGCACAGCTCTTAACACAAGCATGTTAATAAAGTGCCTTCACTTTGTCTGATGCCACACATGTACAGAGGTACTGAGTAGTCACTTGTGTTGTCACCTTCCTTTTTCTGTAACATTTCCTACCACCATCCATTGCAAAATCTGACCACTCGTTACAGGTGGAAGATGGCATCTACATCCAACGTGCTGCCAAGTCTTGGTGTTTTGGGAGGAGGGAATGGCAGAATTACCTCAGGACTGCTAAAAATGTGAAGATGGGGACTTGAATTTTTCTGCCCCGGAGGAGGCCTGGCATTGTTTTGGGCGGCACAGCAGGACTGTGTGACTGCCCAGCACCACACATGGTGACCTGGTGTGGGAGACCATCTGCATCCAGGAGGTGAACAGACCCTTGGGGCTGTCGCCATGGCAAGAAAACAAAAATACCCCCCAAATTTACATGACTTCGCTTTGTATCAGGACAAGACTGTACAACACCTCCAATGTAGCTCTTCTACGCTTCTTCTGAACTTAAAAGAAACCGCCTCACAAGCTCTTGAGGCAGCATGGGCTGGTGGCTCCCTGTGGCCTGTGGTGCCAGGGCCCATCCCAGGGGGGCAGGGCAGGCTGGGGGACACCGGGGGCAGCCCCAGCCCTGGGCATCAAGCACCTCCCTGAGGACAAGGACAGGCCGGGCTGGGCCAGGATGCGGGCCTGCAGGTGAGCCCAACTTGGTGGGGCCCATGGCCGGGCAGGGCAGGGCTGTGGGGACGTGGAGACCGGCCCTGCTGCGGTGTCACTGGGGCAGGGGCTGGTGGCCCCGGGGGGGCTGACATGGGGTCCTGGGCCATGGGCTGGGTGGGGAGCCCTGGGGCAGGCCAGGCAGGGGCTGTCAGGCCTCTCAGCATCTGCAGGGCCCTGACACAAGTTCTACAAATTCTTATGTTTTACCCTCTGTAAAGCAGACAGATACAGTACTGAAGAGCAAAACCCCCTCTGCCGTATCTGACAACCTTCAATAATAACTTCTGGCTTCTGCTTGGAAAAATATATTGCTAATATCCGTACGAGCAATGAGATGCCCAAGGTGCCCAACAGAGAACAAACAACAGGAGTACAAACACTCCATAGATACAGCCAGAGAAGTCTTCATTCAGGACACCTCATTATTCACTTAATTATTCATTTTGTTTATTTACAGTAGAGATATTACACATAATATGGTGTAAATCCCTAGCATCCTCAAACACCAGATGCTGGTTTTTCTCTCCAGTCCCAAAAGAAAAAACCAAAGCATCACTGTGAGAATTAACAAAAAAGCCCAATTAAATTCCTTGCCAGAATGTTAATTTCCCAAAGATAAAAGCAGCAAATTAATAATAAGCTTCTAGTCACCTCCCTTATCACTTTTGCGCACATTTGAAACGACAATCATCTGTGTTTGAATTGGACATTATCAGGTAGACAAGCAAATTTTAAAACTGATTTAAAAACCCAAATATATAATGCCTTACTCTTTTTTGGTCTTAAATACAGGTCATAGGGAAGAACTGCTAAGGGCAGTGCTCTGTTGAATGACAAGTTATGCAAAAATGTTGGTATAGAGGCATGGAAGATGGGAAGCCTTCATGCAGAATACAGAGGACCACAGCAGGGGCTGGATGGATCTCAGAGGTCGTTCTTTCATCTTCCTGCCCCATGGCAGAATGGACTATACCTAAGCTTTTCTTGGCAGGTATATGTTCAGCCTGTTCTTAGAGCCCCCCTGTTAATGGGCATTTGACAACTGCTCCAGGCAATAGATCCCTGCCAGTCACTCCCTGATCATTAAAGAGTTTTTCCTGCTTTAAAGTAAATCTCACTTGCTACAGTTTAATCACGTTACTTTTTGTACTATCAATGGACATGAAGAAAAGGATTCTTTTTTTTTTTTAATATCTGCAACTCTTTTGTGCATTTGAATAATGTTACCACGTCCTTGCTCAGTTTTTACTTCTTCCTGGGATTTTTCCCAATTGCTGTGACACCATGCCCTGTTTTGGTGGGACAAGGGTGATGCCATACGCACTTCTGTCAAAAGGAGTTTTGTCACTTACTGCAGCCCCAGCCACCTTTGAACCCTACTCTTGCCCACAATTTCCCCCGTGCCAGGGACGCCCTAGCAGTGTGTGATAAAATGGGTTGAAGGCTTCACACTGCCACTCCATGCTCAGAGTAAAAGTTAAATTTTTCAAGCCCAAAACAATCAGGTATCTTTCGGCCATATTTTCATTCTGTTTAGAAAAATTATTAGTAAATGCATATTTCTTAAAATGTTTTGACAAGGCATTGCTCTTTTTTTCTATCAGGGTCCTACAAAATCATGCAGGCTTATATTAAACACACTTCTGTTTCATGTGTGGGACCAAATCAGCGCTTTCATTATCAATGAGCAACACATCTTAAGTTGCAACCAGACGGCACTTCAGCAATTATGCACATATATTATCTGGCACAGGGAGGAGAAACATCAAACATAGCTTTCCAAACCACTGTTCCCCATGTGACTTTTATGATAATACCAGAGACTCTTTCACAGAGGTGAAATATTTAGGTTTTCTGTTGATTGATTCAGGAAGGGGCATTAACAGGTTTTGCAGAACAGGCAAAAAAAAATCCACTATTGAGATAGCTGGAGATAAGTAAAATTGGTCAGAAAACAGTGGAATAAGGATGTTATCTCAGCAGGAAGAAAGATGAACTGAATATGTACCCTCCTCTTAGAGGCAGAGACCCTTCTAGACATGTTTGTGGAGTACCTTGCCTACTGGGATCCTGTGCAAGGACAGATGCTGCTGCAGCAAATATTTCTGAAACAGTGATGAACAGCATTTAAAGGAAAGAAAAGATTTTACACTGGATTACATGCAGTTCCAGCATGGAGGCTTTAAAAGTCATAAAAATACAAAGTTTAAGATACCCTAGCACTATAGTGCAGGTAAGTGAACATGACACATATTTTGTAATATAGTAACAGCATAACTGTAGTGTTAGATTAGCTGCTATGCTCTGGGAAGTGACTATAAAATGGTATCATGGTGTTTCTTCTTTATTGGGCACCGATGATTTTTGAATCAAATGTAAGTTGTAAGTAAAAAGACGCTTCACGTACTTGCAAATCTTCCAACAAAACTTCTAACAGAACTGACGTAGAAAAATTAATGTTTTCATGCACTATCATCAGAATTTGAGATTGTGCAGAAAAAATAAAATCTTCACTGATACCTCTGATTCCATTGACTATGGATGGGATATTGAAAAGTTTCCAAGGGTATTTCTTCGCTGTGGTGCACAATATAGAGACATGTGCCATTAGCAATAGATGAACTAGCTCAGATATGGAGAGCAGCTTAGCTTCAGCTACTTTTCACTTAACATAAATTAGCTCATGAGTACCTTTATGTCCTGTGTTAAGCCCTAAGGTATGCAGCAACATGTATGTAACTTCAGTGAGGCGTGCCACTAATTTTCATAGACGCTTTTGAAAATCCCGCTTTTACCTTCAACGGTGTCTATGTCGTCCTGCCAGTGTTGGATCTGCATCAGGTGAAATGGATTACAAATCAGCAGACACAATATTGCTATTACAGTCATGCCTATGGAATAAAAATATATAAAACAAAAAAAAAGGTTTAAGTTAATATAACTGCTTTTGTATGAAAACCACACTCTCATTTGTTTGTGTATCTCCCTCAGTACTTTAAGTGCATTTCTAGTGTCATTTTCCAAGGTTTTCTCAGTGCTCCTGAGGTGCTCTGGTCAGCCTGACGTGACACTGACAGGTTTCGTCTAGTTTGTTTCCGGACCCTTTTCAGTTCTGTTCTTCAAAACAGTGTCCTTAGTAAGACTCTATCAGCATTTCTGCTATACAATCAGCAGGACTGTTTAAAGGCAGTAACATATTTAAACCTTCTCTTTGTGTACAACAACTTTATCAACACAAGTCTAAATTTTGTTTAAACTGGTGTAAACTAAATTCATGCTGTTGAAAAGTAAATAGAAAAGAAAATAGAAAGGAATTTGAAGTTATTCATGTTGAGTGTGAAGATTCAGACTACCTCTGGAAAACACTGAAATACAATCTGTTTAACATTTGTCTTGGCTTCAGATTCTCCTTCAGAAGAATTTTTGGGTAGAATTCCTGAGGATATATGCTCAAAGGGTCCTTGTATTAACTGAGATTTTATCTCCTGGAAATCTTCACTTTTTCATGTAATAACAGGATGTCACGTCCATAACCATTGTGTAACAGAAATAGCGAAGAAAACCTCTAAAGTAAGAGATGGAAGATAGGTACTTCAATTATTGCTATCCACTGGGGAAGATGTAATATTTCCTGGAATCTGAGATACTCTGTACAAGCTCTCAGAGAAGCCCACAACTTTAAACACACTCAAAGTTACATAAAAATAACCACGCCTATCATCTTCATTTGTTCATTTTATACAATTCTAGAAATATAAATAGATGTTTGAAAGAGTATAAACTACATTTACACTCATTCTAACATTCCTTTACAGTGTGAGAATGACATAAAAAGGCCTAAATATAAATAAGAATTGCAGATAGTGCATGAGATAATACAATACCCAGTCAATAAGAAATCACAGGGTGGTACTATACTTAAGTCAATCAATACATTTTTAAAAATCAGATCTTGTTAAATAAGCTTGATATGATTATGAAATTACAAGTCTGGCATATTCATGTTCTGATATGACAGCCTCTGTGAGGCATTTTACTCAGTGCTAAACAACATTTGGATTTTGAAATTACTATATAAAAGCAATGCAGTATACATTAAAGGAATTCAAGTGTCACCACCCCCACCCCCCCCCATTTATGAGTTTATGAGGAATCTTTTCTGAATTATTTTCCAGATGACACATTTTGTGATCTTTCTTTATTAATATGTTATTCTTTAATGATTTGATTAGTTTGTAGATTAATGAAGACTTGTAAATAATGAAGTGGACAGGTCATTTTTTACCTCATTTAAATACTTGATGCAATACACAAACCACATTGGGCATATCTTTGTTAAATACAGGGATATGTCATCGAGAAAAAATAATTTTCTTCTTTTCAGCCCAACTACATAAAGGTTTTGAAGTAAAATATTACTGAAGGATATTTCCGCCTCTTGTGTGTGCAGGTCCATCTTTGGATCTTTCCATCTTTGGATCTTTCCATCTTTGATACCAAGGTCCCTGTTAAGAGCTATAGCTTTGCTGAAAGCACTATAAAAATCATTTAAAAGAAAGTAGGTGTAAGGGAGAGCAAAGCTGCCACTAAAGAATTTCCTCTGTTGTCAGAAGGCTGTGGAGCACTATTAATTAGCAGTTAAAATCTTATCTCATTTGCATGCTTCCTAGAAAAAAGGAGCATGCTGTAAAAGAACAGTGAATGACATATCTATATAAAAGATCATAAATATACTTTGAAAGCCTTTGACTGTGTACATTTTCTTGTGACAGAGTCTAGGTTTTGTTTTTTCAACGATGATTGGAAGGGTCCAAGCCATTTCAAGTTTAGCTTACCCTGTGCTTAGCAGTTCCTGTAAAAGTAAATTTTTAAAAGTAAAAGGGTTTTTTTTTCCCCCTCATAAATTTTTAAGACTAGCAGCATGCCCTCCAACTTTCTTAATCCGGTGACTATGGATGCTGGGGCAGTATGAGGAGATCAAATCACAGGTAGCATCCAGGCTTGTGTGATCTTTCTAAATTGTGTTTCCCATGGGCACAGTTGGAGACTGGCTATTGAACTGGATGGACCATGGACCTGACCCCATGTTGCATTTCTTAAGTTCTTACAATTTCAGTAGGACAAAGGTGCCTGAAATTCTTTATGTTCCTTGGCCTATGTACACCATTTCTAAATTTTTTTGTTCCATACTATAGTTAGAGAACAGAGAACTGCAATGATGAATCACTGCAATGGAGAACTGGTACACATCAGAGAGCTACAAATATTTTCTTTATGATCCTACTGTTCTTTTTGCCATGACTGGCTCTCAACTATAGATCCAACATGATTTCTCACCCTTGACTTACAGTCCTCAGTTCTATATGTCTAAGAATTGGCCTTTTCCTGATCTAAATTTTAATACATTGTATACATTGACTCACTTTTCCTAAGATCCAGTAAATTTAGGTGATTTGCTAAGTTTAGAAATCCTCAGCTCATGGATTTCTGTGAATAGAGAAAATCTCTCTAAGAAGTGGTCTCTGACAGATAACAATAGATCCAGGTTGTGGCACTGCATAAAGATTTGAACGCCACTTGCCTAGTAAGGCAGTTCAAGCATGGGAGAGCATTGCAGGGGGTTCTCAGCAGATGCCGAGGGGGATTGCTCCCCATTCAGAGCAGCACAGCTGTGTCAGCAGAGCAGAGCACAGGACCCAGACCTTGCTTCTAGGCAGCGTTTTGCACGATATTGCCCTGCAGTGTATAAATGCACCAGTGGTCAAGTACCAGTCTGAGGATCTAGCTCATGTTCTCGGTGAATTGCAGGAGTGAGGCTATTACATGTGTCTGATTTTTAAAATTCTCCTTTTTCCAATTTATTCATACAAAGTGTCTAATTTTAAAAACCTAAAAATGCAGGCAGATTCCTGCAGGGTTTTCAAAACTATGTAAGTAATTAGTGTATGAACTATTAGATTCCAGTAGAAGCTAGCACGTAGCTGCCTCAGTCGTTTTGGAGATTACCATTCCTATTTATTTAGGTGCTTAAATATCGCAAATAATCTGATGTCTAATTTTTATTTCTTATTTATGATATATATATGTATTTTTATTTATGTTAGTAAAGTTATATAAGATATGAAAGAAGATCACGGCAAAAATAAAGAGAAATCTAACTGCTTCCTAACATTATTTCTGAATTAACTGTACTTCCATTTCACTACTGAATCTTCAAACTATTATTATTATGAAAGCTATAAACATAAAATGGGAAACAGTATTATATATTATATAAAGCCACAGTTATTTCCACAACTTCAGTAGTGATTACAGTTCTGATCATCTCAAAAAGACTGTAGTAGGACTGAAAAAAACCACAGAGAAAGAAGCAAGTGTGGTTCAAGACAGAATCAATTCTCTAGTACAGGACATAATAGAAGGGAGTTGTAAACCTCTGGCTGCTGGACACAAGAGCATGCTGGGGAAGCATCACTCTTCTACATCCCTACTGCTATATGGTTAATCGTCACCACTGCCAACTGCCAAAGGCTGGACATTGGAAGAGGTGGATCTTAGGTCTGTCCTGTACAACAGTTAGAGTTTTGTGGCATTTAGCTTAAGTTTCAGGAGTCTGTGTTTCATCTTCTATGTGGTGAAATTCTGTCTCTGTCCAGACAGGACTTTCAGGCTCCATCATCTGCACTATTCTGCAATTGTCCCTATAGGTTTGACTTCAGGGCAGTATTAAAATCTCCAGTAAAATCTGTTCATTTCACAAAGCTAACTATGGAAGAAAACCAAACCAACCCCCCTCCCCCCACAACATTTAATTAAACATATTATTTCAGATTAAGAGCCACTCAGAAAAAAGAAAGCTTAAAACATGTTGCTAATATATTTGCTATCTTATCAGGCAGTGACCTATCTTCCAAATGGGGACGTGGAAAACCTAGGATACTTGGGGTCCTTCTTCAGGCCTGTTCTCTTTGACCGCAGCATAACAGTTCTGGAATAGGGCTTTCCTCTTCCAAAACAAGGCTGTCAAAACTCAGAATTTCATGTTCTTCGTCTTCTGAGGCCTTTTGAGACAGTTAAATGTGTCTGTGTGCTGCTTCCCCAACAGAATGGGTAAGTAGAACTTCAAATAAGTTGTTATTTGCACTCTTTTATCACTAGAATTTCATATTACTAACTCTAAAGACTGCCCTTAGCCAGGAATAGGAATGCTAACAAATGTATGACACTTACAAAATTAGTACAATGTTTGACTATGACATGATTCCATAGCATCTGTTACATCTCAATATGTCACTGAATATTTCACAATTACTTAACATCTATCACAGCTTTCTTCTCCAAGAAAGATTAAGTATTTCAAAGTTCTTTCCTTTCTAGCATAAATGTTCTGCAGCTACTAGGATTTTCTCAGTAGACCTGTATCAGATCTTTTAATGCAGCAACTCATCCTAAGATGTATTATTGTAGGTGTCTTATGTTTCATAGCTAGTTTGTAAGCCATTTTTATCTATTTTCTTCAACATTTTTTTGTATTTAGTAGTGTCAATGGTAAAAGAAACAAAATGTTCACCTTACATGTTAGATTTATTTAAATTAGAATGAATCTAACAGAATTATATATCTAAATGCAAACTTGACTGGAGTGCACATAGAAGTACTCCTCCTTGGTGTCAATGAGAGATTTCATCTGACTAAGGCTGAGATTTTCACCATAGCATAGGTATCAAAGCAATTTTAAACACCAGACTTCCTGGATAGTTCTACATTAGCAAATACTTCAGTGCAAAAGCAGCAATTTAGTATTATGATGCTGGTGGCGCTGATTCACTAGATGAAATGTTCTCACCATACATTTTGTTCAAAGTTGTCTGAAAAGAAGCTATGCCACAGAACTGTTGCTTTCTTGTCCACAAGATCCTCCACCTTAGGAAACTCCATGCCATCCTTCTGTCTGTCTCATGAAGACAGTAGCATGTCACTGCCCTGTCTCCTTACGGTCTCAAATTGAAAAGCAGCTTTATTTCTGTTCCTGCTCGGTTCTGGGTGACACCATGATTCTGGTTGCCAAACTCCGCCCCCACTCTAAGTCTGATCAACATCCAAAGGTCCTATTGAAGGGACTAACGAAGGACCGGAGCTATGGAAATAAATCCAAGAGGACACTGGTGGCAGTGACATTGGCTTTTCTTTCCAATGAAAAACCAGACATGGAGAATGGGATGCCTTGCTGCTGTGACTGTTTTGCTGATGGTCAGCCGGACCACTTGATATATGCTGGAGGACTTGGACAACTTCATGGTGGTGCAAGCTAGTTATCATTCAGACTAATGGCTCCATTAGGTATAAAAGTGTGCATGCCCAGAGTGGTCTTCTAGCTTATTTTCCTCCAAAATTAATCTTGATGCACCATAATGACTCTTCAAACTGAACCAACACACAGAAAGTGAGGAAGATCAGCGGATTCCCTTCAGCACCACAATATGTTTTGAGCCAAAATGTTAATGCATGTGCAACCTCTGGGCTGTTTTAAAATTCAGCACTAAGATTTTATTTATTGCAAATAAGAGGCTCAGATATGGATCTTTATAGAACTATGATTAAAACCCCAACTTGTTATTCCTGTTTCTTGTGGACAATGGTGCAAAGTATTTTCCCAAATCATTACTGGCAGTCTCTACACAAAAAGTTAGACAAACAGGTCTGACGCTTTTACATTTGGGCAGCCTTCCCACAGAACAGTGTTAAGGAATCAAAGTGGGGATGCAGCTGTAATTCATACTAATTTTAAGATTGCATTTCATTGCCAGAGAAGTGTAAAGCTGATATGTTATAGTAAATGAGAGTCATGCCAAAGCTTTTCTTTGAACTGTGACATTTTGTGTGTCAGCTAGTTACTGGGTTTGACTTGTCAGCCACCACCCACTCAGCTGATTAAAGATAGAAGACACAGTAACACTGCCACAAACCTAATGTACTATCTTTACACTAAGTTATATTTTGGGAACCTTATAGGGACATATTGCATATCCTGTGATGCACTGCACTTATTTACTTTTTTATTCTTCTGATTACTGAATAAATGGATGAAATACTCATTATTTGATATACCAGGAAAAAAGAAGTAAACAAAATATTTCAATGAGGACAATCTTGATATTGGACTTAATTGACTGAACTCTTTTTCCGTCAAAGCTCTCCCAGATTTCAGTATATTACACTGTGCAGGCTACCAGGAATGTCATGTTGGCCAAAGACCATGGCTTAAAACCCACTCATTCAATCAATAAAATAATAGAATCACACAATGATTTGGGTTGTAAGGGACCTTTAAAGGTCATCTAGTCCAACCCCCCCTGCCATGGGCAGGGACATGTTTCACTAGGTTGCTCCAAGCCCCGTCCAACCTGACCTTGAACAATTCCAATGATGGGGCACCCACAGCTCCTCTGAGCAACTTGTCCAGTCAAAACCTACCCTCTTTCAGTTTAAAACTGTTGCCCCTTTTCCTGTCACTACAGACCTTGGTAAAATTCTAAATATCCAAATCCTTTAAAAGTAAGTTACAGATTACTAGATTTCAGCAGCTATAGTGAATTACAGTGAAGCCTCAGGGGAACAAAACAAAACAAATATATATCCAAACAAAGACCCATTTGCAAATAACTGAAACAGATGATTCCTCACTTGAAAACTTTGGAAAAGCAAATATTATTCTTGTGGATATTTTTAACAAGGAAATCCTGCTTGTTAAGTAACTGAGGTGTCGGAAAACAACAAAAAGTCTACATAATAAGAAAGCAAATGTGCTCATAAACTTGGGAAAGATAGTATAACATTCTGGTAACTAAATACTGAAGATCCACCTCTGTACGGTTCCATAGGGTACATGAATAATTATTTGTTAAAGAGCTACGGCTCTCTAGCTACTGCAATTCATTTTTTCAGTGCTGGAGGTTCAGCCACAATTCCATTCCCAGGGTTGTGCCAACAATGGTAGCCATCAAACAAAAGAAAACTTCTTATCTGGGCTCATATCATTGATGTCCTTACACGCTTGGAAATGCAGATAAGAATGTAACCTGCTAATGAGCGTATAGTCCCATTTTATGTCACTCTAGAGTTGACATGAGTTGTCAGAGTTGCAGCTTGTAAGCTAAGGCTGATCATCGCTCTTAGCTCTGACAATCCTTTCATGTTGACCTTTCTTGTTGAGTTGTTACATCAGCAACAGAAAACATACCAAAATGAAGAGCATGTGGCCTCTCTCATCCAATAGCTGGGTAGCTACTGCTTTTATTGTTTCCCAAACCATTACTGAGAATAGGCCACCACCTAACCCACCTAATAAATGTCATTCCTAATTTTATCAATTTGTAGTGACCGCTGAAATGTTTCTGCAGTTTTCTAGCCAAACCCAGATAAGCACTAGCTAGTAATTAATTTTTATTCAACTATTCAGTAGGAAGAGTGTCACCAGAGCCTACTCAGTTCCACTCAGCTGTGGTCATCTGCAGTTTCTGTCTGTCAGTCCCCACCGGAGGACAAATGAGAATGCTTATGATCCTTTAATATAGTTCTGGTATATTCTAAAAAAAAATTCCAACATGGTAAAACAATTTCATTGGCCACTCCTGGAGTTTATGTTCTCAGCAACTCAAGTTCACAGCAACTTTTCAAGTCCTTGAGAAAATGAGAATTGAGAGCATATGGAAATAAAGGAGATAGAGAGCACTTTCCTCTCTAGAGTTCCTTGCCATATGTACAAGATACGTGTATTTCTTAAAATGAAAAGCATACCAAGACCTTTCTGTCTGTTATAATATTTAACAGAAGACTATACTTGTACAATATAGCAGATACATTGTCAGATATTTGGGCAACAAACCACAGCTGGGCTAGAAATATAAACAAGAGGTCATATACCTTTCAACTGCTAAATAAAAGCTAGTACGACAAATAAGAATACCGGCAGTTGGGAACTTCTAAGATCAGCTGCTTCTTCTGAACTAAATAATTATTTGTAAATAAGTAAAATCATAAATAATAATAAAATGATATATCATAATAAAATAATACTGCATGGATTCAGTGTTTAGGAAGGGTACAGGGTCTGAGCAACACAAAAAATGAAGTCTACTGACCAAAAAAATACAATGTAAGTAATATCACAGCAAACCATCACACATTTTTTCATGTGTCTAGGCCTGTAGCGACTATCCCTGTGGGATAATAATTCAATCTTCTGCATCTCAGAAGAGGCTGTAATGATATTGCTAATTAACATCCATGGTGATGATTCTCTTATGAAAACATTCATCTATTGGGAAATGGCATTTCTAAGACAAAACCTCCAATGTATTAGCACGTCTTGCCATCACCTTTCAAAGGTAACACTAGTTCACTGCCACTGATTAGCACATAAAGCATGCTATTTGAGTTACAGCTCAGTTTAACTAATGGATATCTGGTTCCCATATATAGAATCAGATATATCTGCTGATATATTCAGTGTCTCAATCTTCCTCCTGTTATTTATAATACTATCATCTGCCTTGGAATTAAAGAAAGTAAAGATTTCACTTTACATATACGTAGTGAGATACATATGTGTAATGGGAACAGAAAACATAGATGTCATTTTATAAATACTTCATCTGTAAATTGTACTCTGGAATGCCTCACTAAACTCTAAGAGAAATTGGAGACTCTCTTGACTTAAGATTAGATTGATAATCTCTCCCACTTACTGATCATTATTATTTGTTATTTATTTACAGCAGTATTAAGTATGTGTTAGTCTGTAAGCTCACTTGAGGAGGAGATTGCTTCTGGACAGTTTCAAAAGAAATCTCTAATCCAAGCAATTTAACAACTGGCAGGTAAACAGAAATGAAGCAACAGAGTGGACCATATGATCAGAGACAGTGCCCGTAATAAAATCTCTATTATCTATTACTATTAATATGAACACAGAAAGGCAGTAGGAAGTAAGTGATAACAGATAAAATAAATTGAATAAGAAAGATTTATCTCACTATAGCACAGCTTGGATGGATGTATATAAAGTTACAGCAGGCAAGAACATCTCCAAGTTACTGGATAAGAGAGAAAGAGAGAGAGAAGGGAAGATAGCTTTGTAGACAATGACAGATTCTATCTTATACTTCCCGTCAACTTTTGGAAAATTCTCTGATCTTACTAAAGTATATATATCCAAATTCTTCCTAAAAGTCAGCTGAAGGTTTGAATACACAGTATTCAAATAAAAATCTTTAAAGATTTATTCTTATCTCCATTTAAAAAATTGTTTTTAAAAAAAAACCACCTAGGTATTTATGCTTACTTCCTTACATACACAGTTCTTGATAATTGTTCAGGATTAAATGATGTAGCTAATTAACTAATAAATGTTAAATTAAAAATAATGTGTAATATATAAAAAATAACAATATATGAAAGTGAAACAATAAAGGAAATGTATTGTTTCAAATATACTACTGAGTTTTATAAAACAGGCATTATCTGCCATAAAGTTAATCAGTTTCTGTACACGTGATATATTTTGGTCTGTCAATAAAGGGCTGTTGAAAAAGTGAACAAATAAATTTCACAGTAACTGGAAATCAGAGTTGCTCCTTTTTCATCTATTAAGTCAAAAGGAAAAAGTGTACAGTTGCAGTTCCTAACTAGGGTGATTGGGAATCAATTGAGATTTCAAATATTTTAAGTATTCTACACACACATACACATGTAAATTAATACACCCAACTTGTCAACACTAAAGCTTCAAAGGCTGTTCTTCAGAGCTACACTTACAGTCAAACTTCTTAAAATGCTGGCTGAAACAAATGAAGTTTCATTGATTTTTAAATATCTTGAGATCTGAAGTTTTCACTTTGTCTTTTCACCAGAGAATATTCTTTAGGCAAAGTACACTGGTGATACTTCATCTTGTCCGTACTTCATTGCAGATTCGAACTCTTTGAAGCTGATGCAGCCATCAGAATCCTGATCGACTTCTCTGTAAAAGAAGAAGAAGAGAGATTTGGTATCTAAAACCCAAAAGACATTATGTAAAACAGACATTACACTTAGTTGTAGATATCCAACACCAATATTGTTTTTGAAGAGCTTGAGTCCTACCATTTGAATTCTATACAAAGAATTAATGAACTAAAAAATGCTTTTCGTGTAGCGCATCTCATATGAGGATCTCAAGGCTTTTTAAAAACAAGAGCAAGTATCAATATGAGCATTCAACAGGACATAAAAGTTAATTACAGTATGACTTCAAATTCAGCATTTTTAGCAAAAACTTAGTTCTTATACCTCATCCCTAATTCCCCAAATTCAGTCACTTGTGGCAGAGGTCCCCAAAGTTCCATAACACAACATGCAATCCAAGATACTGCAAACTTAGATTTAAAATTTCCCAAATTGCCCCATGACCTTCTGCATGCAGCAAGTAGCTTATTTTGAAACAAAGATTGTGTTAACAGAAGACCTACTCCTTGTGGTTTTAAGAAAAAAGTGCGAATTTGTATGTTAGTATATGCTAAAGTGGATATTCCAATACTCAAAAAAAGTCTCTGAAAAGTAAAAGCTGTTAATATTTATTTCCATGATACCAGCCAATAGAAGATGGAAATTCAATTAATCCCATTAACACGCAGGGCTAGGTTTTATCAAATGCACTTTGCAAAATGATTTGATGCAGTTATAAATTAGGCTGACAAAACAGTATTATACAAAATTTAAAATTAAATAATTCAAAAACTGATTAATTGTTGGATCTCAACATTTGCTCATCATCTAGGAAAATATTTGGTTCATACCAATGAGCAGTCCATAATTTTATTAATAATCTGGAATAAAATTGATGATTATTACTGATAAAATTTACAGATGACACAAAGATTGGTAGGATTGTAGTGCTGCAAAATTTGCCATCACCATTAGTGTTCAGTGGTAGTATCCCTACCATACTGCAGCATGCAAAATGGGATGCATCTTCCACAGAGATGAAATTGAAAATTCTAAAAGGATGCAAGCTGTTTAGCAGAGACACATTTTATTATCTTTTGAATGCCCTGGAAATTTCAAAGAAATTCTAAACCCTGAAGAAGTAGTACAGTATTTTTCAGTTTTAAAGAAAGTCGTACACAAAGGGACAGGATGTCCTGTTTGACACTTATTCTAAATGCACTCATCAGAAAAACCTAGTAAAGGTAAAAGAAAATAATTTATTTACAACAGCTTCAAATACAGAAACACAGTTACAAAGACTGATAAAAGAAAACAAAAAAATGCTTACATCTGCCTATCCTTACCTCAGTTGCAAGCAGCTTCTCTAGTTTATCCAGCTTTCAAGACATCAATGACTATGAAATCATGGGCCTAAAGAAAGATTTCTCCTGAAAAAAATACTACATCTTTAAGTTTGTATTCACAGAAGAGGGTCTCGATCTGGAATACGTGCTTCCCCTTTCCCTGAAAAAGTACTATTTAGATTAAAATGTTATTATTCTCCCCTTCAATAAAATTTATTAATCTTCATCTTTCTCAAGAATCCCTCAGACTACCAACTTCCCACCTCTTTGGAACCTTTAATGTCATTTGGTAAGATTCCTCTCATCTCTTGGCAATAAACAATCTGTACTAATGCTTAACTATGCTAGAAACGAACCATTAACCTCTTGTGAAGTAGATTTGGTCAGACAAAGTTCAAGCCTCACGGTGCAATGATGAACCTTACATGGCCATAAACATATGGAATGACACTCTGTCATTATGGGAATATTTAAATGAAATTAATTTGTTCAGCTCATTGTTGGCTCTAGATTAAGACTAAAACATGATGATATTCTATTGCTTCTCAGGTAAGGACAAGTTTGAGAGGATGATCACTCTTAATCAAGTCTTTAGGGACAACAAGATAGCCGGAGACAGACCAGTCACTCAGTTTCTTGGTGAAAGGGATCCTTTCAAACAGCGCATGTTATCATACAAAGAAATGCAAACTTATTCACCAGTGCAGGCAGAATGCAGGTCATAATGACAAAATGGAGATGCTGTCCTGGAAAGCAGTGACTGAAAAGGACTAAGGAGTCATAGAAAGTAATCAAATGAAGATTATCTCCTACTGCGATGCTTTACATAAGAGGGTGAATATGATCCTTGAACGTATAAGCAAGATAATATCTAAAACAAATACAAGACTGATTTTATTTCAGAATACAGTGTTAGGAAAATTATGAAAATTATGTCTACATTCTGGTGCCCACACGTCCAAAAGGATACCGAAGAACTTAAAAGAATTGAGAAAATAACTAATTATAAGTAATTATAAGAGTTCTGGAAAACATGCCTTATAACTAGAATTAAAATACTCTGTTCAAAAAAAGATTGGACGACTGATCCAATCAAATCAAGACTGTAAGTATCTCTCTAGAGAAAATATTTTGGATAGTAAATATCTTTTTAAGTTTACAAGGAAAGACATGATGATAGGCACAAGTCTTTTCAGTGGTTCCCAATGACAGGACGAGGGGCAATGGGCACAAGCTGGAACATAGGAGGTTCCGTTCAAATATACGGAAAAACTTCTTTACGGTCAGGGTGACAGAGCACTGGAACAGGCTGCCCAGGGAGGTTGTGGAGTCCCCTTCTCTGGAGATCTTCAAGTCTCGCCTGGATGCAGTCCTGAGTAATGTGCTCTAGGCAATCCTGCTTTGGCAGGGGAGTTGGACTAGATGATCTCTAGAGGTCCCTTCCAACTCTGAAAATTCCATGATTCCGTGAAGCCAAAGCTAGAAAAGCTTACAATTTAAATAAGGTGTTTTTTTTTTTTTCTTTTAAACGAGGCTGATGAGCTATTGAGGTAACTTACCCAGGGATATGGGAAGCTATACTTCCTTGCCTTACCTTCCTTTGGGGTATTCTCTGTACGTTCAGGAGTTTCCTAAACCACATGTATGTCTGCATGTAATTATTCATGATGTATATTTATTGCATGGATTTGTCTAACAGCTTTTTGAACTGATGTGAAGCCCATGGCTTGAACACCTGCTCTGTGATTAAGTACCACCTCATATTTGTTTTGAATCTGCAAGTCATTTGATACTCCCTATAATGTAAGCACCCTTCTCAGTGACTATGTGTATCAAAAGGTACATAAAAGGGATCTGTTTTTAAAGATCAACCATTCAAGCATTTTCTAACAAAAAAGCTTTTTTTAATGACAGTAATTATTATTATAACCTGTGCTATTTGCAAGTAAATCCGTTCATTCAAAGAAAATGTACAGGTTTAAATACCTGAGAGAATGTATACCAATTAAACATCAAAATCTATTTTTTTTAATATTATGATGTATTCTCGGAATTTAATTCTGGAAGATCACTTTGTGAGTGTTTTAGAAGTTAGTGCTGACAATCTGGCTAAACTGAAGTTAGTGGGAGTTTTGCCATTAATTTTCAGGAGGCAAGGATTTCACCCAAAATATCTGAGTTATGGGCATAAATCACACCTTTAATGTTTATATTCACTACGTGTGTCTGTTTGGAAACTGCTCTTGAAAAATGGCCCTCAACTTTACATGGTGTTTGTTCGACACCCTGAAAGCCTCTAAATGAGTCTTTGAATTAAGAATCACTTTCTGAACAACCTTTCAGCAGAGATTAGCAGATATGCTGGGTAATAAAAAAAATGACAAATAAACTGGTAAGTAGTTAGCTGCTGTAATCTGAAGAAGCGCTACATTTATTTAAATGTTATGGATTTTTGGAACCTTCCCAAAAGTAATCTCAAAGCAAGAATGGCCTCAGAGTGTTAAATTTTCATTTTCATCTAGCTGAAGCAAATGATATATTCATCCTTGTGATTATGAAAATACTATGTCACAGCACATTGATCTTTATTTGACAGGTCAGTATTCATTTAACATTCTTAGTAAAATATATATAGGTATTTCAAGGTATGTAGTGCCTCGGGTAGATTGTCTGATCTTTCACTGAAAATTGAGTAATAATCAGCATCACGAGTTACTGACTGTGAGATATAAATTATTCTCTTATACAATTAGGTAATTGAAGACTCCCAAAATCACCTAAATGTATTTTCATAGGAAACTGGATTAGATAAATGGCACTTTCCTTCTGACAGGAATATTTTAACTGTAAATCTGAGTAAAGTAAATGAATAACTTAAAAGACTAATGTTTAATATAAGTTGCCTCTTGAAGTTTCATGTTTATTAATTCACTGAAATGAGTACTTATCAGAAAAGTATCCACATGCAAATAGAGCAGAGCCTTTTATTTTATAAATGGCTGTTTATATTAATCAGTCACTTAAGCTTTTTCCCAACTAACCCCACAACAATTTACATACGGTCAGATCTTGTAGTTCTTGAGATAAAAACACAAATGCGGAATTTGGCCATAATATTTCTTTTTGTCAGGAAAGACTCTCACATAAGCACTACCTCTTAAAGGAGGCACACAATTTGAAAAATACTATATCTATCCGATTTATACATCTTTTTTCTTTCATTAATCCATCATATCTGTCCAAAACATGCAAAAATGTAGATAAAAGGTTTTAATTCTACCCTGTATTTCTCTAGATAATCCAGTATCTGTCCAAGTGGTAAATCAGAGAATTAAGCGATCACTTCTGTTACTTAAAAAAAGAGAGTGGTGAATGCATTGCAGAGCAAGCAGAGACTGCCATTAAGGTGGCTTTCAACTGGTTAGCTCAGTAGGAGGACAAGCCCCAAAAGTTGAATAAGAGCCAGGATAAATTAAACTCTGCTCAGATCTCTGATGCCATGGCCATACATCAGATATATGCAAGTGAACAAGGTGGCTTAAAACTAGCTTAGATTTCTCCACTATGTAAACATCCTTAGAGACCATTAATTAGACTACTAAAGATGGATGGTCCTCACTTTGACTTTGAAAGAACTGTAGTTAACCCTTGGGAAGGAAGTTTTCATTTAATCTATTTTATACAGGCAGAAGTTTTCGTAGAGATCAGTGAGAAGAAAACAGCAGATATATCATATAAATGAAATACAGGAAAAGAAATATAACATATGGGATATACCAGTGAGAATGAAAACTTCAAAGTTCCTTCTCACAGCATTCTACATGAATAGGGGTTCACTTAAAAAAGAGAGTATTGCTTTAAAAGTGATAGAAATGGCTACTTGACTTTCCAAATAATTTCTTGTCTAACATATGTCTTAAAAACATTAATGACACATTTAAGTTTGGGTAAAACATTAAGAGTTACTATAATTAAATATAAAAAGACTATTTTCTGCTTAGAAATAAACATAAAGTTAGAAATTTGAGGAATTTTAAATACTTGTTTCCAAACAATTTTATTTTCCAGTTAACTGAGGTATTATGAGAAACAACAAATTACAGAAGCCTCTACTTTCCATACACAGTTGCAATTTATCAAATGCCTACATATGGAGGCATAATACTTGGCCTTTCATGTATTGCTATATAACAACCATTTTCTCCGAGCAGATGAAGATATAATGAGATATACCATATGTATAAGTAACTTATGTCTGTAATAGTCTATGAATTAGAGTGATTTTCATAATTGTCCATATTTTTTTGTCCACACTGAAAGACTTAGCAATATTATATACTAGTCCTCCTGAATTAGAGACAAAAGCATGCCAGGCACACAAGGCATGGTCTTCAAATCATGATTTCTCTGCAATTTACATTTCCCTGGTTTTAGGACATACCAGGAACAGCAGTGGTTTTCCCCTATTTATTGTAGTGATACAAATGAGATTAAGAATTCGTATACATTCCTATCATAAGACTCCAAAATCTAAATCTAGCAAGTTCCCTGCTATCTAATTATTTAGGTGTATACTGTGAGTAAACAGTATTTGTGCATTTTCTTTAAATTATTTCAGAGAAGTGCTAAGGAGTGCAGTTTCCTGAATTACCATGCTAGGTTGTACCTGGACTGCTTTTAAGTATTGTGAGCCATTCAGCAGTACTGCCTTGCAACTCTCACAATACATTTATTGTCTCATTAAATATTTTTTACATTTCAAATGCTGTATCTTACTTAGACACCAGAGGCCAGCAGGATTGCAGGCTATGAATGATTTAGGCCTGGAGTCCTTTTTGCAAGTATTTCTGGCCATAATTCTTTCATGCTTAAGTTCCTGGCACTATTCAGGTCTAACAGTGTCTGCCTTACCTTCGCTCTTCCAACCTGACTGTGACAATCCAAAGCCCATTTTCTATTAAAGTAACTTTTCTCATTGTATTATTTATGGAAATCTAATACGAACGTCACGTGGAGCCAGCCTGCACAGGAAACCCACAGTGATTTCACCTAAGAATTTTGATCTAAGTCGTATTTTCAAGGAAGCAGAAGTGATGAAGAAATGTAACTTACCTTGTGATCCAGGGATCTTCCTTCACTGCTCCTCTACTATTTCTGGCACTATCTTTCCTCTGCCTCAGTCAGAAAATTTCGATTCCATTTCCAAGGGAACCATCTTTCCCATTAATACTTTATCATCCATTGTGTGTGCCCCAGTGATAAAATTTTCCAAATTATGTTTGTCTACTGTATGCAAATTCTGTTTAACCCTATTTACTGACATCCTTTTCTTCCACATTCATTTGCTCTATAGACCCACTTGTTTCAATGTTCTCCTAACCGTCCCTGATGCACAAAGCTTCAAAGCAATATGGGTAAACAATACTTAGCTCTCTTCCTGCTTGTTCTTGCTTTAACTTATTCCTTGTAAGTTGAACAATGTCAAAAGATCTGTAGGGTAACATGTTGCCTGCCTGCCATGAGCCAGAGCTGACTGCTTCACTGGCCTTTTCCTCAGATTAAATGTTAAGAACGTGGCTCAGAATTTTCTTTTATGTCTTCACTTTCTGACTGAGAACTTCAATCCTGTCTACTTTCTTTGGGAATTACAATACAAATAATTTAAAAACCCTAAAAATAGAACAATTTACAAATACAGGTCTTCCTTCCAACATGTTTTCCTACTATTTGGTCACAGTTTTATAAATTAATATTGCCTCCAATAGGCAACTAGCATAAGGTAGAAAAATAAGTCATATTAACTGGAAAAAGCCCCCCCTCCTTTTTTTTTTTCCCCCTCTCCTATGCATACTGCTTATGGAAACAGCAATGAAAAGAATAGAACATTTTCTTAGACTTTCCAAAGTACCAGCCTGTGAAACA
>RSEF01000005.1:46647867-46679559 GCA_003993805.1 Himantopus leucocephalus | reverse complement strand
GTCCCTTCCAACCTTAACAATTCTATGATTCTATGATTGTATACATCTTCATAGGACCAAGAAACATTAAAAGGGGTGAGGGGGAAGGGAGGAAAAATCAACAGTTCCATCAACATAACAATTTCTCCTAAGATTTTCTTTAATATATGACATCATTCATTCGTGAGCGTGATTTAGTCCATGTCCATGTTCTACTGATTGCCCTACTTTCCCCAAGTTTTCAATGAATCTACAATGCCAACAAACTTTAAATAAAGCATTCTACTTTCCCCAAGTTTTCAATGAATCTACAATGCCAACAAACTTTAAATAAAGCATTCTACTTTCCCCATCTTACATGTTAGGTCTCTGGCACTTACTAAAAAAGCACAGATGTAAGAGGATTTTTTTACTTACTTCTCTGCAATCTGTCTAAATAGGAATCTCTTTGTCCACACAATTTTTCATTGTTTCACTTTGGCTTTTGCCAACTTCTCTCTTCTGCTGTATTTGAGGATGACACCTTGAACCAAAATAAACGTGTACTTTTCTTCATTGTTATTCCCTGCAATAATACTGGCCAACAAACGCTTCCTAGACCATCAGGAACCATTGGCAGCACCAGCCTCAGCAAACAAGGCAACCAGATCAGAGACTCCATACCAATCTGGTCACCAAAGGTGTACGACAGTTGTTCCTGGTTGTGGCTGGACATATGCCACCATGTTGGATTTTCCTGAAGTTTCAGAAGGTTAAACCAATTTAACCTGAATGACCCTAAAGACTATCAGGAATGCTTCATGATTCCCAATTAAAGCTGCAGTAGCAGGTAATAGTTCCTTTAACATCTCAAACGCCTCCCACAATCAAGACACGAGACTATGAAAGAGTTCACATGAAACTAGGAGGCTGTATATGGTATCTTATTACACTGCAAGGCCATGCAGATCTTAAAACATACAACATCATATGCACTAAATAAGCAGCAAATGTATATATGTGCCTCTGTAGGCTACATTATATGTTCAGTTCAGCAAGATAACATTTCAATTCATGCCAGTGAAAAAATCCTAATCATGTTTCATAAACAGATTAAAAACTTTTTGTTAATTTTCATGGGATTGTCACCAGATTTCTTGACATTATTAATTGAGCTCTGGATTTAAATTAGCATTTGTTGCTACCAAAAACTATATTAACTTAAGAACAGAAATAAATTATTTCCAACTTCTGTGTAGCTACTCAGGTTACCCCTGAAAGTTAAAGTATAAAACAATATAAAAGATGAAAATGTCCAAACTATTACAAGTCATTACTATGGAGAACAGTTAACATGCAAGAACAGTATTTTCCAAACCCATTAAATTCTAACTACTGATACTGCTCGGGGGAAATCAATGATCTCTGAACACCAATATTAGTCACTTGACTTCAGAAGCTATAGTCACTAAAATTCATACCCTCCTCAGTTATCTTTAGGCATATATGTGAGGTACGGACATTGTTAATTTTCTTCTACAGGAAGTACATTAGCAAATTCAAAAGGAAATTCACTACCAGAAAGGGTCAACTATGAAAACCTTCCAGTCCCAAACAGTCAGGATTTTAAAAGTATGAAAACCAGAGAGAATGAGTCTGTAAAACAGAATGGCTGTGCTATATACATATATGAAAATATGCATAAGACACATTTACTAAAATCAATCTTCAGAAAAAAGAACAACACTAAGGTGAGGGCCGGAGAACAAATTAGCTAATTACAGTCTTGTTAATTAAATGCATCAGTGACTCCTTACTGACCTTGTTTTAAATAGATGACTCCAGACAAGACTCCATTTGAACTGTTTATCAAGCACAGTTTGTCAGCATGAAAAAGTTAGGCTGAAGCATTTATTAACCTTCTAACATAAGAAGCCAGGAGGAAAAGAGTAAATAGTTGATATAATTCCTTCAAATAAAACTTGACATGTCCTTTAAAATTACACTAAGGTGTTTAATTTTTTTCAGAATTATTATTTTTCACTATAGAATCAATAAAAGGAAAAATTTATTAGGTCCTTAAATTGGAATAACACTCATGCTCAAAAATTCTAGTCACAGCATATTATGTATATTTATGCATAACCAGAAGACAATGCCACTATATATTTATATTCACTAAATTAGGTAAAGAATTAACATTGCATTTGGCATTGTAGTGCATATACCATATTAATGTTACTCATGGGAGAAAACCCCAGCAGATAAAGACCAATAGAGGGAAGAAGAGAATTTGCTGCCAAGTTTGCAATGTAGATGTGTAAGACAAACAGCTTAGTATTTATTAGATGAAGCGAGAGACACTGTCAGTTACAACAGAGAAGATGAATCAAAACTATCTGTCAAGAAAACAAGGGCTGTTCATTCGTTCATTTCCTAAAAATATTTGATTCCAAAAGAGATTACCAAAACTAGAAGTTTATAATCAGGGAACAAAGACACACACAAAAAACGCAGTAGACAAGCTGAGTAGGAATATACCAAAAAAAAAAAAAAAAAGAATCCTTAATACAAGATAGTTATAACAGGATCATTATTTTTGCTTTGCTAAATGTACTTACCAGTTAAATTACAGACATCATTGATATTTCTCAACAGTTAAGTTGCATTCTAAGTACGGAATTTGGCTTACTTTCAGCAAAGACTCATAACTAGCTTGGAGAATAAGACTTCAAACCATGAAGGACTTGCAATAATTTCTTTACCTGCTTCTGCAGGCTATTTGGCAATATGGAATGATGGGTTACCCTGATCAGAAGACCCTAATTTGTTTCCCTATGCTTTTTTGAGTGTAAGAAATATGACCTCTGCGTGAGTCTGAGCAACCCCAGGAATGTACTCTACTGCTTGCAAAGTGAACATGTATTCTGAAGCCTTCTACTTACATCATTCTAATAATAGGATTTCAATAGTCAGTCAATCAAGTAATTGATTGAAACATCAGAACCCAGCAAAAGTTTGGTTTTGTTGAAATTGGTTTGCAGTTCCCAAACCAATTCTTTCATAATTCCTATAAGATTCAAATGTTTAATCAAACTCTGTAAAGAAAGCACTTTAACTGGTATAAGAGACTCCACCATGGATAAAAACCACAACCCTATCTAACTAGGAAGTCTTGGTGAATTACAGATTGTTAGCAGAAATTTGGAACTGGGGAAGGAAAAGAGAAGAGGAATCTCTGCTTCTGAGCTAACCAACAGCCTGGACATCAGCAACGTGCTTTAAAGCTCTAAAGCCTATTGGTACTTGATTATTAATTTGAGGAAAACATCCTGAAAGGGAAACAACCATGATCTAAATTGTTGAATGATTTCTCAGACATTTAGTGTTTGTTAAACACATTAAGTATTGGGAGTAGATTGAATACACCTGTGATACTCATACAGCATATACATGGCATTTCCCGTATCAAGATGGAAAGATTATGTCATGCCAAGTAGTCCTAACAAAGGACAGAGAGCATTGGTGTACATCAGATTTTGACAAATGGCTCTTCTGCTCATATCGTCTTGTTACTACCCGTCTGGATCCAAATATAAATAATAATGAGAAGAGGTCACATCAGGTTACTCAGATGCCATATCATGTAATGACAGAATTGGAAACTTAAACCTTCAACAGTGTTGACTAGGCTGTGAAAATAAATAAATAAACAGAATTGATTTAGAAGAGCCTATGCTCAATGCAATTACAGCTGTTGTACAATTCTAGGATGCAGAACCTGGACAGGGACAGTTCCTGGTTGAAATGGAACTGTGAGTTTCATATGGGAAATTTATAGTTTGAATTATTGAAAAGTTTCTAAAAAGTATGACATGATTCCTAGGAAAAAGAATGTTGTTCTCCATAAACATGTGAATAACAGCAGCATATCTGACAAATAAACAATTTCCTCCCCCATTACCTGCTTATCACAGTGGGCATCATCAGATGTTCCAAATAAAGAATATTTACAGAACACTTTACTCACTAACAAGTTTTTTGCCTGTTCCTAGTTAGTACCCGACATAGACAAATAAAGACAGACTGGAAAAAATAGCTGTGAATTCATAGGTATGGGGTGGGATGGGATGAAAGACTTAGAAATAATAGGACTTTAACAGTCTAGAAACCAAAGACCAATGGGGTGAGAAATTACCATGAAAGATCTTTTTTGCAAAGAAAAAGAGAATTTAGTGTGAATCAGTTACCTTTCCTACAACTGCTATAGTACACAAACAGAGAGTAAAGAAATCTGAAGCCACGATTTCTGGTCATGTTTGAAAGAAGGAAGTCTAGAGTGGGGCAATTAAGGCCTTTTCACAGAAAGCTCTTTTCAAACAAAATAATAACACAAGAGGGTATGTTTTTCCAGAATATGTGGCAGGTAAGTACTGCGAGTGCTCAAGGATGATATTAACAAAGGATCCTAAATGGCCAGCATTTTATTTGGAGTATCTAAAATTTGTTCACAATGACAGGAAATGGAATCGTCTTGACTTTACTGAATCAATGGATTGAATAGAGCTTTCTCTGTATCAACTGCCTGGGAATTATGCTGAAGTTCTCCATGAAAGCCACATATGCTCTTTCTTACATTTAGAAGCACTCTTCTTGTAAGAGAAAAAGAAAGGAAAGGCATATAGACCACAGATTCTCAGGAAGAGTTCATTAAAAGAACTGGTTATGAAGTTAACAAAATCTGTTGATTTAAATTACCAGCAATTCAACACTTAGAAATTTTACCCAGAGCACATCAGTGAAGCACTCTCAATCACTCTTTTAGCTATATTGTTCCATCACCAAATAGTCACACTAGACAATATTTGTTGGGAGAAAAAAGCACCATTTATTGCTATCTTTTTGGCACAGGACATGTATTACCTAACATAGCCTCAGGCCTGATATGGACTACTGACCCAACTCTATCTAATGCAGAAGAATCTTTCGCTTTGGCACACTGACTTCTTTTTTACCATTCCAGTTTGTGCTCTATGACAGGTGCATATGTTTCTGAGTCTAAACTTGATTTTCCAAAAACTTTAAGGACAGTCAGTTCCATATCTCTGTCTAACTGAGATACGTGCCACAGGTCTTAAAACTGTGGAGGTGTTGCCTTTTCAAAATGCAACCTCAGCACCCAGAGAAACATAGCTCGTTTCTCTAAGATGAAGAGAAGACCTCAGGTTCTGGAATCTACTATTTGCTCAGTGGTAACTCACAAGATCTTTGGGAAAGAAACAGGATTTTGCCTAGTATTTGTTTATCGCCTAGTGCAATGTGTGACCCTAGTCCTTAGCTAAGTCTCTCAAATGCTACTGAATATCCTGTGACTTCTGAGGTTCTTGTGCTGTAACAGAAAACACAGAAGCATAGAATCATACAAAACCCTGGGCTGGACAGGACCTCTGGAGATCACCTGGTTACATTGAAAGTAGGACCTTGGATTAGGTTACCCAGGGTTCTCTCAAGCTGAGCACTGAATATTTCCAGGAAGGGAGATTCCACCACTTCTTTGGGTAATCTATTCCAATGTTAATTCTCCCCAATAATGACGCTTTTTTTCTCATATTCAGACAGAATTTCTGTCTGTGGTATGCTGGGGCCTTTTTTATGATCGTATGAATTTGTGTACTGAAGACTCCTCTTCTGTAGCATCATCTGTGTACCAAAACACAAGATGCAGCACATGCTCAAGGGTATCTGTAATCTTATTTTTTCTAGGATTCCATGATTAAAAGGGAATCTTCTCTTGTCATCAAACTTATTTTAAGAGAATTTGCACAATGTACAAAAGTTTTGGAGAAAAAATTCAGTGGACAAATTTTAAAAATTCAGAAAACAGATTATTAAATCTTTCAGGATTTATGGCATTATGCTTGTCAAACTTCTGAGGGAAATATTACAACAAAATAATACAATAGCTATAAATCATATCAAACAAATAATTCTGTGAATAGTTGAACTAATGATTCCTGATTTCCTTTAGATTTGCATCTTATGATTGACTGACTTTAGAGTTTATGATGAAATCTTTGTCTGAAGGTTCTCCGCAGTTGGGCCTATGATGTTGAGCCAGTGGGCTCACATAACAGCCCTTTCCTCTGTTGGGAGCACTTACAGCATGTCTCTTCTTCTTTGTTGACCTATTTTTATGAAATTTGCAGAAATCCAATTATTTATTTGATCTCAGCTCTTTGTGATATTTTGCTGAGCCTGTAAGTTCCAAAGGTATCAGTGAGAGGACACCCATTACCCTACAAGCCTTATACGAAGTCAGTTAAAAAACTCACAGAAATTCTTGTAAAGCTGATACACAAATACTTATAAACTTTGTCAAATTCAGAAATATAAGGATTGCTAAGAGCACATACATCATTTAAATGCTACTAATAATATTTTATCTTTAAACAAAATCCTAAAGATGAAGTAAAGAGACACTGTGCAGTATCATAAACAGTAAATGCTGCCAATTAACTTGAGAGCATTTATTAAATCAAGTAATAACTTAGTCTGTCATGTTAAAAACAAGCGCTGTCACCAGGTATTTCTTTAAACTAGCTATTAAGTTTTGTTATGTGGATGTAATATTACAATATCCTCTTTTCAATTGTGTTTCAATTCTGATGCTGACTAGTTTTCTCAAAATGCAGCAGAGATTGTAAGAAAAAATGACAAAAACTAAACCCAAAGAAAACTGGCTAACAATTTGACAGAAGGTTGTTCCTTTATTATGTCGTAGACTGGCTCATATTTATTTTTGTCAGTTTTTTTTACTATAAAGGGAACCTGGACTTTGCAAACACTTCTTTGCTACTGCAAAGACTTGTGGTATTTCTATTATCTACTATTCATACTATAGTATTCTGTTATATTCAATGCAGTTTTTGCCCCAGTCTTTAATAACAGTAATAGACTTTGGGCTTCCCAGTCCCCGAGCTGGAGGACCACAAGTGTGGAAACAGTGACTTTCCATTTGTGGACACTGAAATTGTAAGGGACCAGCTGTATCAGCTGAATGGTCACAAGTCCATGGGGCCTCATGGGATTCATCCCAGAGTTCTGAAGGAGCTAGCGGATGTTATGGCAGGACCCCTCTCTACCATCTACCAAAATTCTTGGGAGTCTGGGGGGGTCTCAGTTGAATGGAAGCTAGCCGATGTTATTCCAACATACAAAAAGGGTATGAGGGAAGACCAAGGGAACTACAGACCTGTTAGTGTAATNGGAACTACAGACCTGTTACTGTAATCTCAGTTCCTGGAAAAATTATGGAGAAGATTATACTGGGTACTATTGAAAGGCACTTAAAAAATAATGCATTCATCAGGCACGGTCAACATGGGAAAGTCCTGTTCACCTAATTTGCTAGCCCTCTATGATAACGTCACTCGCCTAGTGGATGAAGGGAAGGCGGTGGATGTAGTTTTTCTGAACTTTAGTAAGGCTTTTGATCCTGCCCCTCACAGCAACCTTCTAGACAAGTTGTCCACCTGTGGGATGAGTGGGTTTATGGCGCATTGGGTGAAGAACTGGCTAAAAGGCAGAGCTCAAAGGGTTGTAGTGAACGGGGCTACATCTGACTGATGACTGGTCACCAGTGATGTTCCCCAGGGTTCAATTCTAAGGCCAGTTCTGTTCAATATATTTATCAATGATCTGGATGCAGGAGTTGAATGCACCATTAGCAAGTTTGCTGATGATACCAAACTGGGAAGTGTTGTTGACTTCTTCAGGGACAGGATGCCTTGCAGAGGGACCTAGATAGATTGGAACATTGGGCTATGACTAATGGGATGAAGTTTAACAAGTCCAAATGCCAGATTCTGCACATAGGACAGAGTAACATCAGGCACAAGCATAAATTGGGTGAGGAGCAGCTGGAGAGCAGCCTTGCAGAAAGGGATCTGGGGGTGCTGGTCAGCAGCAGGCTCGATATGAGTGAGCAGTGTGCCCTGGCAGTCAAGAGGGCAAACCATATTCTGGGGTGTATCAAACACAGCATAACGAGCTGGTCAAAAGAGGGGATTATCCTGCTGTATTCAGCATTGGTGCGGCCTCACCTTCAACACTGTGTGCAGTTCTGGGCCCCACAGTTTAAGAAAGATGTGAAGGTCCTTGAACACATCCGGAGGAGGGCAACAAAGCTGGTGAAAGGGCTGGAAGGAATGTCCTGTAAGGAGCAGCTAAGGACTTTGGGCTCGTCTAGTTTGGAGAAAAGGAGGCTGAGGGGTGGCCTCATAGCTCTCTACTGCTTCCTGAGGAGGTGAAGTGGAGCAGGAGGTGCTGAGCACTTCTCGATGGTATCCACTAACAGGACATGTGGGAACGGTTCAAAGCTGCACCAGGGGAGGTTTAGACTGGACATTAAGAAGCGTTTCTTTACCAAGAGGGTGCTCAAACACTGCAACAGGATTTCTAGAGAGGTGGTTGATGCTCCAAGCCTGTCAGTGTTTAAGAGGCATTTGGACAATGCCCTTAACAACACGTCTTAACTTTTGGTCAGACCTGAATTGGTCAGGCAGTTGGACTAGATGATTGTTGTAGGTCCCTTCCAACTGAAATAGTCTAGTCTAGTCTAGTCTAGTCTAGTCTATGCTATGCTATGCTATGCTATTCCATTCCATTCCAATTTTAGTCATTAAAGTAAAAAAAATCCAAACATATCTGAACATATTTTCAGTCTATCTACAGATTACACTTCAAATAAAAGATGCAGTTTATTTTGCTAAAAATCTTTTATTCTTAACACTGGAGAAAAATCTACTTTTAATAAAATGTATCCTCTGAAAGAGCTTAAGGAACATTTTCCCCGTCAGGGTAGAGGTTCAGCTTTGGATGAAAATGAACAAGAATTGTTGTCATCTAATGGCTGTTTAGTAGTTTATTTGAAATGAGTTTGGTGGGGTCAGTCCTTTTCCCAGTTTCTATCATCCAATGCAATTAAAAAATAATCAGCATCTGTGTAGGTAGTCCCCGTAAAGAGATCACCAAACTGAATAAATATAAGCTACTGCTAAAAGAACTGATTCACATTTGAGGCATCTTGGCAGGTGAGAAAAAGGATATCTGAGCTGCTATTATCCCAGATGTTATTCATAATAAAAAAACCTAATCTTTGATGTCGTGAATTTGGTCTATTTTACAGCTGCCACATTCTAATATTTTTAATTATATGTCACAGTTTTATCCCATCTGAAAGAAACTGTCTTTAAAAGAGAGCCCCAAGCATATGACCAGCTAAGCACCTATTGTGCCATTAACACATTTTAATAAGTTATATTACCATGGATGTATTATAGTAACTGACCACGTGCATATACCTACTCCATGGCAATGCAAAATAAAATGGATTCATGTGAACTAAGAATGGTTCATGTTAAAACAATTTACTCTGCACTTCAAGGACCAATGAAAGACGGTCAGTATGAATGGCAGGAGTGGTAACTAAGAGGCATGAACCACTGACTTATTTGAACTTCCTAACATAATTGCAAATTCTTGTTTAGACATGTCCTCAAAAATAGAAAAAGCACAAATTTTTAATTTAAATATGAACTTGATTAAATTACTAACATAAAAAAATATTTTAAGATTTGTTTCAAGTAGTATTTTTCCCAAATTAGAAAAAAGTACATTGAACTATTTAGAAGGAATGAGCGTGTAAATGTGCGGCATATTGTATAACACTCACATGCTAGGTTTTGCTCTCAAACTTGCAAAAATTCATGTGTGCTTATGTCAATTGTTTTAGCAGTCCCTTTCTCTTTAGACCAAGTGATACACAAAAAAGTTCAAAATTTTAAATTAATTTTCTGTAGGATTGAGGAAATAGACAGACCTGGGTCATATCTGCTGTAAATTCTATTTAAAATTTTTGTTAGGATGATTTGGTGTCAGATTTATTTATAATGAAAGCTCCATGCTTTCACTAGATGTGTAATAGATGCATAACGGCTTATTGCTCCATAGGAACCGTATGCCCAGTTCCTGCAGGATTTAGCTAGTGATGTCTTTTAGTGTTAGAATAAAGGAATAATTTGAATTTACAGTACTGTACTAGGTCTGGCTGGGACGGAGTTAAATTTCTTCACAGTAGCACGAACGGTGCTGGGTTTTGGTTCTGTGGCTAGAACAACAGTGTTGATAACACACCAGCCTTTTGGCTGCTGCTGAGCAGTCCTTGCACAGCCTTCAGGCTTTCTTTTTCCCACTGTGCCCCCTAGTGAGTAAGCTGGAAGTAGCCAAGAAGTGAGGAGGGGACACAGCTGGGACAGCTAACCCAAATTGACCAAAGGGATGTTCCATACCCTATGAAATTTGTTGCTCATGCTGTAAAGAGACTTATGATATCACCTATTGTTGCAATAAAAGAAAGGCTGAAAGAGTTGAGGCCATTCAGCCTGGAGAAGAAGAGAAGGTTCCAGGGAGACCTTTTTGCAGCCTTGCAATATACGGAGGGGGCTTGTAAGAAAGATGGAGAGAGACTTTCCACCAAGGCCTGTAGCAATAGGACAGGGGCAGTAGTTTTAAAATTAAAGAGGGTAGACTTAGATTGGCTATAAGGAAGAAATTTTTTACAGTGAAGGTGGTGAGACACTGGACAGGTTGCTCGGAGAAGTTGTGGATGCCCCATCATTGGAAGTGTTCAAGGTCAGGTTGGACAGTGCTTTCAACAACTTGATCTAGTGAAAAATGTCCCTGCCCATGGCAGGGAGGTTGGACTAGATGATCTTTAAAGGTCCCTTCCAACCCAAATTTTGTATGATTCTACGACATGATGCTCAGCAATAAAAGCTTGGGGAAAGCAAGAGGAAGGAGGGAATGTTTGTGGTTACGGTGTTTATCTTCCCAAGTAACCATGAGGTGTGCTGCTTTCCAGAAAGTGGCTAAACATCTGCTTGCTGACGAGCAGTAGTGAATAAATTCCGTATCCTGCTTTGCTTGCATGCGCAGCTTTGCTTCACTCATTAAAGTGTCCTTATCACAACCAATGAATTTTCTTGCTCTTGCTCTTCTGATTCTCTCCTCCATCCCACTGTGGGGGAAGTTAGTCAGTGACTGGGTGGGTGCTTAATTTCCGGCAGGGGTCAACCCACAAGTAGCAAAGTATGTTGTTAAGTAATTGGATTACAAAATTGTAATAGAGTTATAGATAGGAAAAACAAACCAAGAACCATTATTAATATTACCCAAAAGATACATTTCTCTTTAGGTGTTAACTCAGGATTCTCTATAAAATGTTTTCTCACAAAGTATCACCCCACTTAGGCAGAACCTGGAACACATACAGCCTTAATTGTGTATCGGTTCCCTGTGCAATGAATCATGAAATAGGTACTGCCTTAAAAAGAAGAACTTGTATTAGGGTACAGCTTCTCAATATAAAAATCATTCAATTTGACTCTTGTTGCCCTGAACACCCTTACTGCTTTTTTAGATTAATTATGAGGATCTCCTTTCTTTTTCCCAGTTCCTCTCATTTCTTATCTCACAAGGGTGAAACAGAGTGGGTGCTGTAAAACAGCTGTTGGATTTTTGTTCACCTCACAAATGCCAGCTAAGTACAGGTAGGAGAACCCTTCTGTCTTCCTGGAGTGAGATACTGGTTACAGAAAATTAGTCTTAACTCCAGTCCCTGATAGGAGATGGTAAATAAAGATGCTGAGCCAGGTCCTTTACACTTTGATGTTCAGTCTAGTTTACCATCTTCTTTTACCAGTTTCAGGGCAATGGTATATTATTTGCGGGCATGGGACAAGCTTTTAACTCATGATTTGGAAAAAAAAAAAAAAAGTACATAACTGATACACATGGGTAGACAAAAAATGGATCTTTTCTATTAGAGATGGTTCTCAAGAGATAAGGAAAAAGACTTGTATAGGTGAAGAAGTGTGATAATATGAAAGGCTGCAAGACAGTTGCTTAAGAAACAAGAACAACAAAGGAATAAACTACTGCAGGCATCACCAGAGCTAGAATGACATTGTACTGTGTACTATGTTTCCATGGCAACTAGCCATAGGAAGATGAATGTCTCATATTCACTGTGCTCTGCAGTACATGTCTATAAATCAAACTTGCATAAAAGAGCATAAGATTTCTTCCATGGGGTGGCTCTGAAAACCAGGTTATTTTCTCATTACTAGGTAATTACACGAAAGAAATACGAGACAATTAGGTCATTTTTGTATGGAAAGTACCAACATACACAAAAGTACTAATATACCTCTAGTGTGTGATCCTATCAATCTAAAGGCACAGCAGCATAAAATGCAGATCATGAATGCCTTCTTTTCTTCCTTAAGATCTGATTTATGCTTGCTAGCTTTAAAAACTGTATGAGACTTTTCTGTCCACTTTTGGTTTGTGAGACATTTTTCATCATTTATAGGTTCACTCACATTCACATGTGATTGGTTTTCAGCTTACCTCAGTTACTATTTCCATTATCATGGTCTAAGGATTTAGCATACAAATGACCTATTTCTTTCTAAACAAATGGCACAGCTAAGACAAATATTTTCTCAGCAGCAGTAATTAATAATATTCTATAATTTGAATATGACATATTCACAACAAAAAAGGAAAACAGTACTTGAAATATTTTTTTTTAAGAATTTGAATCCCACGTTAAAAGACAACATGTTTACTTACAGCCATTTATTACAAATTATTATTGCAAAGGACTTGTCACATTTCATATCCATGTAGCTACGTGCAGAACAACAGTGTTTTTATAAAGAAATATTTGTGTGCGCTACCCATTAAAAAGAGCCCCATCATGAAAGAACATATCATCACACCATTTACCTTAGCAGGTACTTCTGCAACTCCTGTGTCTAGAATGCTGAGTTTTTATGGTACAGTGGCATTTTAATCAGATGCACACCAGGTGCATCATAAGCACTTGAGCATTTTGTTCAATACAACTGCAATATTAGCTCAGAAACAATAAATGTTACACTACTGTTCAGGCAAGATTACAATCAGTTAATACAATCAAATATAAACTGAAAACTCACCCACATTTTGCAAAATTTAGCAACAGCTAAGTGTAGTATATTACTGACATTTGTAAGAAAATAATCCCTTAGGAGAAAGAATGTTTACATTAAATATTATTTTATCAGTATGAGATGAAAATATATTTATGTTTGGTCCTATTCCCATGGAATTAAGAAAAAAATTCCAAACCACTCACTTACTATACTTAGAAACACTGCTGAATGAGGTGTCTTTTTTATTTTGCAAAGTAGAGCATTTAACACCACCCCATCCTGAAGCTCTACTAGCAATTCAAATTAAGTCACTACACCTTTATACATTTATAAAAGAATATATGTTAAAGTAAAGCAGGGATATCAACTGTATGTTTCATAGCCCTGTATTCCAGTAAATACAGTGGAGCCATTGCTAGTAACAGACCACAAACTCTGTACGGAGTTTGCAAGGTCTGAACACTGAGGCTTGTCAGACTTTGAATTTGCTTGACCTGCCTGGAGCTTTTACTCGCTTCATCTATAACAGCAGTGCTTTTAAGGACCAGGTGGTTATGCCTAGTTTGTTCTTCTTATCTTTACAGAGTATAAATATAGCTTTATATAGACAGTAGTAACAAGAATTTCTTCTACATTAAATGAAATATTTATGAGTTTAAGATAATGATGTAGAGAAATACAGTCGTGGCATGATAGCAGAGGCCTTCAGATGTAAAGACACAGCACACACAATAGAGGACAAGCATGGGATGTTAAGACCCAGGCCACAGGCTAACTCTGGAGGACCGAGACTATAAACAACCCCTGATTGGTAAGTTAAGGAAATGCAGACATCGGAGCTGGACAAAAGTGCTTTTATGGATGACAGAGAGAGCAATAAACAAATATCTAAAAAATGTCATATGTGCTATATAAAGTAAATTTGGATTCAATGTGGGCTTACAAATCAATGAAGAATGAGGAAGGTGTAAACTGTGTTGGAAAATATGTAAAAATGACCCAAAGTGGATGCTCTAGTGAGAGAGAGGAAAACATCAATACAAATGTCATCCTCCTCCTGGTGAAGAAGTCAGGATAATGGCAATTCACCCTACCATGCCTGCCTTTAACCTGTCAACCTCAGGACCAAGAGGGACCGTAGAAGACTGAGAATAACAACAGAAAAAAAGATGTTCAGAGGTGTGAAACATATTTAACTGCATTTAGACTTTTTGTAGCATAGTATTCTTTCTTTTATTTTTCTTTCTTTTTTTGGCAATTATTAAATCTGTACTAATAGTAATTCTTTGATTAGACTGCTAAGATTTCTGTGCAGTAACAATAAATTTTGGTTCTATGTATCAGGTGTGTCTCCTTTGTAGGCCTAACAAGATTTTGAGCATAACAGCTGTTGTACAGGTAGGTTATACAAAGAATCCATTATTCTTTAGCTTATTACTCTATCATATTAAACATTTTAAGGCTATTTTAATATTAATAAAATATATGAATGAGAAATACATAATTCCATTTTCAAGCCTCAAGCTTGTTAAAATCAATTCAACCTGTATGGATGCCTCATTATGAGCATTTTGCACAACTACAAATCAAGTCTACTCAATCTGAAAGCTAAACTACTTCAGTGTGGTCCTTCATTCTTAATGCAAATCAGTTACTGATATTCTCCCTTCCTTGTGTTCTTCATAGCTTGAATACCCTTGTTCATTTTTATTTCATTTTTATTTCTAAGAATATGTTGAGAATTACACTCTATAGCAGAAAATAATTCCCTGCTCTGTGTGGTAAGTAGACAACCTAAGTATTATGTATGTGCCTTTAACTTTTTTTCCTACTTCCCTTTCCTTTTAGCCCTTGTGACACTAACAACAGACTTAGCTTATTCTGTAACATTTTACTTAATTTAAAGTATATGAAAATAATACATGCAACCTTCCAAATTAAAGGAACCCACCAGTACCTGACATGGTTTGGAAATAGCATTTCCACCAAAGTGAAAATGTTATAAATAAGTATAAAAACTCCTTTTCATATAACAATTTCACAAAGCTCTGAAATACAGCAATTACGCTTTTTTTTCCTTGTCTCAATATGTTGCTATGTTTTACTTAAGATTTGGAATACTCTTTTGAGTTGAATCTCCCAGTCTTCCCCACTGATTGTACTATGGTTAACATCACAGAGTGATCACAGTATACAAACTGCATTCCTTCCAGATGAAATTAAACTGAAAGTTCTGCAGCCGGCACGCACTCAAAGCACTCCAACTTCCAGGGATCATCCAGTCTGTTGACCAAACTAGAATTAGTCCAAGTAACTGCCCCAAAGAATGTCACACGGATACTGGGTCCCCAGCATAAACCTTTTGCTCTACAGACTTGATCCCTATGTGCTCTATTGATTGCTAACACAGACATAATTTTAGAACTCACACTTGATCGGAGTCATCAAACCAGAGATGCTAACCATCTTATATGTATAGGTATTGTAAATTATTTTACTTAACACAAAATACATATTTTAAAACTATGTTTGGTCCCAAAACTTAATTCTGATCTCTGTATTAAAAAGAGGGAAGAACAAGAAACATATCTACAAATATGAAATTATATACGCTGTTTGTTTTAGCAATCCATTGTAACATGGACTTTGTGCCACAAGTACACTGAAGCTTCTGACAAATTTCTATGTCCAAAATATTTCCTCTGGCTTTCTTTTCATACAGTCTTAATCCAATTGTACAGCTCAGTTTAGGACAAAAGTCCTATCCCTGTTTCCCTACATAAAGTTCAACATGCCCACCAAGAGCCAAAAGAAATATCCAAAAAGGATGTGTACCTAAAAGAGGATTTAGAAGGACTCTAATTTCACATTAAAATTCTGAAGAGTTCCATACAGATTTGGCCTGTTCAATCCAAAAGAAATCTGTATTACACAATACTATTGTGCAATTTCTTTCAAGAGTAGCCAAGAAACATGCAAACTTCTTGAAAAAGAAATTTTTCTACATTTCTCTTCAGGATCCATACCTTGTTCATAAATATGCAATCACAAGTTTGATTTGCTGGACTGTGATAATGCCAGCATTAGAGCTACTGTTGATTGTGACGTCTTCTTTTCTAATTACAGTATATACCATAACATTTTGCTGAACTTTCCTTCATTTATAAATTCATCACGATTATAATTTAAATTCAAAATTGGGGAGTTTCATGGACAGAAAGACGGGCCAAAAGTTTTCAGAAGTATTTTACATTATGAAGCTAAGTGAATTTATTTGACAATTTTTCAAATGAGAAAGATAATGAAAAAATACATGTAAAAATGCAAAATAAACCAGTACGAACAGCAACTACGTATGCTTTTCTCACCTAAAAAGCATTAATATTCAAGAAAAACATTTTAATCACTGGACAGAAAAACTGGACATTAGGCCATTCATAGAAATCGTTAAAATAAACTATTTAAAAAGGATAACACCTCAAGCTATTCTACCTACATTTTCCTATTTGCTTCTTGACAATATACCAAAAATTGACAGCAAAATCACTTGGTCATCAAGAAAAATATACCATATAACTTTTCAAACCTTCTTAAAATAATTACTCTCCTCAAAATATATTACATCTTTCATGTAAAAACACAAGAGTATCATCCAAGGCCTTAGACACTCTACACTTTGATTTTGTTACTGCATGGCAGTGGCTTGAGAGATGTACAGACCAATTCCTGTTCTGCGATAATGCTTTGTACCATGACTCCGGATAACTGCAAAAAAGAGTAACAACCCAAAATCCAACTCCACCTTTTAAAGATGGTGCTCAGCAAGCTATCTGATGCCATGTCTTCAAAAGTGAAGGACTTCTCTCAATGCCTGTGTTACATCCAAACAAATCATTCACATCACAAAAAGAAAGTTTTACACTTTGCAATGCAATGTTTTCCAAAACAATTTTTCAATAATGTTTACTGGCAATTGCAGACCTAAGATCATTTTTTTATGATCTGCAAACTACTCTCAAATTTTTATCCTTCCACTTCCGAGCTAATCTCACCTTGCAAGAAATCTCACCACTACTTCCTCGTAATATACACTACAGTTTAACTGAATTTTTCAAGAGACAGCACTTGAATGCAGATTTCCCAATTACAGGATGAAAATGTAAAAGTAAATAATTTTAGGCTTCTTAAGAAACAGTACTGGCAACAAATTACTTTGTGTATCTGGTAATATATATGATTATAATTATAGCTATTATTTTATTATTTCTATTTATACGGGTTATATTAATTAATATATTATTTACACATTATTTATACTATTGAAACAGCAATGAAACACTGAAACAGCAATGTGCTGAAGCTTATCTCTTCAGTTGCATGATAGAATCTAATAACTTCAGTTAACTGAAATATATACAACAAAACCCTGCTATACAGGAATAAGAATCTCTTTATTAGTCTTACCTGAAGGCTTCAACTATGATTCCTTCAGATAACTTAGGAGAAACAGAATTGAAGGCTTTCTTGAAGTCTTCAAAAGTCAAAAATCCTCTATCTTTTAAATCAAAATTAGGCAAGAGAAAAATAATGTAAATTAAGGGTTTTTTTAAACTACTTATTACAATTATGTTTGCACATGAGCTAATCAATTTACATTTCTGAAACGATTATACACCCTTTAAGTTACTGTATTCGCAAAATATTTTAGGGTGGCTGCATTATATAGATGAACAATCTAAGAAAGATTTTATACTGACAATTCCTTTTTGCCACTGTGAACCCTGTTCAAAAGTACTGTGACTACAACATCTACAACTCCTATTTAAGTTTTAATTTTAAAAGTAGACATTTTGAATTGTAAATTTCAGATTTGTAAAACTTCAAAAACAATCTAAAATAGGCAAAATTACATTTCAAATCTATCATTTTCATTGACATCTTAGTTACTCTGAACATTGTGTTTCAAAAATTTTCTTCCATAAAAAATTTCTCCTTCACTTTAATGCTGCTGCAGACTTTATATCTGCATCTTGAATCCTCAATACTTTATATCAACTGATCAATCACTTAGGTTATGAATTCACTTCCAGATCCAACTGGAAAATAAAGCATCTCAAACAGGGCTATCAGATTGCGTGCAGCAGATCGCAAGACAAACAAAAGCACAGTGCTTGAAACAGTTAAGTCCTCTGAAATAACTCACTAAAAATAACACTTCCAAAGCTACTTTTAGTTCATGGCAAAAAGCTGAGTGGATGCTTATCTGATCATCCCAACATCTGATCTGCCATATGTTTCACTTTCCCTCTTTTTAAGGACCATAGTCCTATATCAAGTCAGGAAAAAAAGGCAAAGGATCATCTGAACGTTCATCAGCTCAGAGGGTCCCGATGAAGATTTCCTTTTTTTCAGTTTGATGATGGGAGATCTCGGCTGTCTAGCAGGAACAAAAAAGAATCACCACATCTGCTTCCCAAAAAGAACGAGAAAAAAACCTTGTTGCTTTCGTTTCCCTTCCTTGGTCTGTCATGAGAAGTAAAAAAGATCTATAGCCATCACCAGGGACAAAAATCCGTAAAATATGTGGCATAAATGAGTGGAGATATATGAGCATGAGTAACAGAAATAATGAGAGGCAGCAACAGCAAGTAGGTAGGGTGAATGGCTAGAGATTTAACAGCTGGAGGAGCCCATAGTACAACAGACAGTCCAGAGCTACCATCTAGAACGCTGCAGCCTACTGACCCTGGTTTCATTTATAGTAATACTATCATGATCTTTGTTAGTCTGGTACTGTTTTACTTAACTTTGCAGCATCCAGAACTTCTCATCTTAAGTTCTTTTTATTTCCTTCAGGTGTTCTGTTTTGCTTAATTGTTTTAGAACTAAATCAACACTCCAAATATTTAGGAGAAAAGAATTACCTTGCACATCAAAAGCTGTAAATATTTGCCTTGTTTCATTATATAACTGTGCAGCCTTTGCGCTCATGAGATTTAAAAACTTCTCAAATAACAGACCTAGAAAAACGTAAAATATAAATAAATCTCCCTGCAAAAAGTCAGGGGTTTTTTTTCTCCTTAAAAATATGTACAACTGTGGTCTAAAAATTATGAATAATTTTTAATTATATAAATAAACACAAAAATAAAACTGAAATAATAGTCTTCAAAGATAGATCATGATCATGTGAACATTTCATTATCATTTAAATTTCCTCACATATTTTCTATACTGGAGTATAAGGCTTCTGTCCACTACTTTTTTCTTCTTGTTACTTGCCATCTCATGTTTCTTTGCACTGGAGAGAAACACAGACTTTTCTAAGTCAATAGCACTTGCATGTCATGGATAAAGATCCACGCTGCATAAACAATCTATCTGGCATCATTCCCAGCAATGAGAGAACTCCGAAATAATCTATAACCTCAGATATAGATTCCTATGAAATTTGTCATAAAATTGAATGTAAAACTGGATTGGTTATTCCTCCTATATACTATATGAAAGTCTTTACTTGTACATTTATCTTATCCTTTTAATGAATTGAAAAATGAAAGAAATTGAAATGCAAACCTAGTTTGTAAGTACTTAATTGACTATTTCTTCTAAAACCATAGTAAAACACGAAAATTAGGAAACAAAAATCCACCCCTCAAAACTTCAGGCCTCCCCATGAAACATGCAAAAATCTTCATCCAAAAAATCTGCAGATACATGTGGTTTTTGGCAAAAAAATTCCACTTCAGCTCAATATTTAAACAAATACTAGTTTCTCATAACTTTCTAATATATTCTTTATGCCCATTTTAAATAATATAATTTTCTTTAGAAGGCAACATGACTGTATCCTGCAGGAATTTTCCTTTATCAAATAACATAACAAAAGCTCTGCACTTCTCTTCCTTTTGATTCATTCATATCCTATTCTTTCTGTAGTGGTTCAAAAGCACAACTCCTTCAGCTCCACCTGCTGTCTCAATAAAAATCTTAAACTCCAAGCTTACGGATTTCCGGTGTTTCTTTCTTTATTTCTTCTTGAAAAAATCATATATTAAGAACTGTTACAGTCTCAATTTCCAGGATTACAAAGACTTGCTGCTTTCAACTGCTAGGTACTGTACATGCACAATTTCTTTAATAACAGAGGTTGCCTAAACACACTGAACTTGCCTGCATGAACAGCTTTTCATTCAATTGGATAACTATGGAAGTGAAACCATAAAAAGCAATATAAGCTTTCCATCCATTTATTTTTTTCTCCTTCAGAGTAACATGTGAGCCCAGAAAATTGTAGTATACAATTTTCCTTTTACAGAATGACTCCTATAATAGAGTGCCGCCTATTCATTGATCTTGAGACTTCGCAATTTATGTGCTACTAGAACAGGCTGTAAACCTATCTCAACACACAAAAAGGTCATCTTAAAAAAAAATATTCAAGCCAATTAGGGATTAACAAATCCACAATCTATCTTTATATATTAGTTGGTTCAGACATTCATGTGTGGTTGTTCTCTTAAAAAAAATTGAGTAAAATTTTTATTCTGTATTTGTTGCCTAAACAAAAGATTTACAAGTAAGGGTGTGGTTTAATGAACACGGGTTTTGGCATCAGTGCTAGAATAAACGGAACAAGCCTCCGCAATGCCCTTCAAATGTATTGATACAAATACTTGTTGGGCAATGTGGCGAAAGGGATGAGGGAACTTATTGATAAAAGCAACCACATTTTTTTCCCATTTCATTTTTTATATGAATCATTTCTCCAATAAGACTTGCCACATGACCCCACAGATGTATGGGCATAACTGATAAAGTCAAGGACAAGAAAAAAACAAGCAGAACTATATAAATGGGAGGGTGTTAGAGAAAGAGATATTTATTGAACTGTGATGCAAGACTCCAGTATTTGCCCAAGTAAACAGTAGAACAGTATCAAAAAACTGACAGAACCTTTTTCATCACTTAATAACTTGAACAACAAAAATTACTAATTATTTTCTCTGTCACTAATCTATATAATGTTGCCATTAAGGAATGCCACTTTGAGAAGCAAGAGTAAGTTCAATCTAAATGTAACATGCAAGCACTACAAATATTACAAAACTAAATGAAATCATATGATCCTCTTTAATAGCCATGGTCAGATTATTTATAGAATCATAGAATAGAATCATAGAATCGTTCAGGTTGGAAAAGACCCTTAAGATCATCAAGCCCAACTATTAACCTGGCACTGCCAAGCTCACCACTAAATCTTGTCCCTAACTCCACATCTACCCATCTTTTAAATATCTCCAGGGATGGTAACTCAACCACTTCCCTGGGCAGCCTGTTCAATGCTTGACAACCCTTTTGGTAAAGAAATTTTTCCTAATATCCAACCTAAACCTCCCCTGGCTCAACTTGAGGCTGGTTCCTCTCATCCTATTACTTGCTACTTGGGAAAAGAGACCGACACCCAATCCTCCTTTCAGGTAGTCGTAGGGAGCAATAAGGTCTCCCCTAGGCCTCTTTTTCTACAGGCTATACAACCCCAGTTCCCTCAACTGCTCATCACAAAACTTGTTCTCTAGACCCTTCACCAGCTTCGTTGCTCTTCTTTGGATGCACTCCAGAACCTCAATGTCCCTCCTGTAGTGAGGGGCCCAAAGCTGAACATAGTATTCAAGGTGCAGCTGAGGTGTGGCCTCACCAGTTGTCTTGGTCTCTGCTGGGATAGAGTTAATTTTCTTCCTAGTAGCTGCTGTGTTTTAGATTTAGTGCGAGAATGAAGTTGATAACATATATTGTTGTAGTTGTTGCCAGGTAATGCTTATATTAAGTCAAGGTCTTTTTCAGTTTCCCATAGAAGTTGAGAGGGATCATAGACAGGGCAAGCTGGCCAAAGGAATATTCCATACCATAGACATCATGCTCAGTATATAAATGGGAGCTGACCAGCGGGCAGAAATCCATGATTGCCGCTTGGGACAGGCTGGGCAATCGATCATCAGGTGTATTGCACCACTTATTTTGTATATCCTTTTATCATTACCGTTATTACTACCTTCTCTTCTGTTATTGTTCTATTAAACTGTCTTTACCTCAATCCATGAGTTTTCCTCTTTTTTCAATTCTCCTCTCCTCTCCCACTGGGGAGGGGGGCGGCAGGGTGGAGTGAGTGAATGGCTGCGTGGTCCTGGTTGCCACTTGGGGTTAAACCACTACACCAGTGCCAAGTACAGGGGGACAATCACTTCCGTTGTGCTGCTGGCCACACTATTTCTGATACAAGCCAGGATGCTGTTGGCCTTCTTGGCCACCTGGGCACACTGCTGGCTCATATTTAGCTGGCTGTCGACCAACACCCTCAGGTCCTTTTCCACTGGGCAGCTCTTTCCCAAGCCTGTAGCATTGCATGGGGTTGTTGTGACCCAAGTGCAGGACCCGGCACTTGGCCTTGTTGAATCTCATACAATTACAGACGTTATTGTTAATCTACATCAGTTTCTTCAAAACTCTTGAGAGTCTAAGCTTCGGATTTTTTTAAATTTATGAATGAAAAAGGAGTAGAAATCATTGACAGGTAGATGTTTGTATATTACCTGAATTTCATGGTCTCACAGAAGACATTATTGAATCTACCTCCACCTACCACCACACAGAAGATATGTCACAGTGGTTTTCTACAGAAGTGGTAAATCTGAACTCCTGTATGATTTCCATCTTATATCAATAGTATGTGATTTCACTAAATACTGGTATCATAATAATACACATTACACAACAGTATCATCTATGGCATTTAAGTAAGAAAATATTATATTCTAATTAAAATAAAAACATCTCTATTTCATCCAGTAATCTAAGCATGTACGTAGTCCTAACAGAATCCTAATCAATATCCAAATCTAAACTAGTTATGCTTAAAAAAACTTGTTTAACTTTATACGGATTGGAGTTCAACTACACACAAAGGAACTGTAATATTAAAAAATAACTTTTGGACCATCAGCCCCCAAACTTGTTATTTCCTTTAAACAATGAAAGAACTTTCAGTTTCAATATTCAGATTGGAGACCAGCTATTGCCTGAATTTCATTTCATAAATCTGTCTAAAATAAAAACTTTAATGAAAAGGTATAGAATAAAAAAGTGAGAAGGAAATTAAAAAAAAAGTTTGTATCATCCAGCTTCCACAACTATCCTGAAACCAATCCACTACTGTCTCATTTTATGTATTTTGTATATCCTTTTCTGTCTTTCGATAGGATCTTACCTCACAATTTTTTCTGACAGGAACACAAGACTGACATTTACATGTTGATTAGCATGTTACCAAGATTCACTAATGCTCACTAACATTAGTGTGTTACTAAGATTCATTGTAGTACAACAGCAACAAGCTAAATGACATGATGAAAACAAAAAAAATAAAATCAATTTTTCGGAACTGAATTAGGAGGTGACCATTGGAAAAGATCTTCGAAAAATGTAAGGAACAGAAAGGGAGTGTATATCCAAAAAAGCACAGAGGTCCGCTTTGTACATTTATATTTATATAATATTTATATTGCTTTTTAGCATGACTGAGTGCTCATGAGTCCAAACTCTTGCAGCTATGTTATTAGAATACAAGACTGTGCATAGTTGCAGCACTGAGACAACTCACACGGGAGAAGATGACACATTAGCAGCTTCTAGTGCAACCTAAGCATACTCCATTCTGGAGAAGGGACAAGCCAAACATGCTGTGACCAGTTAACCCAAAACTAGATGTTCCACTTGCCCTGCAATGCTTTTCCCATAGACTCTGTCAGGCATACAAATAGACTAGAGAGCCCCTTCTAGAAAGATTTGATAAGATGTGCCAGAAGAGCAGCTGGAAGTTGTACACGGCCCTGAGCTCAGACTGCCCTTCTGTACTCTGGATGTCAGGGCACCCTACTGTTGGCATCTTGTTCAGCAGCAGACGCTGACCTACTGGTGTCCTGATGTGAACATAGGGAGTTAGGTCAGGGAAAACAGTGAACATTTGGGGTGGTCTGGCCTCCCATGCACAGTGTAGGAAGCGCTTTTAGTTAGATCTAAGTGTATCACTACCACGAATGATATTTCAGCTGAAGCAATGAACATATTTTCATGACTACTATTCCTGCAGTACCCTTTTCATTTGAAATCCTTAACACCTGAATGTGCAGTTAGCTAGCTGAATGGTTGTTGAAATACGAGTGCACTTTAGATCAGTTCAAATAATTTTGGGGAAAAGAGGATCAGTGAACCAAACTTCCAGAGAAAAAAAAGTGTAAGTCCCACAAAAATGATTCGCACAATGCTGCTAGTTCCCAGAAATTATGATTTTTATATGCTAATAAATACATCAAATATACATGCATTATCAGTCCAACAATCAGGTTAATCTCTATTTTCATGTTTTCCCAGTTAATTGTCTCAGAAGGCTTAATTTTAAACTGCAGCAAGCACAGGCCCTCTACGAATAACCACACAAATATAATATTTTATAAAAAATAATATAGAATTGTTATAACAAATTATTTTGAAAAAACGAGTGGAGTAGGACTGCGATTCAAAGCCTTAGAGTCCACCTTCTCCAGTAAAGAGTTCGTTAATGACACCTAGTGGATAAAGTTAGTATTACTTTTAATTTATAGAAAAAATGAAAACATGAACAAAAAAACGATGCAACAACAATTTAGTAAAAATGCAGTTGATGATGCTAAATAATTGACATTTCCACTGAAAAATTTCTGTTAGTATGTAGCGTAGTTGAGAAAACAGCTTCACCTTAACTTAAGAAGTAACGTGTGCACATTCTTCCCTAAGTCTTGGAAAACCTCTTGAAAGTACACTCCTTGCCAGGGCGAGTGACTGTTCTCAGTGACTTCCGACGAAATACAAGGACTGTTACCATAGCCTCTGATTTTAATCATTTTGACAACCAAGTGCAATGCACAATAACATGCTCAAGAACTGGATCCTAACAATCAGCTTTTAGGATTGTAACTTCTGCATTTGGGTCCTATCTGNTTTTAGGATTGTAACTTCTGCATTTGCGTCCTATCTGGTGCAGTTGTGTTTCTCAGAACTAGAGTAAAAACTACCAAAATGTTGAAAGGAACACTTACAAGGTCTAGCCATCAGCAAACGCAAAACGCATGGCTGTACCATAAACCATAGTTAATGTATGTTAGCAAAAGCCACAAAGAAAAGTATCTGCCTACCCAGGGATCTTTTAGTACTTCACAATGAGCAGTCATCAGGTAAAGAGCAACAGTTGCTGGAACTGGGCCCACTTAAGGCGCTAGCAAAACCACAAGACAACAGAATCACTCCTGGAACAAACATTTTTAATTATTTTTTGTGCAGCTGCACCGACAAAATGGTCTACAGCCAGGCGGTTGCAGCACTGCCTAGAGACACAGCAGGTGTGACTTGGCACCTTTTCAGGAAGAAATAACTAAACCTGCACTTCCTTTCTTCCCAGGAGTCCTCTACTTCTATTCTCTTTCCAAGCAGGCGCCATCAGTGACTTATGCACAGAACCTGCTCACTTGTTTGAATGCCTTAAGCATGTTTTGAGCACTCCTACTGGAAGAAACATTCAGGGAATTTAACAGAACAGCTAATTTTACACAAAGGTGAAAACAGACAGGAGAAGATAGATAAGGGGCAGCTGAGCATTTTCAGATTCATAATTCAGCAGTTAAGACTTATTTTAGAAGTCTAAATTATTTTTAGATCTGGCCCTAGCTCATTGAGAAAACGTTTACCCACAGCTGAAATGTACCAGGGATGATTACTTTCAGTTTAATAAAGCATTTCTGTGGTTTTTATTTTAAATTATTAGAGACAAAATTTGGTTTATGACCTTGTCAAGACTATTTTCCTAAAATGTGTATTTAAGTAAAAGAAAAACCAGTCACAAATGGTCCTGGGTAAGAAGATTGCTCAAACAGGAGAAAAAAGATGTATCCTAATTTCTATGCTAAATGTACTTTATAGTATATTGGTCAAGCTTGGATGGACCTGCCATGAGAAAGACAAACTCACAGACACTCATATTTATTCTGAAATCCTGCCTGTGTGTTCTTCTTTTAAGATCACTTGCAGTTCTAGAGTAGAAACATAACTCTTAGAACCACATTAGGCCATATAATTTATCCTGTGTCTTCCTGTGAGTATGCAACACATCATTTCTCTCAGTAAACCCTTCTTTTGTTAAGATATTCGTACAGCTGTAGACTTATACTAGAGAAGTCAGGCCTAAAAATGTTCAACTTACTTGAAACCAAAACCAGCTATATTTCTGAGCATACATGTTTATTATTAGGACATACAGTAGTTTCACATCTACTGAACCCACTGAGTAAAGAAATGGAGCGTATCACTAATAAAAACCAATAAGTGATCAATAACAAGCTCAGTAAGTCATTTATTTCATACATCTTGTACACATGTGAAATTCAATGAATCCTCTGCTCATCATAGTCTGCAGCAGGAGAGGTAGGGGTTTGATTATTTTCTCTTGAAATAAATACCCCCAGATAAGAAAATTACTTTAAGAATCTGTAAGCATTTCTGCTTACCAAACCTACAGTAATCCACTCCAATTAGTGCGGACCAGTCAGTACACAGAGTTCTTAATAGTAAGACATCTATATAAGCTAGATCTTCAGAATATAAGTGAAAAAATACATACCTTTGAGCGTTTATAACCAAACATTACTACAGCAACTTCCAAGCCCTCTCTGCTTAAATAGCTTTTGCTGTCTTCATCACATGCTTCAAAAACCTAGAGAAAGAAAGTGATTTGCATTAAAAAACAATAAACCTGATGTAATATTTTTCACTTTGAATAATTGTTATGGGAAGAATAAAACAGGCACTTGCTGAATAAACTATGCTATTTTAAAAAACTGTTGAAGATTAGTCACATCTGTCAGAAATCTGTTCATTGACTCTGTTACAGTAGCTGAAAACGGACTGAGTCCACTTAATTTAAAATTTTTGTTAAAATAAAATTTCCCTATTCCTACATTTTATGTGCTTACTATGAAAAGGCTTTTGCAAACCTAGAATATATAGTAAAGACTTCTAGAAAACAAATTACATTAAATTTGTTTCTGCAAGTTCTTGATGTTTTTCTTGAAAAATGCATCTTTACGTCTCTCAGTAAAGTCACTATGTAGACAGGAACTATGAGAAGAGCCTGGAATGCAAGCATAGTCAGAAGCCATCAATTTTTCTGAAGTACTTTCAGAAAACAAATACAGTTTCCATCATCTATACTTAGACAAGAGATTATGCACATAACATACAAAAACACACAACTTTCCAAAGAGCTGTTCCAACTGAAGACCTTCAGCAAGGGTTGATAATAAAATATTTTATTTCATAGCACTGAAGAGTATATCCACAGATTGTTTCAGGAAGAAGCATTACACGCAACTCTGCAGAAGAGTACTAATAAAATTACACAAACAAGTTGAAATTTCATTAATGGTTTCCTAGCTGTACCTTGCCGATTTTATTGCATGCTGACAGAAGACACATTATTTGTTAACTGCAGTTAACAAGCTTGTAATAAATTAGAGTAATGAGAACCAAATGCTAAGACAGTTCACTTTGGTAGATAGAGCAAGCTTTGATGTGGTCCACGCTCTTACTTTGATTAATTTTACACCTGTTTTCCTCCCACTCCATTCTTGAAGTCGTCACGCAGTTATCTCATTAGCAGGGCACTTCAGACACAGTAATTAACACCGGGCTCAATGAACGATTATGCAAATATTGCACCTGCCCTAAACAAATATTAAGGCCAAATAAAGACTTATTAGATTAATTCAGGTCGCTAAGTCGTGACTCCTCCACCGGTCTAGCAGCTTGGAAAGACACCACAGCTGCTCCGCGCCCGTCTGCCCCTGGGAGGCCGGAGGAGCCCTTCAGACACCATCGGGCACCGACGGGACGGACCCGCCGCCCCTCAGGCCCCCCACCCGCACCGCTGCGGCGGGGACGGCTCCCCTCAGGCCGCGGCGGCGCCCCGCGCCGCAGGAGCTCACAAGCAGGCGCGCGACAGCGGCGGGCCCCGCGCTGCCTAGCGACTCGCGCGCCGCCACCAGCTGCCGCGGGCCGCGCGCAGCGCCGGCGNGCCATTGGCTTGGGACGAGGGGAGGGGCGGGGCGAGGGAAGGCGGGCTCTCGGCATTCTCCGTTTCCCCTCAGGCTGCCGGCGCGCTGGCCGGGCGACAGATAGGGCCTAAAGGTAAGCCGCCGCTCCCTTGGAGCGGGTGCCGGTGGCTGGGTCGAGCGGCGGGGCTCGCGAGGTCCCGGTGCGGGCGGGAGCGAGCGAGCAGCCGCCCGGCTGCGGAGCGGCAGCGGCCATTGGGGCCCTGCCTCGCGCCCCCTCAGCTGGCGGCGGCTGAGGGGATGGTGGCGGCTGCCGCGCGCTGCTGCTGGCCCCGCCCCTCCGCCTCCCCCGGCCGCGAGCTCCGCCCCCCTCGCGGGGCGGTGCGGAAGGCGGCGGGAGCAGTGGTCCCGCCCGCACGGGCCTCGGCGGTCGGGGCAGTGGCGGCGGCGGCCAGGCTTCCTGCCGCCCTCGTCTGAGGGGAGAGGCGCGGCTGAGGGCCTCGCCGGGGGCGCGGCGGAGGGAGGCTGTGGTCCCGCAGAGGCACCCGGGAATAGCGTCCCTGGCTTGGCTCCGCGCTCCCGTGTCTCCTCGGCGGAGCGCGCTAGACCCCTAAGCGTTAGGGTCGGTGTGAGAAATAACTGTATGATGCAAATTAGTCTCTTTACGTTTGAAATGGTTTCTTATACGTGCCCCTGTCCTCGCCGAGTTTCCATGCGCAGTTTTCCACGTGAGTTGCTTCCTACTTGATGGTTGCTCTCCTTGCACGTGTTTCTTTGTTTCCTGAGCAGCTTTGCGTGCTGTGAAATTTTTCTAAGTCTGAAATTGCGTGGGGGTTCTGCCAAATAAAAAAAGCAAAGATCCCTAGTAATAAGCAAATGGAAACTAAGAAGGAAGACAGACTTGAACATAGCAAAAATGCACAATTTTTGTTTGGTGGTTTTTTTTAGTCCCTAGAAACATGCTTCAGGAAGATGCACATGGAAAATGGACAGTATCTAGCAGTGATGAAAGCACTGAGGAAAATTCTGACAGTGAAAAACCATCTACATCTTCATTATTGGATGCTGCACATGGCAGAACAAGTGGGCCACAGTATCCATGCTCTGAAGCTAGGAAAGCTGCTTACAAGAGAAAAGGTTCTCCCCTGAAGCTTAGTGATAAAAAAAATTCTACAGAAACGCCTCCAGCAGAAAAACAGAGAACTAGCCAAGAAGGGTTAGGCTGGTGTCTTTCTAGTAGCGATGAAGAGCCTGAAGATCAGGAAAAGCATGCCCACAAAGAAACACTGAAAGAAGAAAAGTGTGATGCACCTGAAGAACATCCTGTGAATCTGTGCAAAGATGAGGAACTCTCAGAGAATCAGAAAGTAGAGGAGTATGATGAAATGCCCAGTGAAGCCCAAGATACCTGGTATTTGTTGAACGGAGGAAACCCTTTCAGGTTTTTTCTCACTAAAGTCAGAGGAATTGAACAGAGCTATAATTCTGGAGCCCTGCACATAAAAGGTGAACAAGCGGCTTCTACGGAAGTGGGCTTTTGGGAGACTTGTTTGCAAGAGAATGCTAATTTTTAGTTTGTGGGTATCTTAAAATGCATATACTCTTTGGTGTAGCTGAGGCTTCGTATTCTGAATGTGCAAGTTGTAGGAATTGGTTCTGTTATCTTTGTGTTTTTCTTTTAGAATTATAAGTGTATAAAGCATTAATTTGCTGATACTGATTCTGTTGTAACTTCTGAGTTATGCTGCACAAATCTAATGTTCATTTAGCCAAGACAAATCATATGGTGCTGCTTATTGCTGCTTTCTGTGTGAGTTAATCTGGGGAAAACCACTTGCCTTTGTGGCTCTTAAAGGGATACTTCTCTTAAGTGCCTAACCGTGCTCCTTGAGTAGTTGTTAGCACTTGTCTTCATGCTGCTGAGTAGTTTGGACCTAGTAATTCACTATTACTTGATGGAGTACAAGACAGTACATCTGAAGTTCTGTGGCTGGGATTCATGGGCCCATTTCAATTCAATTAGAAGTGAGTGTAAGTCAAGATGCAATGAAGTCTTTGGTGTACAATACTGATGCTTCAGGAATGCTATGCAATTGTAGTTTGATGTAAGGGGGAACAGCTCTGTCCACCTGTAAACATCCCCGCATTCAGAATTGAAATCTCATACCTCACAGGATAGAATCAGAAACAAGCATTAATAGGAGATTTATGCACAGAAATACAGTAAAATGAGGTAGTTCTTTGAAGGGGAACAAATGACTGAAGACCTGTACAATTAGGTTCTATCTTTTCCTCAACCTCAAGTGCTCCCTGTGAGCATTGATTATTGGTGGTAGCCTGGTGTTAGCGACCTCAATTACTTTACTGCTGTATGTCTTTATCTGCTTTGTGAATTTGTAGCGGCTTTTGTTTTGCCCTCTCAGGAGTAATTGACCTGCTAGGTGGTTAGTTGAGCTGGTGGAGGGGCTGAGTTTTTGTTTGTTTAACTTGCAAAACCAGATTTCTGTAGAGATAGGGAATGAAATATTTTGTCAATCCTGGAAGGTATTTGTAGGATATGTTTTCAAGTTGCTGCTGTGTTTCAGTTATTGAGGTTATAAATCCTCAGTTGGATTTACCATGAATGAACTAAGGATACCCATATCCAACAAGCAGTCTGCAACAGATAAGTCTTTAAGCATTAACTATGCCCTTATTGCTTCTACCCTGCCACAGTTCTTCAAGCCCTCTCTACAGAGGAGAGAGTAGTTTGATGTCCCTTTCTCCATATCGTCTTGGTCTTTCTCCTAATGAGTTTGTTTTCTACTTTGAAAGGATTAATGCTTTTTGTAAATGTAAGACCNGATACCCATATCCAACAAGCAGTCTGCAACAGATAAGGGTTTCACAGGGGAGTCAGTCACTTGAATATTCAAAACATTAAACTTAACTGTGAGTGTCTCAGTTAACGAATACTGTGAATGATCTGACACTTGTGGTAGTTATCAAACTGTTCAAGATGTGAAATGTTTACTTGAACCCTTTTTTTACTCAATTATGCTTTAATGTTTTTAATAGATATTTTGTCTCCTCTCTTTGGGACTCTCATATCTTCTGCCCAGGTGAGTTTTCTGTTTGCCAAATTGATTTCACTTGCTTATTTCACTTTATTAACCTTAAACTTGATAATCCATGTTTGTGCCGTGTAGCTGATATTAGCAGGGAACTGTTAAAATACAGAGGAGAATTTTAAATGTGTTAAACTGTACAACAATTTATTGAAATACAAAAATTGTCCCATGTTCTGCCTAGAATTCAGGCAATTATAAGACTGCTTTCTCTCTCCTGTATTTGGGGAATGTGCAACTGAAAAATATGTATTTATGTGCATGTAAATGATTTTTTTTTTGAAAGAAAAGCCTTGCAAGTTAGGAATTGTATTTTTGTTATTGCATAGAAGCTTTTGCTATCGTTTGCTGTATAAGCACATGGCAGAGAGATGGTTCTTAACCAAAGTTTTTACGTTATATGTATGTGATTCTCTTTTTCTGCATGTTAACTTTTATGAACACTAACACATG
>RSEF01000005.1:46625642-46647767 GCA_003993805.1 Himantopus leucocephalus | reverse complement strand
TTTTTTTTTTTTGCATTTTACTCAGTAAAACAGTATTAGGAAGTGAACGTGAATCTATTGCCAGAGTAGACCTAGCCCTCTCCTTTTTCCCCTCTCATTCTTCCCATCTTCTCAATAACTAAATTATCTTAGATCTACACTGTCTGTATCAGTACTTCTGAGAGCTTTTATCTGTCAGTTTCCAGCTATACAGGCAAGAGTTCCTTACAAATCTTGTATTAGTGTCTATTTTGGTGTCTGATTTACTCCATGCTTCTTGTTTTCCTTTTTTTTTTTATTAAAGTTTTCTAGTGTCCGTATATTAGAGGTTCTGTTGTAGTTACTACTTTTATGAGTTAGTTAATAAGGCATATGATTTTAGTGCCATCTTCCTGCTGGGCTATTAGGTTTAGGGGCCAGAAGTCATAGCTACATGAAGGAGTGGTTTAGACTAATTACAAATTCATTTGATGTTTTAATAGTAACCTCCTTTCGTTTAAGGAAGAAGCCATTGTTGCTAGTTCATGGTGAAAAGAGAGAATCCAAAGCCGAACTGCTTGCACAAGCACGCCCTTATGAGAACATTAGCTTTTGTCAGGTAATTAATGTTTGTATCATCCTCTGGTTGAAATTAAGCCATTTGCTGCATTCAGAAATCTTGTTGTGGATGAAGAGAGGCACACCTTATACGGGAAGTCAAGAATTTATTGTTATGCTTTAAGGATTATACTTACCAGGACCATAGGAACATGGTAACTATGTTCTTGGTGTTCTGTGATTATGGTAGACTGTCACTTACAAAAGGTTTGCACAGAATGGCTGCCCACAAAAATGTCGTGGGGCTCACAGAAGAGCTGCACACCTTTTGCGCTCATGTATTGCACTCAAATTCCTGTAATGGCTGAAAAGGAAGCACTTCTTGTGCAAAGGGCAAAACTTAGTCCTAGTGTCACTGTAATCTTAAGTCTCATCAAAGAATTATTATTTGTCCAAATGTGTTTTATACAAGAAGATGCTGTTACAAATAGTCTCCGTAATACTGTTTAGATTGCTATGAGCATGCTTCCTGGCACATGTCGTTTTCTCTCTGATGTTATGCTCATCCTTTTGCTGTCCCTGAGTCATAAAGTTATTGGTCTCAACCTGAGGGAGGGATGTGGTTATGGCAACTTGCCAGCATTTCAGTATTTTGCTAGGTGGAGCATGTTAGTAATCATGGGGATATCTTAGGAAGAGAATGATCTTCAAATTTTATTCCTTCTCAGGCAGTCCGGTAACCCTGAGCTTCCTAGAGACTGCTGTATTGATGCCAAACATAGTGAGTTCTCAAGGCCAGGATTTCTGGGCTGCTGTGTGCTATACTAATCAGGTGTTTGCAGTAAGTTGTGGAGTAGCAACAATTTTAGATGAAGATTTCAAATATGCTAACAATAAATTCATGCTTTTGTGTATAATGTTTCCTTTTCACACACAAGAATTTAAATGTAATATGTCCCATATGATAAACTTGTCAGTGTAGTTAATAGTAAGTAGCAGGGGAAAATGGCATTTCTGATGACTTTTCTGTTTGGGTACGCTGCTTCAGATTGTTCTGGTAGTCTACATGCATTCCACTATCTAAGTACTCCAAAATGAAGCAAGTATTTTTCTCTTCTTCTCCACGCCCATATTAAGTAGGCACAATGTTGGAGCCATCACTGGCTNAAAATGAAGCAAGTATTTTTCTCTTCTTCTCCACGCCCATATTAAGTAGGCACAATGTTGGAGCCATCACTGGCTGAAAGTATTTTCTCAACATCTGTAACTCATGTTTCATTCTCTCCCTAGAAATTGTGCTGTAAATACTCTTTTAATCGAGCAGGGCACTGATTAAAAAAAACATTCTGTCTGGCTTCTGTCCTTTTCTTTGCAATGTTAGCCATTAAGCTACTTGTAACAGTCGTTGTATGCTTCAGAATCACACAGAGTGGTTGAAGTTGGAAGGGACCTGTGGAGGTCATCTGGTCCAACTCCCCTGCTCAAGCAGGGTCACTTAGAAGCTGGTTGTCTGGGACACTCTCCATGTCTGTTTTGAATAACTCCAAGGAGGGAGACTCCACAACCTTTCCAGGCAACTCATGCCAGTGCTCAGTCACCCTCACAGTAAAAAAGTGTTTCCTGATGTTCAGATGGAACGTCCTGTGCTTCAGTTTGTACCCGTTGCCTCTGGTCCTGTCACTGGGCACCACTGAAAAGAGCCTGGCTTCATCTTCTTTGCTTCAAATACCTTCAGGTATTTGTACACAGTGATCAGATCCCCTCTGAGCCTTCTCTTCTCTAGGCTCAGTAGTCCCAGCTCTCTCAGCCTTTGCTCTTGGGAAGAGAGATGCTCCAGTCCCTTAAACATCTTAGTAGCTCTTTGTTGGACTCTCCAATATGTCTGTAGCTCTCCTGTAGTGGGAGAAATGGACCCAGTACTGCAGGTGTGGCTTCACCAATGCTGAATAGAGGGGAAGGATCACCTCCCTCAGCCTGCTGGCAACACTCCTCCTAATGCAGCCTGGGACACTGTTTAATTAGTCATCTTTGCTGCAAGGGCACGTTACTGGCTCCTGTTCAACTTTGTGTACAGCAGGAGCCTCAAGTCCTTTTTGCAAGGCTGACTGTTTCTGAAAATATTGCTGGTAAGAGACCAGAAATTCTGCTGGAGCAGTTCCAGCAAAGAGTTGCGTTGCCATTTGAAGTCTAACTTCAAGAAACTAGAGAGTACATTTAAAGGTGTTGAGGGGAAAAATAATGTATTTCGTGATCTGTCCACTAGAGAGCAGTGAAATGAAATAAATTGGAGGAGAGGTGCTTCTTTATTAACATTCTTACAAGTAGGCCTGCACAACAAGAATTTTTAATGATCAACTTTTTAATTTTATAGGCTAAACTGGATATTGCATTTGGAACTCACCACACGTAAGTAACAGCTATGAAGCAGAAAGCTCTACTTCCAAAGATGACCACAGAGTTGGTACCTGCAGTTGCCGTAATTGGACTAGTAACTAGTGTCTAGTGTCTTAAAGTATTTATGGGATAGAAAGATAGATTATTACTGTTTTGTGAAAACATAGTTCTGAAGGCCTAATGTATATTGATGAAATTTAAAAGTATCTTTCATGTTCCATGTGTATCTGTTTCATTTATCTTCAAGTTATTTTAAAGCCATAAAACTGGTTTTCATGGAAATTGCCGAGTCTTAAAGAAAAATTTGCTTAATTATTTTGCATTTATAGATGATAGGATTGTTCTCGTTTAAGGAAACAAATCAGCTATTAGGTAGATATGAGATGTGCAAGTTAGGTAATTGAGGTCAGTGACCTGTGGGTTGTGGCTTTTAACTCATGCCCTAATACCAAAATTGTAATGTGGACTTCATCAGTCATTGGCAGGTTGGACACAACACTGACTTACTGCTCAGTTTTTGTAGTTAACATGCATGATCTGGAAGTACGTACTGACTTTCGGGGTCTTCTCAAAGAAAAAGCTTTAATTTGATATTATAGAAATGTCACAAAGGGAATTTTGTAGATTGCAAGCTACAGATAAGAAGAGATTTAATTTTATGTCTCATAGCGAAGATATTTGGTTTCAGAGCACTGCAGTATTTTTTTAATCAATTAATCCTTTTGTATAACTTGTTCTATAAAATACGACATTATGTTAAAAGATTGATCTGAAATCCCCACCTAAGGTACATCTGTGTTTCTGGTAGAAAGCATATGGACCTCCTCATTGCCTGTTTGGAGAAGAATACGCAGATAAAGGAAAGAAATCAGCATTTTAAAAATGAGTCTTGCTTCTCTTTCAGGTTTAGTGAGGGACATAGAAGGAATTGAGGTTGTTTTTCAAAGTGATCATTTTTAAAGCTTTAGCTTCTTTTCACTTAAGTGGTTTAAGCAGCAGCTCTCATTCTCTGTATGCTCAACTTTAAATTCTTTTTCTTCCACCACACTTTGGGATAAATAAGTGATAGTGATATTAAACACTACAGTTCTTTAACCCTATATTTTAAAGTGTTGTTCTGGGTGGTGTATCTCTGAATGCATGTTCCACTGCAGATGGAACACAGGAAGTGGGTAGCAGATCAGTTAATTGGATCTTTGTGGGTAATGAAACAATTTTGTTCCAAGAGAAACTTAACAGATTTCATCCCATCAAATACAAAGATTTAAATTCACGTAACTCCTGTTGTATGATGTACAACTTAAATTACATTTCAGTGATTTTTTTTTTTTTTTTGAGGTAGTGGTGTTTGGGTCAGTTATCACTATATACCTTAATCTTGCACTTCATTCTGCTGTAAAATACTTATTTTACTGTCAACTCAATTTGTGCTTAGATCAAGGAATAACACAGATGTAGAGAACTGTTTTGTAGTTCGGGGGTCTTGCATATTGCATAAACTATGCAGTGAGCACCAGACAACATGTGCAGGTACTTGAATGTTAGTTTGCTGAACTCTAACATTAAAAGCAGAAATTACTGAATAAATCATTGGCTAAATTTGAGCCTGATATGATTTGCGTAGCATTATCTCGCCATGGGACAGCAATGGAAATAAGCCTGTTTTTCCTTACAGCTTTCCTTCTTGATCATTGGTTTCTATGGAAACCATCTCATCATCCTTCAGGGTCACATGGATATGCTGTCTTTACTCAACTATTGAAAACTAGTATATGAAAATTTGAGCACTTATGTTACAAAAAATACATATATCTATTTTTAACTCAGTTACTAGTTTTGAAACTCCTTTGTGCTGTAGCTTGAGGTTAGATTTATGGTAGATAAATAGCTTTTTTGCCATCCCAGTGGTTAGTTAGCTACGTTTCTTCTATTTTAAAAGTTGACAGTTTAAGAGAAAAGAACTAGGTTTTAATAAATTCAGCTATAAGCAAAGGCCTTCTAGTGTTCCTTAATTTTTTTTTTAACTTACTCCTTTGCAGATAGTTTTAAACTGAAGAACATAGCAAATATAGAAAGCGTTTGGTTTTGACTTGGAAAATCAGTTGAATGAGATGTTAAGGTGTACTCTGGAATATATTGTATGATGCTGCTGACAAAAATATATGGGAATAGTCTAATGACTGCCATGCAAGTTTGGCATGCACATGGATTGAAGTCTAAGTGTTTGCACACTATGCAGAACAAATCTTTTGAAAATAATTAGCTTGGAGAATTTTAATGAATTGTTAGTTTATCTCCTACTGTCAGTATACTTGAAACAGACGAAGTGTTATGTATCTTTTTTTTCTTTAAAGGAAAATGATGTTGTTGTTATATGAAGAAGGTCTTCGAGTTGTGATACATACATCCAATCTTATTGCTGAAGATTGGCACCAGAAAACTCAGGGGTAAGCAGCAATCTCTAGCAGGTGTATGTTTACTTCAGTCCTTCTGTAGGTTATCTGTTATTGCTGGAGACAGGATACTAGGTCAGATGATCCAGTGCTGCAAGTCTTACACTCCTAAGATAGAGCTATCCTGCAAAAAAAAAATTAAACCTGGAATGGTGGTAGCTATCTAAGCCTGAACTCTACTTGCTTTCTACTGTAAACAAAATTATGTCCTGAGCTGGCTGTTACTTTAAACTCAGTCTGACTGATTTAAGATAGCATGGCATAATAAATTATCTGTTTATGAAAGAACTACCTAGCTATAAAGTACACTTTATACAAATCTGAAGCAGCTATTTAAAAATTGCCTTAATCCTGCAAGAATAACGTGAATGTGCAAATGTTCTGTTTCTGCTGTGACTGTATCTAGAATGTAACCTGATAAATGCTGGGCACCATTGGTTCCTTTAATACAGTAGAAGACCTAGTATCCTTTCTGTGGGAGGAATTTTATTCCTGATTTTTTTTATTTTTTTTCGTAGAAGTTTTTAAACTTAACAGCTGTCTTGGGACATAGTTTTGTTTAGAGCACAAAAAATAGGACTAAGTGATATGTTAATAAAGGCCCCTCAGCCACTTGTTTTCTTGACTATTTTTATGGAAGCATTTTTTAGTTAGATCTCCACAGTAAATCAGGTATAAGATTCCTTCATCAAACTAATTGAAAATGGCTTTTCAGAAGTTAGTCACCTTGACATCCATTTTGCGGCCATTAAATATGGCAAGGTTTTGAGGCTTTTCACTTGTCTGAGGCAAGCTCTCATAAGGGTTTTTGAGTGGCAAAAACATAACCACTGATTTCTTGCCTTTAAATCCCTTACTTAGGGATGGCTTTAGTATCTTTTGGCAGTTAGCTTTCCAGAAAGCCAAGAGGGCATGAAAATATCTATTTGGGATGCTTAACAAGCTGCCCTACTTGTCAAACATGAAAAACGTTTTTCTTTTTTAGCTTTTGCACACTGCACTAATACGCAGTATCACCAATATGATGGTTCACTGGCTTCTCTGTTTTATAGGCTTCTGAATTACAAAGGATAGTATCAACACGTTGTAAAGTTGATAATGCAGAACCTTTGGTTTCCATGGCTACAATAATGTGTGACTGGAAAGAAATACTAGATGTTTTCCCTGTGTAGTGCCCACCCTATTTTATTCTGATGGAAGTTCTGGAGAGGCAAGTTACCATTGTGGGCTGCTCTTCAAACTATGCAGAACTTTCAGAAATCCTAATTGGTGTTCTGTATAATTACACAAACCAGTAACTTAGTAGAATGCATCACAGTGTTCTATTCATAGAGAAAATCTTGATGAAAGGGCTGCTGGTTGATAAAGTCTGAGCCTGGCCTGCTTAACAGTGGTGAAAGCTGTAAATGTACGCATGGATAAATGTGAGATTGTTTGTTTCATTTGAAAGGATTAGTTTTATGGTATTGAGTATAAGACTTGACTATTCTGTAATTGTACAGTAAAGGCAAGTCGCTTTATAGTTAGTATCACAATAAATCTGTCTAGTATTCATTGAGGACCTTCAGATGTGCTTTAATCACTTACTAAACCCATGTGTTAATGTGTGGTGTCCTTGTTTTTGTGGCTTTGTTTTTAGAATATGGCTAAGCCCTTTATATCCAAGGCTACCTCAGGGAACAACTGGTTCTGCTGGTGAATCTGAAACTAATTTTAAATCTGACCTAATAAGTTACTTGATGGCTTACAATTCTCCTACGCTCAAGGAATGGATAGATCTGATTCAAGAACATGACTTATCAGAGACAAGGTATATATTATCTTGCATTTATAGTAACTTGCATGCTTTTTATCCAAAAAATTAAACATCTCTGTTAGGATCTATTAGACCATGGGTTTTACTTTGTAAGCTTGCCTTGTTTCAGACGTAAGTGTTCAAACATGAGTCTAACTTTAGGCAGTTTTTTTAAATCTATCTTATGCAGATTATGTTGAAATGACCAACTTCTAGTTTTATAAACACGCATTTTAAAGGAATGAAAAATAGGGCATCAGCAGTAACTTGACAGAAGGTAGCTGTAAGTAATGGGGACTCAGAGTTTCATTTAAGTCAGTCTGGCTTAAATATTTGCTCCAATAAAATTACCAGTGAAAAAAACTGAGGTGTGTGTGGTTTGTCATGTAAGAGGGATCATATAAGCAAAGGTTATTGTAATGGGGTTTTTATTAAGAATAGGCTTCTGTACTTCTAAGGCAAAGTTCAATCCGTATATGTATGTATAGAATGTTGCCCATTACAGGCATGGATCGTGTCTGGTAGGCAATGTTATGTTAAGCAATAATATACTTGGTCTTGAAATAGTCTTCTCTAACATCACTTTGCTGATATTACTTAAAATAATTCAGGATGCTTAATTCTACTAGATATATCCCGCGCTTCCACTGAAAGATATTTACTTCAGAAAGTGTAAATCTCCTTGACTGCTTAATAGCAGTTTTATAAGCTGGCAAAAATTTGTTGAAAAGCTGAAAAAGGTCATGAACTGTGGTGGAAATAGACTGAAACTTTGTCTAGTTTAATGTATAAAATAAAAAAAATGTGTTTTTTTCTTTACATGGAGTCTTACAAGATTGGATGGAGGGAGAAAGAGTATATACCTTATAGTCAGGTTGGCTGAGCCCTAGCTGGTAAGAGTTTATGCATGGGTTAGGGAAGAGCCACTTGTTAGGATAAGGTACAGTTCCTTGCCATGTAAAATATGTAGGGGACATTGATTCATGCATAAAGCTAGATGCAGTAAGGAAAAGCTTCTAAAACCATCTGTTATGACTCTGGGCAGGTCTCTTCTGTTCTCAGGGCAAAGTCAAACAGGTTACTAAACCATTATTAGGAAGACAATTGAAAAAGCTGTACTTTGCATCTGAGCTATTAGGTGCCCAAATGAAATCTCGTACCTGAATCTACTGATTTGGATGTGCCAACAGATTACCTTTACTCAAATTACATGCCAATTCTGTGCCAATCAAGAGCTATTTGCATTTATTGCTAACATCACCTATCTTCTGCATTTTTGTACACAGAAATAGATGCAGTTCCTGCCTATGCTATGGAACAACCTGGTGGTGCGTGACAGCCATATAGGATACTAATAATAAATTATACAGCTGAAAATCCACTTTTCTTTATATTGTAAATCTTAAGTGTGAAAGCTTAAATATTTCTGGTTGCACGTCTATGTTCAACCTTGCTGATAGGTTTTACTTAAATACCTTAATACTTTACAAACCCAAACACTCCAGAGCTGCAAAAAAACTTGGTGTTGTTTTTCTCTTTCTGTAGAGTGTATCTGCTTGGTTCTACCCCTGGACGATACCAAGGTAGTGATAAAGAAAAGTGGGGTCATCTTAGGCTCAGAAAGGTACTAAACTGTAACCTTTTTTGTTAATATCATTTTAACTGTAAATATAATTTTGGAGAGCCTTCTTTAGTTCCCTTCAATTCTTCCAGTTTTGATCAGCAATCTTTTAATATGTTGTTACAGTTTAAGTTAGCAATAACGTAAGCTTGCAACTTGTGACAGTGTAGACTTTGCATGTAATATTCCTGGGCATTATTACCATGGTCAGCTTTTGGTCTGAAATGACATGTGCTTACAGATATCTGAGGAGTCACCATCACTCAAATGACTTCCTGTCTGCTGTTGGTGTTTCTAACAAGTGTGACACTATCAAAATCCAGTCTTCTGTGTCTGGGAACGAAATATTGCCTTTTTCAAAGGTGCTCACTGAGGCAAGATTTGTTGATACTGACTTGCCTGGACATAGGGAATAGGCTTATTTTATTTACTTAAATGTTAAGGGCTATTACAGTTTCTTTTTCCCTAATGACCTGGCAAATAACCATCAAATTAAAAACCAGTTTCCACATAGCTGATGTCATCAATTCAGTCAGGTTTTTAGTTTTGTTCTACTAAATTTCTGATATTGATTTTTTTAATTAATTTTTTAGTCAACTGAATAATTAGGAACGTAGTTCGGGGTTTTTTTTACCCCCACCCCCTCCTGCATTATTTATCCTCCCACATGATTTAGATAAGACATAATGGTAAATTCTCATACAGTATTGCATGTCTCAAGTTTGTAGGGTCCCTTTTTCAGTATTTATTTAGAATCAGATAAGGTATTTCATGTCATCTGTTAAATGCCTCTCATACTTGGGGAATTTTCAACTTGCATCTCCTGCTGAAGTGACGTTATTTCAAATTCCATTGTGAATTTTACATGGAATTCTAATGCTGTCCATGGCAAACTTCAGTGATGTACAAAATGTCTATTCATCACATTGCTTTTCAACACAAGGTTACTCTTTTAGACTTTCCCTTGCTTGTAAAGAGCTTGCTCTTTCTGATGTATGTTGTTTGCATGTTTTTTTGCCTAGTGAGACACTGAATAAAAAGAAATAAAATAGAAAAAGCCTGTAAAGGATAAAGATGGTCTTATGGCAAATGCTTGTGTGATTAAAAAGATTAAATTTTTTGTGGCAATGCAGATAGATCTCGTGACACTATGCTGATGACTGAAATAATTTAGTTTTGTGTCCTCTCTAGAGGCAGAAAAAGGTAGCCACTACATACAATTTAATATGTGCCTATATCCATCTGTTTTTAATTTTATTTTAAATTCCCCTCACAGCTAAAGAACTCCTCTTAAAGGATTATTTTAATTTTCTCTTCCATTGTTCTTTTTCCCCCCGCTTATTCTGGGCTTCTATTGTAGCTGGGGCTGTAGGTTATGAGAGGAATTTTATGGCCAGCAACCACCACATGTAAAATGATTGTTTAATTTATTGTGACTTCTGAAGCTAATGTTTCATGTTTTTAGGAAGAGCCGCTAGTATTCTTTTTACCCATTATTAAATGGTTGGCTTCAGTGCTTTTGGATAAAACTTGTGATGTTTGATCTTCTCTTGAAGGAACAGTGGGTTTATTTGGAAAGCCTGATTATTTTTTTTCTTTTAATTGTAAAGTGAAATAGATAGTATGAACATTAATCTCTTTTCTTGTCGGAATTGAATTATAGAGGATTTATTGTATCAGAAGTAGTATCAACACCCTTATTAAGGTTTTCTTTTCCTGTTGAAGTCTAACAGTGTTTTAATTACCTTCACTAGCTTTTGAAAGAGCATGCTTCGTCGATACCAGCACAGGAATCCTGGCCTGTTGTTGGACAGTTCTCAAGCATTGGGTCAATGGGAGCTGATGGGTCCAAATGGCTGTGCTCAGAGTTCCAGGAGAGCCTGGTGGCTGCAGGCAGCAGTGTGACAAGTCTCCTTAAATGTGATGTTCCAATTCATTTGGTATGTCTTTTTAGATGCTAGTGACCTTTATTTAACATTTATTCATTTGTTGTTTAAATCTTAATCATTGGTTTGCTTTTCACTTCTGGAAGACATTAATGTAGTTTTCATCCTGAAATCATTAGGATGCCACTTAGTGACACTTACTTGTGTATGGTATACTACAAAGAATGTACTGTAATTTCTGTCTGCATGACACTAGAGTATATATAATCTAATCAAAGTTATATTCTTATTCTATAGCATGCCTTCCATAGTTTTGTAGATGCAGCTGTTTCTGCTACTGAGATAAAACTGAACATGGAGTGATTAATACCTAAACCAAATTGTTTTCTAACCTGGTCATTTTGGTCAGGTTATTAGCACAATTCGGGGGAGGAGCAGAAACAAGGTTGTAGCAGGAGCTTGTAAAATCAAGAAGAAAATATTGTCAGACTAGGTGCTTACCATGTGCTAATTGCCCCTGCATACTCATGTGTGAGATACAAGTCTAAAAAATCTCATAAAATAATGTTAAGAGCTTAATTTGACTACTGTGGAAAGTGGTTGAAGCAGGGTTGTTTGAGTCTTGCTAGCTAATTTTGGTAAGCTCTGGAAGAGAGGTAGAAATATTAAAGACTTTCTTTGTTACTGGTACGTGACTTGTTTTAAGCTGCAGTGTAATCTTACTCATTTTGAAAAATGAAGCTTCTAACTTTTTTCTCAAGTATGTTTTTTTTTAAGGTGATTTTTGTTTGAAAATTAACAGCTTGTGTATTTAGAGCTGTGTTGTTGAAGTTACTTTTTTTTTCCCCCCTCCCCTGCCTCCATGAAGGTTTATCCTACGGTGAACAATGTGAGGCAAAGTCTGGAAGGCTATCCCGGTAAGCAGATGAAACCCCATTTATTAGCTTGTTGTGGTCATAATGTCCTGCAAAATCAGTTCAGTGGCTAGTGTTGAATGAACCTGAAGCTGTCATCTTGCTGAGAACTTGGTAGAGTAGGTGGCAGTAGAATCCTTTTATTACTGTTACTGGAGCTCTGTCTCCAGCTCTGCTATTGTGATTGAATAGAAAAGCTTTGTGGGCATTGCTATATAATGTTTAAGTCTGTATAGCCATGTTCATATGTCACTATATAGGAAAAAAACAGCTCTTGCTCACTACTCTAACTCCAGTCATACTTTCATTTTGGTAGAAAATTCAGGTTTTTGTGTGCCAAGTTCTCCTTGTGTCATCTTTGCAGTGTCATCCTGCACATCAGATACAATGGAGAATAAGATGTTTGACTACTCATTAGTCATTGTTTTTAATACTGCGATTTGCAATTTTTCTGTTCAGTCTTCCCATGTTTGTGTTAATGAAGTCAATGTATTTGTATAGAAAGCATCGCTCCAGCCAACTTGAAGGAGGAAGAGGTACTGTAGCATTCTGATGCAGTGAAGCTTCTGTATCTCAAAAGCATGCACTTATGTGGGTTATATCTATGCATTCTAAGGGAGCTGGCTGATGTCAGCGTGCGGCTGTTGTTGATTAATCTTTAAAAAGTCAAAGCAATTGGAAGAGATTCATGAGGACTGAAAGAAAGGAATTCTATCCTGCCTTCAGGAAGGGTAAGAAAGAGGATCTGGGTAACTATAGGCCTGCCAGCCTTCCCTTGATTCCTGGGATAGGGCAAAGAATCCTGGAAACCAATTCCAAACATATGATGGAGAAGGTGATCAGGAGTAGTCTGCGTGGATTTATAAAGGAGAGGTTATGCTTAATTAACCTCATGTCCTTCTATGACAAGATGACTGGCTGGATGAATGAGATGAGTACACTGGATGTTGCTTATCTTCACTTTAATAAGGCTTTCAACACCCTCTTCTATAACATCATTGCAGACAACCTGTTGAAGTATGGGCTGGATGAGTGGACAGTGAGGCGGATTGGAAACTAGTTGAACTGCCAGGCCTCAGTGGTTGCGATCAATGGTACAAAAGCCAGCTGGAGGTCAGCCACTAGTGGTGGTGTGTGCGAAGCATTGATACTGGGTCCATGCATTTAATATCTTCATTAATTACCTGGATGGTGGGGCAGAGTACACCCTCAGTGAGTTCGCAAATGGTGCGATCTCAGGAGGAGTGATTGATGTATCAGATGATTATGCTGCTGTTCAGAGGGACTGTACAGTCTGGAGAAACGGGATGACAGGAACTTCATGCAATTCAGCAGAGGGCACTGCAAAGTACTGTGCTTCAGGCAAGAATAACCCCAGGCACCAGTACACACTGGGGATTGATGGGGGAAAGCAGCTTTGCACCTGGGAGTTCTGGTGGTCACTAAGCTGAAGATGAGCCAGCAATGCACTCTTGTGGCAAGAAGGCCAACAGCATCCTGGGCTGCACTAGGAAGCATGTTGCCAGCAGGCTGAGGGAGGTGACCTATCCCCTCCATTTAGCGCTGGTGAGACTGCATCTGGAGTGCTGTGTCCAGTTATTGGCTTCCCAGTACAAGACAGTCATGGACATACTGAACCAAGTCCAGCAAAAGGCCACAAAGACAAATAAGGGATTGGAGCATCTGTCATACAAGGAGAAACCAAGAGCGCTGGATAATTCTTCAGCCCGGAGAAGAGAACTTTCCTGGGAGATGATATCAATGTGTATAAATACCTCATAGGAGGATGCAAAGTTGGGGCAGATTCTTAGCATGGTGACCAGTGAAAGAACAAGAGGCAATGGACATAAATTGAGATACAGGAGATTCCAGCATACCCTTAGAGCAAAAATGTTTTCTGATGTTTAAATGAAGCAGGTTGCTCAGAGGTTGTAGAGTCTCCATTCTTGGAGATACTCAAAACCTGGCAGGATACCGTACTGAGCAAAGTGCACTGTTCAGCCCTGCTTTGAGCAGGGAGGTATTCCAGATGATCTCCAGAGGGCGCTTCCAACTTCAACTGTTCAGTGATTGTTTGGCATTACTGAATCCATAATATGTGTTCCTGTTCCAAGCCTATGCTCCTATGTAGTATGAAGTAGAGTAGCTGTTGAGGTCTTCTAACAATTGGTGGAATTTGAACATGGGGCTGCAGGAATGCTTTCAGCTCTCTCTATCTTTCCTCTGAATTGAGCAGTGTTTGGAAATATACCTATAAACTCACTGGCTGCGGTTTCTATGTATCTATGGTTTCCACAAGTAAGTTAGGGTCTTTTTAAATACATCTAGTTGTCTACAGCATCTGTTTAACAAAGTTGATACTCTTGAAAGTCAGAGATGCAATCTGCTCAATGACTCCTTACTGTCATTTCTTTCATATTGTGAAATAACTTGGTGAATTACATAATTGTATTTGTGCAAATGAACAGCTCTGTGGACTCCTGTAGTAAGTGCATCTCTGAGAGCAGCAAAGTGTTTGTAACAGGTCCTTATGGTGTCCTCTAGGACAGGTTGAATGCAGTAGGTTTTGCATCGTGTTTTTAATACACAACACTAACATAACTCAGTATGCCATGGCTGATTCTTCTTTGTTAAATTCATTTCAAGAAATCACAATGTGCATTAGCCAAAGACCAAATCAATACAAATACAATTTCATCAGAGAAGTTCTTGCTTTTTAAAATAATGTTGTTTAGTGGTTTTGTGGGGGTTTTTTTTAGGTTTGGTTGTTTTGTTTTTTTCTGAAAGCTGCTTATTTTATTCCCTCTAGCTTGTATGAGTAATAATTTTAATCTGGTGATATCAAGTGGTATCATAACAAAAAAATACCCATAAACATCTGTCTTCTAAGAGGACTTAATTCTATACCCTATATACTGTTTCTCTTTATCCTAGTGTAAATCTGCTATGTAGTGTTTAGGAACTTGACAAATTATAAGAACGGGGAAAAAAAACCCAACCCCACCCTTATATACCATTTTATACTACTGGAGCATTTAACTATTTTCTGAAAAAACAACTTATGAGGATAGTACAGATAACTTATTCCCCAAGATGCTTGCTACTTTTAGAATGTCTTTGAAAAAACAAATGTACACGTTCTATTTTTTTTTTCCTTAAGCTGGTGGCTCGCTTCCATACAGTATACAGACGGCACAGAAACAGCTGTGGTTGCATTCCTATTTTCAGTAAGTAGAACTCAATTGTTTGGGGTTGTTTTGGTTTTGTTTTGTTTTTTTTCATAGACTGTACATTTAAACTTCTAATGCTGGAATGTTTGAATGTTAAAAGCAAATTAAGGGGAGGTGGTCAAAAGCATGATATTCTTGAACTCCTTAAAATAGAAGCCTTTAGTTCCTTATCTGCTGGTCTTACCTCCAAAATGTAGTCAAAATGTGCTATTTGCCTGTAAAAAAGATATGGGATATTGTTGCTAATGGAGGACACTACCAGATTTTAGATTCTGTAAACTTCTATTTAAGCTTTCCTTCCTTGAACTGAAATAATATCACTCTTCTCTTTTCCTTTTTTTTTGTTTTCACAGTTGTATTTCACTTTTCCACTTGTGCCTTGGTTTTAACAGGATTTCAACTGAGCCACAGCAGGGTTAGGAAGGGTATTTTTGTTTGAGTTTTTTGAGTTCAGCAGTCCTGCTGCAAAAATTCTCAGTCCCTTATGGTAATACCATCTTTTGTTAAAGGTGCCTGACGTTTTCCATTAAGAACTTCTATTTTCACTTGCTACTAATTTTGCTAAAATCTAACACATTCCATGCCAGATGTCTCCCTCAGGCTGAATCTTGAAAAACTTAAGCGTGTTTCGAGAACAATGGGAAAAGTTGTTTTGCACAGATTTAAAAAAAAAAAAAAAGTAGACCTGGTAACCTCTTACAAGACCGGAGTCCCCCATTCCTTTCACCAGAAACTTAACTCTTTCAGGTGGAAGTTGTGCTGGTAAAATACTTTACCCATAGGGTTTACCCAAGAATTTGTAAAGTTGTGTATGTATTCAGAGGGCTAAGAATACAATTACTAGTTGCAGAGAGCATCCTCCATTCTGGAGTGAACGTGATTGCTGCTGTGAGCCTTGCTGGTCCGTGTTCAGGGAATGGAACTGGAACAAAGTATGTGTGGCTTTGTCTCTCCTGCCTTTGCAATGTGCCCACTGAGCATGTTCAGCAAAGGAAGAAAGCTGCAAACACCTTCAAGATTGTTCAGTCATGAATGAAAAATTGAGATCATAAAACTTGGGGTGTTTGTGCAGCTTTAATTTAGTTTCTATAAGCACCTCATGAGAATCCTATTGGAAGAAAGATGTAACCTTTTTTCGGTTAGTCTCTATTTAGTGCACAGAACATTATGTGATAATGAGACCATTCATTGTTCCTGTTCAATGAGAAAACACCCACATACCTGTCTCACTGGGCATATAAGGGTCCGGGCAAGAAAAGGGCTGTTTTAAATTCATCTGTCAAATTGGTTGCAGATGACAAGTGGCCCTGCATAATTGCTCTGTAGTGACTACCCAGATGCAGGTGCTTACCCTGAAGTGGTACAAGACATTAGCCCTTGAGGAGAGCCTGCATGTGAGCTGTTACCATAGAGCAGATGACATACAGCAGCTTCTTATCTGTTGTAACCTGAGAGACACAGAAAATGGTAGGTCCTGTTTCAATACAGTTAAATATAAGATGAGCTATTTTAAAGACTTGCCATAGTACAAAGCTTTGGGCAGTAGAGGGATTTGAGGAATTTGTCTTTACCTCAGTGGAAGATAATACAAAACCAGCAAGAAACTAGGGATCCTACCAGAGCTGAAAGAAGAGAAATACTTTGTACTAACAGTAAAGGAGAAGGAATAACTCCTTTTTACAAGTAGGGAGAGATTAATGGAGTTGGATAAATGCTGTCCTATAGTCTCATCCCAAGAGGTAGAACCTCTGCTCCAGGCATACAGTTTTTATAATGTCTGGGCTATTTTTCTAGCTCTTCTGCCAGTTGAGTGTATTTAACTAACCTGTAATGCAGCTCTGAATTTTAATTTCTCAAAAGAATAAGATGACTAAACTTAATATTGATTTTACTTTTCTGATCATAGCAAATGATTACTAGACTGATTTTGTTAGATTAGATAATGTGTAAATGGTGCAATTTGCTCAGTTTTCTGTCTGGTAGGGTTGCTGGTTTTTTTCCTTTCAGTATTACTCATTGATAAGGAGAGATTTGCAATGCTTAATGATTTCTGTTAATTGCTGCTTTTGAAACAGTTGATCAGCTTAACAGCGCACAAAACATTGTATTTTAATGCTCGTTATAATTGATTGGCTTCTAATACCACGTGCCTTGTGTTTGTGCAGTTAACCTTGTCAAACTCTTATTTTCAAAGAAGGGAAGAAGTTGGTTTGACAAGAGCTTGTTTGACTTGCTGTTGACAAGTCCATAATTGTAGCTGTATTAGAGCTTTATGTGTTCTTTAGGCCTGTAGAGTTTTGAAGAATAATCACCTCTCAGTTTGAAGAACTACAGTGTTGTTCCCCTAACATCATAAAAGATGAGAGATGTGGAGCATTTACACAGAGGAGCTACTGTTCTCTTACAGTTGAGACTAATGGTGTGAGTTGTTTTAACTATGCTCAAGCCTTGTTGCCAATATTTTGAGATGTAAAGCCCATTCACTATTTGAAGTAAGAACTAAATAATGAAAGAAGTGGGGGTGTAGAAAATGAGTTATTTCTGGCTCTGCTTATGGGTTGAGTATGCTTGCACAGATTAATTTTCAGGATGTTGGGATTATCTGGCTTCCCTGTCTCAGTAGCTCCACTTGTAAAGGGTCCTGTGTCTGCTCCTTTACCTCCTTTGTGCCAGAAATATCAGACATTGGTGGCAATTGATACTTGCTGTATGTGTTCCAGCTAAATGCACTGTGATTGCAGTGTAGTCTCCTTTTCAAACTCAAAAATTCATTGCAGAGTAAAACAAATATTTATCAAATGTTTAAAAAAAGCATACTTCTGAAACTTTGCAAGTGGTTAAGTATATATAAAAGCAACAACTTGTAAGCATTCACATTTGTAGTGCAGTGCAAGTGAGCACAAAGTATTTCCTATATTGCAAAAGACACCTTATTCACGGTAGAGAACATTTTTTCCCCTCTTCCTTTCCCAAAAAAACCAAATTACTTGAAACTCAAAAATATAGCTATTGGAAAAATGGAGGGATGGGAGGGGCAAAAGCTGTTACATTTTGAGTTGGAAAGTAGATTACCTCTTTAATTCAATACACCTAATCATCACATTAGAGGCTGTGTAATTAAAAAAAGAAGAGCTGCTGACTGAAATGCCACAAAAGACTGGGAGGGAGGAAGTAGCAGCAAGTTACTGGTAAAAATGTCAGGATTAGTGGTCTAAAGTCAGAGTTAAGCTGTATTAGTAATAAGGAGTTCTAGTCCTAGGAGTGTAAAAGAATAATAATTAAAAAAAATCTAGCAAAAAGGCTTTCGTGTTTTACTCTTCAAATTCTGATAATACCTACCCACAGAACTCCTTTTCCTCACCCCACACTTGAGCTTTTAGTTTATATGGTACCATGACCTCTAACTGTCAAAAAAATAACTACCTCAAGCTGTGGTTTTGGTCCATAAAGTTTCTCAAAGCTAGTTTCATTTAACTTACCATATTTATCTCTGAGACTGAATATGCCTGAAGTTTACTGCAACATGAGATTGGTCCTGTGTATGTCCTCTGTCAGCTGCATTCTGATGAAGTTTACAGCTTAAAATGCGTTAAGACAATTTGGCTAGAAATAGCTTGAAATTGTTATATTGACATATANACTGCAACATGAGATTGGTCCTGTGTATGTCCTCTGTCAGCTGCGTTCTGATGAAGTTTACAGCTTAAAATGCGTTAAGACAATTTGACTAGAAATAGCTTGAAATTGTTATATTGACATATACCCTCATCATTGCTGTGCAAAGCAACTGCTCTTGTATTTTACTTTAGGCTTTTTGTAATCTCTTTTGGTTTTTTTTTTTCTAAAATATGCCAGGAAAGTCCCATGGTGAAGTTGAAGCTGTATTAAGAATAGATTACATCAGATATTGTACCCATGTGAAACCCCTTCCAGTTCTTTTGGTTTATCATTGCATTATGCAGTCTGGAGATAAGCTGACTTTTAGGCTGAAGGGAAAATATTTCTTAAATACTACTTTGCTAATAATGCTTTTACTAAAAGCCTCTGAGTTTTTTGTTTTGGGTTTTTTTTAAGTAATTACCTCATTGAAAAACACCAACCAAAAAAACCCAAGCCCAACCAAACCCGATCAAAGAACATAATCATTTTCTTTTCTCTTTTTGTCCTTGCATATTTTTATGGTCCTATTAAAGAGAATAAGGCCAAAATGTATTCTCCCGTTTCTGATTTTTAACTTTCTGGAATACCAGTTTCAATCACTTGTAATTGAAACTAAGTGCAATTAGATTACTGTAAAATGCAAGAGAAGTGGTAGTACTCTTGCTGAAACACACTACTTAATTTTATCTGTCAAAGATACGGAGGCAAAAAAGCAGTAGACTGAGGTAGTATCTCAAAATTATTGCAGTTAATAGTGGGGGGAGAAGTTTGTCCTCAACTAAGGCAGTGAGATAGATGTAAAGAAAATCTGTGTTCAATTCCCAATTTTACTGTTTTTCATTACTACAGTGTTACTGGAGTTACCCAATTATTTTTGTGCCTTAAACTTAAAGATGTTTTTACCTATACTGTTAGTTGTGAGATAACTCAGCAATTCTTGTTTATAGCTTTTATGGTGTAGCCTTCAATCTGTAGGTGTGTAATGTGTAGAGTTCTGTAGGGGAACACAAGTTTAGTTGGCTGTTTCTGTATCATACATATTAGTCTGTTCTTCGAAAACGGACTTCAGTGTGGCTTGTGTCATAATATAAAGAGCTGTAGTTTGCTGCAAACATGCATACAGTGTTTCAGCTCTTCCCCTTTAGGTATACAGGACCAGTTCTCAGAAACGGTTCTTTTTTTCATCAGAAGACAGGCTTGTTAAAGTAAGTAGGTCTTGACCCCTGAACTACAAAGCCTCTTGACTTAACTCATGTAAAAGTTAGTCCTGAAAGTGAACTTGGGTAAATAATTACAGCCTTTCCCCTTCAATCTTTGTAGGCTTTTAAATGGACACACTTCACTTCAGCAGTTTTTGGAGCTGATCAATTCTTTTTTATTTGCCTTTTGGAAAAGAATACTAAATTAGGGAAACAAGGTTCTGACAACTAAAACCAGAGCCTATTATATTCCAAACTGAGGAAATAAAAGTCTCTGGATGGAGAAAAGTTTATTTGGAAGCCTTCTTCCTGTTTTTGAGTGAGGACTAACAGCTGTCAGTGGAATGTGCTTCTAAATACCGTGATTTCACACCTTCAGTTATGTACATATATCTACTGCTTGCTTAGAGTTTAGTTCTGTAACATTGATGCTGAATTACTCCAGCAAGGGCTTGTTGTTTTAAAATAGTTTTTATATATATAACTATGACTCTCTTAAGCCCTCAAATTTCCTCAGTGGCTTAGGGGCACTGAAGAGGGAAGAGGAAGGGTAGTGTCAACAATCAGTTGCTCCTTGCCTCTACTTCATGCATAATAAATTGTAATGAGCTTGGGGAATTTTGCATGGTTTAATTTGGTGCCAAGTTCCTTTGCTTAAAGGCATAACCATTGATAGTCCTCAAAGAAGAAATATTGGCTGGAAGTTTGGACTTAGTTTCTTGAGTGCTAGCTGGAGTGGAGGAATGGAAAAACTTGTTAGGAGAGCCTGATACACCAAGGAGAATATCTGTCTGGTTTGTTTGTAAAGGGGAAAAAAAAAAATCCTGCCCTTCTGGCTTCTAGAAAGATTGGATTCCAGGATTAAAAAAGATCAGTTAAATAAAGTATTCTCAGCCTTTCTGTAGGGGAAACAAGTATTAAATATGAGAAGTATAGGATAGTATTCCCAAAAACTTGGCATTGTAGTATGGTGAGTATTTTTTAGACCTCAAAATAAAACTGTATATGAAAAGAATTCCTTCTTTTTTTTTTCTAGCAAATGGTCAGCAGAAGTCTCGGGTCGAAGTCATGCTATGCCTCACATTAAGACATATATGAGACCCTCTCCTGACTTCCAGAAAATTGCATGGTTCTTAGTTACAAGGTAAATAACTAACCATACACCTCTCACTTAAAAAAAAAGTCATATATAAGGTTCTTGTCAATTGCAGGCCCAGGTGAGTTACTGCCTTAATCCCCATAATACTATAAGTAGTGATATGAATTTTTGTCCATATTTAATGTTTTTTCATTGCATTGCCCCTTTTGGGGCTGCAAGTTGAAATGATTATGTCAGGAACTGTTAGCAATCCCACCAAAATCTTGTCTGAGCTGTAACTGCCAATTTTGGGGTTCAGCATCAGCTGAAGGGAAAAGTATTTTTAAACCTTGGGATGAGTTTCTTTTAACACATGCTGTATGTGAATGTGCTGGTTTGTACAAAATAGATACGAGTTAAATCTAAGTTTATCCTTGTTCTGCCTTATTACAAAACATGTAGATACCTAATATTTGGAATCTGACCTTTTGTCAGATTGAGTTGTTCAGCAGTCCAGCTTGAAGTCTAGCTTTGTATTTCTATTGTTTGGTTTTTGAAGACGACAAAAGAGGGGGCAATAAATTTCTTGACATGAAGGGAGAATGTCTCATTGTGAATGGAAAATACAGATATGTTTCAGTTTTGTCAAAACTGATCTTTTGTGCAACCCTATATACTACAGATCATGATCTTTGTATCCTTAAATGCTCAGTTACTTTAGTCTTTTTTCCTCTTTATATTCTGGCTCTTTAAATTCCATCACTCATTGATACTGTTGCCTGCAGTAATGGTAGTGATTAATGTGCTTTTTAAAAGATTTAAGTCATTTAAATGTGATGCTGCGTCCACCTAATAGAGAAATTCATGGTTGCTTCTATTATTTTCTTGTTTGTTCTATTTCACTATTTGCTACTGTCAGAAAGCATCCAGTGTGTCTGTCCGTTAAAACGTAGTGTTCAAGTTTTGAATTATCCTGTAGAAGTAGGTTTTGACAACAGAATTGTACTTATTTTTGACTCCCAACTTGATGTACTTCATAGCAGATAGTGATGGAAGATTAACTACAGTGTGGTGCTGAATAGCATGTTAAACCAAAAATACCTCTTCAATAAATACTTGTTTTCATAAACATATCAAAAAAACAAAATGCTAGGAGCAAAAGATAGTGTTTAACACTTGCAAAAATGCTCTGTACTAAATGTATTATAATGTAACTAGTCATAATTGAGCTAGCTTTTAATCTTCCTAAGTCACCAAATTGAAGCTATTTACTGATACCAGGTTGGTAGAATCATAGAGTAGTTTGGGTTGGAAGGGACTTCTTAAAGGTCATTTTGTCCAACCTCCCCTGCAATGAGCAGGGACATCTTCAACTAGAT
>RSEF01000005.1:46609910-46625542 GCA_003993805.1 Himantopus leucocephalus | reverse complement strand
CCCTTCCAACCCAAACCATTCTATGATTCTGTGATTCTATGAGAAGTACATATTAGGTAGAAGTAGTAGAATTACAGCAGGGAGGAGATCTTTTCACAAGGTGAGTAGCCTGGAGAGTACCCTATCTGCAAAATGGACCCATTCACCAGTTGGCCCACTGGGAGAAAGCCAACATGAGCTTTCCTTGGCCTGGTATTTGTACGCTCAGTCTTTGCCAGGGAGCTGCAAAAGCAGCCATGAGCATGGAGCGTTTCCTGATCTACTCACCCTTCTGCAAAGGGCTGCAGTGTAAATAGCTTGGGGATGGATGCTGGGCAGTGCAGCGCTGCCTGTGATGTTCCTTCCAATGTTCACCTAGCAAACTCATAACATTTCCTTTGGACACACAGACCTCCTATAAAGGTCACTGCTGCATGCCCACTTGAAGGACTATGTTCCATTTTCAGCAGTGCTTTGTGAAAAAAATGCCTTGGCTTGGGAGTGTATGGACTTTTAGAAAGGTTGTGTGAAATCACTCCTGAATATAGGATTTGGCCATCCAAATCATTTAGGCCTTCCAACAATTTCAAATTTTGATACTTATTATCTGTTTGTGTCTGAAAGGTGGGATCTCACAGCAGCGGTCTCAGACGTGTCCTGCTCCTATATGAAGGTAAGGGCTGGGCATGCCTAGCCACCGTTCCTCCCTGTATTTCTTCCCATCCCCTGGTTTCCGCAGGAAAACAATGCAACTGTAGAACTCCAAAGCAAGCAACAGTTTGTTTTGCAAGGTCTCTCTTTTGAACAAGTGGCAGATGAAGAGAGGAGTGGAGGACACAGTGGAGAACATCCACTGTTCAATTTAAATGGAATTTCATTGCCTTAGTCCTTCATCTGTTGAGGATGGGTAACAGTACTTTCCTCCGGCTCTTTGTCTCTAAGTCATACTAGTTTATGTGACACTAGCAGAAGGAGGTACTGCTAATTACAGCTGCCAAACTAGACACTTCCAGCAAAGTAATTAGCTCCTTACAGGACCAAGTTCTTCAAAGTAAAGATCTGTTTATTTTTAGCTATGGTTTTGATGAATCTTTTCCCACCCCTTTTTTTTTTTTCATTCCAGCAGCAGTGAAGATATTGTTATATCTGATTTCACTGCTTTAATTGCTTCTCAGTGCATGATCAGTTCTATTTCAGGCTGTTTTAAAGTTTATTTGAGACTTATACTAAGCAGGGTAACATAATTGCATTTGTCAAAGCCTTTTTCATCCTAATATTAAAATGTTGCTTTGATTTTCTGAAGGTTTAAAAGAATAAAATCTATGAAGTTGCCTGTAAATTTGTCACAAAATTCTTTTTATCTGTATTCTAAAAATACAAGTGAAAAATTGCCAAAGAACAAGATTCTATATGCAGTGTACTGAACACCTTGCCTTTTTTTTTTTTTAGGATAACAGGAATAATGAATACATACTATCATAGAACCTGGGGAAAAAAAGCCCTGGTAGAGGCATAAAAAGGTCATCTCATCCATTCATTGCCCAATGATGGAACTAAAGATTCCAGCATCGTTCTTGTGGGGTGTCTGGTTAACCTGGCTGTAAAAGATGCTGATGATGAAGTCTCTACAGCATTCCTAGGGAGTCTGCACAACTGCTTCACTTTGTGTTAGGAAACTTTTTCTAATGTATAACCTTAATCTTTGTTGCAATTTAAGCCCATTAACCTATGTCGTAGCTGTCGTGCACTTAGAGAATAGTGTGTTCAATCCTTCCTGCATCATATTTTCATATATTATGTTCTCCCTCACTAATTCCCTTCTTTCAGCTGCGAGAGTTCCTTGGCTTTTTCCAATTTTTGCGTAAGTTCTGTTTTCTAGATGTCTGATCATACCAATCATTTCCTTCTAGACCCTGTTTCTAGAAGTGAAGCAGCCCAAATCTGAAAACTCTGTTCCAGACAATGCTTCCCAGTACAGCATATAGTGGAAACACTATCCTGCAATCTTCCTCATACATTTAAATGTTAATTTTTAATTTTGTTTTTTTTTTTTTTTACAAAGGCATAGCAACAGTTCTGGACCAGAGGCAGGTGGCAGGCCCCTGCAGAACCCCGGTTTGAGACATCCCTCTATTCTGACAGTGATCCAGTGAAAACTAGTCAATGAATACAATTCCCAGCAGGTTCCATTGCTAGGATATCACAACCACATTTCCTCAGGTTGCTTATCAAATGTGAGGCAACGTCAAAAGTCATGCTAAAATCAAGATATCTGGTATCAGTTGCTTATTTCTTATCCACAGGGCTAGTTAACTTGTTACACAACAAAATAAACTAAATTTGACAAGATCTACTTTTGGTAATTTCATGTTGATCACTACTTGACTCCTTGTTTCCATTTTGATGTTTACAAATAGTTGATCTGATTACCCATTCAAGTAATTTCCAGTGAATTAAGGTTAAGTTGTTTGGGCTATAATTTTCTTTTTTAATTCCTTCCTGCCATCATGCCTTTTTTAAAGACTGGCAAAATAGTTGCCATTATAAGTTGCCTGGAATTTCAGCCCCTTCTATGACTTGCCAAAGAGCACCTTATCACTTTAGTCATTTTTTTGAATATTTTAGAAGGCAATTGAGTTGGCTTAAATGATTTGAAAAGATGTGACAGATTTAGGGATTCTAACCCGTTCCTTTACTTTCCCCTTTATCACAAGTGTTAATTGTACCACACATCAGTTCAGAGTTGACCTTTTGAGAAGACTGATGCATAAAAAGGCATTAAACATTTCAGTCTTCTTGGAATCATTTGTTGAGAGCTCTTCCTCTTTTCTATACAGCACACCAATATTTTTCTTAGTCTTTCTTATCAGTATCGTGCTGATGAATGAGTTCACATCACCCTTGATATCCCTAGCATCAGTTTTGAGAGACTGGACTTTTTATTCTCTTCCNTGTTTTGAGAGACTGGACTTTTTATTCTGTTCCTGCATTTCCATATTATTCCTTTTATTTGTCTTCACCGACCTCATTTTCTATCCACTTTCTATATACTTCCTTCTTGTGACTGAAATCAGTAACTAACTTAACATTTAGATATATCGGTCTTTTATTACAGTTCCTGCCCTCCTCCTCCATTTGGATCACTTGAGCCAGCATCGTTCATGTCTTTTGTCCAAGAAACTGCTAGCCTGCCTTAACTCATTTTTTTCTGTAGTTTTGGTTCCTCTGAGATTGTACACTGCAGATCTCTGAGTTTATTAAAAGTTTTGCTCTTGAAATCCCCTGGTTTTCTGTTCTTCCTCCTTCTCTTCTAAAGAATAATGAACTCCGCCACTCTGTGGTCACAGAAGTTGCCTTCTGCACTTCCATGGAAAACAGGCTAGAGTCAAATCCAGAAAGGTCTCCTTTTAAGTTGCTTATGTGTTTCAAAAACTTGCTAGAGAACCTGTGCTCATCTCCCAGCACATACACCTGTAAATAGGCAATCGCTTGAAGACTCTTGCACTAACAGAAGTAATAAAATTTACACAGGATAACTGACCTGGCCTTTCCCCTAACCTTGTGGTTTACAATCATGTGGTTTAACCTTGTGTTTTAACCGCTGTCCAAGAAAGGACATGCTAGGCTATCACTCCTGTAACTATTTCAGATCTTGCTTGTAAAAGGATTTCCAGGTTGATTTAATTCCATACTTCCTTTCTATTATTACATGTTTTGCTTTGTTTGAAGATTTCTGCTTTGTTCTGCGTATAGCAGAGACTGGTGGCCATCCGGTCATTGTAACCGCTGTTCTCCCTTTCACATTTTTTCCTACATCTTTGCTTTATACAAATCTGTCATATATTACAGAAAGCTTTCAGTAAAAGTTTTGGTGAACCTGCAACTTCCCTAAAGCGTCAGCCTAAGCACCCCTTATTGGCAAACACAGACCCAAATGGGGGGCGGGGGTAGCGGCAGGGAGAGAGAGAAGAAGGATGGGAATGAAAAGCGAAGAAAGAGCCTTTTGCTCTAGAGATGCCCTTCCTGAAGCACCCTCCCAAGTCCAAGGGAAGGGAACCTGTCCCATCCTCACTCTCAGAGCACACAGGTCTTTTAAGCTCTCAGGGCTATCAATGCAGGAGTATTACAGTGCATTTTTAAAGATGACGTATAATTGAAGACTTTTTTATATACAGTAGACAAAACTTCCTTCTCAAAGTATCAAAATGAGAGAGGAAACATTCTTCCCTTTTTTTTTTTTCACTCTGCCAGCTACCTGCATGTCAAATAAACCTCCTTGTTCTTCGCTGCCTCTAATTTCATCGTTTCTGGCTGCTGTTTCCTTTTGTTGGTGCAGGGCAAGCCTTGTTGTTCCTCTTTCTTTTCTAGCTCCACTTTTAAGACATCTATTGAGCGAGGTATTTTTAATCTTTAAAATCGTCTGTGCACTCCTCTTCATGCAAATGCTACATTATTTGGGAAAAAAATAAACCCTGTTCTGTTCTATTTACACAACAAAGGCCAGTAGAATTGTTTCGATACCTTCTGAAAATACAGCCTCCAAAGCAATTAATGTAACACAATTTTTTTTATTTTGTTTCTTGTATATCTGTGAAATATTTCAAAGCAAAATGTTTCCTTCCAAATTTCATCTCCTTGCTCAATGTTACTTACTCAGCCAGATGCACTTTTCACTTTTAAATTATCACCATACAGTTTTTGATACATCAGTTACTGCAATGACATTTTAATGAAGCTGTTTCTTGTATACTGTTTCTGCTCATCAGAATACCTAGTTTTCTGCACTGAAACTATGAGATCTTTGAATGTTTGTCATCGTGGAAACTAATCATCATTTTTAAAGTATGCCAAAAGCAGACATGACATTCAGTAACCTGTATGCCACCTTTTCAGGCTACCAGTGGAACGTGCTTGTCAAGTCACAGACTGCAGGATGTGGTACATTCAAATGGAAAGAGAGAGTGGGTGTCACGCTAACTCAAGCAGTCATGACCTGCATTGATATTTGGGTTATTCCTATCTTTCTGGACACTCTACAACAGAAGAAAGCAAGGAAACCCTCTCCATGTCACCTTCAACAGAGCTTGTTGGAACTAAATGTTTTATTCTTAATTGTTCATCTGAAAGAGAATCTGATCAGCCTGCTGCAATCTTTGTGCGTCTGCTGATGAATATGGCAAGATCACAAAAAAATTCATATCCAGGAAAGGACTCAGAGGCTTCGTGGCTCCAGGAATGTAATCTAGTCCTTGCATGCTCTGATTCTGTACATCATACCAGGGAGAAGGTAGGCACCTCAGAAGGAGCTCTTCATACAAATGTCTCCATCACTGAGAGCAGCCTTGGTGAAAAGCATCTCGGCGTAAGTAAAGGATCCATAAAACTGAAAATTATGTACACATCACCCTCCACTAAATGCAGCCTTCACCAAGAACAGCCAGAAGGTGAGAGCAGTGGTGGAAGCAGGGAACTGAAACCCAAACTCCCCTTCTTGTGGCAGAACTTTAATCACTATGCTTTTATTCAACAGCTGCACGCCACTGTTTTTAAGGAAAAGAGGGATCTCTTTAAAAGAAAATGTAGAGGGGGTTGCATTCAGGACAGGATGCGGGGTCTGATGGCATCTTCTGAAGCTCAAGATTAGGCAACTGACATTCAGGGACAAGAACAACAATACACTTCATGGGCATAAAAATGAGCTTAACCTCTCTGAGTCAAAGAACAGTTTTATTCTCACTGTTGGGCTGGATAAAGTGAAGCAGAGAGACGACACACTTTATTAATGAATGAGGGGCACAGCTAGGAGCATAACTAAAAGCACTGACTTGTATTGCTTTCCTCTAAATGGTAGGACACAGTTGCTGCATATGCACAACTTTCTTGAAGTGTTGGCTCACCAAGACGAAAGAGAAGACCAGAATCTATGATCAGAAAAATCCAGAAACTGAATGAACCTATGAAAAAGAAAATGATAGCTCCTGTGAGCTTATCTCATTGTCCCACCTGGGATTATGGAGCTCTGGTTATGGCTCAGTGGCTAAAGCAGGTCGTTTTGAATTATTAGGGCTGCTTGCAGCATAAATAATACTTAAAGAAGAAAAATGTTAGCTAGGAGAACAATGCACCTTGTGCTGTACAAGTTCAAATAGTTCAGGCATGGTATGGTTGGGTAATGGCTCATCCTTTGGCCTCTGTGACACCAGGAGTAAGCTTGGCCCTTGGCCCCAGGTGGAGTATTCAGTGCAGTTGCCACCCTTTATTCACTCCATATGTGGTAAAGAGAGGGCAATCTGAAGGCTACAAGCAGTAGCCCAGCTCTCTGGTGGTTTGCTGGGCATTGTCCCCCACACACACTTTTTCCCTCCTTCACTCCACACCAGGCTGCTGTAACGTGGGCAGTGCGGTTGCCTCACCCCATGCAGAATTGTCCGTTATTAAACAACGCTCCCATCAGCAACCCTCTCTAAGCTGCTTAAAGAAGATGCTGTGACTCCTTCTACCCCTTCTGTACAATACGCTGTGTGGTTGCTTGTCACTCTCTAGAGTAAAAATCTCCCTCTTTGATCCAAGAAATTGTTCCTCTTGGGCCTCAGGTAATGCATTGGTGGACAAATCTCTTTTCGCACCTTTCACCAAGACTTTGCATCTCCAGCCCAACATGCTGCAGCTTCTTGCAGAGAGGAACGATGAAAATTTTGACAATTTCTCCAGAAAATGTACCTCATTTTGCGAAGATTATATAATTTCCTCCTTTGCCTCACTGCTTATAAACAGTTCACACAGAAAAGACAAGAGGCATCAGGCACATATTGAAATACAGGAAATTCCAATTGAACAGGAGAAAAAAAACCCCTCTTTTACTAGGAGCGTGGTCAAACACTGGCACAGGTTGCCCTGAGAGCTTATGGAGTCTCCATCCATGGAGATAACCCGACAGGACACAGCCCTGAGCAGCCGGCTGTAGCTGACCCTGCTTGGAGTGCGGATCCAGAGATCGCCTCCAACCTCCACCAGCCTGTGAAAAGGGCAGCCGTATCACACATCAATTTGAGGAGCTGCTTCCTTTAGGCTATGCCTTTATGACAAGCATATTTTATTCCATTTACAGTTAAAATAAACAGCTTTTAATCAAGATCACAATATGGGCTGGGCTGGGCATAGGTGTTTTTTTAAAAACGAAAAAGGAAACAAAGTCCTTTCAATTTTAAGTTATTCAAACAAAAACAGCAGTACATGAGATAAGGTTGTCTTGATGTATTGATAAATTCTTCATTTGATGCAACCAAAGTCAATAACTGTTTTTATCCAATGGTTTCAAAGAGCAAAGCAGGCTCTAGCTGCTGCAGATATCTCAGTATGCTAATCCTCCGTATTGCTCAAGGGTAGCAGTGTCCAGTGGAATTGAGGGTGCCCAGGTGTCTGTCAGGAAAGATAAGCAGCGATCCAATGCGTAGGTCTTCAACCACCCGGGCAGCAGCTCCCTACCTCTTGGAAGCCCTACTGTCCCAAGGTACCACAGAGGGTCTTAGACATCAGAGGGCCTGCTGATGGTTGTGACCTTAAAGTCCAATGCTGCTGAGCACCCTGAGCCTACCAAATGCTGTAGGGCTCTGTCTATAAATGGCATAAACACTCAATGAAGTGCAAATTGGGACACAGATCTTGTTTTACTTTCTGGTACGCAGAATATTTTATTATTCTATGCAAAATAGAAGAGTTTCAACAGAAAACACTGACAGTCCCTGCTTAAAATTACTCCCCAGATGGGTGGTCAGGGCACTCTGCTGAGACACAGGGGTGTTGCTTCAATTCTTTGCTAAGAAAGTAGTTGCTTCCACCTCTCACATCCTGAGACAGTACTACTACCACCCAATTTCTACGCAAAAGGGACGCTATATTATGTGACAAAGGGCTGATCAGAAATCAAAGTGGACTTACGGAGGAGCCCACTTACACACATGCGAGCTCCTCCCTGCAGGTTAGAGTTAGGCATCTGCCTACATGGGATGGAAAGGTTCGACCCTATCTTCTTCCTTGGGATCACCTCCTGGCTAGTCTAGGTAGTCTCCCAGTTGGGCAGGTATTTGTGGCTACCTTCTTACATTTCTGATGTTTCCACTTAGTGTATAGGTACCCTTAGTGCTTAGCGTTGGATCACAGTAAGAAAAAGACACATCAAAATTAGGAGTTACAGGCTAAGCACTGATAGGAATAAACGCTTTTATGGAACAAACTAAATTCTAAACTGAAAAAAGGCAAATTATTTCTTTTTTATTAGTTGAGCTCTGTTTAGCTTTGTATTTTCTTGACAAATTAAAATAGGGTGGTTTTATATAGTTTCAACCTCTTGACTCAGTGCACTCATATCATGCTCTGATATCTAGGCGACACATATTTTATGTGAATCTTAATTAAAAAGACAGTATTATTCCCTTAGATATTGCAAAATTCTCTTCTTTTGGCTCTCTTTCTTCTTTCTTGAAGCCAAAAATACATGATGGTATTTCTCACTGTCTGGAGTACAGGAGGCAATTGATGCTATAGGTAATGTTTGAACGATGTTTTAGCAGTATATCAAAGTGGTTAGGTTCACCTTATTTACTGCAGAAAAAAAAATGACTCTGGTAAAGTAGCAAAATAATTTCCAAGATGTAAAAGAGAAAAAAAAATATAAAGTTTACTAAAGAAATAAAAGATGACTACTTTTGCGACAATTTAGCTGCTACATCAAAAGCTTCTATAGCAGTATATAGTACTGAGAGTGGAAGGTTAGATGATATTAGGAATATGTCATAAAAGTACCGATTCCTGAATGAGTGCTTTTAACTGAAGGCACCAAATTTTATTTAGTTGTAGAAATGTGTATAGCCACCAGAAGTATCAACTGAAAAACACATGAAATAATCCTTCTACTTTCCTCCGAACTAGCAAGGTCGCAGCTGGAGTAATACATTAATTTTGGGGCACTGTACTGGGGCAGGAAAGAAGATGTGGACCATTCAGAAAGGGCCAAGAGGAGAGCAAAAATCTTGATTTGAGATGCGAAAAACAAAATCTATTCTTAGGACCCCAATATGGTTGATAAAAATGAGTGTGTGTGGTTGCAGAGCCTGCAGAATGCTCCTGCGTGGCACAGCTGAGGGGATCTGGCTGAAGCACAAGTGTCTTGTGAATGTCTGGAGAGCCCAGCCCGCAATGCAAGCTGAGATAAAGAGCTGAAACGCACAATCCGTCTCACAAAGCAGAAATGCTACCGAGATTAAGACAGAGGGATGCCATGATTGAAAAAGTGCAATGCCACTGACGGGATTAAGAAAGAATGACAGAACTGATAAAAGACACTGAGAAAGTGACACTATTGATAAGACCAAGAAAGAGCAATACCAGGTCAAACGAAGGGACGGGACGTAAATCACCAAAGTCTACAGACCGTGCATAATCTGAAGGAAAAAGGGTTCTTGAGGACATTTTCTGCAGAAACATTGATAGATCTCTAAATTGTGGGCAATAGAAAGCGGCAAGCCAGAGAAATTACCAGAAAGTGCACGTGGATAAGTGGATTGTCTGTGTTTGCAAGCAGATACAGTTAATAAGACCTCAGATACCCTTCTCCCCTTAACAATTTCATTTATAGAAGATAAATATTAATGTTAAGAACTACTGACATCAGTTAATACATGTGAGAAGTAACTATCACTGCAAAGGGAGATTACAACAATGTGGCTTTCTGAATTGAGAGAAGACTGAAGGGACACAGGACAACGGTCTTTGAGTAGCTAAGAGGCCACTCTCTGGGTATGAAGGATGGTAAGACAAAAAAAATGCAAGTCACTGAACTGCACTAAGGATAATAATGCACAAGGCTGGATTCCTTGTGGAAGTTGTGGGATCTCTGACACTGCAGGTTCAAAGTGGCAGGTTGGACAAACATCAATCAGGAAAAAAAGAAGTCGCATATAATTGACCTCCTCTAAGAATAGAGGTGGACCGGGTAGACTTTGGAGATCTGGTCCTAGCTCTCTTTGGTACAATTTTATGGCTGTAGCAAACCCTAGCATCAACACCCCATTTTGATCATACAAGAACACCACATTACAATGCAAACAAACTACAGCAGTTCACAAAAATGGGCTTAACAATGTTAAAAGTTACTTTAAATTACCAGTTCAGCAGAACATTTAAGCATAGCTCTTGGGTCTTACAGACTCAAGGTCTAAGGACACAAAACACCAAATCTTGATGCTCCAAGAAAATATAAAACCAGCCCAATGACATCTTTCACAACAAAATTAACTTCAGACCTAAGAGACTCAGCATTAGGGAGAGATCGAGCAGAACGACTGGAAAGCATCAGGTATTCTACAAACTGCAGGACAGCACAAACTCTCTCACACGTCGCACATAAAGCAAGGCACCTCAGAACTCCTCTTCAGGGAACAAGCGTTAATAGAGGTTTCCTGAAGAACTGCTGTTGGTAATTAAACAATCATTCCTCAATGTGCGTTTCACACATGGAGGGAGACTGATGTGAATTGGAAATACCATTACTAAGATTTAGTGACCCCATTTGTCACAGTGGTAAATGCACACAAGATTGCCTGTCTTTAACTAAAGCAAACTCCGTTTCTCCGGGGCTTTTAGCTGCCTGCAGCCGCCTGAACGAAGCCTTTCTGTTGACACCCACGGGTTCCCTGGGGTGCTTATGTCAGTTCCTGGTGCTCTCCCTTTTCATCTTAATGTACTCTCGTCAGCTCCCCCCCGGAATTGCTATTCAATATCACTTTCCCCTGAAGGCTCCTTCAACCTGAACAAACTTGGGGTTTGGGGCTTTTTTTTTTCCCCACAAACGAAATAAGCAGCGCCCACCGACTTGTTGATCCTGCTTCAGACAGCCAGAAGAGCAAAAAGCCGAGAGGTTTGAAAGCCAACCTTTCCAAGTTGTACACTTTGCCGCTGGACGCGGCAAAATCTATTTTATGGTTCTTGTTAAGACCAGTCTAGATCCTCTGAAAGGTCCCTTCTGAGCTTACAGCCTAGGAAGCCACCTACCTCCAGACCTAAGACTCGCTATGAGAACATTTCCCCAAATTTAAAGACACACGGCGTTTGTTTAAAGCTTTCGGCTTCGGCTGCGACTTGTTCTCTCACAAAGTCTGCCACCGCACGCCGAGGCCAGGTTCCTCGGCGCAGGCAGGCGAAACTCCCGGGGAAAACTCCGGCAGGCGCTGCCCGGCCCGCCCGCAGAGCAAGTAGCCCGCTGGGCTACCGGCCCCGGGGCTCCCAAGCGCTTCTGGGGCGCTCAACGGGGGAGCGTTTTCCCCAAGCGTGGGGCTTCCCGCGGCAGCGCCTCTTTGACGGGAGGAGGATGGGGGGGGGGGGAGGGGANCGTGCCCGGCACCGGCACGAAGCCGGGGAGGAGAGAGGGGGCTGCGCGTCCCCGGCCGCCCCCGCCGCCCCGGCCCCCGCCCGCCCCTCCGCCGCGGGTCCCGCTGCTCACCGATAGTGGAAACGACGGTGCCCACGAAGTAGAAAGCGCCGGTGAAATCCCACCGGGGTCGGATGTCATCGACGCGGATGCCGGCCACGCTGGCCTCCTCGTACTCCCGCAGGAAGCGGCGCAGCTCGGCGCGGCTGAGGTTGTGGCGGCGGGTGAAGTTCTCCAGCCGCTCCTCCCAGCGCTCCTTGGCCTCCCGCTCCGTGGGCAGCTCGATGGCCGAGAAGACGGCGGCGCCGCACAGCATGTACAGCACGATCAGCACCGCCAGCAGGAGGAACCGCGCGTTGTCCGCGTTCAGGCGACCCGCGCTGGAGCAGCAGCCGCCGCCGCGACACGCCATCCTCCGCCCCGCGGGACCGGGCTACCGCGCCGCCACCCTACGTCGGGGCCCTCCCGCCGCCGCCGCCGCCGCCGGGCATCACGGCGCCGCCCGCCAGGCGTGCTCGGGGCCGCGGCCGCAGAGCTCAGGGTGCCGCGGAGCCCGGCGGCGGCGAGCGGCGCTCCCTGGAGCCGGCCGGCACCTCCGCCCCGGGGGGAGGGCGCTGCCCCGCCGCTCCCGCCACGGCCCCACGGCGGACGGGCTGCGGCCCATCCTGCGGGCGAGGGAACCGCCCCGTCCGGCCCGGCCCGTCCCGTCCCTCAGAGCCCCCTCAGCCCCGCCGCGCCCCGGCCCCGCGCCGCGCTCCCGTCTCCGCCAGTTTCATATCCCCTTCCTTCCCCCGCCCCGAGCACGTCGGAGCGGGGCGCAGGGACAGGCACCGCCAGGCGCCTCCTGCCTGCGGGTGGGGGGGGGCGGGGGGGCGAGGCGGGACCGGGCGGCAGCTCGCCCCGCCGCCCACCCCCGCCAGCACGGGGCACCCCCGCCCCGGTCGGCCGGCGGGGGGCAGCCGGGCTGCCCGCGCCATGGCCAGCGGGGGCGCGCGCCTGAGGGAAGCTCCCCTCAGCCGAGGCGCGGCCGCCGCTCGCAGCGAGGCGGCCCCCCCCGGGGGTCTCCCCGGTGCTCCGGGCAGGGCGGGTCGGGGCCGGCCGCTACCTGGCCAGGGCGGGCCGCCGGAGGGCGGTTGCCCCGCGGCCTCCACCCCTCAGAGGGGCGGGGGGCGGCCCCCCTTCCCCCTCAGCGCCCGCGGCCTGCCCGCCCGCCGGGGGGGGCTCCGCCGTCCGCCCCGTCCTCGGGCCGGGCCGGGCCGGGCCGTGGGGCTGCGGAGCGGTGTGCCGCCCAGGGTAAGGGGGCCTCTGGCAGAGACCTGGAGTTAAAAAAGTCAAAATCTGCGGTTGGTGATATACCCGTGCTGTCAAAGCGAGAAAAAATCCTCCCTTTTGCCAAAAGAGGGCACCTCTTTTCTCCACAGGTCTGGGGGCTGACTGCCTTCTCGGCCGGTGGTTACATCTCCCCCCTCCCGCTCTGGGCAGTCGGAGGGAGATGGTGTGTGGAAGACAGAGGCAGCTCTCCAACGGCAGTCTGGTGTGAAAATGCGTTATTTTCAGGGTCAGAGAGCTCTTGATCCAAACCTTCTGGAGGAATCGTTGTTACTATAAAAAGAAAAAGCTAAACTCAACAATATCTGGCAATTACTACAGTGCTGAATTCTGCTTTAAAATGATTGGGGGCTAGAATTCAGCTCTGTAAAACATATTAGTATATAAACTTTCTTTCCAGTGAAAGACAACCTACATATATTTAATTGTAGAAAGCAGGTTAATGAAGTATTACTACATTTTCTCCCCTCCCCCCCCCCCNTTAATATGCAATGGGAACTAACGGTAAGATCTTAGTAATTACAAATCTCCCTTACCGATAGATAATTGTATACCTAGCATAGGAGCCATTGATGGTCTCACAGCCTGAGGTGTGTTTGCATTTTGGGTATTGGTCTGACCCCTGGGGGTGGACTGTGGGCCATTCTGTGCCAGTGTTCACAAGAGGATCCCCAACTACCTGGCAACAAATCTGCACGGCACAGAGAGAAGCCAGGTCCTTTTCCCATGTTGCACAGTAAACCAACAGCTGAGGGTGAATGGCACTCACGCTTCCTCTTTGGTTTTTCCTATTTGTTGTTATTCATAGGTGCTACACAACGCATCATGTTTCAGGATTTTATTGCCTCTTCATTAGTCTTCAGCATAGACTGACATATGGCAATTAAAATTAGCAGCAATGCTGGAAGACATTGAACAGCCAAAAAAAGAGGAAGACGAGATGCCAGTCAAACTAACCAGACTCTGTGCCAAGTGCTAAAGGTAACCACACGCTTCCATAAAAAATGCTAGTGTATCTTTAAAATTATTGATAGTTCCTATTAGAGGAAGAACCCCCCCTATCTTTCCCTGCTTTGCCAGTCTTTGCCAGCCAGAAAGAAGGTGGATGTAAATCAGTGCTCTCCCAGCCAGCAGAGGCAGCAGAACTGGCTGAACACCCTCAGCCCACACTGAAGTCTCCATCCATCAAAGTTGTTCTTGGGTGGCTTGGATTAGCACAGTGGGAACGGGAGCCTTTAACTGCTTGCAACCGTGACATCAGTGTGATTGCCCAAAGGAATGTGACGAACAATCACATTATCCAGAGAATTATCCAAGGAAAATTATTCAAAGATATTNCCAAGGCAAATTATTCAAAGATATTGAGTTCCTCCTATTATTTACATGTTATTTTGTTAATGACAAGTAGGTATTTTTGCATTGGTTTTGGGCGTAGAGGGAGCATTACATTAATGCAGGTAAGAACATCTGGCACGGTTTTGAAAGGCAATGAAGTATACCGCTGTCACTGGGCATCAAAAATTGCAAGTTCCCTTAATTTGTCAAATCTGATCTTCACCAAACTAAAACACTTTAAAGGATGTGCAGTGATTTAATCTCTTGAAAAAGCGGCTTTTAAAGGACATGCTCCCTATTAAGGGATAGAGCAAGTGTGAGTTATTGACTGGAATCCTGAAGTAGAAAATGAGAAGACGGCTGCCAAATATTACAGGTGTGGCACCTTCTATTGTTTTGAGCTCCTTTTCTTCCTTTACTTCCCCTGTTTTAATTAAGGTACTTATTCTAAAGAATATGTTCCTGTAAAAAAGGTCACTATTCCCATTGCTTTCGGGTAGATAGCTGGAAAAACTTGAGTGTGGTGGAGAGCACGAACAGCGTAATGATGCAGTAACCCATTCAGAGCATTTAAGCAAGGCTGAATAAAGAAATGCAATGTGCACACTGGTATAAGGAAAAAAATAAAAAGTTATCTTTTAGTTTCAGGTAAAAAAAAAAGGCTAAACATGTTGCTGACATTTAAATTAACCCCAAATTGAAGTTAACATCGTGTGAGCCCAAACACTGAATGCATTGCCATTAACCTCAGTACAGTCACTTGGGGCATCATTATCAGGAAACTGTTACGTTTGCCCTCCCCCTCTGCACCACAAGCACACGGCTCCTTAGTGTCTATGTGTGCAGGTATTTAGTGACAAAAAGATTGGTGGTGGTGAGGCTTAGCATGATTGTAAATAATATAAAAAAATCAATGTATTTACTAGTTCTGGTGATGATGTTAAATTATAACCCTGTAATTAAGAAAGTTACAGTCACTGGGTACCCTAGTAATGATTACCAACAAATGTCCAGGCAGAACAGAGCTATCATTAATGCCTCAGCAAATTACTTCGAAGACTCATGCAGAGATTTACTTACTCTCTCTCATTGATAGTGTCAGTCCTTTTTAATTAAACATCTCCTTTGGAAGTGATAAGCTGGTACACTTAACTGAAATGCATTGCTTGTCTTTGGAGAAGTTGCAGAAGAGCTGCAATTTACTCCTGAGAAAATTTTATACATACTGAAACATCCTGCTAGAGGAGCAAAGAAACCAGCCTTTGGCGCTGAACAAAACTTCTGGAACTTAATAACCTTGATGTTAACAAACTAATCTGAAAAAAAAATCCCAAAACATGTGACACTTGGGGCACCTAGAGTAGGCTAAACTTTTCAACATCCCTGTTGCTTTGCTAAGAGTTTCAAAAATATTGCATCTCTGGGGGAGTCCTACTGAATGTGAAGTAAGAAATCATAGAATCATTTAGGTTGGAAAAGACTTTTAAGAACATGGAGTCCAACCGTTAACCTCACACCACCAACTCCACCACTGAACCATGTCCCTAAAGCACCACATTTACCC
>RSEF01000005.1:46590499-46600697 GCA_003993805.1 Himantopus leucocephalus | reverse complement strand
GAAGCCATTCCCCCTCATCCTATCACTACACACCCTTGTAAAAGGTCCTTCCCCAGCTTTCTTGTAGGCCACCTATAGGTACTGGAAGGCCACAATAAGGTCTCCCTGGAGTCTTTGCTTCTCCAGGCTGGACGGGACACTCTCGAGTATCTCTCTCTACTGGACTCTCTCTGGTATTTCCATCTTCCCCTTGTACTGGGGAGACCAGAATTGGACTCTGGGTGTGGCCTCAACAGTGCTTAGTAGGGGAGAAGGATCACCTCCCTTGACCCACTGGCAACATTTCTAACACACCCCAGGATACCGTTCACCTGCTTTGCCTCAAGGGCATGTTGTTGGCTCATATTCAGCTTGGTGTCCACGAGAACCCTCAGGTCCTTTTCTTGAGGACTGCTTTCCAGCTAATCAGCGCCCAACTTGTATGGGTGCATGGGGTTGTTCCTCCCCACGAAGACTTCCCCTTGTTGAACTGGGACAATGGTGAAGTGTAGAAAATGGGAAAGTGTAGCCTGCCTTTTACAGGGTAGCAATAAGCTTTCTATAATGCCAGATATAGTGTATATCCATGTGATAGACATGGAGTCATCACTAGTAGCAAAACTACTGTCTTTTGCACTAAGCAGGATGAAGGCCCCATGTACATATATTTTAGTATTCAATTAGCATGGAATAGATACTTTGCATGGATAGCATGTGAAATGTCTTCATAAATAAGAGAGGCAGATGGATCTGGAAGTATAGTGGGCTCCTATTCACATGTCGAATTGCCTTTTAGGAACAGTAAATGCCTTTAGGAGTTGTTCTGATATATGGAAGGAAGCACTCTGGGTGCTGGTGACAGTATAATGGTATAAATCCAAGTACCTCCACTGAAGTCGATATAAGTTACTTCAGGTTGTCATGGATGTAGCTAGGAGTGGTAGCTTAATTACTGAGAGCAGTAAATCCTTTGAGGTTAGAGATATCATGTACAGTCTCTGTTTATTATATTTAGGTAGAAAGGATGTCAAGTGCAAGTGTAGGTGAAAAGATTATGTTGATGTGCGGAGTGTCAGGTTCAGATATAAAGAAGGGATAATAGATACCCCTTGACCAGGGATTCCCTCAGTGAAGACTACAAACATGTTTTTACTGTGTAATAGGCTGATTCCCTGTCATCAATGTGACACTGTAATATTTTCACTGGCTTTGCGGTCAGATGTTTAAACTGACCCAAGCTTTCCCTTTGTCACTGTGTTAAATTCTCCAGAGTGAAAAGTTGCACAGTATGACCTTGTTTGATAGTTTTGGAGAAGCAAAACAATGCCAGTAAACAGAAATGGGAGGGGTTGTTTAGAGTTTTGGGAGGATGTATCGGCTAGTTTGGATTTGGGGTTAGAAAAATGTGGACTGTACAGATGTTGAATTGAATATTTTTAACTTGCTCCTTCAACAATGATTCCTTTCTGGTTTTCAGACAGTTGAGGTATTATTGTTAACATAATGACTGGAACTTCACAGAAGGATTTGATTCAACGATCTGCTATCCGTTTTGTATAAACCTTAGCAGATCTTCTGATTTTTTTCAAGAATTCTACATTCTTAGAGTTCTTTTTTCATGAGTTCTTAATTCTTATATTCTTCATGAGTATAAGGTCTTTTATGACAGTGAGAGACAGTCTTTCAAAAATGTATCTTAATTTTTGAACTGTTCCAATAAAAGCTGTGCTAGAATGAGTTGAAATCTTGGGGGGAGTTTCCTTGGTGACCTTGATTGCCTATGCTTCACTTTTTCTAAGGGTAAAGCAGGAGGAAAAATGGCACCTTCATACATCTCTCTGTAGTGAGTCACAGTATAGTGTTCTGTACTATGAATTGGTTACTTGGGTTTTTAACTGACTGAGAAATAAAAGAAAGGAAATAAAGCTCTTTCATAGAGCTAGCATTAAGTGAATTTCATAAAGAAACAGATGAGAAAAATATTTAGATACGGTGTTTTATTGCTTTCTCTGCATCTATGCTTATAGCACCTGGCACAAGAATCTTTTGAAATGCTTTGTAGTGCTGTGCTAATTAATATGTACTTTTTATCTCCCTTTGGTTGCTGGGGGAACTAAGGCAGGTATTTAATTTGTCTTCAAGCACACAAAGAATTAATATTAGAACGATGACAGAGGCTGGGAGTTGCCCATCCCAGACTAACCCTCTACATCACGTTACAAATGTGATTCAGTTCAGAATGTTAATGTTAACATCCCTTCCTCAGAGCAAGCATAGAAAGGAGAAAAAGTAATTTTGGAAATTTAAGATACCTAGAGTATCTCAGAAATTAGAAGGTAATATTGTGAGAAAAACACTAAAGATATGGTAAATTCAAAACAAGGATAGAGATGAAAATGATATTTTGTTCATAAAAGGTAAATAGAAAGCTTTCTTACGATAAAGGGATGATTATTCAGAAAGAAAAAAAAAAGTAGAAAACTCTGTAACAGTGTGTAGAATTGGAAAAAGTTATGTGAACAATTATGCTGACAGATCCAGGGCTTCTGTTGCTTCCTTTTATTGTGTGGAATTCTATCTACATCACCAATATGGGGTTACAGTCACGAAGGAATTGGGCTGATGACATCTGGCCTCCCTTTCTCATTCTAGCATTGAGTCTGCTTTTCCAGCCCTGAGAAAACCATTCAGTTTATCTTTGTGAGCTGCGAGCCCCTCTTACATACTTTCAATTTTTTTTGGAGAAGCTACATGTAAGTGGTTTCTTTGCATGTATGATGGGGGGGGGGAGAAAGGATCTTATGCGTTTGTTTTTTTGCATGTTTCTTCTGAGGTGGAAGACCTTACAGCAGTCACAGGCCTCTGTTAGCCGTGTCCCCTAACCAGTAAGAATGGAAGCACAGCTACATAGGAGTAGTCAGTCTGCCAGCTAATATACATAGGCAAAATGGGGGATTGGGCGTCAATGCCAGTACACACTGGTGGATTTGTTGTGTTCTGGCACTGAGAAAGCAAACATCTTTACATGTTTTTTCTTCTAAATTTGAATTCTTTCCAGGTTAAGGATGAGATATTCCTCTCTCATGCGTTGGTATATAATGTGACACTCAGTCTAAGTATCAGACTAAATCTAACTTGGAAAATTTAATACTAACAACTCCCTTGGCCACTTGTTCATTTCTATGAAGAGTTTTCTATGACCAGCAGGGAAGAAAAGGAAGGAACCGGAAGCATCCAGGCATCCTGTTTGTTTGCATGATGTTGGTGAATAAACTCAGTTAACAGCAAATACAAGGTGAAGGCTATAGATGTGATGGAAACCGTTTTAAAACTTTATATTTAGAATTATTTTACAGCCCATCTGTTTTGAATTTTCCGTGTATTTTTGAAGTAAGATAATCCCTTAAAAGTGGTTACTAACCCTTTTTTTAACTAATGCTGAAATATCGCATCAACATTCTGCAGGTCTATATTCATAACAATTTTATATGTATTACTTTAGATTATATAATGTGAGTATATGTTATACGCAGCTTGGAACAGAGAAGTGTCTTTACATTCCCACATACTCTGCAGTGACATAGAATATATTTTTCTTTTTTTTTCCTAAAAATAGGGAATTGACTATTATTCAGTGGAATAACTGTAGTGGAGGGAATGTCCTTTGAGCTCCTAAGGTGAAAGAAAAATGTTCTGTGGTGAAAAACACTAGATTATCCTAAAACCGTTCAGCAGTTTTGTGTTTAAGTGTTTTTCAGAGGCAATTGACATAATGAATTCAGTGAGAGCTGGTTTCCTTTCTGGGTGATGTGGATATCTTGTGCAGTATCTCTCAATGCAGCTTTCTATGAGTTGGGATTAGATGGACTGTAAAGAAACTGACACTGTCACTTAAGTATAATGTGCGAAGAAAATGTCAACCCATCTGTCTGGCATTGACATTTGGGGGTGAAAAGGCCGTATGATTGTTTAAAGATTAATCTCCCTAATGTTTCAGTTAATGTTCCCAAAACTATAACGAATTTGACAGACAACCCAATGAATTTTCTCCTCATGTGTGAATGTGTGTGTGCTTGTATAAGAACAAAGGAGTAAGTAGGAAAAAAATCTACATCCTAAACCCACAGATGCATCAAGGGCCTCACAAATATTAGATGCTTTGTCATTCATTTGCAGAAGGCTCTTTTCCTCCTCTCTAATAATCAGGTTCCTCCACAAACTACATGACATCCCTTCGTTCTGTGGACTAGAGAAGTCAAGTTTTTGTTCTTCTCCGATAATACTGACAAAGAAGGCTTATTAAGAGGCTGGCCAATGTGGTACAACATATATAAGATATTTAATGCATAGAAAATTGTGATTCATTTTTTCTTCTGATGTCAAATTGTTGTTCACTGCTATGGAAATGCAAATCTGGAAATTAATAGTTTCTATGGAGCAGGTCCCTGGCTAGGAATATCTGGGAATTCAGGAACAAAAGGAAGAAGCTTTACTGTAGGATTAAACACAGATTTTATTCAAGCTAACCTAGACTATGTTGAACTTGGCCAGTCATCTCAAGAAAATAGGGGGTTTTTGGTAAGATTGATAATGTCTTGGAGATAGAGTCTGTTCTTTCAATCTGTTCAATCTGGGTACGTCTTCCTTTGCAAGTCTCTGGCAAAACATCAAAAACTTGGAGTAAAGAGAAACAGACCAAATATGTATAGAAAAGCACTATCAAGCTTTAGGAGTTCAGTAGGTTTTGCTTAAGTGTGGTTCTAACAATAAAAAAAAGTGTCAAATAGTACAAGCAAATTGTCAGAACTGCTTTGTTGTGCCTTTTTATAGCTCAAGGTTAAAACCGGCTAGAAAGTCTATGTAGATGTTGCTTGATTTGGACAACTAATTGCTGTAGCTTAATCCTGTATCTGTCTGTGCTTTGGTGTTTTCATCGTTTGGAAAATAACTTGCTAGCTTCTAAATGCTTCTGCAAGATGTGTAAACTGAATAAACACAAAAGATGAAGAAGCTTCATGCTATTCCTTCATATGAATGCCACTATGATTGATTTCAGGAAAAAGGAAATTGTTTCACTTGAAAAGTATATTATTTTCTTGCATTCCTTGATGCCTTCCTCCCTGCATGTGAAGAGTAGAGAGGTGTCCTCCTGGGCTACAATGCTTAAAAACTAAAAGACATGTCTGGATAAACTGCTCAGTGACCAAAAAGATTTGAAATGGGTCAGATTGATTATACTCAAGCTGACATTTGTAAGTGATGCTATCTGTTGGCTCCAGCAGTAGAGCACAGACAAAGCAGAAATACCTAGGGACAGGGTAAGACTTCTTTGCTGCAGTGAAGATTTAACCTTGCCCAGAGGCTGGTTAAGGCAACCAAAGACCACTTAGTCGGTCAGATTTACTGATTTACTCATTATTATGATAAGATACAATTACTTAAAGGGAAACGGACAGCTCAATATAGGAGAAATGGCTTGGTTTATTTAAAACTGGTGAGAAACAGAGAAAGAATGAGGTGACTGCAAGCTCAGGAGGAGAAATGTTGTCAGCAGATATGAATTAAAAAGCCCACATGGGCTTTTAATGGGACTTTTTAATCTTTTAATATGGGACTTTTAATCCCTTTATGGGACTCATTTCAGGTAGTCATGGTTCCAAATATGGCAGTGTTACACTTTGGAAAGAACAAAAAGAATGGAAGTTAAGATAACTACCCGAGCTTGACTGAGCTGAGCAGGATGGAGGAGGAAAATATCAGCTCAAAACCTCACTGCCTTGATGCTGGACAGTGATGAGACAAAAGCCGTCAATTGAGATAAGACATTCAGATGCTACTGAAGATCCTTGAGCAGCCCAGTTGAAAAAGAAAAGCCCAGAAGGTGATATTTCAGAAGGTTATCAAATGCCAATCTGCTTAGTATGGTTTGAGGGTTAGAAGGAAAGCAATTAAATAAATATCTATATATAAAAAAATTATATATATATGCACGCGCTCACATATAAATATAAATGTTAAATATAGTTAGTCATAGGAAAAAAACCCCTCATTATTCTGTCCTCATGATTTTCTCTTTTTCATTTGAGCAGGTAGAAATTACTGTGTTCTGGAGTAAAAAACAGATGGCTGCTTGATTGAATTAATTATATATGGTTGGTCCTGCCTTGGGACAGGGATGTAAGGGATGTACTAGATCACCTCTTAGTACAACTGCTTTTCCTACTGAGGCTATGTTGCCCTTTCTTTGGCAAGTGGTTATAAAGTCAAAGCCAGTTGAGACAGTGGCAGGAATGTTGATAAGACCAGAGCCAAGGAGGCAACTGGGACTTATCCTTCCTCTCCAGTGCCAGGAGCTTCTGGGTCTGTACTGAGCAAAGATGAGAAGAGCAAGGGCCCATAGGACAGATGGAGAATGGTTACTTTCAGAAATTCTCCTGCCTGTTATCTTCTTATGCTTGACTCTGGAGACTCTTGTCCCTGTGCTAAGGTGGGCAGTGGGTGATGAAGGGGGTTATAGTCAGGTGAAGAACATCTGTTAGCTTCAGTGGAGGTAAGCAGGATGGGAAAACCAGCTTAATTTCTAAGCTCTGATCTGATTGAACCTCCATACTCAATCCCTCCTGAGCAGTACTTCTAAGATCTGTAAATAAGGCCATATTTAGAATATGAAAATGCTAGCAAAGTCATTCTGTTGCAATACTGAAGGGCATGAACTGTCATTTATTTACATCCTTTGCCAAATAGAATAAGTATGGATTACCCTTTTAAGATGAAAAGGAAGTAATTACAAGAATGATTGGCCTTTGCTGTTAAAACTAGTACACCTATAGTAACGGAAGGAGATTATGTAAGCAAAATAGTGAAGACCTCAACAAGGTTTCCAGTTCCCTTAATTTTATTGTGAATTTTGTGATACTTGGCACTACATTACAGTATTGGCCACTGAACCAAGAGGTCCTGGCCTGGGAATTTCAGTCACCGTTCAGAACAAATAAGCTTCTACCTTGTGCGGACAAGGAAAAAGTTTAACACAGTGTTATGGGAATATAGGAGATAGCCTCCAGGGCTGTTGAAATTATGAAGCCAGCTGCTGCTTTGTTAGCTTTTCTTTTAAAGCACTTTGGGGTTTTTTTTTACCCCTCCATTGCTACATCGCCAAGTGAGTATTAAAGATTGAGACATCAGAAAGAAAGTAACCTCTCCACATTTTTTTTTCTTTTGGGAAACACGGCTTTCAGGATTTTTATGATCTGGCTCATAACCTCTGAATACTTCTTCATTTTCCATCTTATTTAAAGCACAGCATTTCCATTAGATCATTATCTTTTAACATTCTGGGAAGCTGGCTCAATGTTGATTTAAAGGTGAATTCAGAGCTACCAAATTTGTTTCCTCCCTGAAATGATTTTTCTGTAATAATTTCGTAATAACATGTTTCTTTGAAATGCTTACATCTTCTATTTGAATAGGCCAGTTGAGTTTGATGCAGCTGAACTTTTGTTCGATATGCCACGGAGGCACATCTTTCCTTGTTTTTTTTTTTTTAATCACGTGTTTATTTTCTTTTTTTTAGAAAGAGGTAGTGAGGACAAAAGTACAAAAAACCAAAGTTGTTGGATGATCTTTTTGCTGCTGTTTCAAAAATTGCAGTTTCTCCATCAAAAGATGCACTCAAGAGTGAGAATCTAATTTTTACTAGTAGATATCCCACTGAAATTCCACTAAAGGCAAGAGAAACCAGTTAAGTGGAATGGAATGGAATATGACTGCATAATGCAGTGACAATTATTCTGTTTTTTTTTTGGTGAGAACTGGACCTGCTGTTACCTGCAGTTCAGGTCAATATTCTGTAGCTATATAATCTTTCAGTAAAGATGAAATGTGTTTTTCGAAGCGAAGGAGATCAGAACAGGACGGAAGAATATTCACAGCAACTCTAGAGACAGGGGGGCATTTATGTGGCTTGTGAAGAGATGTAGCTTAAAACCATTGTAAGAATTATGTAATGGAATAACATGAAAGGCTTCTGGAAATATTTCAGATTGTTGTTCGTTCATGTCAGTGCTGTGGGTGGAAAGGCAATATAACTGATACCAGTACAGTGGTTTAGCATCAGTGTGCAGAAGCATGACAGTGATGTATGGTTTTTTTTCAGTAATTGCAGTTTTCATTCCTGACCAGAACTGTTGTTGATAGAGCCTGTCTAGAACCAGTGGTAAATTTTTAATGAAGTGTTTTTACACTATGGTTGCAAGAGAAGAACTTAAGGAGAATTATATTCTGGAATGTTTTGTCTGGATGAAATGACTACCTTTTGTCCACTTCTGCAAGTGATAGCAGATAGATCCAAAAAACCCCAAGTGTAATATCTCAGTGAGCTGATCAACAGAGAGCTTTGTTTCTTAGTGTCAGCAGGCTTTCTTGATAAGTCCTGTTCCCCTGTTGGGGAGACATGCTCTAAAGAAGCCATTTAGTAGTTGCTGCACCTTTCTTCCAAAGGAGGTTTTCCTTTAAAGTTGGAGCTGTGGTAACTTCATTTAGTTTGGTGTTCTACTCTCAGCTTTTTAAGTGGTGCAATTACCAATGTATTTCAGTGCTAAAAGCTAAGAACTAGATTGTGAATAGTTACTGCTGGACCTAAAACTTCTCTACATCTTTGGCAACTGACACTGATAAAAAAGGAAGCAGAAAGGAGTTGGTGTTGGCTGTGGAAGCTGGGCCAGCTGCAGCTGAACTGGCTGGTCCTCATCTGTGGGAGCACAGAGGAGTCTATGCGGTTGTTGGAAAAGAGCCCTGCTCCTGCCTGCGTGACTTCTCCTTTATAATGGCCTGTGTGAGGTTTTGTTTTAGCCAACTGTTGTCTTTAGACCAAATATTTAAATTCCCATCTCAAGTGTGAATGGAGGAAAGAGAAACAGATTCAAGCAGACTTGTTTGTGTTCATACCAGAAGTCAGTGCACCTTTCCCTTCCTCCGTAATACTGCTGTAGAATTTCTACGTGACTCTGTGTGTTGTAACATATGTAACTGTTATCTTTTGGTTAAATGATTTTGGTCCCACATATGACTAGATCCACTTTCCTGTCTGAGTTAGTAAAGATATTACTTTGCATCCTCTGAAGGAACTGAAAAGATGCAAAAGACCCCTATGTCCAACGTAAAGCATATGATCATATTCAGCACTTCTGAGAGCTAAAGTAAAAATCATACTAAGCATTTGTAGTGGCCCAAGGTTTTTGCAAAACAACTGAAAAAAATGGTATTTTCTTCCACCATCTTTAAACACAATCATATAAAATATTTACAGATTTGTAGTTGTCATGGTGTAACATCAGCCGGCAACTAAGCACCACACAGCCACTCGCTCACTATCCCCCAGCAGGATGGGGGAGAGAATCAGAAGGGTAAAAGTGTGAAAACATGTGGGTTGAGGTAAAGACAGGTTAATAGGGAAAGCAAAAGCTGCACATGCAATTGAAGCAAAATGAGGAATTCATTCACTACTTCCCATCAGCAGGCAGGTGTTTAGCCATTCCCAGGAATGCAGGGCTCCATCACACGTAATGGTTGCTTGGGAAGACAAATGACATCACTCTAACCATCCCCTCTTTCCTTCTTCCCCCCGCTTTATATGCTGAGCATGACGTCATATGGTATGGAATATCCCTTTGGTCAGTTGAGGTCAGCTGTCCCAGCTGTGTCCCCTTGCAACTTCTTGTGCACCCACAGTGTGCTCTCTGGTGGGGTGGTGTGAGAAGCAGAAAAGGCTTTGGCTCTGTGTAAGCACTGATCAGCAGTAACTAAAATATCCCTGTATTATCAACACTGTTTTCAGGACAATCCAAAACATAGCCCCATACTAGCTACTGTGAAGAAAATTAACTCTATCCCACGCAAAGCCAGCACAGTAGTCCAGTATTTGATTGATTAGAAAATTTTTTTCCAGAGTTTCCAGTGGTTTGAAGTCTCGTTGTCTGAAAATCTATAGATTTTACTTGAAAGTACTTTGGCTTGAGTGATAGTGCTTTTTTTATATATGTGTGTGTGTATATGTGTGATTTATACATATTGTATATATATAATATATAAATAATATATATATAATATATAAATGTATATATAAATAATTATATATGTAAAAGAAATATATATATCTATATAAAATTTATTTTTGTCTTAAAGGAGAGGTGGTAGAGATACTATTAGAGGAACATAGTTG
>RSEF01000005.1:46572726-46589499 GCA_003993805.1 Himantopus leucocephalus | reverse complement strand
GGTGAGAATCCAAAGTGTAGCATTGTCTGGTTTTAGAGATATAAACCCATTCCCTTTTACTAAAGGAAATAATGAGTTAAAAGGGAAAGTCAAACCCAAACTAGTAGAAAACTATCCCTTGCTCTGCCAGTTTAGAACAAACTTAGCAAGCGGTCATTGGTATAAGTATTGTTAACCAAGAAAACTACTAAAGCATTCCATTCCCATGGTAAAAAAAAACCCAACCCCCTCTACAATTGAGTTACGTCATAATTTTTCGTCTGCATATTTCACAACCTGAGGTAAACACTATTAGAGAAAGATTAATACTTGATAAAACAAAAATATTAAGAAACCGAAACCCAATCATCTTTTTCTCCAGGTTCACAATTGATCTGAAGCACTTAAGGGACTTAATGATTTCTTCCAATTTGACTTAATATGTTTTTTCCTGAGATGATAGAAAATAAAAGAATCTCTAAGAAAATGGTGCTTTTCTACAAAGGAATAAAACCAGGATTGAAGGCAAGGATTTCAGCCTTGCACTAATATATTATGAATATAAAGAATTTTTACTGTGAGATGGAGTGAGAAATTATGTGGCAGAGTGGATCATCTGTATTTACTATAAATAGACAGCCATTTCCCCCAAATAGAGTCTTTTCTTAATTAATTCTAAAAGCTATTTAGAATTACTCCTCAAAATGGAAACTATTACTGTTTCACTGGCAAGTTATCCTTTTCCAGGGGATATTTCAGTATAATTGATTGGTTAGGTAGCATAATCTTATGCATTTTCTGTTGATAATGTGGTTGGAATTTTGATCATTATCGGTATTTTATTACTGTAGTTCTGTGGCACTCTGCATTCACTTGAAATAATTTCTGATGCATTTCACAAAGAGAAGTTTGACTGAATACCAAAAAAAAACCTGTTAGAATCATTGTAAAGCATGCATCTGATCATTAATTGTTTGTCACCTGTGTGGAAATTGTATTACATTCACCTACAGAGTGGTGTCTGACACTGGTAATGGTGCAGTATATTAACAGCTTAGAGAAACAATCATATTATTTGCAGCACCTATCTGAATGGACTATGCCTGTAACTCAAGGGTAAAAGCAAATCTTATAGTCTGGACTTTCTGTTGAGGACTACATGTTGGTATAACATAAAGCTGAAAATACAGAGCCTGATTTGATTTTCAACCATCTCACAGTCTGGAGATACTGATATCTTCTTATCAAAGTACAGGACTGAAAGAAGTTTTTCAGGTTGGTATTGCACTAGGCTGGGTGAAAAAAAACCAAAGCAAAAACCAAAAACCCCACCAGCTCTTGTATGCTTTCATAGCCGGTATCCTTGAATTGTTGTTATTACTAAAATTCCAGAATTTTTTATCACTTCATAGTGATAGATAGAAACTGTGTCTCTCATTAGGCCTATCGTGAAGAAAAGGGTCAAAATGGATGTGATTTTGAACAAGTCTGCAGTTTGCTACCTTGCAACATAGAGTGAATTTAGCATATCTTATCTAGAGTCATGGTAAGAAACAAAAGAATGATTCATACAGTGTTGCACAGATCATCTCTGTGTTTTTAGAAGGAAAAAGAAGCATGAATTATTAATACGGCTGTCAGATACTTTGACAATACTTTATCTCTTGTAACTCTTAAATAAAACAGCCAGTCATTTGCTTGCATTGAATAATTTCTCTACTTTGTATGAGTAAACAAACAACATTTTTGTGAGATATAAGAAATTTCAAAAGACTGGAGTTTACTTACTGCAAGGATATTGAGCTGTGATAAAAAGTCTTTTTCTTTTCTGAACATAGACAAAATAAAAAAAGTACGATCTTCCATGGAGAGTAAACAGTTAGAGAACTTTTTCTCTGTGCACTAGTCAGTAACCAGCTAAGCTTCACATCTTAAAAACCAAAATCTTTGGAGAAATATATCCCAGGCAACTTTACTATAGAGAAGGTCTCGATATGTTATTTTGCTTTAGTCAGGCAAAAATCTATAAAACGGGGGGGGGTTTTGGCCCAAAGAACAGAATTACAAAAGTATTTGGGTGACAGAAGATCCACCCAGGAAGAAAATCCATGAGATTTTTCCAAAACTGGTGAAGTTTTTTGTTGCCCAACTCACCGAAATGAATTCTGGCTTCAGAACTGCATTCATTAAATATGATGGAGAAAGTATACTGGCACTTTCTTTTGCCATCAGTGATTTCTCTGTTGGTAGGATAGCACCCAATCCTGACAGCAACAGAATCACACGCTCATGGCAACACTGATTTTGGCTCTTAATCTGTGGTTTGCATTCTTCTTTGAGAATGATAACCAGCAGTAACTGCTCAAATCTACACAAGGTCTCTGAACTGCTTAGAAAGCATGGTTGAAACAAAATGACAAAGGAGAAAAAGGTCAGTGTAGACTACTTAAACAGGTACTGTAATTCTGCATAGACTGAGTGAATGGCTGTACCCAGAACAAATGAACAAGTTGTAAAAGCATTAGGCATTACTGAAGACAATAAGAAACTCCTGAATCAGACATGGGTATTGCACGAAGACCCCTTGCGGCACGAGTATAAAATAATATATTTTGTTCACATCTCCAAAATGACTATTTATTCCTGAGTTTCTGTATTCAGTTAAAACCAAACAAGTCTACTTAATTATAAATGCAACAAGTGAAGAGTTTTCACTCTGCTGCACTCTTATACTTATGAAAAGAGGAAACCTTTTTGTGAAATTTAAGTTTAACTTCATGGGAAAATACACAACCTTAAATATAATATACTTGCCTCAGAGATTCCTCTTGGCCAGCTGATGATTGAGAAAAACTGGCAAATATGCTGAACAACGAATTACTCTTCATCCTTTATACAACCAGCTCATTGCACTTTTTTTTTCCAAAGTTACTTCACGTTTAGTCATGATAAATTTTTGTTTGCTGGCACTCTAGTTAAGAACAGCCAAGGACAAGTTAACAGTTTTCTTTAAATGATGAATGTAGAAGACGCAAAAAGTATTACTTTGTGTTGAATGAAGTATTATCTTCATCCCCCAGTGAGATCTGTCATTCGGATTTCAGCACTTTTTTCTGGTATAGATTTCCTTGTGGGTTTTTTTGATTAATGAATTGAAAGAAACGTTAAAAGTATGGTTCAACTGAAACATGGAAAATACTTAACATCACAGGAAAATATCTTGTTGCCTTAACTTTTGTTTTCTCCCTAAAAGCTATTTGGCAAAATTCAGAAAAATGAGCAAAACATGTTGATGGTTCTGATTTTTTTTGCTAAAATAACCTCTTTAAACCAGGAATTCTCACTCAGGGTCTCTGTTGTTTCTGTATATTAGTCAAGGGACTGTCCCTCTGAATAGTGGTTTTTCTTTACTTTCCCTTTGTTAGATGTGCTATTTAACAAAAGGCTGGTTTGCTGGTCATCATGGTTTTTGTTTGACACTGCTTTCAGGCCAAGAAATGGACCCTTGGGCAGCAGAGTTTGTACAGTATGTGTGGGAGGAAGGCAGAGATAAAGATGCTCTTTAGGAAATCAGAAAGTACATTAAATTGCTTTTTGCTTCACCTGAGTTATTCTCCTTCCTTGCTCCTTGCTTTAGTTGCCAAGCCTGGAGAAGAAGGGAAGAGGGGGAGGAGAAGGGAAGAGGGGGAGGAAAAGTCAAGTATTTATGAATATTATTAACTATTAATAGTTCAGTTTAAATAATGTGCAGCAATGTCTGCCAAACTGAGAAACATAGAGGCTTAAGGTAAGAAAAAAACAACAACACAGCATCAGTGGCAGCAGCTCATGGCAAACTTTGAAATGCCTAATAAGTAGCTGTCAAAGCAGAAAATCAAAGCAACCAAGTGTTTGTGCACAATAATGGACTAATCTGCCTAAGAGAAGAGGGCTATTGTGAGTGTTTGGGGGGAAAAAAAAGACAAGAAAATACTCCCTTTGAGAAAAAGGAAGATTGGCCACTATTAAAGAGGAAGATTTCTGAGAAACGCCCTTTGCCTTCCCCTCTCACCTGTCTTTATACCCCTACCGTAACCAAACTGGTGTATGTAGGCAATACACATATACTATATGTAGGTGACTAGGTTTTTTCAAAAGCCAGTTGGGTTGCCTAACTCATGTTCAGGTTTGCAGGAATTTCAAAGCAATGTCTAATTCATGCCCAAATTTTCTGAAGGCTCTGTGGCTGAGTCAATCAGAAAGCTGCTTCAAAGCTTCCTGAAGTCAAATGGAGTTTTTCTGTTGGCTTTATACTAACTATCTAGACAGGCTGCTGGAGAGTTAAATCCAATACAGGCTTTAAGAGGCTTGGATGTAGAATAAATATGCCCAGTAACTTGCATAAGCATCTTTGTGGTTCAATTCAGTGCCCTTGCTTCAGCTGCAGAAAAGATTTGCCTAATCTGGGAGGATCTCCTTAAGCCACACTCATATGCACCATTTCGTGACTGCTGTGCAGCCCACGTGAAGAACAGTACTTTCATCTGATGAAAACAATTTAGAAAGAATGAGTGGAAAAGATTGCTAATCACAGAATCATACAGAATCACAGAATGGTTGAGGTTGGAAGGGACCTCTGGAGGTCGTCTGGTCCAACCCTCTGCTCAAGCAGGGCCGCTCAGAGTCTGTTGCCGAGGTCCGTGTCCAGATGGCTTTTAAATATCCTCAAGGAGGGAGACTCCACAATAACTCTAGGCAACCTGTGCCAGTGCTTGGTCACCTGTACAATTCAAAACTCTTTCCTGATGTTCGGGTGGAAAATGCATTTTGGATATTATAGGTGGTTTGGCAGCCGTGAGACACGGAAAGTAACATCTTTCTGTCTTAGGTTTAGCTGTCTATCTTTCAGGATTATGAGGAGATTTTGTTAATGTAGTTTAGCCTGGGGACTGTTGTCTGGGATGCAAGAAATCACATCTCCTTTTCCATGGAGAGCTGCTGCAATTGATAGTGTGTGACATTGTTATAGGAAGAGGCATCCCTGAAAAAATACTAGCTATTTACTGAGGAAGAGTCTTAGGTACCAATATTGCTGTAAAAGGGCATTTGCTTTTGGAACAGTGGATACCAAAAAGCCCAGTTTGATTCTCATCAGTGACAGTAACTGAACAGGCGCTGCGGCTGCTGGTGTGCCTGTGTTTTTTAGCATGTCACGGGTGAGCTGCTGCATTGACTGACAGACCAGTGAGTGTCCTCACATTTGAAACCATCATTAAGACTGAGAAAATGAATATAGTATCTGCTCTAACTGGAAGTTAGTGTCTGTGTAAAAGCAAAGACATAAACCAAAACACTTATTTGTCCGTGAAATTACTTCCTGTTAAAATTGGCAAATTGCTAACAACAAAGGCAAATCACGAACAAATAATTGTATGTTTCCTTAGAAAGCTAAGGATGTAATTAGAGAAAGCAGAAAGCACTCATGCTTATCCTAGGAAAAGGGTTAATGCTACCATTTCTTGTAGGATTATAATATGTACTGAAAATTCTACAAATTTTCTTAGACATAGTGTGATGCATGTATCTAAACGGTGCAATATTCTCAGGCTTATGTAGACCCCTGTCTCCCTGCTTCTTGGCCTATTTGGAGATAAATGCTAGCCCCCCCCCCCCCCCCCCTTTTTTTTTTTTTAATATTATCAGAACTTAACAGAATCAAGAATTGCAAGACCAAGAATGAGAAACATTTTGATGGAGTCAATCCCATGTGTTAAACTGAAATGCCATCACAAGGAAATAAAAAAAATCCCACATTGTTGAATATCAATTACTTGGTTATAAAATCATTAACAAAGTGCTAACTTTATACCTGAATGATATACGTTCCAATAAATAGTTCACAGTAACAGGAGACGGATCTCTTTCTTTTTTTTTTTTAGGTATTTTATAAAAGCTTTCAACTACTTATAGCTTTCAGCAAGAGACTGTTTTGAGTCAAGAAAACTACAATTACAAAAGAAGCCACTGAATCATCTTCATACAAAAGGAGACTCTGGAAGGTACTGTAATCGTGTTTTATGACCCTAATCTTTCAATCACATCTGCATGGATTGGTGTCTAGACCTACTAGTTTGAATTCTTAATGTGTCCAGTTCTCTCTGCAGTCATTTTTATCCACCAAAAAGCTGGTTTCTGTTTAGAGAAAGGATGATTGACAGCTTGATATACGTGAAGAAAAGTTTTGTTCACAGGGAAGTACAATTCATGGTTCACCTCACACGTTAGAAGAGATGTTGAATAAAATTCTCAGTATGTATAAAATTGAGAGCCATGCAGGAGCCACATCAGTGTATAGAATTTACATAGCCTGTGGTGGTTTGGTTGTTAAATACTCATTTTTGGGACAAGCTAGGGGCAGGTACTGAGATACATGCACCAAAAGCCAAAATCCTATTGTAGCTTATTGTTATGCTTAAATCCTGGAAGAAACCCCTTGTGAACAATCTCCTTCACACACTATCTCTATATCTATAGCACACAAGAGAGGGCTCCCACATTGAATTCTCCCTTTGAAAAAGACTGTCCCTGACTGAAGCCAACAGCTCCCTTACTCTCTGCACTGAAAACTGGAGACCTCTCCAGGCTGACCACCCTTGTTCACCTATCCATTTGTCCATGTCTTAAGGTCTTCACTGGTGATGTCCCCTGCTTGATGTTCAGAGTTATTAATGAAATTGTGAAGGTTCTGAGGGGACTCACAGTCACAAGGGCTTTTGTGTTACACAGGGATAGATGCTTGCTTACACNTCACTGGTGATGTCCCCTGCTTGATGTTCAGAGTTATTAATGAAGTTATTGTGAAGGTTCTGAGGGGACTCACAGTCACAAGGGCTTTTCTGTTACACAGGGATAGATGCTTGCTTACACTTCAGGGTTTGATAGCTTCCAAATGTGTATCTTTCTCCTTATAGTTGAAATATGGCCTTGGCCATCAGAAAGCTCTGGAGATTACATCCCTTTGACCTGGAATCCAGTTGAGATTTAAAGATGATTGTTCAATGTGTTAATTACAGCAGTATGTCAGAAGAAAGACCCTCTCCAAAACCAGCTCCCAGAAACACCCATACTTGAAATTGGCTTGCCAGCACCTGCAGAAGTAAGGTGGATGGCAGAGACTGTCCCATAGGATGCTTCTTGAGCACAGGTGACTACCTTAACTGGGTTTATTCTTACCTCTGGGTGAGTTCTGTTGAACTATGAAGAAACTTGTAGGGTCTGTCTGAAAGATAGCTGTACCATTGAGCATGTTCCAGGGAGATGGTGGAGCTAGCCAACCACCCCTTGTGGGTGTTTTCATACAAGATCGCTTTTGGAAAGGACCATGTTACGTCAAATAGGAAGTATTTTCAGATAATATTCTGAAGAGGATTCTTTCATCTCTGTTTTTCCACACCTGTGGTCACACACATACTTTACATTATAAAGACATATTGTTCAGTTGTCTGGGTATCCCATATTTGTAGCTGCAGCAGCCACCGGTGCTGCACAGCAGCACAGTCTCTCTCCTGTCATCTGCTGCAGCATACAAATAGCAACACAAGGTGCTGATGAAAGCATGATGGCACAAGAGCAGCGAGGATAGTGCTTTCACATGTGCCCCTCTCAGGAGCTCAGGCCCTTCCTTTCAAAGCCCTGAACAAGGTCTGAAGGAAGTGCCAGCTCTTGTTGATTACTCCTTTATCGGGGGCCTGGTCTGCCCCAGAAAACTTGCAGATTGCTTACAGACCACTGTCTCCAGGCCTCCAACAGTATCCCTGAAATGTCTAGTTGCTTCCTGTGAATAAATATGAAGTCAAGTCTTTCAGAAATTTCTGTTCAAACATTGATACTTGCTCAGGTGAACTTCATATCAAAATGGAGCCATAGTAATGATAATAAGTAATAACCATACTTTTCCATAAACCACCACAGAATGGGCATTTTCTCTTCTCTAGTGCTGTAATTTGAGCAATTTAAGAAAAGTTATGATTTCATTGGCATTTAGTTTCCAAGAGAACATGGAAATGTTAAATATTTATACAGATAAGTCTGTGGCTAATGTATTTCTCATTCAAACATTGCATGAATTTTAATTGGCAGCATGAATTTTATGCTGTAGGATATTGTACAATGTTGTACACAGCTGGAAAAGTACACAGTCAAACCCACAAAGAACTGAACCCTAAAGAAATGAGTACAATTTGAAAATAATTTTCACATTTTAGTGTGTGATTCTTTCCTTAATTGACTGTATTGAACAACTTGCTTTGTCTTTATGCTAACAAAGCCAGTCTGGTTTATTGCTGAATTTAGTGGTCAAGTTGCATTTCTTGGCTGAGGTTCTTAAGCATATACAATCCTGCCCATGCGTCTAAAAGCTCAAATATGCTAAATTGCCATGAAGGCAAAAAAGAGCGGTCAGGATACCATTCATACTAAGTCTGCTGGTTGCCTGAATTATTTCTGAACTAGAAGCTTCTAGCAGTGGCTGTGTAGCTGTATAGCTGGGGTTTTCTTTACTTCAATTCATGCAAGGTAACATGAAATTTAATAAATTACTGCTCTCCTCCTCACCATAAAAAAGGAAAGAAAAAATCCAGTGTAGAAATGTAGTTTGTGTCAGACATGAAAGGAATTTATTAACTTCTCCCAGTTTAAATTCCTGAGTCATTGAACCTTCTGAATCAGAAGCGCTCATCACCTTCAAGAAATTTAAGACGAGATCTTTTCCATGATAAAAATGTCTTGCTGGGAAAAAAAGGCATCATTCTCTGTGTCTGTTGCCTCCCTGGGAGTAAGAAAGCATTTAGTGTGAGTTATTACAGCACTACATCAGAAAATGGTTCCCAAGCTGCAGTCTTAGGCAAGAGGTGCTGCTTCTTAGAATGAAATAATTTGGGATTCATGAGCTACCTCAACCCTATCACACTGGCCACAGAGCAACTCAAGCTTCTCTTTTCCTGCTCTATCTACTTCTCACAATGGTAAAAACTCCACGGCTTGATGCCTGTATGTGGAAGCTCTGAAGTCTTGGGCTGTACCTGTACTGCCAGGTTAAGGACTTGCGGCGGTTCCCTGCTGTAGGATGCATTAAACATTCTCCGCTTAAATACTAGCCTGATTCCTCTATAGAGAAATTGAGCTCAAGATATCTGCTGGCAGACAGGATTTCACTGCAGTTGGTTTTGCTTATGCGCTGTATGTCCAGCGTGTGACCCTTGTCAAGGTGCCGAGTATGACGGGCAGTTTCTGTTGAGGGAGTTCCAGAAACTCATTTAAATCTGCAGAGCATAGACCTGCTCAGAGAAGAAAAAAGTGCAATCTGTGAACCTGGACATAGGCCTGACAATGAGGACCCGTGAGTTTCATTGCTGCTTCTGCTTTTGAATTAATATCTGCTTGCCAGATCTGGTTACATAAAACCTGGGCAAAATGGAAGGAATTCCTGTCAAAAACTGTTTTGGATACATTAACTATTTATCTGGATTTGATGAAAAACCTATGCTGACTGCATGAATAGTGGGCTTCCCAAAAGTATGTAACTGCTGTTTCTAGCTGCCCCTCCTGGAGACCGTGGACTCCACTGTGGTCGTAGACTAACCTGCCCTGTCTGCCACACACTTCTCAAACATACAGGTGCCCAGTAGGCAGTCTAAGCAGTCTGCCCTGTTTAATAATTTTGGGGGTGTATTCAAGAAAGGGGATTTCTTCTGATTCTTCAGGACATGTTCCAGCTACTTTTAGCTTCTGTTTGCAGGCAGGAGTCTTATGACTGTTCTTAGCAGACAACCCCACGTGACAAGATGGAGAAAGAGGGAGATTTGTGAGTTTGGGGAGGCGGGGGAGAGAAACTGGCTACAGGGAAGAGATCCTTACCACACACAGATGAAAGTACCCTATAAAAGGGATTCCCAAACTCCTGTTTGGGCTGTTGTTGCTATTTGAGGCCATAGTGCATAGTCTGCAGCTTGAGAGTTTTGCAGTAAGCATTATTTTCTGTGCAGAGTTTGCAGTTGAGGATACATGACAGGCCAGAGGAGCACCAAAGGCTGACAGGAGTCTTTTGCTCAAAAAAAAAAGAACCAATGTGCTACATAATTCACTGACATTAGTCCAGATTGAGTGCAAATATCCCTCCTGAGAAATACCTTTGTTTACAGCAGGATCTTTTTTCGACTTCCACAGAATATTGAGTCGGTGTGGGTTACGTGTATTTTGCACACCCAATAAATGTCAAGACACTGGAAGGTATACTGCTTTGCAGCCACTTGTAGCCTCTTATCAAGATATTAATTTTCAGACCACCCTGCACTGCATTTTTGCCTGATTTTTCTCATCCATATGATGGGAACAAATCCTTACTAACATATTATACCACACAGTGTGTTTCAGTTCATTCATTAATGTTTGGAAGGACCACTGAGACCGTTTAATAGATGCATTATAGAAGGAAAAAGTCTTAATTATTGCTAGATGGCTATGGGTTTAATTATTCTCACTCTACTACCTGAGAACTGTAGAGTTAAACTTTAAAGGCTCCAATTATTCCAGTGGGGACATACTGTTTATAGCTCAGTACAGTATAATTTTTCATGCAATGATCTTTACTTTCAGATTTAAATCTAGTTTTCTTTAATTTAAATTTTGCTGAAAACAGCCATATTGCTACAAGCATAAATTAAGGTAGATGAACATTAATGATGTCAGTTCACAGCTGTTCTTAACTTAAATAATTACCACTCGCTCCCTATGATCAACATTTTAAATGCCTAAACTGTTCAATTAGAAGCACAAAGCACTTGCTTCTGTTATTACTATTAAAATCAGGCCTTCGCTGAAGTACCTGTAACATTTATGTTATAGAAAAACATAACTGAGGCTGTTGATTTATTAACCAAGTTGGTTTGTGTTTGATGGCAGTTCTGAATGTGTGTAGCGTTGCAAATGCATTTAAAAAGCCATTGAAATTAATGCTACATTAATTACTGAACACTCTAGCATATGCTGCTATTAATTGCATCCATTATCACAAAATAAACATCTCTTTATAAAAACAAATGATGCTTCATCTTAATATTCTTGATTTTTATATCCTCCTTCACAGCTGTTGCTACTCCTGTTTTAGCGTTTTTGCTATAAAAAGCCACCTGTTAATTATAAAAGATATTTGGGGTGGTTTTATCCTTAGGAGAAAAAGTCTAAGACCCCAAAAATATAATGGAATCTTAACTCTCTGAATCATTTACTAAAATCTCTGNAATTATAAAAGATATTTGGGGTGGTTTTATCCTTAGGAGAAAAAAGTCTAAGACCCCAAAAATATAATGGAATCTTAACCCTCTGAATCATTTACTAAAATCTCTCTAAGATTTTTGCAAGAATTACCCCATTTAAATACATTGAGAGTTTTTCTCCTTTTATTTGAATAATAAAATAATCGAATGCAGTATGCTGTTGTTAATATTTGTACTACAATAATGACATTTGTGTTCAAGAAACGGTTTACACAAATAATAAGGGAAGTGTTTGATTAAGGTAAGATTGCTAGTTTGGTTCTGTGGACAAGAATGCCTTGATATTAAGCCTAAAAATCTTTTTTTCAAATGGGCTATATAACTATCTGAGAAAGTAATTTTGGATTAAGATTTTCTTTGACCTAATGAATGATTGCTGCCTACCCTGTAAACCTGCCACTTCTTAGCCAGGCATTTCCATGGTGAAAATCTTTAATCAGAGAGAACAGCCTGGCTTTTAAAGTGGCAGTTTCCTTTGAAAAGTGTCTCATTATAAATCACACTGTAAGGTTATATTGATTTTGTTTCAGATTTATTGTCTTTCAGTTTAGATTTTCTCAATTACAAGCAGAAAGTTTTTGTCGGGGGAGAGGATGAATCTTTTTATAATTTTCATCTTTGCAGACTGAACCTGGATTGTGCAATTTTTATGTTTTCTTTCTGCCCTGCGCTTTATCATCTGTTAAAGATCCAGCTGGACCAAACCTGGTCATAAGTCACTGTATTGTTATTAACCCCTTTCCACAAATGTCTTAAGTAATCGTATCTGAGGGCAGGATTCCTGGCAATGAGAATGTAATTACCAATTCTTTCACTGATGTGCAGTAAGAGAGCTTATCTCCTTGTCCTTTAGCCATTAGCTAGGGTGAGACTTCAGCATTAGCTATAGTAAAGACTTTGGAATTAATGCATAGAGAAATGCAATTTGTGATGCTTGGGTGGTGCTTTAGTTTCAGCTGGTTCTCAGAGCGGCATCCACAGGCTTGAGTTCAATGTTTAAACTGTACAGTTTATGGTTTAAGTCAGGCACTTCAGATGGGATTCACAGAAGCTTACAATTTGGCAGGAGCCACCTGTGATATGTATTTTGAAATATGAAATATAAGCTTAGCTTTCTGATAAGACTACATGGCCTTCTTCTGAGGCAGGGGTACAAATTCAAAATGAGATCAAGACTTTCTTCTCTCTATAGGACCACACATAGAGCCAGCCCTCACTGAATATTGGAAGCAGGATGACATGCCATGTCTGTGCTGTATCCTTTAGCGTTGAATGTGGGGACATTGCAACTATTTCTTGCAGCAGTTGTTATGTCTAAATGTTTACCTTGGATGGTTTGTTTTGGGGATAGATTCTTTTACTCCACAAAATAAGTACAATAAGATCAATTGGCAAAGAATATCATTAAAAGCTATTAATAGTTCTAAAAAACCCCACTAGTTAATATCATATAGTCTAATTTTCCTACAGCCCTCCTTCACACACACTCCAGTTTTGCACTAGTTCACTTTTCAGAAGAATGCTGTCATTGCCCAGCTTAATTTTCTGGACTTCCCTATTTCGAACTGGCCCATTCTGCTTTGCCATTCTCTCTTTATAGCTAAAGTATATTCAGCACACCCTCAAGATCTGCACCTTATGGTCACAAGCACTTTTAATATTACTGCTTTTTTATTCAGTAGCATAGCAATTACAGCACTGATTCAGGTACTCAGTTTCAAGGCTGTCCTCCATCTGAAAGGTTTAAAATCAACATTCTTTAACTCCAGAAAATGTCCTAGTCAGCCATCTTTGTGTAGAGTGTAAATGCTCTCTTCCTGTTAAAGCAGCACCATTCAGAAGATCTAAGGGCTATGAATCTATTATAGACTGTTATGGAGAGCCACTGGACATAGAAGAGTTGACTCTAAGCCTTGCTCCCAGGACAGCTTTATGCACTTTATGTTAAGCAATCATTGGCTTTATCACTGAAATAGATTTTGGTGCTATGATGAAGGCCATGGACTTCTCTATCTTGAGTGTCTGGACCTCCTGTATTAGGGAATTATGGCTCCTACTAGGCTCTTTTTCTAGTCCAGTGAATCTTGAAGTCTTTGTAAAGCACTATGCCTTCAAGGAGAGAATTGAAGCATCCTTCATCCCACACGACAATGCTCTCCTCTCCCTTAAATTTTTAGGAGCCTCTGTTGTTGTGTGTGTGTGTATACTTTCTTAAGAGAGGAAAGAGGTGAGTCTGAATCTCCTCATCTGAAGATACTTGGGTCCTGTGCTTTCATTTCACTTTCATCACTGTGTGTCAGATGATAGTAATTTAATGAAGCTACCAAACAAGGTCATTCAGGGAACATGGACATTTTGGGGGATTTCACATGAGATAAGGTCTGAAAAGGGAAGGGAACCTGTTAGCAGAAGCTGGGGAACCTTCTAGCAAAAGTGTGTATTCCTAAGAATTTGAGCATTTAAGGTGTTAAGTGAGGGTTATGAAGTTCACATCTTTTAATGAGTTAGGCATCTTTGTAATTTCAGATACTTATATTCTTTCAGGGATTTAGATCTTTGTCAAAAGAGATCTTTCAGACTGTACATAAAAAAATCTGACTAAGAGAACATCATTTGGCAAAGTCACTTTTCAGATTTAAAATATTTTTCTACTCTAACGAGAGCTTTTGACTAGAGACTTTTCGTCTGCTGCCTGGGAGAAGGGTTTTGACCTCTCCCTTGCCCTCACAGATCCCTTGTTTAATGCCCTGTTTTATTTCCTTTAAAATAACACAACCCAAACTGTGGTGTTTACTGTAAATTCTTTTTTTCCATAATTAGATTTAGTGTCTTTCAGTTTAGGGAGAGCCAAATTAAAGGAGTAGAGTTTATGTGTAAGACAGATGCTCATCTGCTGGCAATTTCAACATCCTCATCAGTAATTTGGAGGCAAAATCTATGTGTCATCAATATATTTTGTTTTATCTTAACCAATATTTGTATATATGAAAAAATAGGAAAAAATCTGGGATCAATATGATGAGACTGTTACTCTCTATTAGTACCTAAAGATTATAAATGGGAACACAAATAATTTCTTAGGTTAGTTCAGTTAAATGTCACTTCAAGTAAACTTTCTCTGAGAAAGATTTCCTAAGCTTTGTAGAAAAGCAATGGAAGTATTATTATTGGAGACATTTAAAATTAGGCTAGACAAAACTTCAAAATACATCCTGAGATAAATTATGCATCAGTAGGTAGATGCACTAGATGAAATAATACGTCTTTTCCTTCCTCTGATGTGTCAGATCCTGTGATTCAAGTCTTTTTTGTACCAAGCTGACTAATTTAATCAGCAACTATTATGATTATGTGCTACTGCATGTATCAAATATAGCTTTTTAATTTAGGCCTAATAAGTCATTCTGCTACATTATTAAATACAAATTGGTTGCTATGAGAAACAGTAAGTGACTGCTCACAGTAGGCATAGACAGCAAAGCTAGCTGTTATGTAATTAAGTCAAAATTATAGACCCCTGAAAGTGTATGTATATTTGGTGTATCCCAACATGTTTTAGCATAACAGAAAAACATAGCAGCTTAATCAGATATCCGTTAGCTAAGATAATATGATGTTGCTTTCTAAGTATATTAATTGATGTCTGACTTGATACATGTAATTTATTATATATAGATTAAAAGGTGAAGTAGTCGCTTTTCGTGGAAGCAGAGTCAATTTATAGTGGAATGGGCTTCAAATTACTGTGCTTCTAGTTTTTTTATCTGTTGCCATTTTCTGCAGAGTATTGTCTTTAAAAATGATATTTGCCATATTACTGTCATACTTTTGGGTCCTGACATCACCTACGCATTCCAGGGTTATCACTGGGAAGTCAGTGCTTAACCTGAATGGTCACTTGCTAGATCTGAGTTAATATTATATCCTATTCAGTTCAGGGTTGAAAACTGAAAACAACCGGTGACAGAAGACATTATTCAGGACAGCAGAGAGGACTAGTAATAGCTTTCAAAGTATAGATTATGTACAAATAGAATCTGATCTTCCAAACAGACAGACACTGTCCAAAGTTTTGTTTATCCATTTCTAGAATTAATAGCTGTAGATATACACGCCCTATATATACATTTATGCATATACATATATATGTATATATAGCACAGATAAATATTTGAAGCTGTTGCTTTGGATCTTATCCTGAGAATGTTGATGGTGGTTTGGTATTTCCTTTCAGGAATTTTTACATTTTTGTTGTGATATTTCTGCTGCAGTGATGTGCAGGACTGCCTGTTTGTTTGGCTAACAACTCAAAGTCATTTAACCCTAACTCTACAAATAGCTTTGCTTTTCAGAGGTGAATCCTTATTCCTGGGCAGGAGGATATTATACCTCTTATTTCACTCTCCTTTAATATCCAAGTTTTCCTTGACATGAGCAATTATTTTTCATTGTATTGACTTTAAAGACACTTTTAGTTATGCTTTGCTATTATATAACTTTGAGCACTTCAGAAAAAATGGGGTGACATCTCAATTTTTTAATTTATATCCCTCTAAACCGATTACAAGCTAAAGTTTTAGATAATGAACATTTAATTGGACATATTAGTAGCCGTGATATGTACACATAGGTATTGTGCCAGGGCTTGGATTTCCTGCAGTGCAGGTGTTAAAAGATGATGTGGTGTTATAGGGGAATGTCAATGCTATAATTTATAGAATAAAATAAAGGGTTGTTAGTGGCATTTATTTTGCCATTAATCCCATTTATTCATGGAGAGAGGGAGCAGGGACAGAAAGAAAATTGCCCAATGTCAGACAACGAGTAAGTTGTCAGTTTAAGTTTTCTCACTGAAGACTGGGCACTCTCCAGTGAATCCCGATACCTTATTGAGCTTGTGCTGTGTAACAGTGTGTAAGCACTATGTAGAGGGACGTGACTGTATATGCATGAAGCAGGTGGAATATATGCCAGCTGCTATAAAGTATCTTACATATCCAATGTGTATTGTGGAATGGTTAATATATATGCAGCATTTTATACTGATTTGCCTATTGCATCTCAAAAAACACCTTTGTGACACTTGCTTGAAGTTCCATTAACTTACAATATACATCTTTCTAGGCTTAAGATCAATTCAGTGTATTACTGAAGATACTATTTGAACAAAGAGGGCTAAATGGGTTCCTTTTGCATTTTCTTTTTTTTTTTTCCACAGGTACTAGGGAGGATCTCATGCTGTGTTTGTGTTATTCTAATAACTCCCCTTGTTCACTTTCTGTTAATTAGACATCTTCATTTTAGTACAGTTTTAGCATTTAAAATGTACTTGCTAATGTGTATTTGATTCAGTCCTTTAAAGCTCTCACTAAGATTTTTGCAAAGCTGAACAGCTTAGTATTTGTTTATTCAGAGAAAGGCAAGGTCTGTGGAAAGAGGTAATGTTTGTTATTACACAAACAGATGCAGCTGGAAAAAGAGC
>RSEF01000005.1:46554042-46572626 GCA_003993805.1 Himantopus leucocephalus | reverse complement strand
TCATATTCAGCCGGCTGTCCACCAACACCCCCAGGTCCTTCACCAGGCAGCTTTGGAGCCACTCCGCCCCACCTCCGCCCTCTCTCCTTCACACCACCTTCTGTGAAAAGCTACTTAGCTTGAACGAAGGAGTCAGTCTGGCCTCTGTTAGTGTTTCCTCTGCTTCACAACAGTACACAGCTGTTAAATCGAAACAGGACATTCATGAAAACATTCATAAACTACCTACTCTTTGGCAACAAATATGGGCTCTGCTGGCAGTAATCAAACATTTCATATTAACTGCCCACATCTTAGATATCACAATGATGGTAACCAATTTAATACACGCCAATGTCATTGTTATCACAGCCAAAGTACAAGAAGCTATGATTTTTGGATGATAGAGCATGACCTGATTTCCCGTGAGACACATTTCAAAGAAAACCCTAGGTGCTGCAGGAAACACATGGTAGTTTATTACGCAATGCTCTTCCACCAGAGGTTCTACTAAGACAATATTCTCTGACGATGTTTAGGGAAACCTCTTCTTTTTAAAAAATGCTGTATTCTATGAAGGTTTCAGGTTATATTTAAGATCTCCAAACACACGCATCACCTTTTTGTCTTTTTGGCCTGCTGAAAACACACATAGTCACTACTAACATTCAGTACTGCATGAAATAAAGTTGCTTTTCAAATGTAATTTTTTGTTATTGACTGGCTTTCAATTTCTATATAATCATTTGTATCTTTCCTGCAAGAAGTATTTAAAGAACAGAGAGCTCTGCCCAATTCATTTCCAGAAAACTGGGCATAACACTTACAATTTGCATTGTAATTACTTATGAAAAAGAAATGCAATTCATTTGGTTACCGTAACTCATTTGTCAGATATAATTGAAATGACCTGAGGTGGCAGGTTAAAAAAGCACAGTTGATGCAAGCGAAAACCAAAACTTTTCGTGAAATGAAATATTCAGTAAACTCTAGTGCACAAGAAAGCACAGATAAACCTCCTTTCTCATCTATTGCAAATAAGCAAGATACAATGATATCAATTCTTTCCTACTCATGAGCTAAGAATGAAAGGAACAAAATAATGATAATTCTGAAATTATCTGGTCAAAATAGGTCAACTCTGAATATTCTGAAAATAATTTCAGAAGAAATTAACCCATGGTATAACTTTGCTGGAATTAAACCAGTGATGAATCTGACCCCACTTTTTTTACAAAATGCTATGAAGAATGTTGTATATATAGGACTACTAATACACAAATTATTCTTAAAACAAAATACACATTCTCTTCCCTGAAAAACTTACAATGGAACAGCACTGTAAGCCATTATTATGTCACTAATGCATATAATTTAAATGAACAGATCTATTCAAATCACAAGATCTACTTATACAATAGACATTTCATTGAATCATAAAATCATAGAATCATAGAATGGCTTGTGTTGAAAAGGACTTCTAAAGGTCATCTAGTCTAACCCCCAAGCAATAAGCAGGGACATCTTCAACTACATCATATGGCTCCAAGCCCCGTCCAACCCGACCTTGAATGTTTCCAGGGATGGGGCATCTACCACCTCTCTGGGCAACCTGCACCAGTGTTTCACAACCTTCATTAAAAAAAAAAATTTCTTTCCTATATCTAGTCTGAATCTACCCTCTTTTAGTTTAAAGCCATTACCCCTTGTCCTATCACTACAGGCCCTGCTAAAAAGTCTGTCCCCACCTTTCTTATAAGACCCCTTTAAGTACCAGAAGGCCACAATAAGGTCTCCCTGAAGCCTTCTCTTCTCCAGGCTGAACAAGCCCAGTTCTCTCAGCCTGTCCTCATAGAAGAGGTGTTCCACCTCTCTGATCATTTTCATGGCCCTCCTCTGGACCTGCTCCAATATGTCTTTCCTGAGAGCTGAGCGCTCCAGAGCTGGATGCAGTACTCCACATGGGGTCTCACCCGAGCAGAGTAGAGGGGCAGAATCATCTCCCCTCGACCTTCTGGCCACACTTCTTTTGATGCTTCCCAGGATATGGTTGGTCTTCTGGGTTGTAAGTGCACGTTGTCGTCTCACGTCCAGTTTTTCATCCACCAATACCCCCAAGTCCTTCTCAGCAGGGCTGATCTCAGTCCACTCAGCCCCCAGCCTGTATTGATACTGAGGGTTTCCCCGAACCAGGTGCAGGACCTTGCACTTGGCCTTGTTGAACCTCATGAGATTCACACTGGCCCACTTCTCAAGCTTGTCCAGGTCCCTCTGGATGGCATCCCATCTCTCAGGCGTGTCAAGCACACCACTTAGCCTGGTGTCATCTGCAAACTTGATGAGGGTGCACTCAATCCCACTGTCTATGTCATTCATGAAGATATTAAGCAGTACTTACTTGTCCCAATACGGACCGTTGAGGGACACCACTCGCCATTCATCTCCATCTGGACATTGAGCCAACAACCACTACCCTCTAGATGCAATCAACCAGCCAGTTCCTTATCCACTGAATAGTGGATCCATCAAATCCATATCTTGCCAATACATAGAGAAGAATGTTGTGGGGGACCATGTCAAAGGCCTTACAGAAGTCCAGATAGATGACATACATAACTCTTCCCTTGCCCACTGATGTAATCACTGGTCATTTTTATGGATGACCTGGTCTTAAGAGAATGAACATATGCTATAGTGCCTCTCTCACATGGTCCTAGCTGAGGCCACCTTGAAAACTCAGAAAACACAACTCCAACAAGTATAAAACTGTTTGCTACCACATTAAAGCCACCTGTGCTTTAAAGACATCTAAACATTTCTTATTGTTAGCTCCTTGGAGCAGTCCCAATGGTCTGGGAATGATACTCTTCCAGTTAATTTGAAAATATAATTCTGCATTTCATTGTTATTAATAAAATACTTCCCACAGTATTAGAGCTTTGTGCTCAGCACACTGTTTTACCTAAATATAGCGGAGAAAATAGCTCAATTTAAAAGGTTACAAAATATTCTGCATAGGTGATATCCACTGTATTCCTGTATATGACTAAAATGCAATTCAGTCTAGCTGGTGAACATACTGAATGGAAAGCAGCAGCCCAAGATAAAGTAAGATTATATGCACTAAATGTTCTGAAATCCTAATTAAGAGTTCAAGTCTTTTGGAGAAGCAATAGCACAGACCAATATAAAATCACTCCAGTAAACCTCCACTGGCATTTAGGCCAAGTTCCACAGGCATGATCTTCAAATCAGCAAAAAAGCAGTCAAAATGTTCCTTCTCACTCTTTCCTTGTTGAGCAGAATACTAGTTGTGACTCATGAGAGCCAAAACATGCTTTAAATTATACCAGAAGTCAAAGTCAATTCCGCTGATGACTGGAATACTAGAGGTCGCATGTCTCCTTGATCTTTGCTAATGTTTCTCTGAGTAGACTGCAGTCCAAACACTCCTCAATGGAACTCAGTGCCTGAAACACTCAAGATTGAAGTACGTGTTTGTTCCCCCATAGCCCCATCTGTTAGATTGGTATCAGGCCCACTTAGGAAATGCCATGCCAGTTGTATCTGTGTTTAAGTGCCAGCCAAGGATAAGTTTTATGAGGGCAGGTTGCAAAGGATATCAGTGCCCTCTTTTGTCACAATTGCTTTGCATTTGCAAAGGAAAGAATCCCTTGTAAAATTCTAAGCTGAGACACAATGAATTACTAAATACAAGCTTTAGAAATGCCACTTTTGGCTTCCTAGGGAAAGACTTTTTGCGATATTGGAGAGCCAGTGTAGCAAACTCCTTTGGAGCTATCACTTGAAAAGGTGTGATTAGACCCTGTTAACACATCTTCGAGATTTACAAAGGGGCTTGCTGGAATTTTATATTATGTGCTCAGAAAGAATATGTTAGTTTGAAAACCAATGGGACACAAAGAATAAGAAAACTTGGTTAGATATCAATATGAAACAAAAACTGTTTATGTGCAACCTCTGTATTACAAGCTGTTAACAATGTGCCAAAGAAAACATACACATGAAAACAGCAATCCACAGGAAAGAGACTGAGGAGATGGGGAAAGAAGACCTTATGGACAGGCAGGGTTTTTTTAGCTTTCCTCGGAAAATGATTTGTTCAGAAGCTGCCTACTCCCCAGCATCCTTTCATGGCACTTACAGCAGGTGTTTCATCTTAACAGCTGTGCTAGCCTTTTTATTTTCTTCCTTTACAGTACTCACTTTCTGCTTTGTCATCAGTTCAATGTCATTCATTACCAAGAATATTCTCTCAATTGGCACATTAGTGCCTGGGAAAGAAATGCCAATGCAAATCTGGAGAACACTCAGAGAATGTGAAAACTAAAAAGGGATTTCTTTTATTAGATTAAAATCTCTCAGTGTCCCTCCTGTACAAATGTCTTGCACCCTCCTGCCAGTCAGTCTTATAACTTCATTTTACCCTTTATTAGAGGATCTAAACTTTTATGTATCATTTATAACACTTTCCCTAGCAATTAAAATCGTTGAGATTTTTCTCACCTTCCCATTATGGAACATATAAAAAAGTACCATTCTTCAGAACGCATCCTTGCAAGGACTGTGGTCATGAACACAGTCATAGATATGGACCTTCTTCTCTTCTGTGGACTTATTTCTATCATTGGTATTAACCCTAAAACAGAGTAGTGCTCCTAAAGGCTCCATGCGCTGAAATGAGCTAATTTCCTGAATGTAACTCCCTTATTAATCAGAGAGATTTATAACAGAATCCTGGCAGAGTTTTTTCTCTTGCATTGAAGTAAAACCATGCACTTACTATGTGGGTCTCCAATAGATGAGAGACAAAGCTTTAGTCTATATCTCAGAGCCATATTGACTAGACTGCTGAAGATGACTCAAGGCAACCCAAGGATAACGTGCACTGTTAAAAAAATAGCATCCTTCCCTCATTTTCTGCCCTCCCAGTCAGGCTTGATAATTCACTGACTGGAACTTGACACTGCTTAACTGTGAACTTTGTATGCCAGCAAACACATGAAAAAATCTGTAATTTTGATTGACCACTAAGAAAGGGAAGAAGGATCCTTCCTCTCTTCTTCATGAGGATCCTGATCAGTGGGGGAAGGACTCTGCTGAACTAGAATTACCCCAATTGCCTTGAACCCAAGTATCACAGAATCACAGAAAGCTTTGGGTTGGAAGGGACCTTAAAGATCATCGAGTTCCAACGTCCCTGCCATAGGCAGGGACACCTCCCACTAGATCAAATTGCTCAAAGCTTCATCCAGGCTGGCCTTGAACACGTCCAGGGAGAGGGCAACCTGTTCCAGTGTCTCACCACCCTCACAGTAAAGAATTTCCTCCTAATATCTAATCTAAGTCTGCCCTCTTCCATTTTAAAACCATTACCCCTCACCCCTCCCCATCTTTCCTATAGGCCCCCTTTAAGAACTGAAAGGCCACAATAAGATCTCCTCAGAGCCTTCTTTTCTCCACGTTAAACAACCCCAACTCTCTCAGTCTCTGCTAGTAGCGGAGGTGCTCCAGCCCTCTGATCATCTTTCTGGCCCTCCTCTGGACTCATTCCAACAGGTCCATGCCCTTCTTCAGTTGGGGGCCCCAGAGCTGGACACAGTACTGCAGGTGGAGTCTCTCGAGAGTGGAGTAGAGGGGCAGAATCACCTCCCTTGACCTGCTGGCCACACTTCTTTTGATGCTGCCCAGGATGTGCTTGGGTTTCTGGGCTGCGAGCACACATTGCTGACTTATATTCAGTTTTTCATCCACCAATACCCCCAAGTCCTTCTCCTCAGGGCTGCCCTCAATCCACTTGTCATCCAGCCTGTATCTGTGTTTCTCTGCAATAAAGTATCTCTGCAATAAACAGGGGATTAAGTAGCAAATTCCACTTGCATACATAAAAGCCCACATAAATGACACCAGTAAGTGATTAAATGTGTAGAGATTAATTTATATTTGTGAAGAGTGCAACAGAATAGTAGAAGCTCAGGTTGTGTAAGAAAACGTGGAAAAAATAATCAGAAGTTGTTTCCTGTCACTTCTTTCTGGAACATTTACTTATCAAAGTGACAGCTGGCCAGTAGGACAATAGCTTATTTTGAATATGAAAGGCAGAAATCTAGGCACAATTATACAACAGAGCTGGTAAAGAATGTCTAGGGACATCATCCTTTTGGCAAGAAAAAGATACCAGCTGAACTCTTAAGGAAGACATATTTGTTTTCGTGCATCTATAACAAGAGTGGGGAAGAAACTTCATGACGTCAGTGCTCTCAGGAGTTTTCTGTTCTGCTCAGTCTCATCTCTCACATTCGTCATCCCAGCCTGGCCCACACAAAGCCTTTCTGCTCGCTGTTTTTCTTGCTTACAGAACATGATAGTACAAGTTCCATTAACACCCTTTCCCAAGCCCTATTAGCAATCAGTTAGTCACACTCCAAATTGGAAATGGGTAGCGGCACAAACACCTGTTGCTTTTAAAACCAATTTTTCTCTTTTCTTCTTACCAAGGTAAGCCAGTTTGTCTCACAGTGAAGAGCTCTCCCCTTCCATAGGATGTTTGTGTGATTCAGTAAACAGCATGTAATTTTTACTGACAGAATCTACAATAATGGCAGATGAATAACGTAAACATTTACAGTTGCAACTTCATGTTGTGACCAGAAGCTGGCATTGCCAGAAATTGTTGAGTTTGGGAGGAAGCTGTTAGAGTGTCTCAAGTTACATAAAGAAACATTACTACTGGCATTTATAGTATTTCCTTTATGTGTATGGCTGACAACAGAAGGAAAACTCTGTCTTCTGAACTTAATATAGACAATACAGATACAGCAAACCATTCCCAATTGTGCCTCTAGGCTTTTGGGAATACCACCACTTTCCCATGACTCGGTTTCCTCCTTTTTAAAATAAGGATAATGATAACCAACCTCTTTTACCAACCCATAAAGCTATGGCTAAAAAGAGATACAAAATAATGATTCATTATTTCTCTGCATCTTTCCTTCCAAACTATAAGCTTAATTCAGTTGACAATGTGTCCTATGTACCTAAATTAAAAGCTACAGGAACTATACGGATGCTGTACAGGTCCAAACTGGGAGCTACTTATCTCTACTTGCAACAAATATAGATTCAAATATAAAAGCCCAGAGTCAAGAAAACATAACAATTTAGGTGTCCTCTGTATTCCCATGGTTGGTCTCTGTTTTTCAGTTTTTCCAGGCTGGTCAGAAAAGCGCTAGAAAAAGAAGAAACGTTAGAGATATGGATTCCTTTGGTGCNAACAATTTAGGTGTCCTCTGTATTCCCATGGTTGATCTCTGTTTTTCAGTTTTTCCAGGCTGGTCAGAAAAGTGCTAGAAAAAGAAGAAACGTTAGAGATATGGATTCCTTTGGTGCTTTAAACTGCAGATAAGAACTTCCCAGTCACCGAGATAGTCAGCGTTATGGGGTTCATTTTTTAAAATAGTACTGCGTAGCAGTTTAGAAAGCTAACAACAGAAACTACTTCCAGTTGTAATTAAACAGATAACGAACAAGGAATCCCGATTCTTCCAAATGAAATTTAACTTGGATAGTTCCAGTGTGCAGAAAAGTGACAAACTGAAGACATAAGAATACATAAAAGGCTGTACAGGTTTGGACCAAACACTTACCTCCTCCAGTAGCTCATATCTAGTGGTGGTCACTAGCAGGTGCTTAAGGAAGAGAATAAAGACAGTCTACCATGCAGAAATATTTCTACAGCACAGTTGCTGAGCCTACAGGCTTTGGGGGGGGGGAGTAGTTTTTTTGTGCCCATAACAAACCATCATACATGAAAAAGACATGGCTATACATTAGTTATCATGACAAACTGAAAGACCTGAAAGTTTCTCGTCTCTGGAACTGAACTTCACCTTTCTCTTACATGCCAGTATTCCATTNAACAAACCATCATACGTGAAAAAGACATGGCTATACATCAGTTATCATGACAAACTGAAAGACCTGAAAGTTTCTCGTCCCTGGAACTGAACTTCACCTTTCTCTTACATGCCAGTATTCCATTTCTTCTATTGATTACTCTTTTTTATTTTCTGTCTAACATGCTCTCGTGTTATGGTATCATACTTCCTAATTTGTTTGACAAAGCAAAGCTGCTCGACACTCCCTTTGAAGTCTTTCAAGTCCACTCTGCTTTGGCCAAGGATGGGCATGCTGGAGAATACCTGATCTCTAGGCATGCAGCCTTTTCCACTTAGCAGTCCTCCTCTAGCCTGGGTCCTGACAAAACAGTTTACAGATCATTTGATTTTATCCCTAAGTCTGGCTGGGTTCCATCCGAAAATAACATTTTAACACAATACCACAACACAACTTTCACATTTTCTCCTTGGTTCATTTCAACTCCCTCCACTAGTCATCCCTAGCATCATATTAAATCTGGAGGACTGCCATTCTTGGACTGTGCATGCTGCCAGCCATCTGAACCAGAAACATCAAATAAACACACAAAAGAGCTGCTTCTCTGCCACTGTTAGATGAGACAAATCTGTGCCCTGACATGAAAGCACTGAGATATCTCACGCACAATACAGATCAGTGAGGACCATCTGGTTGGTTTCATTTGCAGCCAGACACCAAAATGAGGAAAGTTGACACACTACAAGGAAGTATTTTCCTGTTTTGGAATTACTGTAACATTCTGGAACATATACTGTGTCAGTGGTTTACTTAATACCTAGCTGTAAGCAATCAAAGAAAATAGACTGGGTTGTAAAGCTAGTAATAAACTCCGAACCTAAAGAGACAAAACTCCTCAGTGGAAAGGGTTATGCAGCAGAATTTACAGAAACAAAAATTCAAAAATTAAGAAAATACATAAACTAATATTAGGTTCATAGCCACCTTTTTTAGAAGACCTCAGATGGCACTAATGATGATAATGGGCTCATGGACAGTAAAAACTAGGGACAGTATATCAGAGCTTTCCTATTTGGAAATGGTTTGCGTTCTGTCAGCACATAACAGATCACTCCTGGTGCAACTGTTTTCTCACCCACCTGATCTGCAACAGCCTCAGGAAAAATGGCTGAAGGCAATCAGTGATCCCCATTTAAAACAGTAATTATATGTCAACTAGACATCTGAAAAGTAATGCCAAAATGCAATGAAGTTTAAAGAAATAAATCTGTGACATGCTAGATACTTGATTCATGGAACAGATCAGTCTAGAAAAGCTTAAAAGGAGGATGTTTTTTTAATTCCGCCAAAGATGAAGTGAAAAGTACTGCAAAGTTAGGCTAAGGGCAGGCATGCTTCTGATCCTAAGTCACTATGACTGAAATCCAGCCAGCACCATAGGAGAGAAGTATCACATTGAAAGAAGTGTGGTGACATCTACACTTCGGAGACAGCATCATTCAAACAAGAAAGCTGCCCCCCCAAAAAGGCCTTGAAAAATTTAAAGTCAACATAAGATGCTATTTCAAGGCAGGAAAGCAAAATCGCAGAAAAGAATATTAGACAGAGCCAGGTAGGAGTTAATTGAGAAGGGAAAGACTGAAAAGACATTTTGAATGAGAGTGTTATCTTTTTGAATCTAGAAATACAAACCTATGAAGTCATAGAATCATAGAATCTGTACATTGTGGCAAGTAGATTTAGAATGGCATCCTTTCTCCTTTAAATTGCCAATAACAATTTCGATTCATTTATTTTTGGCAAATATTCTGAAGTTATCAATATGCAACACCCATATGAATATTATTAATTGTGAGTGTCTTCTGAGTCAAATCTTAGTCTTGTGAGAGCCAGTGGGACTACATTTTTTTTTTTTTTCTCACTCTTCTGTCAGGTATACACTGCTATAAAGTTGCTGAATCTGGGACACAGCATGAACTTTCTATTTTTCCCAAGATTGGGGTCCAAGCTGCTGCCCTCATTCACAATAGCACTCCTGTTAGATATCTTTGATCGTTCTTCTGTATGTAAGGAGAACTGCAGAATCAAGGTTTGATTTGATTTTTAAAAATGATGACATACTGCACAAGTAGGTATTTATTTCAATAATTTTATCCACTTAGTGTAAATCCTACTGGATTTAGTTCATCCCTAGTGTAGCTATACTGACATTAACATTCTGACTCTAGTGGAATAGCACCAGAAATGAATTGGGCATATTAACTGTTACAGGGCTACACAGAACATAAATCAGTGCAGAACATATCCATCACTTAAAATTGTATTCTGTCTATAATAATGCTATATGGAAATGTAAAACCTCTTGTCAGCAGGTGGCATTTTAATATGTCTATATTGTACAGATATTTGCTGTACAGCTCATAAAATATGAAAGTTTGTGTTGCAGAATCTGATGACACACAATGCACTTCACTGACTGCCTCATATCAGAGGTACTCTGATTACATCTTTTCCCACAGGAAAACATGATTAAAGCAGCACCAGAAACTGTGCTTGTTTTTGTACATAAATGCACTCAGTGGCTAAACACATACACATGAACAGAAGTATGTGAGTCTGTCTCTATTTATAGCATTATTTGTGCTCACTGAACATACTGAGACTGTTGAAGTCTAATTAAATTTGTTTCCCCACAGAACTTCTTTTTATCAACTGAATCTGCTCATTTTAATTGATGTGCACCACTTGTTACCTTACCTTGTGCTCCCCACATGCTTCTGCTATCAATCTTGTGTCTCATGAGAAGCTCCCTGAGGTGGGACACCAATCTTCATATGATTGTGCGCAGGATGATCACCAGCAGAGGTCTGTATATGCTATCAAGCTACACGTAAGTTAAGATGATGGTACATCTTCGCCGTATGAGGTGATATGGGTCATATATTCAGTGCCACCCAGTGAAGTCTATAATTGTCAGCTTGCTCATGATATGAACATTAGGTAGGTGTTAGTGCTCCTGAGAGGTCACTTTAAGTGTTTTGTTTTCACATGAAGTCAAAAAATCATCTTTTAAAGTTGAGGAAGAGATCCAGCTAAAGCAGTAGCATTTTTTGTCATACCTTTGTTCCTTTAAATCACAGAATTTACCTAAGAGGTTTATTTTCTGCACAAGTCCTTTGACTTCAGTGGAAGTAGCAACAGCTTTTACCTGACAACTTTTACATGCATTTTTTGTTTTAAGAAGTGAAGTAGAACTCAAGGAATATACATGCAGTCTGCACATGCACTGAGAACTGCAGAGAGACGTTTTTCGGTTTACTTCATTTAATCTTATCTCGTGTGCCAAAAAAAAAATAAAATATATAACATATATTAGTACAGGATTAGAATTAACATTTTTTAAAATTGGTCTCCTAAGATCCAAGATTTGTTTTCTCAAAATGCTGGATTGACACCAGTGAGCATTCTGGTGTGTTTCAGAGCGCAGAATATCAGGACCCTTACTCTGAATTTTCATGACAGCTTTAACAGTACAGATTTAAGCACCATATTCAAAAAAGATATCACTGCTCATTTTTATAGGTAATAATATGTCCGCAGTTACAGTGAGGTCTCCTAAAGGCTGCAAGGACAGGCAATTATATCTACATTACATAAAGTTAATTCAGAACACTTGTATGCTACGTATTTATTAACTGCATGAATATAACACCTAGGAAACAGACTCGGTTGTGCTTGATGCTATATAAACACAGGGGGAAAACGCCTTCACAGTAGTTTCATTAGCATGATGCATCCTATTAAAACTAACTACTCAGCTATTAGAAACTATTCATATTTTGTCATCACATATGCATTCAGGTGACGCTATTTGCATATTTTATCTCGGAATCCAGTGCTTGCGTGACTCATTTAAATACATACAGATGTAGGACATGCTGCAAGAAAGCAGAAAGAGCTGTGTATTTTATGAGGACCTTGGAAGATAACTGATATAACACTGAAATCATCGTTATTGAACATAATCATTGGCCTTAATGCATTGACTCTGATTTAAGTTGCTGTTTTGCACCATCTTTCTAGGTGGTTATTCTTATATGGAATGACATGTAACTAAAACTTAAAGCACTCAGGTCTTGTATAACTGTAATTAAAAAAAAGAGACAAATGTCCATCCATATACATATGCACACTGCCCCTACAGATGCTTTCCCCCTACATTTTAGCACGGCAACCCAATGCCATGAAATCCAGAGACCTGAAACATTGCTAATACACAAACTTCAACATGTCCCCCAAACTTATTTCTTTTTAAACAGTAATTAGTAGACTCACCAGACAACCATAAAATACAAGGGGTTTGGTGCATGTGTAAGGGTAATGTCCAAATTAAATAAAGTAATAGGAGTTTCAAAATTCCAGGGGCAATTAAGAAAAACAAAACACCAACAATATGGACGTTTCATCCCCGTCTAGTGAGAAAATTAGTCAAGACAGCAGGTTACAATCTTGTTTGCAAACCGGGTCTTGTGAGAAAAGCTATCTATTCTGTAAAAACCAATTCTCAGATGAAAAAATGTCAGTCAAGCACAAAACTCAGCAGCAGATCAGCTGAGGTAAATTGCAGAGATCAATGGCAAGTACAGTCTGCATTGATCACGTCTGAGAGCCAGTGTCACTCCTGTGGAAGTGACTGGTAAGCCTTCCCCTGTTGTGCTGCCAGCAACCAGAATACTTGACAATCAGGTACCACCCAACAGTGATGGCTGTTTTGACAGAGGTTTCATTTTTATGCCTTAAACTTTCTTTGTCTACTAAAGTTTTGGTTGTTTTAAAGGGATATTGCAAACTTTCAACTTCAAATTTTTACCCATATTGAAGTTATTAATATCTCCTGAGGAAAGAGTTTCTTCTTTCATAGTGTTGCAGTAAAATAAGTGTGAAGATTTAAGTGAATTTCCTACTAGTTTACAAACACACAGGAGAAAAGACATGCCCTTAATACTCCCCCACCATCATTCTGCAGTCTGACACATTAAACATTTTGCACCCACTAACACATGCCTGGGGTAAACAGTGTTTGATAAAACAGAAAGAAAACCAAAGTGTTTTCCAAACTGTAACCAAAGCTTTCTCAATTTCTGAAAAGCTGAAAAATGGATCAAGCATTAGCTTTGCAGTTCCGTGTTCTGGCAGGCAGAGGACACAGATCTCTCCAAAATACTGTAAGAGACCTTTTCCTCCGAAAGATGTCTGGCTGAACCAAACAGAAGCTTTAGGTTCCTGGAAGCTGTTGGCATTTTCTCCTCCGCAGTGAGCTGTCTCTGGCACCTCATCTTTTAGAAGATTGAGTCCTGCCAGCTCTGTTTAACAAATACAGGAGAGTTCTTTGTAATGAAGATCAAATAAGCATCTGGCTCTGGGAAAAATAATCATCCCCACCAGCATCTTCCAACTAATGAGTGTGCCTTTGTCAAGCTACACTCACAACATGAAGGATACTTCTACTAACAATGTTTTTCTTGGCCAAACTGGAGTTCTGAAATCTTTCCACAGACTCTTCTAGTGTTTTAACAAAGACATAGCTTCATGGGCAGTTCCCTTCCAAAGTACAATTGCTCAATTCTTGCCCTTTTTCCACTTGTTTACTAAACAGTACCAGCATAACAGCAGCAAAGCTTCATCAGGAGAAGAATTAGGAAAGTGTCTATTATAACATCTGTAGCTTTTTAATATGAAAAAATAAAGCATTAGGTCTGACCTTCAGCAAGTGGTAGAGAGAGTGAGCAGAAGATTAATATAGTTTTATATCTGATAGGTGTATATTTAGTCAGACATTAATATGAATCTAATGAGAGAGTGAGTGCAAAGAGGCTTTGTATATCTGTATTTGGCCTGAAGCATGGTCCCCAGGTATCACACTCTTCATCAGAATTCCATATATAAGACAGTATAAAAAGGCAGTATAAAACACTTTATATGACCATGTAAAACTATTCTCCCTTTTAAGTTTTTGACATGTTGCTTTCCTTAGGCAAAGTCCTCAGCCTATACCTAGTTTTGTTTCTACTGAAGTGTACTGGAATTGATGTACCTTTCAGCAAATGTTTTACATCATTGAACTGGGTCTTATTAAGATGTCTAGAAGATCTCTTAAACTCTTCACTGAGCCAAAAGAATAGCATGGTATGCACTAAAGTTAGTCAGGTATTCTCCTGAAGAGTGACTGCTCTTTGCAGAACAGCAAGGCTAGTTTACGCATTGGGTAAAATAGCTCCCTTCTCTCAGTGGTGTGTCAAGGACTACCACCTTGGTTTCCCCTCATAGGAACAGTGCTTGCTTAAAAGTGAAAATTGCCTTGTTGGTTTCTACTAATTCTGCTGAGCCCAAAAGCAAAGTCCCTTATTTCACATGTGCTCCTGCAAAGTGTTGGGTACCTTCTGAAAAAGTGCTAGACATCCACAGTTTGCCAGGAAATTAATACAGTAAAACTTCTGTGCTCTGAACACTGTCAAGGCCTGATCTTCCTCAAGATTTCACCAGGCAAATTTCCTATTAATTTTTGTTATCAGTGTGAATAAAAACAAAGTTTTACCCTCCACCAATGAAGCTGATAGAAATTTTGCCATTAGCTTTATTACAAAGTCTATTAGGCCACAGAAAGGAGATCACAGAATATCAGCTGAGATTGTGAGTTCTGTGAAGAAGTAATTTACAATTTTGAGAAGTAATTTGCAACAGTTAGGTCTAAATAAAATATCAGTATGGAATGTATCTTTCCATTTTCATATCCTTTTATGCTGCTCACTGGTAACAAAACACTAACACACAGTTACCAATAAAACAGAAGTCAGCAATGATCTCAGATATGACAGTGGAGATTAAGCACTCATCCATCACCCATGGGTTATGATCCCAATAATGTCACAAAATCCTGCAGAAGGTTTATTCAGGGAGATTTCTCTGCCTGTGAGGAGCAGGACAGTGGTAATAAGAGGTCAATTCTCTATCAGCATGTTATTGTCTCCTTGTTACCAACGCTTCCAAAGTAAACTGGATGTTGTACTGCAGTGAGTCCAGAGGACGGCCACGAAGATGATCAGAGGTCTGGAGCACCTCTCCTACGAAGACAGGCTGAGAGAGTTTGGGTTGTTCAGCCTGGAGAAGAGAAGGCTCCACGGAGACCTTATAATAGCTTTTCAGTATCTGAAGGGGGCCTACAAGAAAGCTCGAAAGGGACTTTTTACAAGGGCACGTAGTGGTAGGACAAGGGGTAATGGCTTCAAACTAGTAGAGGGTAGATTTAGATTAGATATCAGGAAGAAATTTTTCACTATGAGGGTGGTGAGACACTGGAACTGGCTGCCTAGGGAAGTTGTGGAGGCCCCATACCTGAAAGTGTTTAAGACCAGGCTGGATGGGGCTTTGAGCAACCTGGTCTAGCGGGACGTGTCCCTGCCCATGGCAGGGGGGTTGGAACTCGATGATCTTCAAGGCCCCTTCCAACCCAAACCATTCTGTGAGTCTATGAAACCTGAGGAGATATAATCAGGACAGATTCCCCAGGCTGCTTAACAGAAGGATCATTTCCTAAAGATGTTGCAGGCTTCCCAGCTAACAGACTCACTGCCCAGGGCCTCCACTGGGAAACTCTCTCCTACAACCCTTGCTTTTCCTTCTAGATTTCAACATTTACTTGCTAAGGCTGAAATGCACCCTTAATTCAGGCTACAAAGCAACTACGGTATCTTGAAATCAAATATGATAGACATCACTGGAGTTAGAAAAGGGAAGATTTGCTGGGATCTTCAGAATTCTATTTTGTCAGAGGCTCGATGAACTTAAAAATAGATCAATGCTTTAAAAATTCTTTATCCTGCAGTTGTGACACTCTGATGAAAAAATTAATATCATCTGGAGGTAGTACTTAAATCAAATACCTTTCCACAGAGATCTGTCTCTCAGATTATCAATTGCAGGTATTTTCCAGACTGCAAACCATACTATAAAGCAGTAATGGCAATACAACAGAGCCTCAGCCCAACAGTGCTTCACATTTCATCTAGGGTAAATTATGAAACCAAGCAACCAGATCAATGCCAATTAAAGCTGCTTGATAAAACTGGTTACAGTTATTTTGACAGCTCTTCATCTGAAAAGAGCGTTCAGCATAATTTAGTCTCACCAAACCCCTGAAATATATTATGCCCATTTTACACATGGATAAACAGAGGTGCATATAGCTAACGTGACAAAATCACACAGTAAGTACACACGGAGCTGAACAGAGAAGCAAATGGCCCTGATCCCCAGGCCTGTTCTCCATTCCAGCCAAATCATCTTCCTACACACTTATAAAAATTTTCAGTCAAGAGATACATTAACACCAGGCAGTTAATACTTATAAAAGTAATAGTCCTAAGTATACCAAAGATATCAGTAAATAAATAGCCTAATCTGAGGAGGATTTTAGTATCTTTTTCAATATGTAGTGATCATACTCTCTAAATAAATACAAGTGGAAGAATTCTTTAAGAAAGGATTAACCTCCCGAATCTATGTAACTGAGATTCTGAATCGTTCACCTTGGAAAGAGAGTTTTGACAGAGCCTCAAGCTTCCATTACAAGGGAGTTTATGCAGATATTTTCATACTGCTTGGCTCTTATCTCTCTGCGGCTGTTTCACGCAAAGCAACATGCAGAAACGCAGCTCAGCTTTCATTTTCCACCTCATCCCTTAATCCTCATGAATTCTATTGTGTTTATCACTTCATCGGGAACCCAGAGAGGCTGATTGGGCTGGAGAAATTGTATTTACGATCTTCTTGAAGAAGCAGCACTCTGTATATGAATAATAAATCAACAGGCAAGCTTTGTCATTTTTTTTTGTGAAAATGGGAAGTTTGTGAGCCATTTAATGTGATCTTAATAGACCAGCCCTTGCTTTCTGTTCAAAGCATGCACTGTGACTTTTCCCAATCAGTCAAGCCCTGAACTGCATTTTCCCTGGTCACAGAACATGCTACGTTTCCCAAAGCTACATGACATGAGACAGCAATATTCCTTTAATTATTTTGTGTTGCTGTATATTTAAAAGAATCTTTGTGCTAAGAAAGAAACCAGAAATCCATGTGCTGTCTCCCATATTGACATTTTCCATTCCAGTTAATTATTGAATTTATTGCTATAAAGGCTTTGCCATACTCAAATAGCAGTGAGCAGTGGGTTACTGGCAGTGTGACACCAACAAGACATCCAATTACTGTACCCTACTCAGTCAGGGCAAAAACCCTACAGACCTTACCTATGCAATAACAGCAAAATTGACTGTTTCAACAGGGACAGAATCAGACACGAGATTTTTCTATTAGTTAAAACACGATGTTTCTATTTTTCTGATTTATTTTCCTTTTCTCTGTTCTCCATTGTTCTGTAAGACACTCAGGTGGTTGAGTTTGAAATATTTTCATAACACAGCTGTTCTACCAAAAGCATTTCCTTTTTTCAACCATGTTGGTCCCTCTTTTGTTTGCTGAACACTTTCATTTCTTCAAGCTTTTCTTGGTTTTGTTTTAAAATGTCAGAACAATAAAGACATTCTGATACATATTCTGATTCTGATATTTATCAGAAAGAAGTGAGAGCTCCCCTAATATCCATAGATATGTATTAGATTTTAGCACTGATTTATTAGGGAGCTAGATTAAACAAGAACTTGGAAGTCCATCTCACCTCTTTGCCTTCCACAGTGGTACAAATGGAGGACTCAACTGATTGGTAGATCTAATGTAGGATTAAATCAAAAGTATCTGACTTTTACCTGAAGAACTAAATCCAAGCTATTTGTTATCTACAAGATACAGGGCGGGGGAGGGGGGAAGAGCTTTTCATATGAAAGATATGAACTTGCACATTCACATAGGTTAAACACCTTGTAATTTGCTGCAGAATGATATGGTACATTCTAAGGCTGATTTGCACCCATTCACTGCTCAGCTGTTATTTGATCATGAATGAAACACAGCAATCACATCAAAGCTACTATGTGGTCTTCCTTCAGTGCAATCACTTTAACATTTTTCATAGTGTGGAATTTGTCTATTTCTATCAGGTTTTTCTCAGTCAGCAATCCTCTAGGCCGGTGTTTCCCAAAGTACTTACCCTGTGGTCACCATTCCTGGCCTTACTCCTTTCCAGCTGCTGACAAAGCTATCTCTGGAACTGGAAGCACACATTACTACTACACTGCTCCTGATGTTATTAGCCCTATTAACAAGCGGATGTTTCAGCACAGTGACTTTCCAGAAATAACACAGCTACACACTACACTGTGTAGACCTAATAGTTCAGTAAGAGCTACCTAAGGGATTTCCAGCTTGACATTTCACTTTGATTTAGAAATACATACGATGTTCTTGTTCTTTCTTGTACCCACCCTGTAATCTCATACTCATTCCTCATACAAGGCACATAAGAACTTTGGGAATCCTTCCTTTATCAGCCTGTGGGTCTGAGTCAGCCTTTCCTAAGGTCTCTTGCAGATGGGCACTGCAGCATCGTCTGCTGATGCTGCTGTCTGTGGCAGCTCTTCAGAGTACCCCATCTGAGCACTGCGGCATTTCCCCAGAATGCCAGTTTCCCAAATACCAACATAGTTCTGCATAACTAGAAATACACTTCAAAAAAA
>RSEF01000005.1:46543524-46553942 GCA_003993805.1 Himantopus leucocephalus | reverse complement strand
GAAAAGCCTTCCCATATTCAGGGATTCTAATAGGTTACAGAACACTTTAATTATATTTTTGATTCATGGAGTAATTCCGTTTCCGCAGCTCCTATTCTCCTAAATTAAAAGAAGCACTTTTGTATCCTAACAGTGGACATAAGATTTTCAAAGCAAAAAAGTAGTTGGTAGCCTACAGCTCCTTTAGCCTCACAGTCACTTAGCCTGACTTCCAACATCCCTTACACTCTTCGCTTGTGCTTCTTCCTCTCACTGTACCTACAGCATGAATGCCATTTTAAAATGAATTCCATTTAAATCAGCCATTAAGAAGTCACTGACGCTTCCATAGCAGATACATCATGCATCGATGACCTTGGAAAATTTACCAGTTTAGGACGTGTGTTTTGCATAGATGTACATAAGCCCAGCTTCCATCCAGTAGATTCATTTCCAGCTGTAAATACTGAAAAATCCCAGAGACTATGAGGTAGAGTCTAAATGCATGTTGCCAAAAGCCTTGTCTTTGGACAAGGTTCACTCCACCTGGATGTCCTTCAGCACAAACAGTTCTTCTTCCATTTTCCTTTATGGAACAGTAAAAAACTACACAGGATCCTTTGCAGGATATACAGCTACTTTGCAGGCAAATTTTACCTGGATACGCATGGCTGTTCATTAAAATGAATGCATACTAGCCGTTTCTAAAACGTGGCAGTTCTAGAACAACTAATACATTAAAAAGTATAATTTTCCTGTTTGTTGAAAAACATAATAGTATGCTGCAGTTTTGTACCAAGTAATTGGTACAAATTGGTACATTTTTGTACGAAAAAATTGTACCATCTGACAGGTTTTAATTTTATTTCTAGGGCATTACAAACAGCGTTACCTTATATTCAAAAACCAGTATTAACAAGCAAGGGCATTTCTGTCTAGGCATACAAGGAGAAATAATCAATAGCTTTTGATTTTCTCTTCTGTTAAGCCCTCAATGGCTTAAATTGCTGCCTGAGATCACCTGAGGCATATATGAGAAAGTACAGTATACAGCAGTGCTAATATATAGAACCATTTATGAATAAATTAAAGTTAACTTTAGCTTCCTAATATACTTTGCGTACTTACATCCACCAGCTCTCTACCCTTTTCTTCAAAACTACTTGGGGTGCAGCTTACAAGCAGCAAGTATATTCCTGTTTTGTAGTCCCAGCTGAGGCTTCAAAACAATCAAAATAAAGACAAGTTCTGAGAACCACGACCAAAGGCAACACTTACAACAACTCTGACAACAGGCAACACTTCTCTAATATTGTCTTTTTCTTTTCCCATATAATAATTGTCAACCTCTCTGCCCACACAGACACAAGACACTTTCACTCATTTAGACTCCAGGACCTACATCTCCAAAAATACATAAGCATATCACATGGAGCAGTAACCAGTAAAGATGATAGGCACGTTCCGTAACCACTACAAAGACAGTTTTGTAGGTGACTGGGCCTCCCTGTAGCACCTAGGACACTCAGTAAACAGGAACAGTGAGGCACCTTGGGCCAGCAGCCCAAAAAGCCCCAAAAGTCATCAATAGATTTTAAAATGGCTCAGATCTCAATTACCACATCTTTTACAGAACTGATGTATATGAATATTCTGCATTCAGTAAAATGCACAAGCAGTGTTGGAAGTAACTCGTCTGAACCTCTTCCAGTGAATGAGCAAGTCTCAGTGCACAGGTTTTTGTGTTTTCTCTGCTCCAGTGATAATCCTTTGCCTGAGCCCCTTGTTACAGAGTGAAACACTTTCCAGAGATTGGATAGTGCTTTCCCGTTTTTCTTCTTGGCCTAGTTTGGTAACTGCAGTATTCTTACAGGTGGTAGATTTGAATTCACTGCCTGCTAAGGAGCGTTTTGCCCCTGCATTTCTCACACCCTAGACTGTTCTACTTTTGTTTCTAGAAATTTGCTCCTTGTCAGTGTGCTGAGCTCACTTCATATGTCAAGCTCTTAAGGGGCTACAGGAGAACTTAGTCCCTCTGTTTTAAAAGGTGGAGCTTATCAGACGCATGCAGTTCTGTGCATCAATGCAAGGAGAATTCAAAAAATGAGACATCTAGAAAGAGATCCACACTACCACTTATTTCATCCAGTCACCTCCCTGAATTTTACTTTGCAGCTTACACTTTCATTTGTTGAATTTCTACTCCAGTCAATCTCAGGCCAGTCTACATGGCAGTGTTGGTCACGGAAGTGGGGTTCACTGTTGTTTACAGAGGTGGACATGAAACTGGTCATCACAAGAGTTTGGAAAACACCACCACAAACTCTAGTTTCATTTGGAAGCATCCACTTACTTAAATTGGCCTGACATTTTAGGCGGGAAAGAGATGTGATGCTCTAAAATTCGGCACCAGATTCGTAGGAGAAAAATGTCATTGATATTTAATGTTAACAGGAGAGTACCTGTATTATGTCTGAGAGTATAGTATAGTCAATGCTAAAATAGAATTTTTGTGAAGTCAGAACACAGCCGGTACTCTTTTCCTTGACAAACCTTATGCTGAGCACACATTTAATTTGCTTCTACTACAGTCTATAACATATGGTTTATCTTGCCTTGACATCTCCAATGCTGAAAGCTGACATAAGAAAGATCAGGGCAAGACAACTATTGCACTGAACCTTTTTCTCTTTCAGGACAGATATGTGACATATATAGTGGCCTTATGTGAGAATTAGTATTTGGTAGAATGCGGTGTTTATGGATATTATGTCTTTTATGCAAATAAAAACAGGACAAAGGGAAATTCTGAACATAATCTAGAAAAAAATGTATTTCTCATTCTCTTTGCTGTTATGACTTAATACTTCAAAGGAGGTAGGCAGACAATTAAAAAACTCGGGCAACAGACTGGCTGTGTTCCACAGCCCTTTGCAGGCACAGGGAAGCTTGAGCGTTTGCCTTTTTACCTCCAATTACCATAACCAATTTGCTACTAATCACTTCCATGTAGACCACCAAAGTCAATTGAATTCAGTGGAGCTGATGGATCACACTGCTTAATCACGTTGTGAAGAGTCAGGCTGCACCTCTGATCTTTCCAGTTCAAACATTTTAAAAGGGACATTTTTTTGCAGATATATGATTCAAGAAGTTATGAAATGAGATGTAATTTAAAACACCCCATGACAGCAATGGAATTTGAATGCTATAATGCCTTACTGGACGTGACCCTTTTGTAACTAAAGGGAACCAAGTTTTCATGGAAATAAAGAAAAATACAATGATGGACATGCATTAAAGAACACTGCCATGTGAACCCCAAACTGAACAAAACCAGAAGTATCATTTTAACGTGTGGTCTAGCATCTGAGCTCTTGCTTGAAACAGGCAGAAAGCCATCTGGCAACAGACATTAGCCAGCACCATTTTCTTTCAGCTTCATCCAGGCATAAAGAATTCAGAATTGCAACTGTCTTTTGTCATAGCAGTGCAGTCCAGCTGTGTGTCCACCACCAGACTTTCTCATTTTCCATGTACCTAACCCAGAAATCTCACAGGCTAAAAAGTGAGATACAAGCAGAAAAATGTTCCTTCTCTGAGTTTAGAATTTTGATGGAAAAACAGAAACACTGTTGGCTAAAGAAACCAACCACCACACCTATTTTTCCATAATCCATTAATGCTTCTTACAACAGCAGAATTGCATGGCTCAGGAAGGAAGGTGCACATATGCCAACTTCCTTCAATATGTTATTTACTGTATTTACTTATAAAATTAATCTTTCTTTCAATGCCTAATGTGTGGTAGGCTGTGTTGCAAAAGCACAGAGGAAAACCTAAGGTAGGAGGTGTGTTTTGTTTTGTTTTTTAAACAAGGCTGCCTCAGCTTTAGCTACTGGCGGTGTTTTTACAAACATAGCTCTGACTTCCCAGAAGCTACCAGGTGCTCAATATATCTGGCAAAATCAACTGGACTCTTAAGTAACCTACACGTGGGTTTACCAATCTAATTTNCGGACTCTTAAGTAACCTACATGTGGGTTTACCAATCTAACTTACTTCTCCCATTCTGCAAGTCTTTATAATGAAGCCTACAATTCTGGGTGTACACTAAGGTCGGAGCACAGCAGACTTCAGCACTTTCTTAAAGCAAGTATCTTACTAAGCCCCATATATGTTTAAGATGTTTACCGGATGGAGGCCTAAATTTTCATGCAATAAAACAAAAAGGAGAAAGAGAATTACAACATAGACACTGTAGATACTGTTTACAGTGATTAATGGGGTTTGATTTTGATTTTTCTTTCTTTCAGAATAACCTCTCCAGCATTTTCTGGCAAGTCAATTGAAACAGAATTTAAAGTTTTTCAACAATGTTGAAAAATACCAAAACCAACCACAGAAAAACCTTTCTATGTCATATCTATTTAACTCAAACCAAAGAGTTGTTTCACTTGATACTTCTATTTCACCTTCTTTTTGATCTTATCACATTTTTAAATGAAAAATTTTTTCAACTCCAAACTCAAAAGTTAAGAAATTTTGTAGAAAAATGCCAAAAGAAAATAAGCTTGCACTTCCAAAGCAAAATATCCTTTCAAGTATGTGAAGGTGAAGTGTTTCAATGTTTTCAGGCATTTCCTTTTTTCCCCTCCCAGATATTAATCAAGTCTAACTCAAATTCACAAATACATTTTTTATATAACTGAAATTTACCATTTGCCTCTGAAATGTAGTCCAAATCTGGTTACATAAGTATTCAGGAAAGGCACAACTACAAGTATGTAAATGGTTTATTTTCACATATTAAGTCACTATTTCTTGTGGAATCATATTAGTCTGGGTAAGCACAATATTTTGCCTATACATCATTTCTCTATTTAGAAGGTTTTGCGAATGCACGCATCTGTTGCAGGTATGATTCGAGAGCAGAAAGAAAACCTAATGCCAGTTGTGAAAGTTTTTTCACTGTGCTTTCAATGCATACGACTTTGCTACCAGAACTGCTGTTTCATAACTGCATGGGGATGGACACTGAAGTTCAGCAAATTTAGATTGGAAATGAGCCATAATTAACTACTGAAACAATGCAACTTGGACGAAGGACAGTTGTCTTCCTAAAAAAAACAGACTAGAGATGAAATCACGGTTGAGTACTTAAAGCAGAATGCACTTGAATACATTATTTAGCCTAAGTTGTTAGTACTCGGAGTACAGGATACTTTTTTTTTCAGTTAATTTAACATTTCTGTCTTTTATTACCTCCCTTTCTATCCCACAGTTCTTCTGCTGTTTGAATTAGTATCTTTGAAGTTTCCTACACGGCTTATGTCATCCATACCTTTTATATGAAATTCCATCCCCTCAGAAAGAAGCGCTATTAACAAATACTTATAGACTCAAGATGAAGTTTTGAATGAGATGATTTTCAATACAAAAGAAGAGAACGATTGTTAAAAATGGAGCCTACTACAAGTTAGTACAATGTATATCAGATTCAGACCTTAAGGAACTATAATGGTGTCAGCAAGACCTTCACTGAAACAAAGCACATGCATTCATTTCTCACATTTCTTTGACTTTGGTATTGCTCTGAAACCCCTTAACAGGTGCTTTTTAAAGGAATTAATTAAAAACATTTTCCCTGAAACTGTTTTATTCCTTTTAAATGTACATGAAACAAGAATCATACTAATTTGTTTTAATACTGCCAAATACAAAGATTCTTTTCAGATATTTAAGGTGAATTGGTCAGTTTAAAGAAGCTTTACACATGTAGAAAGTTTTAAAAGTTGTTTGTTAAATACTTCAGTTATAATTCATTTAAAAATCCTATTATGTTTGGTTACACAAGACTGCATTTAATATACTTAAAGATGCAGTACTCCTTAGCTGTGACATATTTATGGGCTGCACATTAAAAAGTTTATAGAATAAGGCAGTATATTCTCAGTGTCAAACAGCTCTCAATGAAGACAATTATTCAGACTGTCTGTTTGTAATTAGGTATGAAATAATTTATGATTATGAAGATAAGTGAGTAATTTTTTTTAGAATACTGTATTTTCTTACAGAAAGGTTCCCATAAAATAGCCAGAGCTCATAAATTACTCACCTTAGATTTCAGGCAGATTTCCTATGGAATTAATAAACATATGGATTTAATCTCAATAGCACAGGTCAGAAATAATGAACAGGATGCATGCTATCAAGGGGTCCTCCACAAACTGCTGAAAATAAATCTAGGCTCAACATTGATTGATCTGGGACTGGGAACTGATACCACCTGTACCCCTTAGAAAAGTGGTGAGGACAGAACCTCAAAAGGTTCATCTTGGATAAAGATTCAAAGGTTGGACGCTTATCTGTTTTATAGCCAGTTTTATCTGGTAGCCTACAAACTGAGCTGGAAATCTTGCATGATTAGAATCTCTTCTAAGATTTCTGTTGGAGTTTCATGCAGGCTACATGTCCTGCAAAAATAGACTCTATCATAGCATTAGAAGCCTTTGGTGACAACAAAAATATGCATAGTAAAAGGTTTTATCCTAGCCATAATAAATTCAAAAAAACATGCAGTTTAAGTAGCAGTTTAGTTTACTTGATCCAGATTTTTTCATCTAACTTTTTATACGCATTAGTGGAGTTTATATCTCCTGATAAGGCCTGAATATTGTAATACTATGGGCAGAAGGTAAACCCACCCAGCTGATCTGGAAAATAAAGCTGTGTGGAAGGATGCTTGTCCTATTTTGCCTTTCTATAGGTCGACATCAAGGATGTTCTCAGCTACATTCCACACATTCACAGACAAGAAGGAAGCAGGCTGAAAGACAATCTCAGCTTCAGCCTCCATGCAAAGCCCTGTAGATTATCCCAACCAGAGGTCTGTGCAGCAGTAGTCAAAACCACACAAATAAGGAGCAAAAAAGAAGAAAGTGGATCCTGAAAAGCACCACAGAAAAACTGGCCGCTCAGTTAAAATATGACATAAATATCTAAAAGTTTTCCAGAGGTGCTTGTTTTACATGTAGATTAAAACCCTCACAATTTGACTATTAAGAAGCTATTTGTTTTCCATGTGCATGCAAAGAATCTGGAATAATTAAAGTTAAAGCAGCTTTTCTTGCTACTCAAAAAATGACAATAAGTAAAGGTATTAAAGTCACCGTACTGGAAAAAAAAGTCACCTCTGACATTAGAATAAGTCTCAGAAATTTTACCTAACGCGTAAGCTTTTTTTCCTGTAAAATTACCAGTTTCAAAAAAGAGGGGCTGGTAATGAATGTGCTTCTTCAACCATGACAATAGTATTGCTACTTCATTCTCATAATGTTATGGGACCCCAGGCAGCTCCCAACTTCATCCTGGAATGATGGCATATTTCATGATTATGTCCAACTCTGACAGATAAGAGCATTTATATGCTAATAACAGCAATATGGGTAGCTCTAGAATTTCACCATAAGCAGTGAAGCTTTTAATCACAATAAGGCTTACGGGCCCAATTTATCTACATTTAAAAAAAAAATCGTAATACCTACATAGGTGTTCCAAAACGTATTTCTTTTACATCAACTTTTAGGGCCCCGTAAAATATGAAATGAATGGGAAATGAAAGTATTTGGTACCTCAGAGGACTGGATTATTAATAAGAGGTGGATTATGCATAACTTCTTCAAATCACAAGAGAAAATGAAAACTATGTCATGGCGACTGGGTGGTATTCGGGTTAATGGAGAACCAAAAGCTACTTCGGGAACCCACTAAATCATCTTTCCAGAGGAAGCATTAATCTACAGCCACAACTGGAATTTACACAGGCTTTAAAGGAACAAAACTCTCCCTAACACTCACCGTGCTGCCTGTAAAAATTGTTTGGTCTGTTTATACCAGCAACTATTAGGAGTATGCCTTTTTTATAGTTGACAGCATTGTGTATCCAGGTGGTCTCACTGTTTCAATTATATGTTTAGTTAGGTCCCATCTGGCACAGAAACTCACTTGTAATTCTGCCATCATGCTGTTGTGTGCTGACTTCAAGAGCACAATAGCAATTTAAGCTTCCTACCACCAAAGTTGCTGGGCAGTGGCTTGCACTGGTGGGGTGGGGGGCGGGGGAAAGAAAGGGAAAGAAAAAAAATTGTAGCTGTGTTCACATCATCTGTTATAGGTAACAAACAGTTCCAGTGAACTTATGTGACATCCCACCTCTCTCCATTAACTGAACCATTAAATTAACTGTTTGCTCCAAAACATTCATTCACAAATGTGATTTAGGAATTCTTCACACAATCTTCTGGACATGCTTCAAAAGTATCTTGTATATGTGGTAGAAATATAAGAAATAGCAGTTCAGTATTGCCTTCACAAATGTTACAACCACACAAAGAATAAGTAAACCAGACCTGATGGTTTCTTTGTTTTTAACACACCAGCAAATGAAGCCTACCCTGTAATTACACCGCCAAAGAGTACCACAGATAGTAAAAATTGACAGTTTATCATTTGGATTATATAGGTACTAATTCCAGTCTCCACTAGAAAGGATAATCATAGACAGTAGAGAAAATTAATACCTTGAACAGAATCTTCTGAGGCAAAACCCAGGGTTTTCCCAGGCTTTCATCAGTTTGGTTTTCTCGGAGGCCTGATTTACCTCCATCTCTCTGAATACCCACACAAAGCTAGGTCTTGGAAGCCAGGTCATTCTTACAGTTTTCCTCTTAAAGCTGTCCTAATTAGACAATAAGGACTTCCCCAGCACAAGAGATTCCACAGCTGACTCTAAGTGGGAACAACTGGCCAGGTACGCTGTTAAACATTTAAACATTTGCAACCACTGATTGGCACAGGTGGACACTCCACCCTTCAAAGGTCCTTTGGGGTTAGATATTATGGCTATAAATGAGAGCTGTCCTTAAGGCCATCTAGTCCATAACAGGAACCAATTTACCACCTCAGCAATAAAGATCAAGAAATACAAAGAAAATGTATTCCTTCCCCTCCCATCTCTTGGATAGGAAGTTTAACCTCCTCCGTTAAAAGCTTCTCAGGATCCATCATTGCACATCCTAAATTGTAATCAAAAGAAGATGGTATTGGTGCAAATTCTTTTTACATCTGGAGATAAGAAGCAACATTAAAAATTGACTCAAACTGCTCAAACCAACCATCTCCTGAATATACAGCTCATCTAGACTGTCCACTGCCAGCCTGAAGGTTGGGTCAAACGTGGAGGCATAGTTCCTACCTAACACTGCAGTTCCTCACAGCGAAGGCAACATACAGTGTCTGATGGCTGGGCAAATTTTGAGTCAGCACACAGCTACCTTGCTAGTAGGGCTTGCACCACATGAATCCCACCAAAAATAAACTGAGATTAGCCTAAAATATCAAGCCACTATCCTCTAACGCCAGCCTCTAAGGCTTTCAGCTACCATAGTGATTGCAACATTATAATAACCTGGAGAGAACAAAAAGGTAAGATTTACTATTTACGTTACAGATGAACAACAGCAGGAGTAACAAAGAAAACCACACACTGCAGATGATCGGCAAGTCATTAATACAGCTCTGGAAGACGCTCAGGTATCACAGTGATATAAGGACTACAGACTTTGATACAATACATGGTAAGAAAGAACTCTTACAAGATGCCTTTGACAATTTTTCAATCCTTAAAACGGCTTAAAGTGTTCGTATAATATGAGGGAGAATTTGAACTTTTTGGATGCTATCAAAGAAAAACTTTTGGAGAGTCACCCCACAGGGTCTTAAATCATGCAACAACTATGTAATATACACAGCTGAACTCTGGTTATCCTTATTAAACATCTTGTTAGCAGTCAACAAGAATTTAAATTACAATCTTCTTCCATTTAAATGCATAATTAGGAAACTTAATTTTAACCATTATTTTACATGAACCAAACTACTAAAATAAAATGACTCGTCATTATTTTAAGGGGATAAAATTATGAAAAATTGCTAAAAAGCTCAGAATAATCCAGATTCAGTTTGCTTTCATCTTTTTCCTCTGACAGGAGGCATTTGTTGGCAGTACTACAAATAAACTGTGATTGCCATAGTCCACAGCTGGCCTTGTCTTATTTGTCATTTTTGATGTGTTTTATCCAGTGTAAACATTTGTTGGAAATTCCTGATCTGATTTAAATGATCTAGTGACTGAATTTTGATGTAACCAAAGAGTTGAATAGATATGGTTGCACCGTAACAAAAGACTAATAAAAGGTGAAGGGATCAAGGTACTTTTAAGACACCGATGTACTTGCCTAAAAATTGTCCTTTCCCTTTCATTCATTCCCACTTCAAGGCTAAGTGCCTGGTCCTGCACTTGGCTCATAACAATCCCACGCAGCACTACAGGCTGGGGGAAGAGTGGCTGGAAAGCTGCCTGGTGGAAAAGAACCTGG
>RSEF01000005.1:46503549-46543424 GCA_003993805.1 Himantopus leucocephalus | reverse complement strand
TGAACCATTCTGAAGGCTAATGAGGGCTTGAATTTGCAAACCTGAGTCATGCCTCTGTCTTCACTCAAGCAATTATGTTGTCTGTCAGCCTCAGTTATACAGTTCTACGAACAGTTAACATTCAGCACAGAAGCAGAGATGTTGGATAAAAAAAAAACACCACCAAAAAACAACACAAGAGCATCTTGGCTCTCCTATAGCCATTAGAAAAGCAGCAGAAGCAGAGACAGATTTCAAGTGAGCTTCCTTAGGCACAGACAGAAGTACAAAAACATTAGTGTGCAGCAGCCAGAGTAGAAGCAGAGACAGCTGCTCCAAATACACTTTGGGCAGTGAGGCAGCAGTGGCACTGCAGAAACAAAAAGGAATTGATATTCTGCTGCATCTACTTCAGTTCCATCCTCTATAAATAAATCCACCCTGGTATTCCCCTGTCTCTGAGAAACAATGTGCTCGCTCTCCCTGGGGTAAGATAAGCCACAAAGCACAGCCATAGTCTGTGCACAAATCTGTGTCTCTCACATGTCTCTCTGTGACATGAAAAGGGGGTTGAGTGTCCAAAAGCTTTTGTTTTCCAGCTATACCAGTTGGTCTAAAAAAAGACATTACTCTCTCAACAAATTGATGTATCTAAGCTCACACTCACGCACACTGCCTGTCATGAGACGGTCAAGTTAACCTACAGGCAGATCTTTACAATGGCTCGCTATTAGAGGAAGAACTAGTTTGGCAAATGTACTTTTGGGGAATTACTACCTGTGCTTTGAGGCACCTGTTGAAACTTAAGCAACTTTATATAAAGCTTTTCAGAGCTTTTTCATCATTTTCAACCTATTCTATTTTGATGGAATGTAGGGCACCTACCTCTGATGAGCTATTGATAAGGCAGGAGGGCTACGTAAAGGGAATGTGTCCACAATCTTTTGCAAGGACCGTCTTATCTGCTTGCGAGTGTTGCCATTTAGACATATGGAAGGGACAGGGAATGTGTTTTTCCTTTCATAACTCCCACGTCATTTCCATAAAAAATGAACTGATGAATATGCTCTTAGAGTCAATGAATTTATCTTTCCAGAATTAAATCAGTATGTTTTTAAAGAAAAGTTCACCCTGTGTTCTTTCCCTGAGCATCCATATTCTGCTGCACATATAAAGAAACGAGATGGAGTCAGCAATCTCTGCTGCCATCTTCTGCTGTTACTTTTTATGCAACCAGCGAACAAGGCACAGAAATATTAAAACCCCATCTTTCTGAAAATGAGTGTAACAAATGAAAGGCTATAAATCAAAAATCAAAGCTGTGCCACGCAATCACAGAAATTTGGGAAGAAAATGTCTCTTTGAATCACAGTACAGAATTATCCATTATGGTATATTCTCCCATCTAATTGAAGCTGTGATATCTCTCATGACAAGTTTTATATTCTCCACAAAAGCTTCTTTCTCCTGTTATTCCCTTAGAGCCAGCAACTGCTGCCCTTTGGCACAGGGTAGAGATCCACTCTGCAAGTAATGTCATCTTATTTTAATGGGACACTAATCCACTTGTTCAAGGTTTTTGAAACCACACAGATCTTGGGGCATCCTGACAATTTGCCCTCACCTCGTTGTAACAATATTTCCCCCCTTCACTAGTCATTTCCTCCCAAATCACTGTTATTCCTCCATCTTCTCAATGTTTGGTGACAGGTCAAACACCATCAGAATGGTCTGCACTGAGGGACGTAGCTTGTTTGTCTCCCACTGTCCTAACCTCTGAACCTATGTTCTGAATATGGGATAATTAAACTACCTTTACCCTTTGCCCTTTGGTGACCTCTCATATTTCCTTATCAGACCATCTCTTTCAAACATCAGTCTTACTTTTTGGCTTAAAAACACCTCAATACTCTGTTGGAAGTATTAAGTTGCTTTTACTAATACCCACAAAAAAAAAAAAAAAAATAAGATTAATAAAGGTTTTCATAGCTGAAACTTTGTCTTTTTCAAAAGCTGGCTGAAGCTTCTGTTTCACCACAGGTTAAATTTCCAGGTATTTGCATTGTGTGCTCGAGTCCTTATCCCCTTCCTCATTGCCACTCCTTTCTAAGTAATGATCTTCTGTATTCGTGATCATCAGCTGCTGGGTATACTCATCCAGAACATTTCTGCTGGTATATAACTGTGACCAATTTTTCTTCATTACATTAAATCCCATTTGGTTTCTGTTTCCTTCGCATCTCAGTCATCCATTGCACTACATCTTCTGCAATGGAATCATCAGCATATGCAAGATGATAGTTTTGCAATAACTGGTCAACTTTTCTAATAGCTTCACCAAGAAACAGGAGGAATAAAACAGTGCCCTGCCTTAATCCAATGTCAGAGCTATCAGATACATAGCTATATCTTCCTAAGAGATTTATAAAGGATTCCAAATTGTTTTCTCATGATTTTTGAGTGCAGATGGTACATCATCACATACTTTTTTGAATTTGAAAGAAAAAAAAGTGGAAAAAAAATAATTTTTACTACATTCCTCTTTATTCAATGGAAGAAATATGTGGAAAAAAACTATAGCCAGGGTAAAGGAACAATCAGGGATAAGTTAAACATTGTCCTTTGATTTCTTTGCTCAATGTTACCCTATATATCTAAGTGCCACTCCTAGATTTTTAATCCTTTTCTTGATCTTCCTCTATATATAGCTGTAAATACTTATCATCAGCACTCCCATCATTTCCCATTAAGAGATACAAATTTACGTCTTTCCATTTTCATTTTGGTCCTTCTTCAAGTACCCAGAACTGACTGACCCAGATTTTTTTTTTCAGATAGACAGTATTCAAATAAGTCCTCAGCCCAGCAAGAAGTTAATATACAATTTGTTATCTATGTCTTAGAATAAAAAACTTCATTGTTGGCACAAGCAGAACAGAGTTTTCATGTCAGAATTTAAGGACTTTCTAGAGACTCCCACTCTCCTCAACTCTTGCGCCACAATAACCTTTCTAAAAATAATGTCCTGTTATTTTTTTTTTCTCTTTGCCTTTTCTGTATCTTTTCTTGCTATCAAGCTACCTGGTGTTTCATACAGAATCATTTCTCATTAAACTTTGTCAGCTGGTTGTTGTATTCTATCACTCAATCAATTTTTTTTAGCTTTCCTGCAGAATCTGTATCTAAGAATTCACATTTAAACAACCTCTGCCACATATGCTGCAAAATGTTTGTGAACGCATCTTTAGAAATACAAAGGGTAAGATTCTGTACTATTAGTCATCAAGCACAAAGTATAAAGTTCTTTGCATAAAGAAAGACAAGTATATAAGAAGCCACACATGACTTTTTTTATATTAGTTTTATAAGCCAAGAATCTGTTTTACCCTCCTTCCCCTTAATGCCTCAGATTCCCTGTTAAACACTTTCACCCTTTCACTGTACATTTCCCAAATGTGGTTCATGATGGTTTCTGTGACCTGGGTAATCAAAATAGATTTAAGGTCAGGCCAGCTGTCTTTCTGTCCCCTCACAATTACTGCAGCAAGAACCTTTCCCTTCTACAACAGCTGGTGCCTGAAAATGCCTTCTACTTCTTACTGTCTTATGTTCAGCATCGTTCTACTTCACTGGAACATTCTCTGTTAAAATATGTTTGGAAATACGTATTAGTCTTTCTTGCTTAATCTCTATTCTTTTTTTTAAAAAAAAACCCTGAACTCTATTATAATGTTGCTAACTATGAGTCTTATCTATGTAAGACATTATTCAATGGGAATGCTCTGCCTCATTTGTTGAGCTATAGCTGGACATAGTTTGAGAGACAGGCTGAAGTAATGGGAAATGTACGAATGCTTTCTTTTGTGAGTAGGAAAGAAAACAGGCTATGCCACGATTCCATTTAATTTCGTTGGAATTTCTGTAAAACAGGGTGCCTATCATTCTTTCAGATGTGTTCCCAGACCATGAGACAACAGACAGCCCTGTGTCCAATGCTGTGTAGAATGCAATGTGAAAGCAAGTTAAAAAAAAGTATAATGAAACAACATATGCACATTTTCTGAGCATCTGTGCAACACCACAGTTTGTTTCCTGAATATAAGAGGAGGAAGTAGGAGTTGGAAGTACAAGAATATATGCAACCTTCAGTAACCAAGGGGTTCATGAACATGGTTCATCATGGTTTCTGTGACCTAGATAATCAAATACATTGAAGGTCACTTGTGTTAATACATCTTGTAGTCATACCACCACATAACTGAGCGCTCAGTTCTCAGTAGCAAGCTAGTCCTTACAATTACAGTCTTGTGGAAACAAGACTTTTGGTCTCGAAATATCTAAGCTAAAAATAATTTGTCATCCATTATGGCTTTCATTTCTACAGAATTTAACTGCTTGGACCTCTGCAGAAATGGACAACTAAGAACAATGATGACACTTATAGCAAAGTAATTTTAAAGAACAGAATGATCACAATTTTCCACTGTTTTCCCCTCCTGTTTTTCCTAAACTCTCAAAAATTTTAATAAAGAACCAAAAATCAGCTTTGCCACTCTTTCTATATGGCTATGTATAAGTTAAATTTTCAGAAGTGACTCCTAGTTTCAGCTATCTCAGGTTCAGTTCTCAATTTTCAATTTTCGACTGCTCAGTTCTGAAAGAGTTGCACCTATACAGCTACTATGAACTGTAGTTATTCTTTTAGCTATTCATTTAGCTCTTGCAAAACTGATTTCTGGCCATCTAAAAATGAGTAACTAAAAATCACCCCCAAACACGTAAAAATGAGGCACTGATATTAATGAAATAGGAAATACTTTCCTGGTCTGTAATCATTCCCTTTTAATTTAGTCTACTAGCTGATTCCCAGTTGTGTGAAGAATGTGTAAAAGCGTAGTTTAAGCAGAGCAATCAGCTTGCATTTTATTATGAATAAGTTACACAACATGGATTTCCAAGCCACTAGATTTACTAGTTCACTTATTTCTTTCTGCTTTAGAGAACAAAACACCTGCAGTTGTTTATTAACAGCAGAATTCAAACATGTTCCTTTAGCTGTCCTGAACCTGAGGCTTCCTGCAAATACAAGTGCCAGGCTGTCAAACAGCACTGTTGGACTCAGATGCACACATTTCATTAAATGCTGCAATATCTCTGCATAAAGGCATGTCTAAAAGAAGCTTTTCTTTTCCTCCCAATGACTGACACAATGTGTTGCTGAATTGTGCATCAGCAGCCACAGTAGTTGCCTTCCCCAGAACTGGGAAAAGAGTCACAGGATTTTTCCCTTTAATTTCTAAAGTACAAAACATTCCAGTTTCCCCTTGTGTTATTATGCTTTTGTGATGAAGTCTAGATCACATTCATACATTTGCTCCAAACGGTAGATTAGAGGAATGCATGAATATTAATTTGCAGTATGTTTTTTAGACTATGTTTACAGTAATTCTGTGATTACTCTCTGGTAATTGTGTACTAATAATGCTAGTTGTTTATATACAACTTCAAAAATAAATAAGAAGCGGTTTCATTAGCAATGGACTCTCAAGAGCAATTTCATAATGAGGATAAATTTCCTCTATTTAATATGGAGAGGTTGCAAATATATTCAGATACAGACAGGTGTAACATCACTAAGACAATCAGACAGATGCAGTCAAAAACTCGCAAGCATTTTTGGCTGGATTCGCATCCACTACCTTTTAGGCATTTAGCTGAGGCACGTAAATTAGGCATCTGGTCTTGTTCCACAGTCAGCAGAGATCACTATAAGCCAATTTAGGCTACCAGATACTGGCAATGAGTATAGGTCAAGGCTTTACTGGGAGGTCTGGAACAGGGCTTATCACAGTTTTCAATGCAGTCAAACACAAGAAAGAATCCAAAAGAGTCTCAGGATTGGTATGAATGCCAGCCTTCAGCAGAAATTATGACAATGATAATTCTGAACACATTGCATCTTTCTGCACCACTGTCCTAGTGGGAACTATAGGACTGAAGCAACACGTAAACTTGCAGCTTGTAAACTGAGATTCATGAATAATCCCCACTAAAAAGTGGGGACGCTATTACATGACTAAGCCCATCTTGGAATGACACCTGCACTCCTTCACCTACTATTTCCTTGACACTTTTTCTTGGATATACTGCATATTCTTTGCTTTCTGCACCAACCTGATAGCTACAGAGCAATTGTTCTGCTGTGAGCAATTAAATAGCTGTCAGGGGTGGCAATACATGATGATGGATTAGGCAATCCCTATCTGTTTTTCAATTTTGGTCGGTGAAATTTGGAAAGAACTTCACCATCTTTGGCTGAAAGTCTCTCTGTTAATGCCAGTGATTAATTATTAACAAATGTGCTGTTATTATTTTAATAAGCCTCTCAATATGCTTATTGAGCTGTGGAAAAGCTTCCACCTCTTAAAAAGTTTGCTTCAAAATACAGTCACCCATTCTGATTCCAGAACGAGCCTGTATCCAACCCCTGAGGGGACCTGCCGTGTGCAGACGTCGAGCCCCACAGCACGTCGGTTTTATAAGAACAGCAGGAGAGGTCACAGCACAGAAAGACAACAGCCCTGCAGCTCCTGGTCAAGTATGGTCTGGAGGTCTGGACCCAAACGAACAATCCACACCGTCCTCACCTAACCTGTTAAAAAAATTGCCCAGATGCTTATCACTTTCCCACCAAGCAAGGCCACATTTCACTGCCAAAGGGATCTCAGAGCACCATCCACAACCAAAGGCCTCCAGCCATCACAGATGAAGCACCCTCAGACTTGCCATCCCTGAAGGGCTCCAGCCACCACCTGGTATGTAGCAACCCTAATACACATCAGCAGGAGCCAAAATCACACAGGGCCCACAGCACTTCATGAGAAAGTGTGACACTGGGTGTTAAGCTAACCTCCATTTGGGGAGGTTGACCCTTGAGAGAGTGCTCCTTTTCCCCTGCCAGTGCATACTGTCCAATGACAGTCAGGGCACCCCCAGCTAAGCGACCTGCCTGCTGCCGAGGCCATTCCTGAGCACCTGGCCATGCGCTCTGCTGAGGGATCTGGGGGTTCGACATGGCCTTGGCAGATCCAAGGCTGCTGCCTCACAGGGGAGGGACAGGCTCACAGAGGAATTACCGTGATGGACTGACTGAGCCAGCACTAGAACTAAAGTTGTTATGGCGCTGCCTAGGAGGAAGTTGTTGGCTTTCCCCCTCTGCATTTCACCAGAAGATATGAGTTGAAATAAAAATCCACCAGCAAATAGTGGCCTTGAAATGTTTCAGGCCATCCTGACCCCCAATAGTCTGCTGAAGTCTCCAGGAGGCACCTTGGAAATGCGATTGGGTCCCCCTGATGCATGAACACAGTCCTGTTGGGAACACAGCTGGTTTTGAGTTACAGGTTAGCACCAAGTACCTCTGCTGCATGTAGTACTGTGGACACCATGGTGAGCAACAGAAGCTGCCTGCCAAGGGAACGTTTCCCAGGACACCCACCCAAACCTACCTCAAACACAATGTCTCTCCTCCAAAGCACTTAGCACACATGATTACCTTCCTTATAGAGGGAATTATAGGCAGTTGATTTCTTGTTTTGTCCATTTGGTCAACGACGACACAGAGACATAAAAGATCAATGATTTGTCCAATGTCGCAGAAAAAAAAATACTGTTATGGTGAAGATGAAAATTCCCTGGAATGCTATTTTTATCTTGTCCCATTCCAGTTTTCACTTACCATTGCTTCATTCATAACTCCTATCATTCACTGATGTTTCTAGTCCCACTGAGTGCTCAACACACCTACCATGTGCTTCTCCATCCTTTCAGTGACATTTTTCACTCCTCTGTTCTGTATCAGTTAATTCTTGGAGTAACTCCATTGGATTCTGTGGATCCCAGGACGTCTTGGTTGGAGATATTTACCTTCTTTTAAACATACTAGAAATATTGTGTAAGGAGATGGGGACCTAACCCTGTAACAGATATGTCTGTGTGTGTCCTGGGTAAATGCACTATGCACACAGGGCTGTCATTACTACCCTTGCAATTCCATTCTCAACTTTTCCAACTGCTCATGTGGCCTCCACCTGTGATACACAGTCATAATTTTCGTAAGACTTAGCTTCCATAAACACTTTTCCGTCTCCAAATGTCTTTACAGACCTTATATGAGTCTTATCAGGCAGTTCAATGTGGCTTTTGGAAAAGATACTGTAGAGAGCCCTGAATTCTTCACTCAAAAAAAATTAATATATGGCTCTTCTACTATTATTCTGGTATATGTCCACCTGAGCTTTCATGCTTATTTCACTGGATGCTCTCACTGCAGGACACTGTTAGGTTATTCGGACAGTGAAATGTGCATTGTGGGGTTTACCTGGCTTCTAACTATTGCAGCCTGCTGGATAAGAATTTTGATCTCTTTTTCCTTCCCCTATCAACCAGCTAGAAAACTGATTTCAAACTCAAACAGGCACTAAAAATGAAAAATCAGATGTAGTTCAGCATTCATGCATAAACCAGGCATAAAGAACTTAGCCAGTTTCTTGGTAAAACACCTGTGAAGCCACAGAAATCATTGTGTATTAAAAATGCCATAAAGGCCAAAGGTCAAGATTAAAAGGAGAAAAGATCATGTGCAGTTCCATTTAATCTGTTCTACTCAGAGAAGGAACATTAGTTTCACGTAGAAATGTCTGGGCAGATGTGTTCATGTCACTGTTGTTTTAAATCACATTTGTTTTCAGATCACAGCTCTGTTAAAATCATTAATCTTATGATCTAACAAGCCAACAGTTAATGTAATAATTTGTCTTGAGCTGTTTTATTATATAAGCAGCATGAGGGAAAATGTTTGAGCTTGGATTTTGGACAGAGAAAAGCGTGAACGAGGCTACATGTACTGTGCCATTGCCTCTGTCAACAGCATGCTATCTAACCAAGTAGTTTTCCTGTCTTAAAAAAAAATGCAAGGAATCATCTAGTCCTGTGAAACAGCTGTGTTGGAAAAACAAATTAATCTTCTTAAGTAGTTTTGAAATTCTCAAATGAGAGAGTTAAGTGCTGATCCTAATTCCAGATAATGGCACAGAAAAGGATAGTGTCCCCTATAAAAGATGCCCAGGTGGTTATGATTATTAAAACACAAAAGAATAATAATAATGAAGCAGACCGTTAATATGGAGATTACAGGATCCACTAAGACCATACACCTATGCCAGTTCTTCCTTCCATATGTCTGCTCTGCATTCTCTGTATTTTACTATGCTCAGAGGCAATGCTCAAGACTCAACTAAGGCAAGTAGGCATGGACTAGCAGTCAGAAAATAATCTGTAATTTAGCATTTCTTCTGTGACTTTTGACTACATTATACCCAGAAGTGAACAGACCAATGATGCAAATGTATTTCTTAGGTAGAACTGTATCAGCAAGGGACTTTTGGGCTTTAAGTCCATGTTTGAATCAGATTAAGTAGTACCACTGAACACACAAGTTTCACTATAACATGTAGTTCACTTTGTATAGATCGCAGATGTTTGTAATTACCAACATTTAACTACACTGTAACTTATTCGCCAATGTTATTTCTAGTTCATGTTGCTGAAGAGCTACATATACTGTCCAGTAAAGGAAGTAGAAATCAAACCATATTGGTTGCGTAGCTTACTGTCATACCAATTCTAAATCCCAGGACTCACAACTGAAATCTTGTTTGTCCTGAATCACTCCTCTCAGCATCTCTGTTCCTCAAATATTTGTATTTAAAGGTTCTCAGAAAGAAACAAAAAAACGTTGCAGGATGGATTAATTTACAATTGATGTATTTTTTGTTTTCTGTTGTTCACTGAGTCCTAGTCGAGCTTCCCATGGGAAAAAAAAAAAAAGGTAACAAGTCACAAACAAGAACGCATTTCAAGAAAAATAATGAGAATAGACTGGTCAAATGTCTTCACTGAAGAAACTGAATCCTGAGACTGATATTTTTTACCCAAGATGAGAGAACTCTAAAAGGATATCACAAAATATACAAAAACAATGACTAAATATGAAAAGAGGAATCAACACCTTCTGTGATCTTTGTCTCAATATTCATGAACAAGGCAATCAATTAAATTGGCAAATTTCAAAGGAAATCTTCTCTTCCATCCCCCATAACTAAACTGCAGACATTTTTACCAGTAGATCTGTGTTAGAATTTGGTATGATTTAACAAAGAGATTGAACATTTGTAAAGATAATAAAAACATCCACAGACGCAAGAAGAAACACTTCTAAACATTTTTTGGAAAAACTAAACATACTCAGGCTTTGCGGGTTAGGTCTGTATTCCTTACAACATTCAGCAACTTAAATCCCATGAAATAAATATTATTGGTAAAGCAGCAGCTTATATTTAGAAATTGAAGTTAACTGAAATAAGGCAAACACTTTAACAGTAATGGTCCTAATCATCGCCACAACTCTGTCAGGGGTGTAGTGGATTCTCCATTGATACAATCTTCAAAGGAAGATTGGTTTTTGAGGGGTTTTTTTGTTTGCTTTTGTATTGTTGTTTTTGTCTTCCTCCTGGAGCATTCTAGTCCATGACAGCCCCTGGACTTGAAGCAAGAATTAAGTTATGGAAATCCTCTGTATTCCACAAGAGGTCAGACTAGTGGATCACAATAGTCCCATCTCCCTTTAAAAAATCTATGAGTATTTAAGATTTGACCTGAAAAATGACTTCTCCATTTTGGTGAGTGTATCACTCGAAGAGAAATATTCATGTAAAAGATGGACTGACTGAAGCCTGTATAGGGCAAGACGCCTGGGTCCTGACACTTTCCTTTGACCTCTGATACAACTGCAGATAAATCCTTTAATCTCTCTGTATTCTTACTTTGCACAACCATAAAATATAAACAATATGTTCCCACAGCATAGTCTGTTGAGCTGCTTAATTGGTAAATATTTGTAAAGGGAATCTAAATCCTTGGATTAAAGAGGAGAGAGACATGCAAATGATTATTGAATGCAGGTGTTCACAGCTCTATAGTAGCAGAGAATGTTATCCTCCCTTGTACATTATAATGTCTTAGAAATAAATGTCAACTGTAATTTTAAAAGTACTAAGAACAAGCATAATAGGCTGTTCCCAGGTAATTTATCCTTCTCAGCCCCAGCTGACAGAGATGAATTTTCTGTATCTTCATGAATCACCTTAATGTAGTCACTCAGGAGATGTGTAATAAGATTTGTATATTTGTAACTTTGCAGGGTTGCAAGATTTGCAATTCAGTTTTGAAATATCAGCTCTTTCTTTTCACGTTTATTCCAGAGGCTTGGGCAACCACTTTTACAATAGATCACATGGATCTGTCTGTGCACTACCTTCTCGCCTAAAGAGGAATTTGTTAGCTTAAGATTCAGGCAAAAGGCATCTGAGGTATAGTATTGCATCAGAAAAAGGCCCGGACATCCATGTAGGCTGTCAAAGACTTCTGCTCAATGTGCAGCTGTTGCTTGGCCTGTGGGCCACGAGTGCCATGTCTGTATTCACCTGTGGACCTCTCCAGCATACCCGGAGCTGACAGGCACAGGCAGCTAACATCCTTTGGGAAGGAGAGTCTATCTAGCCCTGTGTTCTCTAGACCATCGAAGAAGTGTCTTGACATTGTCTTTCAAGCCCTTTACAATCATTAACCAATTAGTTATCAGGTAATCACTACTATTAATTATATTTCCAAAAGTGCAGAGCCTATCAATCTTGTTTCCAGTAAGGTTACACTCAGTGACTGCAGCTGAACCATAAGGAAATAATCACCACCACAGTTGTTTGTATTGTAGAAGTTGAATTAATTTGTTTTGCTCTTTTTGCTCTTCCCCTTTTCATCCTGATTTTGACGGTAAAATTCCTTATTATGTCCTTATTGGAAGCGATGTATACAAAGGGGATAAAAGAACTGTCAAAACTGTATACCTGAACTACAAGGTTTTCTTCTTTTTCCCCTAACCAGTGAGAGACAGATGAATTATCTCTGAAGTACAGAAGCAGGAAATAGGGAAGAATGAATGTCACCAAATGCCCACCTCCTTCAGTAACACAAAACGGATTGCATAGGATACGCCCATTTTAACCCAATGAATGAACCTTGCCAAATGCACCAGAGAAAAGTCAAAATGCCAGCATGCTCTTTGTTTGCCTTAGTTTCTATAACCTGACTGCTAATTCTGTAAGCGATGGTTGCCCTTTTAGAAAAGAAATCACTAGATATGCAGTTCAGTAAATCTTTCTGCTGCATGCTATTACGTGCCTGTAGGATTCAAAGCTATGCACAAATTCCAAGGTCCTTGCCAATATTTCCACTGGTTCTAAAACAAGCTCTGCTCCTGCTCCCACTGATGTAAGGGGCAGAGAATAGCATTCACGCTGAGCACAAATCCATTCTAGCCTGAGAGAGGTTGAAAAGATTTTGTTAAAAAAAGAAGAGGGGAAAAATGATAAACATTAGCTCCAGGAATCATCCCACCAAGGGGCCCAAACATTCTGAAATTTTACCAGGAACAGATGAGAAACAACTGTTTTCATTCCCTCATGAGATCTTCTGGGTAATGGAAAAAGAAAAAGCTTCCCTGTGCAGCCTCAGAGCCTGATGGTGGGAACATCTCTACGCATTAGTGCTATTGACAAGCTGTGCTATTTCTTTTCTTGAGGTCTTCTTCCACCCTGATTTTTGTTTTGCTGTACTGGATTTTTTTTTTTTTTAAATAGACCTTTTTATCAATGCCAGCAGCACATGCTGTGGCTCAGTTTGTCTTTAAGATTTACCTCCCAAACTTCATTTCAGATTTGGGATGTGAATCCCTTGTTATGCCTCTGTGACTGTTTCTTCAAGCTAGAGATAAGTAAGTAGTGGAAACCCACCTTCTCTTCAGATGTAAAAAATTCCTCCAGGAAAAGATTAAGTAGCTTGATGGAAAAATGTGTAACAGAACTTAGAACTGTCTGCTCAGTGAAAAACACTTATATCACCCCAGGGTTTCTCCAATTTTCTTTAAAAAATAATACGTGTCTAAAAATAACTCCAACTGCCTAAGCTGTTGGAGAAAGGAAATTCTTTTTGTTCTCTACTTCAGGTCTATGAAGTCTCATTCATTGAAACGAAACTCACAGTTGACTTCTACTTCACGTTTGCTCACTGCTAGCACCCCACCTCCACATCAGTGCATCACACAGCCTGTTCTCCACTCCATGACTCTCTTGAGTTACACAGCTGGAGAAAGGTCCCAGCGCAACACTGAAGCTCCCCACTGAGGAACATATGAAGAAAAGCATCTCCTAGGTGGCCCGCCCTCCAAGAAGCCCTGTTGAAAGCAACCCTTTCCACCTGCAGCCTTAACATGTGACCATTTTCCTGTCATGTGGTGCCAGAGCCCCAATACACAAGTGAAACATATTCCTCTCCATGGGACAGAAGAGCATGGTGTGGCTTGTATTCATGCAGCACTGACATAAAGGAGTTCCTACCCACGGCTGAAGATACACTACATCTAATTTCTCTCTCCTGTAACATAAGAACAGTCAAAAGAACAGTCAAAGCCACTAACAGCTGAAAAACTCACAACTGACAAAATAATTTTCCCCCTTTGTAGACATTGTTACAGGCAAAACACGTGGTAGGAACACATATTTGCTGCTATATATTCAACCATGTTTCAGCTCCTTATTGATATTTGCCCAGGAGAAGCTGAGCTCTCAGTACTCCCGGTGAGCTCTGTTATGTGGAAGGTGATCACAATTTTGACGCATTGCACTATATCAATTTCCAAGCTTCTCCTACATTAGTACCATAAGAAAGCAGTACAGTTGAATTCCTATACCGTTCATATTACCCACTTCCAAGCTGTGATAGCATGGAGCAGACAGAGTAAAAATAACGCTGTGTGACAGCAAATCAGCTAGTATATCCCACAGAATCTATCAAATTTTGGTAAGATTAATTTTTCACTTTTCTTGGCATTCTCAGTTCATTGTCTCTGGGAATCTTACACAAAGTTCCGTATTTCAGTGGCTAAATTCCTTTTATTATCTGGGCACATTAATTTAAAGCTGAACTTAGATGCATCTCTTCTGTGCTGCAATCTGCAGTATAGACACATTACAAGAGCTGACTATAATAAGCAGTCAAAGCAAAAATGTCCTCCCCTCCTTTTCACTCCATGCCTTTGTCAGCTAAATTCTAATTAGCAGAGGACAGATAACACTAGACAAACTCCACAAATATGCAGACACAGCTTCCACAAGTAGACCACTGTACTCATAATATTATTAACAATGAAGATATTCCCCACTGTTACCATGGGACCACATGTCTGATAAGGCTAAACTGAATTACTGCATGTACCGGATATTCACACTGAGTAAACAGAAGAAAGAAGAGATGGTAAAGATTTCAGCTCAAACAATGACAAGAACTCAAACTTGTAAAAATTGGAATAATAAAGTCATATTTGCTCTGGGAATAAATCAATCTGGCAAGAATAAAAACAGTGAAGTCCCGTAGCAGAGATGAGAGGCAAGAATGGAAGAATTTAAAAATACAGGACCTTTTCTTCCAGACACTTGCAGTCTTATAAGTAAAATATTTCTCTGGATCTTTGTCATGCAGTAGATTTTTTCTTTAAAAAAGATTCTAGTTTGGGCATCAAAAAAAGACATGAAGTAGTATGTGTGGACAGTCGAATGTCTGGATATCTTTACAATGCATTACAATGTCTAATATGACTTAAAAAGCTCAGACAATCCTGATAGTACTTCAGGAATTTTCACTTGCAGACATAACAAATGAGCAAAAGTTCCTACATATTGGGTACAGAAAATGTGGTGAACAGGACCTTTTGCTGTCCATTACATTGCGCTTACTGAACTAGCTGAAACCTCTTAATTCAATCAAAACATCCCAAGAGAACACAACTGCTTGGAAATTTTGTTTGGCACTAGGTAGCACTCTTCCCTTTCAATCCCACCTATTCACAACAACAGAGGAAAATCCAGCTGCTCTCTGAATTAGCATGCATGTTGTATTCAGCTGTTCTGGAAAATCCATAGCTAGCCCTTGAAAACATTAGATTTTAAGTTATCATATACACACATCATTAACTTTTAATAGTAGAGTAAATTTAGTATTTTCATTATATCTGCCAGTCTATGATGTTTGTTTGAACTAGCCATGAATTTTGTCCTTTTTTAAAGTATCTATATCTCTATAAACACAAATATAATTTTCTCATCATTAAAACAGCATCTTAAACTTCTGAAAGGGTGACAACAAAAAATAGACGTAACTATCTCAATTAAAAACCACTGGATAATTGATTCTTTGATGATACCCCTTTGCTCAGGCATTTTTGGAACAATTAATTATAGTGTCTAACTAAATCAGGCTCATCAACTCACCATTATTCAATGGAAATCTGTGGTATTTACCAAATGAATAGTCTGAATTACATTCTGGTAAGTAAATAGCCGAGTTTATACAGAGTGACAGGAAGCCGTCTTGTGGATACTGCAGCACAGATTGGCTTTTCTACTAGCGTTGCAAGTGCAACTGATGTGGTTTGGAATGGTTTTTGCATCCTGTAGGTAGCAGGAGAACATTTTCTGTTTTAACTCCACCTTTGGTAAAACCCTATAGGCAGTGGGGTACATAAAATCCAACACAAAAACTAAGCCGATACTACAGATAACATCACTTTAAGATAAGTCAGCATTTGAACCTCAGTCTTATTCCTTTCCAATTCTTTGGTTCTGTGAACGAGCTCCTATGGTTCTAGTTACAGCCAAGTCAAACTGAAACCAGACAGGGACAGTTTCCAGGCTCTGACCCAGATGTATCTGATAGTGCCTTGAATGAAAACCTGAAACCCGATCTGCCAGAAATCTGAACGCTGAGGCTGTGGATAAAACTTCAACTGTGAAACTGCTTGAACAACCCTGGGTAACAGACACAACCAGCGTCCCAGCCATTTTTTTTTGGCCGCCTGCCACCTTCCTCCTTCCCCAATTCAGCCCACCACATAGCAGCTAATACAGGCATTTCTGACCAACCAGCCCAGTGTGCCATTCCAAGGGCAAGAATGAATGGCCAGAGGGAGGAAGTGACCGCTTGTGCTTCCACAGGCACTAAAAAAATTGATTGTGAAGTTTCCCCTTTAGCTTAGCTCTAGTTTCTGTCCAGATCCTCTTGAAGACTTTAATATCTACAGACAGTGCTGCAAAGAATCGTCATCGCTGAAAACTCACTGATATGACAGGAGCAACTCACCAATATGACAGGAGCAACTCAGAACTTCAAGATAATAGGATAGCCGGTAGCCACAGTCAGCACAGAAGCGTAAGATGTAAAAGGTCCTTCAGCCATCAGGAAAAGGGCACGAGACACATGAGAGACAAAGTACAACATTTAGTTTCCGTTCCTTTCTAGAGGAACATAATGAAGATAGCCATATTGTTTTGTGTTTGCAGCCTGTAAAATAACTGAGAAGTATATCATATTAGTGTTTACTCTGGGCTATACACTGGTAAAACTGGAATGAACTGGAAAGGGGAATGTTTGGTAATTCATCTTAATTGAATGACCAATATATCAACTCTTGAAACTTAACAAAACAAAGGGTTGGTGTAGCTTAGGGCAAATAATTGAAATAATGTTTTATGCTATATTTCCATGCTGGAAACCTCCCTACAATGCACAAAGATCAATACTCAGCATGATAGATGGATGGTTTTGAAAGCTTCAAAAGTCAGCTGGCTGACTTCTAGTTCATGAGATATGAGAAACGTGTCAACCATTGCACAATCGCATCATTAGTTTTGGAAACTCATTTAATATGTGTGTGTGAAAAAGAACAAAAGGATTTGTGACCTGCCTGTGTAATAACTTTCTACACATGGGAAGGCAGCTCAGCTGTTTTCTAACTCATCAAACTTTCTTCACACCTGGGAAGGTAAAATTAGAGTCTAAATTTGGGAAAGATTTTATTCTACACACTGAGTTTATTTTGTGAAACAGAAGTTTTGTTGAAGAGCATAGTAGAGTACAGCCAAGGGCTCAGCTTTGGCAGAGGGCCCAGATCTGACTTCCAGATTACCTGCAAGATGGGAAATTGAGGGAAGGTTGGTCCAGTGCTCTTGGGTTGCCAGAGAAAACACATGCAAATGGAAAGGAAGAGCCATCAGTTAATGTGGCTTCATCATTGGTCATCCTCAAAGAAAATCTTGTCAAAACAAACGAGCTAGCTCTGCACAACTTCTTATAAGGTTGCCAGGGTTTAAGCGCTTTACCAGTAAAGACTTCTGCCCTTGCTTTTTATGTATTGTAGTAAAAGATTATTACTGATGTCCAGAGACACTTAGTAATGGCCTCAAAGGGTTTATGGTCACTCTGATACAGGAGGTGTAAGCAGCTTGATAAATACCCTTGCTTCTGGCTAGGCATAACTTTTAACTTAATGCAAAGGTTTGGTTGAGTCTAAATACTTCAGTTGGAATAGGGTAGCATAACTTCACTCCACAGTGAGCAAAGGCATACGAGGCTATCAGGGCTGCCTGTCATAGTAGAGATATATCCCATCTGTCCTGTGCTTGGGATGCAATGTAATGATGCATGGAGATTCTATAGTCTGTATTATGAAATCCCCCTTTCTCCTTCTATTCTCCATTTAATTCTTCACTGAAGCATATGCCAGAATCTCATCTTTCAAAGACTTAGCAGAAAGAATTACACAAGCAATAAACTACGGAGTGAACAAGGAAGTCTTGGTAAGTGGATGTTAATAGTTCTTGGTCGTCTTTCAAAATGAAGACCATTTACCGTTTTAGCACACAAGGAGGTGAACTAACCCAGCTGCTGCTGATCAAGGTTACACGGATACCACCATCAACATGTCCCAGCTTCTTGTCGTTACACACCTCATTTACTCTCACACTGGAGATTACCATTTCCATTTCTCCTCTCCTGCTATCTGCCTGTTTAGCTGTGTGCATGTTTATTCTCTAATACAGTCCTGCAAAGGAAACTGTGGAGAAAAAAAAAAGGAAAAGGAAAGGGAAATGAAAAGGGAAAGGGAAATTAATGTATACCATAGAATCATAGAAACATAGAATAGTTTGGGTTGGAAGGGACCTTTAAAGGTCATCTAGTCTAACCCCCAAGCAATAAGCAGGGACATCTTCAACTACATCATGTTGCTCCGAGCCCTGTCCAACCTGATCTTGAATGTTTCCAGGGATGGGGCATCTACCACCTCTCTGGGCAACCTGCGCCAGTGTTTCATCACCCTCATTAAAACAAATGTCTTCCTTCTATCTAGTCTGAATCTACCCTCTTTCAGCTTAAAGCCATTACCCCTTGTCCTATCACTATAGGCCCTGCTAAAAAGTCTGTCCCCACCTTTCTTATAAGACCCCTTTAAGTACCAGAAGGCCACAATAAGGTGTTCCCAGAGCCTTCTCTTCTCCAGGTTGAATAATCCCAACTCTCTCAGCCCATCCTCATAGAAAAGGTGTTCCACCCCTCTGATCATTTTCTCTGGACCCATTTCAACAGGTCCATGTCTTTCCTGTGCTGAGGGCTCCAGAGCTGGACACAGTACTCCACATGGGGTCTCACCAGAGCAGAGCAGAGGGGTAGAATCACCTCCCTCAACCTGCTGGCCATCCTTCTTTTGCTGCAGCCCAGGATACGGTTGGCCTTCTGGGCTGTGAGTGCACGTTGTCATCTCATGTCCAGTTTTTCATCCACCAATACCCCCAAGTCCTTCTCAGCAGGGCTGATCTCAGTCCACTCAGCTCCCAGCCTGTATTAATACTGAGGGTTGCCCCAAACCAGGTGCAGGACCTTACACTTGGCCTGGCTGAACTTCATAAGGTTCACATGGGCACACTTCTCGAGCTTGTCCAAGCCCCTCTGGATGGCATCCCATCCCTCAGGCGTGCCAAGTGTACAACTCAGCTTGGTGTCATCTGCAAACTTGACGAGGGTGCACTCAATCCCACTGTCTATGTTGTTCATGAAGATATTAAACAATCCTCGTCCCAATACGGACCCCTGAGGGACACCACTTGTCACTGATCTCCATCTGGACATTGAGTCACTGACCACTACCCTCTGGATGTGACCATCCAACCAATTCTTCATCCACCAAACAGTCCACTCATCAAATCTATACCTCTCCAATTTAGAGAGAAGGACATTGTGCGAGACCGTGCCAAAGTCCTTACAGAAGTCCAGATAGACAACATCTATAGCTCTTCCCTTGTCCACTGATGTAGTCACTCCATCATAGAAGGCCACTAGGTTGGTCAGGTAGGACTTGCCCTTGGTGAAGCCACATTGACTGTCTCAAATCACCTCCCTGTCCTCCATGTGCCTTAGCACAGCTTCTAGGAGGATCTGTTCCATGATCTTCCCAGGCACAGAGGTGAGGCTGTCAGGTCAGTGGTTCTCCTTTTTCCAGTCACCAGGGACCTCACCTGACTGCCATGACTTTTTAAATATCATGGAGAGTGGCTTGGCAACTACATCAGCCAATTCCCTCAGGACTTTGGGATTCATCTCATCAGGTTCCATAGACTTCTGTATGTTCACGTTCCTCAGGTGGTCATGAACTCCTTTTACAGTGACAAGGGGACTTTGATCCCCCAGTCCCTGCATTGCGGTCCATCTACTTGAGACGTGTGGGAAGAGAGGTTACCAGTGAAGACTGAAACAAAAAAGTTGTTGAGCACCTCCCTTCTCCTTGTCTGTTGTTACCAGTTTGGCACTTGTGTTCATCAGGGGTGTTACACTTTCTTTGACCTTCCTTTTCTGGCTGACATACCTGTAGAATCCCTTATTACTATTCTTCACATCCCTTGCCAAGTTCAGCTCCAGCAGCACCTTGGCCTTCCTGACCCCATCCCTACACAGCCAGACAGTGTCCCTATACTCTCCCCAGGATACCTGTCCCTGCTTCTGCTGCCTGTGCATTTCCTTCTTGCCCTTTAGTTTGACCAGCAGGTCTCAATTCAGCCATGCTGGTCTCTTGTCTTCCTTTCACGATTCCTTACACGTGGGGACTGAGAGCTCTTGTGCTCTATGGAAAGCATCCTTAAAGAACTGCCAGCTCTGTTCTGCTCCCTTTCTCCCTGGGGGCAGTTTCCCAGGGGGTCCTATTAACTCACTCCTTGAAGAGCTGGAAGTTTGCTTCCCTAAAATTCAGGGTCCTGACGTTACTCTTCCCCTGACCCTATCCCTCAGGACTGCAAACTCCACCAGTGCAAGATCACTGCAGCCCAGGCTGCTTCCAACCTTGACGTCACCAATTAGCTCACTTGCATTGGTGGCCAACAGGTCCAGTATACATCCCCTCTGGTGGGGCTGTTACCTGCCTTAAGAAGTTATCCTCAATCCCTTTTTTGTTGTTTGTCTGGTTGGGGTTTTTTTTTCCAGATTGTGATCTCAGTGCAACAAATACTTAACCTAAAGAGAAGACACTCTAGATAAGATCAAATGTACTGACCAGGTCTGTTGCACTTTTGCTTGCATGGTGGTCCAGATTCAACAGAAGATATGAAACAGGCAGCAGATTAATGATCAAGGCATCCTCTTGTAAAGCAGAAGAGCAGGTTCAAATTCTCTGTAGCTGAGGTGAGATCTCAACTTCTTGCACGTTTTTTAATCATACGGCACTTCCACCATGAATATTTCCTCCCACAGATGCACTTTAAATTTATTTCACTGTTTTTGTTTTGTGATAAGCACAGTACTTCCAGGGTCCATTTTCATCTAAACAGCCCTATCCAATGGAGGAATCTGAGGGACCTGTGAACCTAAAGCAGCTTTAAATGGAAGGTAAGTAGTACCTAGATATTCAGCCCAGCCAGAATGGAGGTACCTGTGATCCTGCACAGCAGGACTTTGGATACCAAATAAATTCTTCCAGGGGAAACACCAACATCTATGGTTTCTTAGAATAGCTTAGAAAAGTTTCATTTTGCTTTTACTAGATGCATCACTTTGGGAGTCTAAATTCTGCATAATCTAAAAATCTTCTCTAGTTAATAAGTAGCAGCATGTTCAATGGTTTCTTCAGGTTAACAACACACTCTGCAGCGTACCAAACATTATAGTAATGAAGACTAGCAAGGTAGATAAGGTTAAAACAGCACTCACCTGCATCAGGCTTTTACGGCACTGTCTGTAACTCAAATCTTCATGAATTTCCATATTCGCCTCCATTCTCTGACTGCTTCAGCCCTCGGATGGTGGCTGGATGTAACATATCAAACTCACTGTCCTCAATGAAACCTTCCCACATAAATTCAGAAATAATTACTGCACATAGCTACTGCATCCTACTTTGGGATGTTGGTGGACTCTTACCCTGCGTTTCCTTGCCCTTTCTTTGAAGGTGCACAGAGACACATAAAATTCCATGTCTCTTCCTTAATACTTCTAAGGCATTCCTTTAGACGTGCAGCATGAAAAGCTACAAAACAGAGCAAGTGGATCATAAGAGAGCTCACATTGGCTTGTTACCAACCCCCACAGCATTCCTCTAATAATTTCAAACCACACTGGATTATTATTTTTTTTTTAAATGAAGATGTATTTTAATCATGAAGTTATTTAAGGTAAATCCTAAAGAAATTTGGAGCAATGAGTCAGTCGTGACACCTTGATTATACACTCTTTCTTCACCACGTTGTCCAGGAAGTTGTTTTTGTTTTTTTTTTTTCCCCCCAAAGTGCAGTGTCTCTGGGTGGCTAGGTTTTCATATCAGTACATTTAGATGCAAAGAGTGGGGGCTTTGGTCTACGGAGGAAACCTTCTTTGTGCAGAACCAAGCTCCATCTCTAGCACTTCTCAAGGTTTGGAACAAGACTCGTGGCCTATCTTGAATACACGGTACTTCCATGCAGAATTTACTGTGGGAAGAAGAGGTCTTTAGCATTGGGCAGTGCATCCCGACTCTCACGGTATACAACAGGGCCACACAGTCCACACTGCCCTGCCAATGCGAGGCCTCTACATATTTAAATATCCCACTTCAAAACAAAATAAAACATTTCTCAGCAATCAGTACAACAGCAATTTTAGCTCTGTAGGTCTGTGAAAGCAGAGGTGAAGTAGTAGTTTGCAAAGTTAAAGTAATCTCTTGAAATTCCTACTTCTCTAAAATATTTTCAGGGATCCTAGATTTCAGGAGCATGAACGATGTTAGCTCTAGGAAAACATGAAGTAAGATATGGATGTGTGCAAATAGCATGAAGGTAGAGGCTACTATGCAATATACTGCACTCCCATGGAGACAGTGAGTCTTCACTCACAGTCTATCCACATGAGGTGCCACTGAAACAGAAGTACTGCACGGACAACACACTTGCCAGACAAAGAAGTGGAAAATATTGACAGACAATATTTTCACAATCAATCATTTACATTTTTCATACTGAAATAACTTCACCTTCTTATTTTGTTTTATATTGTAAATTACAGTATAGTTCAAAGTTTTAAGTCACAGCACACCTCTCACCAACTTCAACTGCAGCTGTGTGTGTTCCAAAGGATAAAGTTGTCAAACTTTCTCAGCTAAGCAATAATAGGAACTTTTAGCGAAAGCAAAACTGTGTGTTTTCTTTTAACTTGTTCTGACTAACAATAAAATTGGAAGGAAAGGAGGGAGAAAGCATGCCTTAGGCAAGCACTTCACCCTAACTGGTTGAACTGCTTATGAGCATCTGTAAACAAGCTCCTATAATGGGAAGTGCAATGGAAGTGACACAGTTGTCATCAATACACAGAGATCTGAAATGCAGTTAAGATTTTTACCCAGGTCCTGTGTGCATCTGGAGAATACTGTCTTAACTGTAAAGCACATTGTGGCTTACTAATACTATCACTATGTGTAATCCAGGTGTTATTATCTTTATTTCTATTTACACAGATGCAAATAAGCATTTTCGTACTCCCCCTTCAATCCGTAACTGCAAGAAAATAGACAAATACTAAGTATCAATTCTCTTTAACTACAGTCCTGACATGTTTCTAAATAAAAATTCATCTAGAATTTATGGGTTTGTCAAGGCAAGCAGGTGAACAAATTTCCTCATGAGAGGAGGCATTTTGAAAAGAAAACAAACATTAAGTAATGTGTAATCTTTATGACTGGAAAAGTATAACTGCTTTCCTGTTTATTTTTTTTTTAGTTAAATGAAAAGGCAATCTGCTCCAGAAATTCCTTATGAATAATACCTTTGTCTTATACCACACCGTACCTCAGCCCAGGGGATTCCAAAGAAATTTTTTGCTTTTGTCCTACCTTATCCACCTGCAATTAAAAAGAATTATGGAGGATGGGAAAATAAGTTTATCATTTCACTCTGGAATAAAGTCTTTTTTATAAGACTTCTGAATGTAACTGCAGTGAATTTTGAACAATATGCACACAGAAACATACATAATTTCTCTGTTCAGCAGCAGTGATATGTGCAAAACAGATACTGGTTCTTCTTATGAATTTCCAGCATTTGACTTTTTAAATATGGCTTGAATTCCAGATTTTTTGCAGCTGTAAAATGGCTACTCTCTATCTGCCAGCTATAAACTCCCCCTCAGTCTCTCCCATCTGGTAAACAGGATTAGTTCCTCTTATGATTTTGCTTTTGTTACTTCGTATGAAAATATCTCTGTTGTCTTATAAAAGCAACACATATAAGTCTATGTTTATTTTACTGGCTTTTGAGATCTGGTTCAAGCTGCTTCATGTCCTAGCTATTAGCTGGAATGAGAATTGGATCCAGCTGCTATCTCCACCATTAGAAGCTGCAAGCAGATGAGCTTAAATGTCAGGTGTGAATCTTTGTAGTGGGTTTGATTTAAGACTAGTGAAAGATTTCCTTAAGCTTGTTCTCACTTACAGGAACTGCTCTGTTGCATCACTGCAGCATATCCAGACATCCTGAGATCTTCCCTTATTCTGGCAACCCTGTTGTTTCTTCCCCTGTAAATCTGTCTTATTTGTCTCTCTTCATCCATCACAATCTCTCTGACCTTTTTGCTCCTTAAGACATTTTTCCCTTGAGCCAGGCTCTTCCATTTTTCCCTTGAGCCAGGCTCTTCCTCAGGTTTATCCTTTCTCATAACAAAGGTTTTTGCTCCTCTTTCTGTTTTTTAACTGGGCAGCTGCAGGTCGGTCACTTTATTAAGTTGTTTTGATGATTTTTCCAGAAAAACACAGTAGATGATTGGACCACTGCTGCAGATCTAGGAAACTGATATCCTGTAAACTTGATTACAAAGGAGAATTGAGCTTTCAGCTTTCCTGGACTAGACTGCAACTTAGTCTCCAGAAGTGGTAGGTAAACCAGGAGAAGCTTTATCCCTCTAAATAGGAAGCATGCTCTATCTTAAAGAAAATGTTAGATCCTAATTAGATCATCAGTACTCATACATAAGCAGCCTCTACAGGGTGAACTTAAGTGAAGTTACTTGTAGCTACCTTTCCAATATAATGCCTCTTGTATGATGGACAAAAGACCCAACAGAGATCTTGATGAATAATTTACTCAAATGATGTCTCCGTTCCCCATCTGTTGAACCATGATAATAATATTGCTCCCTATTGCAATCCTTTGATGATCTTGTCTAGTAAGATAGCTTGATCTTTGTGAAAGAGATCTGTGTGTTTTTACCAAACTAACAGCATGAAAACACAGGAACTCTTTTGAAGACCAGAAGTTGCTACTGTCTACAAATAAGAGTGTTAGCAAAGGGTATAGAGACCATGGGTAGAATACAGGAACATTAACAGAAGAGAGGGAACCGTTTTGATTATTTTAATGAGAAAAATATATTTTTTCTTTGATGGAGATCTGGTTTGAACTTCTGATTTTTATATTTTGTCACATGAATTAGTTTTCTATCTCTAATTATTCTTACCAAGACAGTAAAGATGCATTCAGTACCCTACTGCTAAAAAGCGAAAGGAGAAATAAATGAGAAATTATTTATGCAAAAAAAGTGACAGAGCAAATATGAATCACATGTTCAGCCTCTTCTGAAAGCAGATAATCCACAGGTTCTCTGAAAGAAGGAATTACACACCTGCCTATACAGTGCAATATATTTCCTTTTAAAAAATGAAGTCATTTCTGAGCTCTTCAGTGTAAGAATTATACTTAACTTATGATTAAAGTGACAGCACTGGTATTAAAATTTAATGTTCCCAATATTGTCATGTTACAATAAATCAAACTGTTAGAAGCTGTAAGACTCTTTCATTCTCTTTGTGAAAAGAGATACACTTCTTTAATTTGAATGGATGTTAGCTTATGATTAAGAAGCAGGTTCTTGATAGGAAATTGTAAGAATTTGTGTCTCTATAGCAATCAGAGGGAACCGCATACATAGTTCATAAAACATGCAGCGCATTGCTGTGTCTGTCAGTGCCAACTAGCATTCTGTGGCTTTATTAACACAATAGGTTATAGGGATGACAGGTTTGGAGGTAGAAATAATGATCTAATGATTGTTTGGAATATTTGTACTGCCTTGCTTCAAGCTCCAGCATTGTGGGGTTTTTTCCTGTTAGTGTACAGAGCTTTCAAATACAAAGGTAAAGGAAGAATTTCAAAGCAGAAGATAATATGTTTAGTTACCTGGCAGTAATAACTGTTAGCACATAACTGCTTTTTTGCCTCCACAGATCTCAAAGTGTGGAAAGGGAAAGGTTGAAGGTCATATTCTAGTACCCCTACTGCCCAAAAATGCATCAACTGCAAAATTATGCTGATAATATTAAATGTTTTTGATTTGGTAATACCTACGGACTGGGACTAATATTGTTCCAGAAGAGCTTGGGACATCAGATAAGAATTTGTTTCCAAAGGAGACAGTCATGTATGTGCTTCTCCATACGCATCTTGGTAGATGAGGTGAATGCTAACAAAATTATGAAATTACTTGCTTTACAGAAAACTGACTGCAAATTAATCTTCTCTTGTGCTACATACTTTGCAAGTACTGAATAATAGACATGCTTTGCTTAAAAAGCAGCCTTTCTAAAATAGAGAAGCCAAAGATAAGAGAAAGAAATGCAATAATATAGGAATCTGGCAATCAACAAGCTTTTCCCTGAGTTGCATTTTCTCCTGCTGGCAAATGGAGGTGGAGCATAGCTGAGAGCAGGGATAAGCTGTATGGAGAAAAAAGCAAAAGCAGAAGGGTACTGAAGGGAAATGTGTGAGGGGTGGAGGGGCTCTGCAGGAGCCAGTTAAGAAGGCCAGTTGTATAATAAGACCAAGATAAAAAGCCTGTGCCAAAAAAATTTGGAAGGTTTGCATTGTTTTTTGTGAGAAAGGCCTTGGAGTTTCTAAGACTGAACTGGCCGCTGTGGTTATATACAGGATCTCCTCGTATCTCCTGTAAATCCATCCTGCCTGAGAGCTGTCCCCCCATCCAAAGCCCTAGAATCTGCTGGTATTCCCGACCCAGAGGCTGCTTGCCTGTTTCACCTTGTCAACATCTTGTCCAGAACAGTCACAGACTAAACTGTTTGAGAAATGTCTTCAGCATGTGTGAATACAAAAATCCACAATTCAGGGCAGCAAAAGACCTGTTTTCAAAATCCCAAGTTCTGCCCAGTTTGAGTCAAAGAGTTGAAACTAAACCTCTTGTAGGCTTTAAATGTAGGCAAAGGAAGTGGTGGTTTATTCTACAGACATCTGGAGCTGCAAACAAGAAAAAAATCGTTATTCACAGGCAGTCATTTTTTCCGATTAAAATTGGCAGTGTGGCGAGAGTGATTAATCTAATTCTCTTAGAATTGTATTGGGAAATTAAGATGTTAATGGAGAAGATCAGAAAAAATATTGTTTCTACATTCCTTAGGAAATAAGGCACTATTGACTCATAGCTCATGTGCCAGGTCAGCCTCCCTCAATCTTTCCTATCCCACTAGGTACTTAATTATTCATTAGAATAGAGGAAAGAGAAATAAAAATTCTGCAATCCAAAGATTAAGGTGACTGACGGAAAGAACGTATCCCGTTTTGTCTCTTTTTGGGAAAGATAGCCTAGATTTTAGTAGATATTTTCCAGCTTCCAGTAACTTTTTGTTAGGAGGCGGGGATTCTCTCCTCAGCCTTTCTAAACAGTACCTGCACATATTCCTGTGTGATCTGTCAGTCCTGCTCATAGGCGCTTTGCTTTCCCTGTGCAATGGATTGGGACACTAGACTTCCGACTCAAGGCTGAATATTCTGCCAGCTGGTGGCATCCCAGGTTGCATGCTGAAGTTATCTAGACTTAGGACTAGATGCACAGAAGGATTTAGCTACTGTAAAATGAAGAATCAAATACCCTCTGACAGACATAGGGATTGAACCTGGCTTCTCCCCATGATCCTCAAGCACTTCATCCTAAACAGTTGGATTAAAGAGGTTCATTCATGTCTAGTCAGGATCATGACCTTAGTCCTTGTACTTTCTCCTCCTCAAGGGTATAATGACTCTAATTATTTACAGGCTTAGATAGTGTCAGAGTGGAAGTTCTACAAACTATCTTGTATTTGGGCAACTAAAATAAACAACAAGCAACAGTAGATCTTGCAGCCACCACTGTGCTTTGAATTAATTTATGAAGTTCTAAAATGTCTTCTGATTCCTTTATTACTGAAGCCCCACACCACTTCTGCCAGGTGGCATTATCAACTTTATCTTACAGAAACAGACCTCAGTTACAAAGAGGTCTAATGCTTTGCACCTGGTCACACTGAGTGATTGAGAAAACTTTGGAATTCTCTTCAGACTTTCTGTTTTCTGCTGTAAGACTTACGTGCACTCTCATGCAGTTTGTATGTATTTTTTCCACTACCAAGCCTACTGCTTGCCATCTTATATGAGAGGTTCCATGATTTGAAGTGGGAAGAGGAAAACTGTTTAAGAGAAGATTCTCTACCAACCTAACCTACTTGTAACCCCAAAAGCGACATTTCATCAGCACTGGAAGGTAAGGGTAAGGCCGGATTTTTTCAATCATCCACATGTAAATTTTTATTTAAAAATCCTTCTTGCGTCTTAACTTCGTCTTCCTCTGTGCTCATATCCTAGATATGATCTATAGATCACCCAAGCATTTCATCAAAGACTGAATGGAAAAGCAGCAGCTTTTCCATACAAAATGATTTGTTAGCAAAGCATAAATCAACGTGGCAGGCAGAAATACAGTGGAGATTATAACACAAATGGTAAATGTGGAAGGCCTCCCAAATGGGAGGGACTGGGTGTTGTAGGGGGGAAATAAATGGTTTATAGTGTAGAAAAGAGAAAGTTTCCTTTGTGATGATGTTACATTGCCTTTAAATGGAGTAGGAGGGTAGGGAAACAAGGAAGAGAGAAGAAGCAAAAAAGAAGCTTTTTATTTCTAAGAGATAAGGCATGCAAGGTGGTGCTTTTTGAACTACTTTGCCACTAAGATTTCATTTGGGGAAGCATTTTACGTGGGTTTGTATTCAGGGAAAGGAATAGTCTGCAGAATTTCCTAACAGTTATGAATTGCTAATATGCGTGAAATACGAAGGCCAGATGAAAAAATTATTTGTTAACACAAGCAGGACTATTCACACAGTCAGACAGCTACCAGCAGGCAACTGGATTAAGGAAGTCAAAGGTGCAAACCGATCCTAAATCCTCTAAAGCAAACATCTTTGCTTAAGGCAGTCATGAGCTAGGTATTTTACAACTTCCAAATAATCACAAGTCTAACAACTGCCGCCTACTGCTCAAACATTGGATTAAAGACTCCAAAATTCAGAATGGGTTGTGCCATGCTTGCAGACCTCTGAACTACTGCAGATGGATCAGCTGTTGATGCAGGGGCATGATACTATCAAGTCTGGGTCATGCACTCAAGCCACAGGCTCTGGTGAAACTATCTTGTTCTGCCCAGGCTACTTTATGCTGCTTAATCTATTGCCATCATGAGTTAGTCACCCTGCTTTCATTTTACTGTGTGCATGGAGTACTCAAAGGAAGTAAGGCAGTGCCTCCAAAACTGTCAACACAAATAACACCATATTGTCAACAAACACCTTTACCAGAGCGACAGTCATACTCCTTATTTTTGGTATCTAATTTAAGTATCTGAATTAGAATACTAACCTTCGTACAGGCTGCACATAGGATAGTCAGGGATCCTTTGGAAGGACGTTCATCTCAGATTAAGCTCATAATGTAGAAAGTTCAAATGCCTAATTTGAGCATCTCCTTTAAATGTGTAATCCACCTGTGATTAATCACGACTCATGGGCTCTTTACTGCAAGCACTTTACAGGCACAATGCACTGTGAGGAGCAGGAATTAGGAGGAAAGTCTAATTAAATATTTCACTTTACCACAGCAAACGCAATTCGCACAGGTTTACTCTGGGAACGTAACAGTGGCTGTACTCAGCCATATCAAAACTTCGTTTAACTCTGTATGCCACCACTATCAGAGAATGGTAAGACACCCAGAGAGCACCTAGTGCATAACAAGGGAGTGGGCAAAGAGTTATAATACCCCCACATTCTGTATATGCCCCAGGTCCACAGTGTGTTATGTTGTTGTGTTCTTACAGTACAAGCTGGTAGGACCAGGGTGCGGTGGAGGGTGTCACAAAGGTATTTCCCTACACAAAGGAGAAAATGGCTGTGTTATACTCTGAATCTTGGAGAAAACAAGCACAAAAAAATGTGCTTTGCTTTAGTATAATATGAAACAAGGAAAAAAACATACATATTTTTAATTCTTTTGGTTTACTTACCAAAAAAAAGTCTTCCCTTATGTTCCCATGCGATAAAATTATAGACCAGGAGTCAAGGTGCAAATATGTTATCGTCACTCTCTGATTGAACTGATCATCAGAGAGTATCACTTATTGTCTCTGTAATGTTGCTGCAGTTCTTATAGAGAGTGGAGAGCTTCTGAATTTGTTTTTCAATCAGTTCTCTCCAGTCTCTTCATCAGTGACTTGGGAAACACAAAGAACCCCCAGTGGAAGAGCTACAAAAATCCATTCCTTTTACAAAAAAGCACCTTTAAAAATAACACATTACACCCTCCCGCCACCCACCACCACACGCACACAGACAGATGAAAAAAAAAAAAAATTAAATGTGCAGTTACTTACACTTACTAGGTAAGAATTAACTAAATTTTGCTAGAAAATGAGTGCCAATGACTGGGATAGAGAGATGTAATTCAAAGGTAGGTTTCAAAAGAGAAAATGTTTGTGAGAAGGAATGATTGAATGCAGCAATAAAGAGAGAACTGAGACAATAACTAGAGGCTGTGTAGCTGGCCACATTTAAAGCAAAAATAGAGTCATTCTCAATATGAACATAAAAGGGGGAGTGGAGGGTGTGAGAGTCCATTGCAGCAAATGTCCAATATAAATTGTATAATAAAAGCAAAGCATCTGGATTTTACAGTGCAAACATCAAACTGTAAAGGTCTGACTGGGGCAGTCCTGGATCTGAACGTCAGGCTGCTCTTTCAAGAACCCTCTGTCTATGTGATAATTATAAAGTCCAGAAAACATTACTTAAAGATACATGATCACAAGTGGGGAATAACTCAGATAAATATAGCCCTAGATAAGTCATCTCAGGTTTTACACAAATGGCGCAATGAGTATTTGGGCATGTTTCCAAAAATTGCAGTTCATTATTGGTGGACACTAGGGTCAAATGAACAACTTGCTATTTCCAGCAATTTCTAACTCTAACTGCAGGTTGCCTTTTGATCCGTTTGAAAAAAATCTTGCTAATTTGGATTTTTTTGTTGGTTTGGTGCGTCTTTGCTTTCTGAACACTTTGTGTGAGTATTTACTTATTGAAAAGGCAGCGCAAGACTTCTGGTGAGAAACATAAGTCACTCTGCAGGTTTCTATCTTTCTAGTGTGTACATATAACATTTAAAGATAATTTCCAAGTTGAAAGGTTCAAATATAAATTTGAGTTTTTCTTTCTCCATTTATTTGAGAGAAAAAAGGTCATTCTAAGAAATGCGTCCTGCTGAAATTAGAGTATTTATGGATCACAAATTCTCAGGTCGTACAGAGTTGCAGCATGTTTAATAAAAATCAAAACAAATAAAAGACCCACAGACAAATCCTTCCACTTACTTTCTGCCTCCTTCCATGCAAGTGGACCTGGTCCTTGAAAAACATACAGTTCTACCTCACATACAATCTCCTCAGACTTCCCTCATTCATTCCATTTTCCTTCACCTTCTCTTTGACTAGCTTTTTCCTTGAGCATTTTCTCACTTTAGTTTTTCTCCTTAGTACATGGTGACAGAGACACTTTTCTCCTCCTGTGCCTCCTTCCATTTAGGAAAATTCTGTAAATATTTCAGAGGGATCTTCCCTCACAACAGAAGGCCTAAGGAGCTCAAATCACCTCAAAACTTCATTACTGAAGACTTCATTATTGTCTATAAGCATCTTTGCTATCACATGATAGTCCCTAACTAGAAAGTTAACCAAGCTGGAAAATTCCTGCTACAAAATGGGCGTGCAACAAAACTAATCAAGCACTGGAACAAGACTAAGGGAGGCAGTAGATTCTCAGTGACTTGAATATTTAAATCAAGGTCAAGGATATAGCTGTATCTCAGCCACAGCTTGTGATCCCAAAGTGAGAGTTAATGGGTGGCATTCTGTTGCCTGCGTTATCCAGGAGGTAAAGTTAGCTGGACTTGATAGGCTCTTATGGAATCTTATGATTCCCATCATATTATACAAATAGGCTATGACACATGATATCAGTATTATGTGAAATAATATCTTCTTTTGTTCTTTGTTACAGTATCTTCTGCTTTTAGAATATTACAACATCAGTCTTTGAATTGCAGCCCATTGAATGCGCTACATGGTGTCATGAGCCGGACCTAGAGACCACTGAAGTGAGTGGCACTCCCTCATTAACTGAGAGAGTGCGTGACTACAGCCTTACTGATGGCTGTGGCAGCAGAACTTCAGCTTTCTTATGTACAGTCTTAATAAGAGTATTCTGAAGACTACGTATTTGTGTGTGCGTACACATGCACAAAAATGTAGGTACTCCTGATCTAGTGAAAGATGTTCCTACCAGCTTCATCACCAAAGCCAGCATATCATGCAGGAAACGTTAAATGAGAGAGTCAGAGAGGTGGCAATGACGTATACTAGAGTGGACTCCCAAAGTGGGATGGTATGGTGGCATCTCTATCATAGTTAAGACAGACTAGCCTAAGGGTAACTGCAGAGGGGGATCTCCTGGAAGACGGGTCATTCTGAAGGCTGGATTCTTTTACAGGTGGACCAGAGGAACAAGCAAGCAGTATAATGTCTTTTGCCCTTCTGAGCTATTGTAACAGGTTTTCTGAGTGTTAAATTATCGACCTAACAATAACTGTTCAATACTAACTCCAGCAGAAATATGCTGAAGAAAGATATGATCATGTCTGCCAGTACAAATTTCCAGTTTGAGGCATAGTTGATTATTGTAGAGGTAATCATGAAAAAGAGGGTGTATCAGGAGTACTTCCTTATATCTTGTTTTTGCCTTCCATTAAAAGACAGTTTGGGATCATCAGGTGCTCATATAAGCAAAACCACATAAAAAAAAACAAGTTTTAAAAAAAAGTGTACAATTTTCACTGTAGCCATCAGCCTGCAGCTATTATAAATGAGTAATTTATAAGTGTGTAATTTATAGAATGTGTATGGAAGCGCATTTAATGCTGATACAAAGACAGCTTGGATGTGTAATGAGGTTTTTATAGCATATTGTGTTAGGTTTAATGTAGGCATGTAGGTATAGCTTCCTCAGCAATCACTAAGGGTTGGTTGAGGGTGTTTTCTTTCGTTTGATTGTAAGTCTGAAAAATGTGCATTTAAATAGGACCCTAGGTGAATTTACATAATTATTTCAAATCTGTCAATGTCTATTCTTTGGACATGATCACTCTGTAATGTATGGAGGCTGCATTAGTTATGAGAGGTTTTTTAAAACTGTCACAATGCTACCGAGATGAGAAAACTAATCCTGTGCTTAATGCATGGCTGGATTCTTCTGGAAAATGATGAGAGACATCCTAGGGAGAAAGGTCTACTTACCATAAAATACATTTTCAGTGNTTTTTTTTTTTTTTAAGCACTTTTTGCATGAAAACGGGATCTCAGGCTAAGGAAGCCCTTCCTCTCTGCATTCCCCACCACCGCCATGGCCTTGGTATTTTAACATCCTCTTGCAGTGACTAGGGTCCAAATCCTGTCAACACTTACACACTTTCTTAATCTTTCAGCCAGACCCACTGATTTCCATGAAGCGATCTACTATGGTACAGTGCAGCACATGCATAAGTGTTTGCAAGACGGGGGCCCAGATGATCATTTCCAGATGAGTGTGTGCTGTAAAGAGAGTAGTGGAACCAGCACTCCTGGAAGAAGGAAATTTCAAGGAACTGAATTCAGCCCAAGGTTATACTACCCAACAATTTCTTTGCCTGGAAGATCTAGAGCACAAGACAATTTTTGCCAGTGGATCTCAAGAGAAGCTAATGCTACACAGCCTCAGAGGGAACCTGACAGAGACAAGAGCAGTGGTCTCACATGCAGACCAAAAGGGATTTCCTTCCTGGGATGCTGCTGCCCAAGATGGCAAAATGGAAATTATTTATGTCTCTATGGTATGAGCTGTGACTCCAGTCTTTATTGAAGGGCTCATTTTTATCAGAATCCACAGGCTAAATTTTGGTATGGGGCTCTTGCCCTCAAAGACAGACCACTGTAGTTACTGGATCAAAATTGTCAGCTTTTCTAGTGCTCTTTTTTCATGATCACAGTACTGGAGTATAACATAAGCGTAAAAAATGTTGATGAGGTACATTACAGATTTTAAGTCTATTTCCTTTTCATTCAGAAGCGACTTTTTCTGTAGGAAATCACATCTGTTTACATTTTGCTCTAAATAAGGAGAGATGGCTGGTTGTTTTCACATGCATCCAAGCAAAAATTCTAGAAACGGGCTGCATAGTCCCATGTGCTGGTGTATTTTACCTTGGTAGTTGAAGGTCCCATTGTAGTGGCAGAAGACATCCCACCTGGGGTGGTCACAATCAGCGTTGCAAAGGAAGCATTGCCCAGGATACCAAAGCCAACAGAAATTTAAGGGAAAAACAAGAAAGAAGAATCAGGTCTACTTTACTGGCAGGAAAAGTTGAAATGTGAAGAGGAGGTAGTTGCATTCCTCTGAGGTGTAGTTCTCATTTGGAATTTTATCACCAGAAGAAGTACCCATTTTCAGCCCTGGAACAAATACACAAATACTTCCAAGAGCTGGATTTTGCTCCAGGTCAGATACAGACCTGGAGAGAATAACATGAAACTTGGCAGTTTCATTGCATTGCAGTGCACACAAAGTTCCAGTGCACCTTCTGATTCCCAGTCTACCATTCACTGTCAACAGAATTCAAAACCTCAAAGTAAAATTCAACATAAACCACTGAGTTTCATCCATTTCTGGGTTTAGTTGGGGTTTTTATATCCAGTTTCCAGCTAGATTTATAAATCAGGCCATCATTTCCCAACTGAACTTTACCAGAAGGTCCCAGAATCTCAGTTAATCTTTAAATAGACCCTGACCTGTGGTTCAGACTTCCTATGCAATATGGAATCAGGTGAATTTTTGTTGTGTGGCTTTGGGCTGTGCTGAGGGTCCTTCTCACAGCGCTTCCTGCATGCATGTGCTTTCTTCATTCTGTAGTAGTTTGCACCATTCTAGATAAATGGCAATAAATACCAAGATTATTTTATGAAAAATTAGATACCGTTGCTTCCTTCATGACTTCATTTATAACTGGCAGGTAACATACAGTCTGGTTTAACACGCAGTTGCTGACCATTGGAAACACAATGTGAAGGAGGAACCTGACAAGTAAAGAGAAGCAAAAGTATGAAAAAGAATAGATTTTGATTGGATACTAAAACTAAGTAAACATGGCATGTAATTTATCAAAAGCATAAATACAAGCAATGCCAACATGTCTTTTTCCTCTAGAATGATATATTTTACCAGAGGGATATTTTAGATTTTTCACTTTGTGCCAAGGTAAGTTTAATACCTCTCTAATCTACAACACATGGGTCTTATGACATTACACATTATTTGCATCACCAATAAAACAGCTCATTAATCAAACGTGCCACCATAACCTCCAACAGTACAAATTGAAAAATGTGCTTTTTTAATATTTTAAGTGGAATTATTTGCTTGAAATACTCTCTTTTGGTACAATAACCATCTGTTAATTTTAACACTGGTCATGCATACTGACAATTATTATAAGCCTCAGTTTAATTGAAGTCCTCACTGGAAGAAAAAAAAAAACTCTATGAATACATTTATTTCCAAATTATCTATGTTGTTTTATTTATTTATTTATCAGAGTAACTGTGCAAGTTTAGAATAGGATTGTTGTGACTAACCAAAATCTATTCTTTGTGTAATTATATGATATTTTACTCAAGCTCAGTCAGTTTGTAGCAGAAATGAAAATCAAATTTGTAGACGAGTAGATAATTTTCTTTGTAAAATCTCATGTACTATAGTGAAACATTTGCGTGAAACAGTAAAATATATGCACTGTTCAGAATTCTGTTTGGCCTTTGGCTTGCAACAATTTCAGAGTTTGAAAACAGGCACGAAAAATATTTCAGATACAGAACTTATCAGCATAAACCACATCAATTTAAGACAATAGGAATAGCTTTTCTCTTAAACAGAAAAAGACAAGAGATCTGAATTCTGTTTTTATTACCATGTTACAGAAAATGGATATTTAAATAATCATTTTGTATACGTTTACATTAACCTGTCTGGCAAATGTCAGTGCCCAGATGAACACGGGTTTTGTTGGTCTCCCTTCAGAAAATAAAACCTACCCCTTTGTCTACCAGAGTTCATCTCCAGTACTCAAATAGAACCTGAGTCAAAATGCACTTAAGAGTAGGGTTGGCTTTGAGCACATTTGTTAAGTCCTGTTTAAAACAATGAGAAAGTGAGGCTATGGGTAATCATTTTCTAACCAGGAATAGTTTGTCAAATTAAAGGTATAGTTATCTTCATCATAGGCATTAGTTGTCAGTCATGAAAGTATATCCAAAGGAACATGGCTAATAAATATGGGAGAAGGCATTTGTGTGTGAGAATAAGTCTGAGAATAGCGCTGTGGACTCTATTCAATATTTTCATTTTCACAACTCACACAATCTATTTTAGCCTCCTGTCTGCAAAACAAGCACAACAATACCATTCTACTTAGGGTGAAGTGAGACCAAAACATTCACGAGGCACTTTCAGAATCTACAATGAAAGGCATTATAAAATCACAATGTGATGCTGCTATTTATTAGAAAGCACATACCATTAAAACTCTCTAACACTTTCCATTAAAATTATTATTTTGAAAATAAAACACTATTCTCATTAGGGAAGGCCAAGCTATTTTCAGCTAAATTGAGAACTAACCTTAAATTTCATTCAGTATTCACAGGGACTTTTACATTTCAGAAAAAGTTCAAGAACCTGTTTTTATTGATCTTTTTGGTTGTAACCAGCTGACAGCTGCTTCTTCAAATGCTTACACATGTGCTTAGGTTTAGGAGGGTTTCCAGTGAGATTAGTTGCTTGTATAAATTTAAGTAAGTACATCACTGTTTGTAGACTCAGAGTCTAAGAAATTCTTTTTTACCATTTCACTGAATCTTTGCCCCGAACCTGCCAATGATAACAATCTCCTGCTGACTTTAAAGCCAACAACTCATTCTCAGAACTGTTATTAATTATTTTCCTGCTGAAAAGTACTTCTAAACTCCCTAGATATTTTAATTTCATAAGAATTCATCAAAAAAACTATTTTCCAAAATATCAGAACAGGTATATTGAGCCAGCCAAGAGAGGATATGAGACTGAAAAAGTGTCAAATTTACACTAGGTGTCTGCCTAATGTAAATTTTCGTTAGGTGTCATGCTATCCAATTATTGTGAAATAATAAAATGTACCCAAAGAGCGTAGTATTTTTTACCTCTGGGTTCTGATGACATGCACAAGCTGTTGGAGTAATACTGTCACCAGCAACCCTTGATAAATAATAGTTCTGTTTAATACAGTTGGGTGCAGTTCACTCTCTCTCTCTCTATTGTAAATATAATGCAGAATATCACATGAGAGCTACTAAATTATATAACTGCTCATGCAAACCTCTACAATACCCCTAACAGCCCCTCGTAAATCTGGCATGTTTTGCTATTTCTTCCCCTTCTCAAGTATCCAGAGTTGGGTGTATTTCTTTTCAAATACTTTATTTAGTTGTACAGATCTTTTTCTCCACCGCTGTCAGTCAAGTTACCTTAAGGGTGAAGGTTCAGTACCAGTCACTGTGCATAGCAGGAAAGTAAAACCTGCAGACAATACTTGCCATCAGCAAGAGGTAGCGCTGAGCTGCCTTCTTGACAAATGCTTCTTAAACCTAAATAAGGCAAAAAGAACAAGCACAGTCTTTCAGAGAAACCAGTCTGTGGTAGTTCGGATTTGAAAAGAAAGTGTGGGAGGCCAGCACTCTCTACTGAAAGCACTTAAAAGTTTTGCTATTGTTCCTAAATAACAATAAAACACATAATAAAATCCCTACTATATAGAAAAAAAAATTAAATATTTCCCACAAAAGTTGATGGCACTTTCTGATAACATTGGGTTTTTCCCATCAGAAAATGACAGTCCACCAAAAAAATCCAGAAATATATCAATTTCCATGAACTTTGGCCAAAACACATGGACGGTTACAATAAGTCAAGGCAAGGTAAAGGCTGCTAACGGCTCAATTTTTCTCATTGCAGAAATGAATTTTGCCATTACTGTTTTTCTCAAAGCAACATTTTTCTTAAAATTTCTTTTTTTCTGACTGCTCAGGTCCCCCATAAGTTATATTAAGTTCTAGCTGGGCTTTGGCCCTTCTAATTTTCTCCCTAAATAGCCTCACAACATCTTTGTAGTTCTCATGAGTGGCCTGCTCTTTCTTCCAAAGGCCATGAATTCTCCTTTTTTCCCTAAGTTGCAACCATAGCTCTCTTTTCATCCAGGCCAGTCTTTTTCCCCGACGGCTCATTTTTCAGTACAGGGGGACAGACTTCCTTCTTTAAAAACATCTATCCTTCCTGGATTCCTTTGCTCTTCAGGACTGCCTCCCAAGGGACTCTGTTGACAGGCTCCTGAACAGACCAAAGTCTGCCCTCCAGGAGTCCAAGGTGGCAGTTCTGCTGACCCCCCTCCTTGTTTCACCAAGAATTGAAAACTCTATCATTTCATGATTTATATGTCCAAGATAGCTTCCAGTGATCACATCCCCCACAAGTCCTTCCCTGTTCACAAACAACAGGTCCATCAGGATGCCCTCCCTGGTTGGCCCCCTCGCCAGCTGTGTCAGGAAGCTATCCCCAACGCACTCCAGGAACCTCCTAGACTGTTCCCTCTCCGCTGTATTGTATTTCCAGCGGACATCTGGTAAATTGAAGTCCTCCACAAGGACAAGGGCTAGCGATCATGAGACTTCTCCCAGCTGCTTACAGAATATGTTATCTGTCTCTTCATCCTGGTTGGGCGGTCTATAACAGACTCTTATCATGATATCTGCCTTGTTGGCCCTCCCCCTGATTCTTACCCATAAACACTCAACCCTATTGTCACCATAATTAAGTTCAAGACATTCATAACACTCCCTAACATACAGGGCCACCCAACCGCCCCTCCTTCCTTGCCTATACCTTCTGAAGATTTTTATAGCCATCCATTGCAGCACTCCAGTCATGCAAGTCATCCCATCACGTTTCTGTGATGGCAACTACACTGCCTGCTGCACAACGGCTTCCACCTCCTCCTGTTTTTTGCCCATGCCACATACATTAGTGTAGAAGCACTTCAGTTGGGCTAATGGTCCCACCACCTTTTTGCTGGGGGAAGCCCTAATTCCTACCAGACCATTCCCAGGGTGTGATACCAGTTTTAGTACTCTTAGTCAGCTGTGGTAAATTAAGTTATTTTTCTACCACACTCTAGGTGACTGGGTTAAAGTGGCAGTTAAGAAACTGCTTTCTTCAAGACAAAATCTCTTAAGTTTTCTTCCAAGATACAGTCAGTGAAATATCTTAAATTCAGACATTACATCAGTAAAGGGGGGAAAAAAATCTGTACACAGATCTCTGTTTTGAATTACTGCACCACCACCTACTGCTTTCTTCGCTTCTTCCCAGTATTTTTCAGATTCAAGAAATATACTATTTTCTTCTTCCCTATTTATTGTTTTCTGAACTATTAAAAACTTATCATACACTATCATACAACACTGCTGAAACTATTTCAGCTAACTTCATATGTTCAGTATTGAGAATTCCAAGCAGATAAAAACAAACAATCAAAACAAGCCCTAGTATCAATGGTATTACCACCTTGTCAGGATTTTCAAGCACACAAGTAGCTGTATTTCACCATCATTTTGTAGAAGTGCACAAAATAGACCTGAAAGATCATGAAACCATCTAATCTACCCTTCTCACATCAAGATAAACCATATCTAAAGCACCCATCACCTTTTCCTTGACTTCCTTAAATTCCAGTTGTACAGATTTCATGTCACCTGAGACACATATTAATAAGAAAGTGCTAGTTCACTTCCTGGGTTTTTTCCCTTCTTTCTTTCTCTTGCTGTTAAAGAAAATTCACAGCTGTTTGCACTAAGTGCCGGGATATGATACCAGTTTTAGTACTCTTAGTCAGCTGTGGTAAATTAAG
>RSEF01000005.1:46418479-46503449 GCA_003993805.1 Himantopus leucocephalus | reverse complement strand
TGAATCCCAATCTTATCACTGCAAATAAAAGACCAATTAGCTCCTGAAAGGCCTATCTTGTTAAGAGATTTGTGGGTTTGTATAACAGAAATAAATGTAGGACTTTAATTTAAGAGAGGGCTTATAGTTTTATTAATGGGATAATAAAACAATGAAATGAGTAATGTGTTAATATGTTAGTTTGAAGTATGTACAGACAAGGTAATAAAGACGTTTAAGTAGCCAATGTCCTTAAAAGATATTAGTGCAATCAGATTTTTGACATCACGCATTTTGAGAAAAAAGGGTCAAGTTTTTATGCTAATGCATTATGTTAATTTTAAAATTAAATTTACCATCTGACAGATAAAATAAGGTATTTTAAGTATATTATGGACTGCATAACCTTAAACAGCTAAGAAGTGAGTAATGGCCCTAGGTGTCTTTAGGAGCTAACAGTGCGTGTTTGCAGAAGAGGGGAGGAGCTGAGTACAGTTTTGCCAAAATAAAGCTTCTGATATCTAGCTCCTGCCAGGTCAAGGAGTTTTTATGTATGATAAGAAACTGAAAGTTTCAAATTATTACTTGATTTTCTCAACAGAGTGGGAAAATGCATTTTGTTTCTTTCTCTTGTCCAAGTACGCAACACTTGCTCTAATAACTTCAATAAGTTTAATAACTTCCATTTGAATGTTTTGATGGGCATACAGGTATTTAATGAATGTGTTGCTGGTTGTTTTCCACCTAACAGTCAACTGATCCTGTTCTCATTTAGTGAGAGAATGTACCCTGCATTATATGTCTTGATGCTAGTCACTGCACCATGGCCACAGCGCAGCTGTATCTGAGCTTGCCTTGAATTAATCAGTTCAGGACCTGGCAGCGGTTTACCAGAGACTGTGTGGAGCTCAGCACTAACAAACAGCCCAGCCATTTGCCCTGCAGGAATGTTTTCCAGGTAAGATCCGGGCTGTCAAAGCTCTTGGTGTTGGAGCTAGTTAGCTGAAAATGAATCACTGCAGCTATACTGTACTGGTGTTATTAGGCACCTGTCCTCTTAGGAGGAGGTCCCTCTGATCCTCTAAGAAGGACACAAATTGTATTAGTTCTGGGAAAAACTCCCAGTTGGGGGGGAAAAAAGAAATCCTCTGTGCTTTTACTCTATTAAATTAGGGAGGTGTGAGAGGAATATCCCATGTCAAAGGCTGCAGCAGAAAGAGTTGCAGAGGATGGGAATTTCTCTTTCCACTATTCCATCCGCCTTTCACAGCACTCTCCCAGACTACACTCCTGTCTCCCCAGCCTTGATAATGCTTCAGGCCTGCTGTACAAAACATGCTCCCCTCCCTCCAGCCATCAGCCCTCTCCTGCCAGCCTCTCCAGCACCTGCCATCACCTCCACGCAGATTCTTTCAGCAGGGAGCATTAAGCAAGCGGCAAGTATGGCCAGATCTTTCCAACTGTTGCTCAGAGAAAGTGGCGTTAGTTTTACAACTATCAAGTCACATATCTTTGGTATCAGTCTGATGCACAAACACACCATCCTTCACAAGAACATCTAGAGCACTGACCCCTCTCTTGCTTTACCTGACAACACCCTGACCTACCACTCTTTTTGCTCTGCTATTCAGATCCATAAATATTTTATTTATTTCTCTCAACAGAACAACAACACATCTTCATCTCTGGCTAGGTTTTATATATAGACAGCATGTATCACCATACCTTGTGCTGAGCCTGAGCTGGTAAGCACGGCATGAGAGTACCACTCACACATGATAAGGGAGAGCACCTCATGTGTGGCTGACAGCAGGTGCTGGGGCAGGCTGACACCACACTGCCACACTCCGCCAGTGCAGAAAAGCATTTGAGCACACACAGCAGTCAAAGCTGAGGTGGTACAGGGATTGTTAATGTCATACATTTAGGTTAGGTACTCTAAAGCTAGGCTGCAGCTGAAGCAGAGATTTGAAAAACGTAATTTTGTCTTACAGACCTAAATTGCTTCCTATAACTATACTAGATGTCTAGACCTGGGCTTTAAAACACAAAACTCCCTCAAGTATTTTGGATTACTTTGTGCCCAGGTTTGTGCGCTGGGTTTTGCAGTTGTAGTCTGAGGTGCCTACAGTTAGGAAGAACAATATTTACCATAGATCACAGAAAAATGTGGCTATATGGACCCTCAAACGATCATCTATTCTCCAACTTACAGAGGGATCATGTATACTTGCATCATTACTGACAGATGTTTGCCTAATTAAGGCCTCCAAGGATATGAATGCCACATCTTTAGGCAATCCATTCCGGTGCTTCACTATCTTTTTTACTGTTTTGTTTTGTTTCATTTTTTTACCTAATGGCTAATCTGGATTGTTCTTTTTGAAGTTTAGTACTTATCCCATGTATAGTGAAGCGTAGAGCCTTTTGGGTCTGATTTGCTTTGATTTCTTAAACAGCAAAACCAAGAAAATACCATGTAAGCTTGTGAAAAGTTGCAAACACTGTTACATTCCCTGTTAATCAGATCTTCGAAGAAAAAAAGAAAACATTTCTGGCAGCATATACCAGGTTTTAAGTTCTCTGACATGTTTGTAAAGAGATGTGTTTTCAACTCTTTCATCCCCCACAAAAACTCCAGACTTACAATCAACTCCGCAGAAGCTGAGCAGTGCGCAGTCTCCACATGGGTAGGTGTTTGCCCACTTTCTCTCCATCCTTAAATGTTAGCAGAGCACAGACTGAAAATGTTTAAATATTTTTTCATATTTATAGTCTTAGCCTTGAAAAAAAAAAAGCCATTGCACCTTTTATAGTGATAAAATAGAAATGCAAGTTACCACAACTGTTTTACATTCTTGTTTCTAGTCTAATGAGCTGCTGAAAAATGTAAATGTGAATGATTAGGAAAAGAAGTAAATAGCTAGTTGAAATAAGCACAGTATTGTTAAATTACATGTTGATACTCACATTGGGACTAAAACCCACAGTTTTCTATTGTGTGGAAGGACAAATTGAAGAAATTCAGCTAATGCCTGTTAGAGTTAGGAAATATCTCTCTACTATGATTAAATGGCATGGATCAAGGAAGCATCATTTTATCAGACATGAGATGGATTCCATTCAATACAATTAAACATTTACCTTTGCCTTCACGCTCATCGTTAATATAACTGTCTGTCATGCTGAAATGGCAGGGTTATAAACATGCAATGATAGAGTACCATGAGGTGCCTGTATCTACCAGAGAAATAGCACAGAAATCAATAGCATAGAGGAGGAGGATCCTGGGAATTCTACGAGTGGATGTGAGAAACAGATATTTGCAGGTACATCAACATTCTCGTGTCTGTTCTGTGACAGGCTGTTTCAACACTACTAAAGTGTTTCCTTTATTGCTTTTCCTCCTATAGCTATAATATAAACATCTCCTAGGAGACCTTGTACATGTTCCACTTAAATATTTGGGTTTGTATCTACTGGAAAATGTGTTTCCCACCCACCTTCTTATCCTCCTGAAGTCACTTGGTTTTCACAACTGAGTAATATAATAGCTGTTCTGCAGGGGATATAAACTCTTTAGCCTCAAAGTCATTGACAGTAATCAAATTCACTGGAGTACACTGGCTATTAATTACCCAGGTAGGAAAAAGTACAACATGATACATCTGAGAAAGCAAGCCAAGTCGTTGTGACTTATGTCATTCCTAAAACAAAAATATAGCTTAAAGAATGAAGCAACGGGAAGCTGTCGATACAGTTCTGTGCAGTTAAAGAGATCAATATTCCTGTGAGTAATTAGGCAGAATTTAGTTCTTAATATTTTTAAAATGCATAATAATAAAAACACTTTCTCTTTTATTACTCTAAAATTGGAAAAGCCATGCAAATTTTGTAGGCAGGTGATGTAATAAAACTGTTAAATTAGATCAACTCAATAAAAAAAAAAAAATTGAAGTTTTTACTCAATCTGGAATTTTTAAGATTTAAAATTTTTTACCTTAACTGAAAATTTCAAAGAAATGCCACTTTGACCCAAAGCATTAAAATTCTTCATTTAAAAAAAAGGGAAAACAAGAGTCTGGTACTATTTCAGAACTTATTTTTTTGGGTGTGGACAGTAAATTTGTGAAAATGTCATTTCCTCAAGAGCAGTTTCAGTATAACTAATTGACATTTTCCAAAAATAAAATTATTCTGTTAGCCACATTCCAGATGTATAAGAGGCATAGAACCAACCCTGAAACTCTGCCAGGCAACCCAAAATAACCGCACAAAGGTAGAGTAGGGATACAAAACACCTTAAGTGTCACTGACTGAAAATGAGAGAAGAGATTGGAACAGTAGAGGCCAGCCTGGTGAGCAAGCATATGACTTACGTTAGCTGTTAAATCCACAAAGCAGGCACCATTTGTGTTTTTTAATTCTATACTATTCTGTTGCTATGCAAAGGTTATTTATTTGAAACATTCCTGTACCTCCCCACCTTCATGCAAACAGTTTTGGAAAAGGATCCTTACTACTGAACTACAGTAAGAATGGGAAAACCTAAGTGATTTTAAAATGTCAACCACAAGAGAGTAGTAAATATGCTTATACCAAAAAGACTGCCATTAATTTTAATGAGATTTTCTCATGTGGAACATTTACAGGATTCAGTCCAATGGCTAAAGTGTAGCACGCACTGCTGTTGGTAATAATACTAAATTTGTTCTCTAATGTTGTTGTACTATAAAGTAATTATAGGTGCATTCGATGTGGAAGTGATAGCTCTGTAGCTTACTTACTTATTTATCCACAGTGTGTTCAAGTCTAGCTGGCCCACTGGGCAGGTGTGGCTATCCACCTCATCTACTGAACCTACTGGGATGCATACAGGACACATTTGATTCCTCTGCCTGAGTGGGATTTTAGCCCTGGATCACTTCAGTCATGCTCCTTGTCATCTCTAATTCTTTTTTTCTGTGAACCAATATAATTTCAGATCAATTGCTCGAGGAAGAGAAACGATGAAAGAGATTCTGTTATTCACTGAAAAGTTGAAGAACTAACAGACTGTTCTCTTGATGCTATGAAATACAGCAAAACACTAAAAGCAAAATATTAACTGTCTGCCCTTGTCTTCTGACCTTTCAAACAAAATGACATATACCTGAGAACCAGACAGAAAGATCCAGGTCTCCTTGTGTGGAGGCCAAAATAGCTTCAAGGCTCCACTTCGGCAGAAAGGTACTGGGTTATCACCCAGGCCTGACTACATTCTCACTTGGTAAAACCAGAGCTAAATCCTACTGCCAGACATGATCTGAGCAGTTAAGGATCTTCTGATAGGTCCAGAGGCATAAACTTGAATGCAACCGAGTTTTCTGATGATTAAAATTTCTGATTCTTCTATGCACTTTCTCTTTGTTTCTGTATGATAAAAGGAAAATTTTGTGAGAAGTTGCAGGCTCTAGAAGAACACTTGAAGAGTCTAGACAAGTCAAGAAACAAGTAACTAGTGAGTTAAGTAGGAAGGGGACTGTACAAAGTTTGTCAGTCCAGGGAGACAGAGTCCTATTAACTCCTTTCTTTCTCTTCCTACTAAGAACAGAGTGAGCTCGTGACATTGACCACTTCTAAAATCCCAGTTTTACAATCAAAACTTTACAGACAATTCTGTTGGATATTAGAGATAGAAATAATATATTCCTGTATGTATAATGAAGTTTGGGTTTTAATATTATTTGACCTGCAATGTTTGCTCACTAGCATGAAGGATTAAATGGGAAGGGGTTTTCTTCATCACAGTCTGTTTAAATGTTTGAACAGACTTAATTCACCTCTTCCCTTGGTTGCACTTTCATAGCACATCCACTTGTCAGCTCACTGAAAGGTCCCTCTCAGATTGGCCAACATGAACACAATCAAATCATATGGGGGAAAAATTAAAAACAAAATGCCGAACAAAATAAAAGACCTTTCCATCACGCAATTGTGATTTAAATTTGTATGTATCCAAATATTTCCTTTGGTAAAGCTTTTCACAGTCCCATGTGCAAGGCAGCAATCAGCTGTTAACAGGAGATAAATTAAAGAATGCAAAATTATAACACACATTCCACCTGCATATTGGCTTTAACACAAACATCAATCATTTTCCAAGGTAATTAGTATTGTGTTGGCCTGCAGGGACCAGGTGAATGAAAAGGGTAAGATTTAATGCTCTATGCAACATTCATAAACACGTGCACATCCACACACAGGCACGCACCCACAGCAAAGAGTTTTTTCACTGCTAAAGAGCTTGTTGTAAAAGCTCTCTGTGAATGTGACAAATCTCTTGAGAAAAATTTAAAAACTAAAGAGCCATATACCGATCACATTTATACAGAGGCAAACCCAGAATAATACTACTAATGTCCACACCATTTCTCAAAGTTCACACAGAAGTAAACGAAATTTGAATCTGGCTTAAAGTCCTTGCCAAGTTCTCAGGCAACAATACTTTCTTGATTAAGCAACAGGCTATGAAGAACAAGGAGCTATTGTCCAAGTAGCTGGCAGCAGACTGATTAATAATAGCACTAGCGGACATCTGAGACATGCTAAAAGTTATTGAATTCATTAAGCTAAATTCTGTTGCAACTTGAAATCACTAGGAGTCTTGCCACCGATCACTGTTTAGGCCAGCCTGTCATTATTTCCCTTATAAAATAGGCAATAAAGCAGCAGCGCCAAAAAAACTTTGAAAACCAAAGTTGGACAGAACCTTAGGAAATACACAAGTTGTGAAACTCATTTTAGAAGCTGAGGATGGAGAGTGACCCTAATAGAAATCAGGGTGAAAAGACTTATGCTACAGTTCATCAGACACCCTTAACCCCAATACACTACTCGCTATTATAGTAATACAGTCATAACTGATGGGTTTAGTCTTTGCAAACTACTTTTTGTTTGTTTTCAACGTGCACGCATACACACAAAAGTCAAATGAACAACTCTATGATCCTCCAGTCACATTAGGAGGTTCTAGTGTCACTTTTGAGTCCATGCACAAAGGAAAAAATAAAGCAACTTTCACTATTGTAATTAAGCTTAAAACGTTGGAAAAGGATCTGCAAGGCAATACTTGGTAGCACGTATATGATTAGGAGGATGTCAGATAAATATTTTTAAGAGTTACAACGGTTTTCATTCCTGTTCCCCTCCTTCTTTTTTTCCTTTTGTTGTCATTCTAATTGGAGTCACAGATGGTTCCTGACCTGAAAACTATTAGAAACAAAAGACAGGATCCCACCATACATCTACTTGCTAAAACACATCTCATCCAACTGGACAGGTTTTTGGTGCTTTATCTGTGCTCACAGCAGGTGTACAGCTTCCAGAGGCACAAGCCAGAATGAGGACAGACTATACCCACAGTACCGGTTAGAGAACCAGATACTGTTATATCTTACTTTACTACAGCTCCTAATTACAACTGAACACAGGGAGAACACAAAAATACCTGTAAATGTTCTCTTTGCTGTGAGTTATGGGAGGATTTCTACATACCTGCCCATGTCAGCAGTGCTCAGCTGTAGGATTTCCCCGGGAGTGGTACAGGTACTTACCTCCAGTGCAGAGCAGGAGAAGCTGAGGCACCGACGAGGAAGCGATTTGCTGCTTATTATGCAGCAGCTTGGTGGCGAGATGCAGGGAACGTAACGCAGTCATGATCATTATTGCTCTGGCATTCTCACCCAGGTTGTGCCCTATGCTAATTCAGAAGATGAAAATTAACCTGGCCGTTGAGAAACTTGCCTACACCCAGCACTTACTGCTGCAGAGCAAAACACAGGCTGTTCTTAATACAATAAGCTTTGGAGACAAAGGCCAAAGAAGCAGAGGGATTTCTTGCCCTTCTGACAATGCTGCAGCCTGAAAATAAGGAAGATTTCGCCCTTCAGCTATTGCTCTGGGATGGTTCAGACTGGACACCAGAGACTAAACCAGGGAGATTTTCCACTGTTATGCCGTAAATGCCCTTTTCATGTAAAACGGAAAGAAAACAGGTTGCCCAGATCAGAAGGCAAAGAGTTGGTGTTGCCTGAACGACTTGAACCCTTTGTAGGGATACCTGAGACAGTGCTCAAGTGTGAGAAGCTGTACGGCCCCACTCTTCCGGCAGTCTGTCTAGACTAACAGGCAGGATAACAAAGCTGGGAAGAAAGCTCTGCTGAAGTGAATAAACTGCATTCAATACCAAAATTAATTGCTAAGGGATAGTACTACATCGTGCACACCACCACCATTGGAAGAAAAATCAACGGTGGAGGAAAGTCAACTTGGAGAAGTTGGCAGAAGGTCCTCCTGCTCACTTGCAGCATGCATGACAGCTGCTGTGGAAATGGTTCTCCACGACTGGTGTTACAAGTTCCTGGTCTTTGGATGTTATTATTCATCACCCAGTACAGGAACCAGCAGGTGGAATAGAGGAAGACAAGGAGACTGGGACCGGGAAGCCTGTGAGGAGGAAGAGCCTGGAAAAGGTCAGGCAAGGAGATCAGTGTGAGTGATGACCAATAGGGGAAAACAGAGGTTTGACCAGGATTTCAGGCATGCATTGGCTGACTGATGGCCTCAAGACAAGAAGCTGCTGGAGAGGGATGAAACTGAACAAGGAGTTTGAGGTCTGAGAAACATCTTGGGGAAGGAGACAGCAGCAGGCTGGAGGAAGAGGGACAGCAACTGCACGAGGAGATAAGAGAAGAGATAAGAAGCTAAGCTAGAACCTGGTTATAGAAACAGAGCAGGGAGAATGTGAGTTATGATCACACACGTTGCTTTACTTCCAGTATTTCCTCATGTGGGAGCCAACAGTTTTGTAATTTATGCATCCTTTTAACCCCCTTGGAGGTCTAGTGAAAAATAAATCCTGCACAAATGAGGTCACTTTTCCCTTCCTTCCAGGGCTCAGGCTGTTACTAGTTTATTCTTTCCCCCATGCTGTGGATGACCCAGAAGAAAAGAGAGCTATCCAAGAGTGGAGAGTGTCTAGCCTTTGCTCTTGGGCTTGGTCAGCTTGCAAAGATACCGATGATAAATTCAGCGATTCTAAGAGGATCAGACACAGAAATACATTTATTCAGAAGTAGTATTTCTCACTTAAAAATCAGGCACAGGTGATAAGGAGACTGTGTGTGGAGGATTTTTGTTTGTATTCTTTTCTTTTTCTTTTATGTTTCTGTTCTTGAAGAAATCTTTGGAAAATAGCAATTTATTCAGAGCCTGTCACATAGCTGACTGTCTGCTGCTGCTATCAGGACGTACATCTTATTTCTGTTGAGCTGGTTTGACAGACGCTTGTAAGGCTTCTCTGTTTTATGTCTCAGCTCCAGGAGACATCCTTACAGAAACGGAGCATTCTATCTATTCCACTTGTGGCTAACAGATTATTATTATTTGTTTCTTATCCCAAGCCATCAATACTTGGCAGTCTGTCCTGAGCCACACTGCTTACATTTCTTTCTCCTGTTTGCTAGATGAGCTTTGCTCTGTTATTAACTTCATTTTCCTGCACATAAAACTGACTGGTGAGGCTCTTTGGGACATCACTGTCAAAATGATTTTTCAATAAAAACATTGTTTCTGCAAAATTGAAATTTTTTGCTGGGAAAATGGAATGAGGGCCCAGCTCTCACCTGCCTCCGGGGCCAGGGTAGCTCATGGGATGTGTCAATCCAGAAATTGATATCTGCATTCTAGCTCAAGGGTCAGCCGTCACTATGTGGTATCCTATGATAGGAAGTATTGGGTGGGAGATGGCAAGGAGGTAAACACACAAAAACAAGAAGGACCAAGGGATGTGCAGGTTATATTTCTGTAGGACTCTGCTGCATCCTCTGAACACACGGCTTGAGATTAAACCTTCATTAAGGTGAGATTTCAGCACTTTTTAACACATGTTTTGGGGATGAAGGAAAGGAATCTGTGATCTAACTTCAAGCTATTTAACTATATTTAAATAGTGGTAATATTGTGCCCCTAAGCCCTGATATATCCAAAGTGCAATAGCTCGAACTGTGTACTATGCAAGCATGGTCATATGGCTTTAAATCAAAGCATGGTCTTGTCTTGCTTACATATCCTTTGTGAAGCGAAATACATTCACTAGGTACATTTTTAACCTGTTTTATGATTAAACCAAATCCTCAAGTTTTTTCTGCAGAGCAGAAATTGTGACTTTGCGTGTCTGACTTGAGTCTCAAACGTATTATGATCCTGATGGTCTCACCCTCCAGGACCCTGTAAGAACTTGTCCTCCTATGTGCTTCAGAGTCAAACGGGGTCAAGGCAAAACCCAAGCAAAAACCTTCACTGTGGCCTCACCTCTGTTGAATCCCCTCTGACAGCACTGAAAGTCACAGCAAGAAAGAGAATTACTGTCAACCTCGAGGAGGCCAGTGCTCCTTTGTAATCAAGTCCTTAATTTCCACTGGTGTAACAGTGCCCAGTCCATGCTCATGGAGGCAGGCAGACAAGAGCCCATCTACAAAGCCAGCCAAGCCCCATGAGAATGGCATGTTATTTTGCCCACAGCAGATAGAGGTAATCAAAGGAGATCATCCTACTTATTCCTCGCTCCTTATTTAGACTGAGAGCTTTTCATAGCAGGGAGGTATTTTGTTCATGTTGTATAAGCACAGGGTGTATTCAAGTCACTTTTCCTGTGTGTTACACCAGTCCTTTCTTCATCTAAGCTTTCATCCCTGAAGGAGGTCCTGTCAAGCTCAGGGACAAAACGCTATGTCAAGGAAGTTTGAATAACTGCTTTGCTTTTCTTTTCCTGGGCTGCTGCTGTGTGTGACTCACAGGCACATTTTAAATAAATGATTAAAAATATTTGCAGTTATGTTTCCAAAGAATCAAAGAAAGTAATAAGTGGCTTTGGGACTTTTGTTCATCCACTTTTGGTAAGGCATGGAAACTTAGCTGATGGTGTCCTTGAGGGTACCCAGAACATACCAAGACCCCAGAATATTCTCCTGACACAGTCTGAGGAAGGGAAAAGAGACCAAAAATGTGGCTGGAGCTGCATGGCAGAACTGTGGATCAAAACAGCTCCTTCCGCCTTACAGTGTCTGCCTCTTGATTCTTCTCATGGCTTGCCCTGCGCTCCCAAGCACTCACGCACAGCGTCTAGTTTTAGGAAGTGAATGGCACTAGCAATGCAAGCATGGTTTCACCAAAGTCAGGTTTACTGAGGAGGTCAGCTGGCAGCGCAGCTGCCCCTACAGCCTACCCTTACACACACAGAGACACAAACATACACACACGCACACACTCACTCTTGCATTCCCAATGGGTCACATGAGGTAGTGACCACACGCACAATTGCACCCAGCCTAGGTTTAACATAACAACTAACCTGACTGCCAGAAGAAACCAAATTAACACTAAGGAAAAAGTTACCCAAAGCCACGACACCTGGCTTGTAAATGCTGCTGAATCTACATTTTCCCAAAGTGTAGGGTTTGTAGCAGAAAGCATAAGAAAGGCTGGTTACAGTATTGTGGCACACCCATTGCTCCCCAGCTACTATGCCTATGGCAAACACTAGCCATTTTTTGCTGTTTGAACCTCAATTCAGCATTTCTGTTGGTATTACTAGTGCCTTTCATGTAGTAGATTTTTCCCTACAGGACTGTATCTATCTCATTCATTTCTCAAAAATAAATTCTAGGCGTGAATAACATCTCTGTGGGGTGTAAGAAACTTTGTCAAACTTGTGCCAGAAACTGAAAGTGCTGTCAGGTAGGTAATGCTGGAAGAGATGTTATGTGATCTCCATGCTAAAGCTGTTGAAATCAAGCCTAGTCTGGCAGAGTCCTGCTGTGCCTTGCCACAGGTTTCCAGCCCCACCCTGCCAGAGGGGATGAGACACACTGGCCAACAAATGGTCACTTGCAGTAGTTTCACACCCTGTCCCTGAAAAAAACAGGCCTTGAGTTTATTACCTCCCACAAGCATATTAGCAGGTACTTTGATCATAATTTCCCTATACTTCTCCTTTTCCTATACTTCTCCTTCACTGTGAACTACTTCATCTGTGAAAAGCAGCCAACAATAAGTCTTCACATTAGAGACTTATTCAGAAAGAAATTAATTATAATCTATAAAAAGTATGGTCAGTCTAAAGATGAGCTACATTTTAAAAAAAAAAACACATGAAAAATGAGTTATTCCATTGCTAGAGCAGGATTTGAAGGATTTTCAGGATTATGCAGAAAATGACACATAATACTACAGAACAAACAAGAAGAAAATAAAATACTGAAAAGTACTCAACATCACTCCATGGACTGAATGAGTCAGAGTTCCCACAGGAAAAAAGATACCCTTCCATACATTCAAAAAACATATTGTATTGCTAATACACACAAAGGTGGCATCTGGAGTGTCCTGTTTCTAATGCATAATTTCAAAACAGTAGGTGTATATGGGAACTCTCTATAGCTTGCCAAAAAGCAAAAGAGGGAGAACTGTTTCTGAATATATTAAGAGTTTAAACATGGAAGAAAGAAAAACATTGTTCGTGGTACTGCAAAATGGAACAGGGCCTGGAGTTTGTGAAGAAGATGAGCCTAAGGAAAAGCTCACAAACAGCTTCACAAGCAAATCAGTCTTATTTCTTCTTATAATGATAATTCTTCAGCAAATACCATACCTGAGACTTAACCCATTATCATCGGTAGGATAGTTTCCATTGACTTCAGAAGACCAAGCAGTGTAATAAACAGAAACTGGGCAAAGGGTATTTTAGATGAAGAAAACTTCCTGCCAACAAGATCTACCAAGGCAGAGATCTGTAAAATTATAGTGCTCCTTCTCTGAGGTTCTTGCACAACAAGGGTTGCCCAATTCTTATTCCTACAGATCCATCATTGCCATGTAATTTAAAAGCAAGTGAAAATGAGTATTAATCAGATGAGTATGTATTAGTCAGAAGATGTGCACAGTAAGACAACAATATATTATAAACCCATTTAGTAGAGCACCCTTCAGGATGAGCTTTCTGCTCTCTTTCACAGAATACTGTTGGTAAGAACCTTAACAATACAACTTACAGCTCAATTATATGACATGAATTTTCAAGTATTCAGTCATGAGAAATATCAGTTAAATGTACTTTAAACTAGTTCGTTATTGACATGATGCCTTGGTTACAATATTCCCTCAGATAGCCATTGTCATTAGTGGAACTGCTCTGACATACTTTGATGTAACTCTCAAGAATAGTTATCTTCTGACTCAGTAATTTATAGAACAACACGCCTCTTCTATGAGAGATGGGAAGGAAGAGGGAGAAAATTATTCTCTCCTGCTTCAGTCATTTCATCACCCAAAACTGCACACAGAACTCGAGGTGGGGCCGCACCAGCGCGGTATCGAGTGGGACAATCACCTCCCTCGACCGACTAGCTATGCTGTGCTGGATGCACCCCAGGACACGGTTGGCCCTTTTGCCTACAATAAAACAGGCATTACAACTGATAACAGAATTAGGTCCTAAATCTGGAAGTCAGCTAATCAATACATATACCAAGTGTCTAGGAATATCCAAATAGGTGGAAACAAAATATTGACATTTCAGATTTATAACCCATACTTTCATAATCACATAAGTCAGATTTACTGGAGAAAAAAGCAGTGAGAGGGATGGAAGGGCCTTATACGTATAATGCAGCCATCAAATCTGTACCTGGCATTTGAACACATGCACAGATACTTCCTGTACTAAATAGGGGGAAAAATAAGAAGTTGTTATTTAAGTCTCTGAATGCCTAGTAAGCAATCTTTTCTAGATTGAGCAACCTGTTGCATTTTTACAACTGAAAGATGAGAATTCTACACCAAGTATCACTAGGAGCTTCCAAACATCCTCACTGTCACATAATAACAATGAGCTTCTAGTTGCTGCATTTATTTGTCAACCTGGTCCTCAAATCCCAAATTTATCCTGCCAGGAGACAGAGAAGAAAGAAGTGAAACAATTGGTAAGGTAGTTGTTTGTGCATCATACTCCAGAAGTAAAAAGCAGGGGGAAATATTTCCTTCTCCTTCCCAACTTGACACATATAATGGAGTGCTTTGATGCAGCTCTGTATGTGCAGCTGTGTTCAATAGAGTGAAGCTCACTCACTGAGATGGCAAGCGCTGCAGGTCACAACTAAAGTGGCTGGCATGTGAAGATCTTAAATGTCAGAGAGAAACCAGCAGTCAGTCTTCAAAAATGAGTAAAAAATTCATAGCTGAAATTACATCTTACCCAGTAAGGCTTGGTATGAATTAGGCGGGATTTTTTGATTAAAAAATCTTCCTCTTCCCAAAGCAACCTGAGAATCAGCAGCTAAATTGGACTCGGATAATGTGGTGGTATAAACACAGACACCCTCGGAACTGGGTTAACATTAGGTCAACCATCCTACCACAACTATTATTACCGACAGGGAGACACAAGAGTTAACCTTTAAAGTAAATGGTTTGTACAGACAGACTTCAGCATCCAATTCACACTAAATTCACTGATTTGCTGATAGAAATCTGTTCTAGAAAGAAGGTTACATTTCAGTAAGACCGTCAACAGTTTTTTACCCACCATTCTTGGTACATTCGTATATGCATATGGATAAGCTCTGGAATTAATTGTTGGTAGCCCTTTTAGCTCTGGGAGTCCAGAAAATGGAGACTAGGCTTGGTCGGCAGCAATGTGTGGTCATAGCGAGTCCACTCACACACATATAGATGTATTCCATGCATCAGTCAGGATAACCACTGATAACCCAAAGGCCTTCTGCCACTGGCTATATCAGTCATGACCCCATCAAATCATGCTGTTGTTAACAGAGCCTTTTCAACTGGGATGCTGAAATAGCTTATCAAAGAATGCATCAGCATCTCCATTACTCGGTTGCTCTAAATCAAGATTGCCTGTGTGAAAGGGAAAGAAAAAGCACACTCTAATTTAAGTGCGGGTATCAGTCTTAAGATAGAAATTACTGGCTAAAATTTGATAGCCTGCTATAGGTCAGATTAGATGATCATAATGATCCCTTTTGGCCTTAAAAGTCTATTAATTTTTAATAAAAAAATGAATTTAAATCAAACTCTATCTTCTCTCTTTTATGCTGCTGCATTAAGATGAATTATCATGATCTGTTATGCAAAATATTTCAACAAAATCTTGCAGAATAACTCTTGAAGAGAATGATATGTCTGTGGACAGGCCTAGAAATGCCCTTCATTTTTTAAATTTTATTCACATTATAAAATCTCTCTCTTTCCCAACTTAAGCCTCAATATTCATAATTCAGTATGCCTAACATTGCACTATATACATGAAAGAGTAAATGAAAAAATAAGCTGCTATGTGAAATTTCCCAGACCACAGCTCCTACAAGATATTTGCAGCTTACCGGGCAATGTATATTATTTGCTCCTGCTTAATGATACCATAAGCAGAGAAGGGGCACTTCCTTGGCTCTGAAGCCATGGAAATCTCTCAGACTGTGGATTTGCTAAATGAGACAATGATGTACCCAAATTGTCTTATCTGTGAAGTCAAACACCAGCATGTTTTCTAAACTAACAGAAGGGCTACGTTCTGTGCCAGAGTAGAACAATAAGGCCAAAGAATTTGCAAGAACAAACAGTTCTAGTTCAGAGGATAGTGGAAATACCTCTTAGCATTTTGCCCTTTTCTCCACCCATCTTTCTCTATGCGCAGTTCTGTCATATTCAATTTTTTGCACTTCCTATCCTGTCATCAGTTTTCCAGCCATCTGTAACTCTGCTTTCCCCTCTGCTCTTTCTCATGACAGCCGACCTAGGTTGAAAAAGGAAACCAATAAATTCTGCGGTTCTGTCAGACTTTCAAACCCACAGGACTTAAGTGAATTCTAAATTGCCTGACCACAGAATGGACAATAATCCATTAATGTGTGCATAGTCCTTCTGGAAACAATGCTTCATCTAATCAGCTTTTTAGCAGCTCCAGTAGCAACCCCAGTGATAGCCATGAAGATAGCCACTGTGTAGTGGAAGAGCATTAACAGCATTTTACATTTATATTTTCTGCTGCACCAGAGAATTTTTTAATTTAATTTCAATTCTCATTACATAAGGTCTGATCGAAAGTAACAAACCCAAAAGGAAAGTGATCTCATTTAATTGTAGTGCTTGGTTACACTTCATTTTTAAAGGTTGCTTTCACTTTATTTTCTATAACTGGTATTTTTTTATGACAAATAGTAAGGGGGTTTCATTAAAATCCTACTCAGCAACTTGGTATGCCTCACTACCAGAAAGTGCAAAAAGTGAAGGAATTATGGGCTTCATTTATCTTCCCCTTTTTATCAGCTGTGTCTTATGTTAAGAAACTCACTTATTCTGAGTGGTGTTGGCTCAACTTCTTTTGGAGCTGGCATATGTTACATTTCAATGATTGATCATTGTGTACTGCTGCAATGCTATGACAAGGGAATGAATAGCGAGTGAAGAAGTGTCTCTGCGAAAGGAAGGCCACAATATCCCCAGTTTAAGACTAATTACAATAGTGCTTATCACTGAAGACTCATGAAATATAGACCAAGACCATAATGACAAGCTGCCTGGTTGTTACAGATCACGCAGTACTGTCATTAACAAAAAAAGACATAAACCTCAACATCCATATAAGTGGATAAAATTATCTTCATTTTGTAGATAATTTAAGACACAGAGATTAAACAACTCCAAGATGATGTAGCAAGTCAATGGCAGAGTCAGGAACACAATGCCACGGTCCTCACTCTACACCCACTGTTCTTGTCACTAGGACACTGGCCGGAGAAGGTAACAAGACTCTAACCTGACAGGAATTAAGACATCCCATAGCTTCTGCTTGCAAGCAGGGTTTGGAAGATCTTGGCACGTGCATTCCAGTGCAAGAGGTAGTTCATACCAATCCCTGCTCCCACTCCACAGGTAATGCAAATGTCATGACCACTTCTTTCCTCTCTTTTCATCCTTCAGCTTGATAGTCATCTCTTTAGGTTATGCTATAAATTTCAAAAGGCAGAAAGCTCATGGCTATTTCCACTGGGAGGACATTGCACAGTCAAAAAACAAAGACAGGATTTCTGCATGTTACTTCTTGAACAAAACTCTACTGTTATATAGCCAAACAATCTCCTGCAGTGTTGCTATCTTGTAAGGCGGAATCACGTAAAAAGAATTAGTACTAGCGATCTACTAGTGGAAAGGGAGAAGAACAGGCAGCAAATAGATTAAAAAGCCTACATCCAACCCTTTGTGAGAATTGAGACGTAAAAATATGAGCAATAATGGATAACTGAACAGATGGGTTATTATCTCATTGAAACACAGCATTTCCTCAGGTGAATGGCTTTACTGGTTGATCAAGACTGGCACTTGGCTCTCAACAATGGCCATTACTGAGCGCTCAAAAAAAAAAAAAAAAATAGAAGACATAATACACATAGCCATTGAGAAATTATCACTGGTATGTGATGATAGTTCTTATTTTTGGTCAAGGAAGGCACACACTCTTGAAATTTTTCAAGTGTGTTTTGGTTTGAAAACATGACCCTCCAACCACAGCTAATTTTAAACCCAGTCATCAACAAACACAGAGCTTGAGCTAAACAGGAGATTTTGATGGAAACAAAGCATCAAAATCTAAGCAGACCAGACACAGGTAAAATCACTGCAGGTGTTGGTCCTAAGCTACTAATTCTGAAGGAAGAAATTTACCCATTGTCCCCATGTATCAGCAGCATGAGTCTTCCAGGAGGATCCTGTGAAAGAAAAATATTTCCTGTCAGCTTCAGTTTTCCCTCTTGCCAGCATAGATGAGAGATACACAAAGTCAGGCTGTGGGAAATGGAGGCCAGGAAACAAAAAATTGTTTTGATAAAAAAATACAATACCAGAACAGGGGAACTCTTTTCTACAGGTTATCTCACTCCCAGAAACAGACTGATCCAGCTGGATGTACTTAGCCTAAGATTTTTCAAGAGTTTAGGCATGGATTGACATTTTGCCATGGTTCATTTTGATTTCTAACCTGACCAAAGAGTAACTTCAATCATTTTGTATTTCTTCACATTGCAAAAAACTTCAGTAACAATGTTTGAACCAATTTTATTCCCTTAATGATGTTTACACTGTATCAGTTTCCCAGGGCCAAACCTATCGCTTCTCACTGACTTATTAACGGTGGAGGGGAGTGTGGGTAATGTTTCATCAAGACATCTTGTGTAACGTAACTATTTTTTTCTATTTGCGTACACAGAAAGAGTCAGGTTGTGGAGCTGTTAAATTGGATTTTAAATGGTTTGACAGACATTACATTTTAAATGGCATTAACCTCTCTCTTCAACCTCCAAAGTTGAACAAATTATTACATATATCCTACAATGATACCAACAACAAACAGTTAGAATCCACCAGGTGAAAACTTCAGTGCCGTAGCCTTAAGCAATGCACAGCTAGACAGGGAGCAGAGAAGAAAAATGGCATGGATAATTATGAAATATATTAATAGACTCAGCCAGGAACAGAATTACCATGCTCCATTAAGAAGATGCAAAGGCATGTGACAGCAAGCTGCGATGCACCAGGTGTAGGATGGGAAAATCAGAAGAGTGGTATTTCTTCAAGAGCAGAAGCCCCAGGGAAGAAATCATCCTCTTCTCCCATAAGCTTCTGTCAGACTCCCAGACAGTCTGCTGGGAAATTTATCTTTCCTACCTATCTAATTTTTCTCTCTTGAGACAGCAGAAGGAAACTCTGTGGAGGCAGCTTGTATTTAAGATTGATCAGAAAACAATACTTCTTTTCTGTCAAACAAGCAAGGTTTCGAAAGGAGTATTCATTGCACATTGAGAGAAGCCGTGGATTTTCAATTATTTTAGATGGGAGGAAGAAGGTGGGTATGTGTTTAGGGTGTTCTTGATGTTTTAAACATCACACTTCCCCAGAACATCCAACTACTCATGCATTAGTTCAGCTGCATGTATTTGTCAGAACTTCAAATTTTAGGCGTCCTAAGCACCAAGCTACTGGCTGCACTGACAAGGGTTGGTGGTTCACTCTTCCACTGTGGTCTCACCCAAATTCAACATCACAAGTTTTCTTGAAGAGAATTTAGTCAAAAATCATGTATTTCAACGGAGAAGTTCAGTTTCATACCAAGTTCTCTTAAAAAAAAAAAAAGGTACTTTGCTGAAAATGCTCGGTCTTCTCATGGACCAGAAACATCTTCATTTTCAATAGCTACAAGATAAATCTCTGCTCTCACCAACATCCGTATCTCTGTTGTAGCCATTTCCAGACAAATTAGGACAAAGCAGGGCAAAGGCTATCACTGCCTTGAAAATGCCACTCCATGCCTTCCTTTCTTTCTTCCTGCTGCTGCTGCTAGAGACAAACGATTTCAAGAGCTGTATTTGTTCACAGCAGGTTGAAAATCTCTTCTTAAAAACAACAAAACAGAATAACATTTAAGGGAAATAAACCCAGAACATAACCTCTGCATCACTGCTGTTAGCACCCTCTGTTTTCTTTCTTTTAGCTCTCAAGCTTTGTCCTCTCCTCCCTCCTTCTGCCTGAAAAAGGTGCTGGGCTTTTCAGACCCTTACTCATTTAACCTCACAAGAAAGTCCCTGTTTACCTCTGTTTTAAAAACAGCAAGCAAGCAGGAGCAAAAAACATACAGCCAGCATTTCTCAAATATTCAGGCAATACGATGCAGGGCCTTTCATAGCAAACTTTGTTAGCAACAAGTTGTCCTCCTTAGTAGGAGGGTGTAGGGTAAGCTCAGCAAACAAATGTCCACAGGCACAAAACCACACGCACTGCCTGACCTCGCCATTGGCTGTCTCTGAAGACCAAGAAATGTCTGAGCCCTGCAGACTTGACTGCCACCTCTACCAAGAGTGCCATTACATAGTAAGCAGAAAAAAGAGGGAGGAGCTTATGTATCTGTGCAGGGAAGCAAAGAGCTGGAGAAAGAACAGGGTTACCCTGGGTCCAACACACTGCAGGAATCATAGAATGGTTTAGGTTGGAAGGGACCTTAAACTTCATCTGGTTCCAACCCCCCTGCCATGGGACACCTCCCACTAGAGCAGGTTGCTCAGAGCCCCATCCAACCTGGCCTTGAACATTTCCAGGGATGGGGCCTCCACAACTTCCCTGGGCAGCCTGTTCCAGTGCCTCACCACCCTCAGAGTGAAAAACTTCTTCCTAATATCTAATCTAAATCTACCCTCTCCCAGTTTGAAGCCATTGCCACTTGTCCTATAACTACATGCCCTTGTAAAAAGTCCCTCTCCAGCTTTCTTGTAGGCACCCTTCAGATACTGGAAAGCTGCTATAAGGTCTCCCTGGAGCTTTCTCTTTTCCCAACTATCTCAGCTTCTCTTCATAGGAGAAATGTTCCAGCCCTCTGATCACCTTCACGGCCCTCCTCTGGACTCATTCCAACAGGTCCATGTCCTTCTTATGTTGGGGGCTTCAGAGCTGGATGCCATTTTACAGGTGGGGTCTCACAAGAGCGGAGTAGAGAGGTAGAATCACCTCTAGGAGCCCTGTAAGCATGGGTGCATTTGTCACACCTACCTGCCTGCCTGCCATTGCCAAGGTTCAAATCTGCCCACAACATGTTAGATATATCCATAAACAAGTTATTCTCCAGCAACAGTGGCTCTCAGCTTAAGGGACAGCCTTCATGGGTGGATATAAATCAGGCGAGAGGCAACAATATACCATAACTGAAGATCTAAGTCTCTGTATATGCAACCTGCATTTCCACTCAATAGTGTGTTTCCTATCTTTTTCTAGCACTCAGAAAATAAAAAAACTTGCTGCCAGTGAGATGCAGTTACTCCAAGAGTTCAGAGTGGTGGGAATGAAGACATGCCTATGATCTACAGTGAGACAGTTCCACAGGTTTTGCAAAAAAACAGGCAATATCAAATATTAACTGCTCAACAAAGGTAGTAAAAATGAAAACCGGTGTATCATACTGTTTCAGGAACTTCTCGTTAGAAATTCATCTTATGATGTCCACATTCCTGTTGGCAGGCTACCACCTAATTGGGGTTATGTGGAAAATATTCATATGAGTGTCGGAAAAAAACCCAAAATTCTTGACTTCAGAATTCATTTAATTGCAAAACTGAATTTAGTTTCATGTACAGGCTTTACAGTAATGTCTTCTGTGAAGAGTGTAGCATGTTAGGCTTTAAATATCTATAGTTAAGGATGAAAGAACATTTTTGGATTAAAAAAAGTTCAGGTCATCTAATTTAAAAAAAGAAAACAAAGTGTCATAATGTAGATAACCAACTACCCAATTTTAAGATTCAGTTCCGTTATGGGAATAAAAGTTCCCCGTGAAGAGTCATAAGATATCTATGGGTAGATATTTGTTTTTACAAAAGATTTAACAAATCCTAATAGTCAAATTCATTTAAAGCAGCAGTTCCCTAGAAGAAATTTTGCAACAGGAAAAAGGTCTTCATTTGTAAAATAAATTGTTCATTGTGAATTGTTTCTCCAGATGAAATTTCCATTCTGAATAACGGATTTCATTCTTTCTCACTCTCCCATGTTCTTTGCTTCTTTCTCTGCAAAGAAGAAAAAAGTTTTCTTCCTTTTCACACAGTAAAATATATAAAGTCAAGACTGTTTATTACTTGTCATGTACCAATTTGAAAATAAAACAAAGGAATGTATTTTTAAGACAATAAATTTCCAGTATGTTTACCCCTTGCATAAATAAACAGAGCTGGAGTTTGCAAAAAATATTAAAGTTAATTTAAATTGCAAATCTGACCTTATTAAAATGGGTTTTCAGAGAGCTATAAACAAACTGTGTGAGAGCTGGTAATGTAGCCAAAATAACAGAACACATTCTCAACTAGCATTATAATTAAAGTAAAAAAATATTGTTTTCACAGTTCTGAAAATCTCAGAAGGGGAGGAGGAGTGGGGACAATGTTTTAAGGAAATCTCAAGGTTGGGGGGAAAAAAGTGTTCCAGTTGGGTGTCTCCTTTAAGAATTCTTGGGACATTTACTCTTTCAAACACAAAATAAATTCTGATGAACAGCTTGAAAATGTTATTAAGCACTTACTAATTTAATGTGTTTTGAATACTTTTCTCCTACAGCTACTACATTGCCTCTTAATGTTTGAAGCACAACCATTAAGATTTACTGCATTTTCTGCAAGAATAAAAATGGAGCAATTAAGACTGTGCTTGTATATGCAATGGATGTGGAGAGCTAATAAATTTCAGAATTAAAAGCCAACAGATAAGCTGGGCTGGTTTCTTGCTTTATGGAAAAATCTATACCTGAAGGTCTATTTAAACCAGTGTATTGTTAGCAAGCAAATTGTTTCCTTTTACTTAGAAAAATAATACAGGCTGCAGAAGATCAGGCAAATTAGGTAGAGCAGAGGTGAAACTCAACAGGATACCTCTACCCCCAAAAAAGTCTTACACGATTATGGCTTTTTGGTACAGCACGCATGACTCTCAGCGAGTGTAAAGGAATACCAGCTCTCCGTGTGTAGGTGTTCTCTGATCAAAAACATATTTTTACTCATGCCCATGTCGGAACAGTTTGCTTGTACATTTATTTGATTGAAGTTGCTTTAAAATAGATTTATTGCCTTTACTTTAAAATGTAATTAAGTTATTTGTTTAACTGTATTGTCAAGAGTTCATTCTCATTTGGAGTCAGTGCATCCAAACAGAAAATGGCCAAGAACTATTCTATGATAGAAAAGGAGGAAACCGAATACTAAAACGGACAGCGATCCTCTAAGGCTCCTTTAGGCAGGCCTACAAACAAGTAGAACATCTCTTTTTTTGAGTATCTATGTGGGGATTGTTAATATTCTGTAAGGCTGGATTTGATTGTCAGCTGCTTTCCTATTTAACTGGAGCATGCAGGGAGGGAATAGCAGTGTACAAAGTCAAGGGGCTGTTTCTCATGGCTTCACAAGCATAAAACCTCCTAAAACTTTCCAACAAGCAAAGGCACACATTTCTTCAATATCTAGAGCTGTGCCTGAAAAGCACCACCTAGCCGCTGAGTCAGCCCTTCTTACTGTAGCAAAAGCAGCACAACAATTCTTTGCAGGGCCTTCTTTCATAGAATCATCGAATGGTTTATGTTGGAAAGGACTTTAAAGATCACCTAGTTCCAACCCTCCTGCCATGGGCAGGGACACCATGTCAGGGTGGTGCCTGGCACGAGTACATACAGCTACTCATGCCCATCTCTGGGCTTTGAGGCAGTTCCTGGATCTCCAGCGAGGAGGATTCACACGAGACTTCTCGCTTTCACCACCTCTGCTCGGGATGAAAATAACAGAATTCCCTTTGTTTGCAGCATTTTGGCACTTTCCACATCAGCATGAACTAAGTGCAAATGCAAAACAGGAAAAGATGAAACAGAAAAAGATAACCAAACTATTATAAATCTTGAAAAAACTTATCAGGCCTGGCACGTATTCTGGATTAGGTTTGGAGCAGGTCTCTGTTCACAAAGGTATTCCTGAAATTACTTTATGTGCTGCAGGAGTCTGAACAACCGTAACCAAAGTCATTTGTATTGATCATTCTTTTTACTGGGTACTTATTTTTGGCTAAAAACATCTCAGCTTCAGTCATCAGTTCTATATACCACTAAACTGAAAAATGAGCCATTTCTCTCCAAAACAAAGAGGCAGGATAGAATGGGAAGCTGTAAGCTGTAGGGTTGCAAAGATAATATTTTGTATAATTAAGGTATTTCTTTTCCCAGGATCCTTCTGGGTTTAAGCTTCAAATCCTCCATCATCCGCATTCAAAACCCCGAAACCTGGGTTTGTGTGATTATACGGATATGATGAATGTGCATTTGCTTTCTCTACTTCATGTGTACAGAACTTGAATCTACTTCAACTGAGACTGGAGCCTGACCTCTCCGTGTGAGGCTCCAGTTAAATCATGAGCTGCAGAGCACGGGCCTGTTGTCAATACTAACCGGCAGTCCCTCGGTCTGCTTTTCAGTCCCCTTCATCTATGCTGTCTTCTACCTCACCCATAACTGCACTGTGAAGTGTTGACCTAAAGACTGTGGGCTGTCAGACTGCACCAAGTTTTTGGTTACTTCTGGCATAAAAACAATAGGGATCATAGTTTGGCGAGATGCATCATCTGTATAACATTATAGCAAGATCAAACAAAGTTACTGAGTGCTAACACTGAATTCAAAAATTCAAGTACCCACCGCGTGACAAAGGAGCTAAGACTCCTGCCTAGCTCCTTATGCTATAAAGTCTGCCTGGATATTCCTCCCTGTCTGGAAAAGAGTCTTCAGTTCCTGTTAGCATCTGAACAAATACAGCCTCCTTTTTAGATCAAGGGTAAAGCAAAAGAAATGGTAATTTAGAACAGACACCCCCTTCCCCCAACTCTTTGGCTGAGAAAGGAGAGAGCAGCAGATGCACACCAGTGCCAGACATGCAGGAATGTGAGCCATGTGGGGATAGATCCAGGGACTGGGATGGAGAGAGGAAATGTAATGGGAGCCAAAGCCTCAGCCAAGGAACAGATACCTGGCATCTGTGTTATTAAGAGGGAAATGCAGCATAGAGAGTATTTTCCATACTATAGCAGACGGAATGATTCTTATGGAAGATACTGTATTTTAGGGGATGAAATTACTAAGAGAAGCCACCATACATCTTTAGCTCCTTTTCCTTCCAAACTTTTTCTGCTATGTGTTACCAGATGAATGTGAAATAGCTCAAGCAGGAGCATTACATACCCAATATTAATTCCACCTTTTTAAGTGATTACTAGAGAGAAGAAAAAACATATTCAAAATTAGGACTGCAGGTATGGTTGATGAGGCTACATGAATCAACACGTACTCTTCACTGTCACACCAAGAAGGTTCTCAGAGAGTTAAACTCATACCGGTATTATCCAGACAACTCTGATTACAAGCCTTGGAAGCTGTACAAAGTAGAGAAGTGCCTTAGTGACAGCAATATTCAGATTTTGCATTCATAATGCATAGTAAAAATGATGAAGTCTGAAGGGAAAGACCACCTTATTAGTGCAAACATCTGAATTCTAGTTCAGCTTCCAGATAAAGTTGATCTCATTCTAGGCTGGGGAATTTTACATATGGGAAAATGCGAACATCAACGTTCCTGGGCTGGTAACTTCCATTGATTGTTTCCACTTGTCGTGTGAAAATCAGTCAAAGAGCAACAAAAGCTTTCCTTTTCATGGTTTTCCTGCAGCTGAAAAATTATTCCTTCTTCCAAGCAGGATGTCCAGCAGATTCAAAAACAGTATGAAGTTTCCCGCAGTCACAGATAACAATTGTGTTGCTAACTATCAGAGCAGATAGCCCGTTTTCTGACCTGTTACAGACCATGGAACGGGGGTACATACGTCACAATTAGGGTCATGCAAGTTAGGCCACGTGATGGTTATCAGTGAGGTAATGAAGAAGGAAAGAGGAAGATGCTGAAGTCAGGCTCTCAGAGCTAAGAGGCTTCTGAATGGTGATTTCATTTGCAGGCTCACGTTCGGCCCTCTCCTGTATCAGTCTCTTGCCCGATTTCCAGCTCCACGATCTTTCCCTAGCTCTGATGCTAGGCTCCTTGCCCAATCTACACCAGATTTTTGCCACACCTGCATTTAGATCAGAGAGCTGCCCCACACCACCACTGTCTGGAGAGTCACAGAGAGTTCACAGGTGAAATCATGTTGCATAGCTCTGACTGGAGCACATTTTATGAGAACAGCAAATAGGTGACTAATCAGTCACTTGAAAGAAATACAAGGCAATGGAGAATGCTCAGAAAGATGCAGAATTGCATCTTAAAACCATGACTACTTGTGCCCTGGGCATGGAAAATGAATTATTGCCTTCCTCTTTGCAGCAGTCTTTTATATATATTAGAAGATCAAACAGCCATACATTCATTTTTTCCCCTCACAACCCATGTTTCCCTAGGCTGTTGATTACTCCTACTGGTCTTCTCTTCAGTCACATCCATGTATTTCTTTGCAAACATAAAATTTACGCTAATAATAGTCACTAGATGGGATGACCAAACCCTCCAAACTGAAGAAAGAGGACAGCTCTCAAAAAAGACTGATTTGCTACGTGGACTTCAAGTTTTAAGGGAGTGAATTGTTTCTACCATCAACAGGTATAACAATACACAACAAACCCCTTGAGCTGTTTCTAGAACTAGTCTATAAAATGATTCATCTGAAGCAGAGAGATGTGACAACTCAGAATAGAATAGAATAGAATAGAATAGAATAGAATAGAATAGAATAGAATAGAATATTTCAGTTGGAAGGCACCTACAACAATCATCTAATCCAACTGCCTGACCACTTCAGGGCTCACCAAAAGTTAAACCAAATTATTAAGGGCATTGTCCAAATGCCTCTTAGACACCAACAGGCATGGGGCATCGACCACCTGGAATTACAGGATCATCAGTACCCATAGTTTAGACAGACAATACAAGATCTGTCTGCAAGAAGAAATGACCCCCGAAAACACATGATGTCTGCACAGCCCAGCATGTGGGCTCACCGCTCTGGAAATAAGGGAGCCCATTGTCTCAACCCAGAGTGGCACAAACCTGATGTACAGGTGCCCCTGAAGATACATTTAAATCCTGTCTGCAACTTATAAGGCTGTTACCATCTCCTCTATTCAAAACCTTTCCCCAGAAGGCACTGACTGGCTCAGAGGCAATATGAGTGAAACCAGCTATATGGTTTGCCCTGCATACTAACACTGCTTCTGAGACGAAAACACTGCAAGCGCTATAACTATCAAAACAGACATCTGTGGGCGCCTCTGATGGCATGTCCTGTCTGTCCTACAAGCTTGTTTGTATTTGTAGAGAACCAGAGGAGTCAGGGAAATGCTATTTTTCCTCCCCAGTGCTTCTCTCCCTCCTTAGATTTAATAATATCAGTAATTCACTATGAGCATGTACAAGAACACAGGTTTAAAAAGCTCTGCATGTTAATCCCTGCAGAGAAATTAATTTTTTTGGTTGATATTATGAACTGAATTTTATTCTTATTAAGTTACAAATCATCTACCAACATACTTCTTTCCTACTCTCCAATCTCCTTAATGCTGCCCCTACACCACACTGACTTATACCAGAAGTGAAGGGGAAGACCAAAATCAAACTTCCAAAATAAATTCAGAAAGTACATTGCATTTCTGCAAAGTACATTTTGCAAAGAACACTGAAAGCAATTTCAAGCACAGGCAAAAAACCAAAAAAATCCTAAATCATGGGAGTGAAATGCAAATATCCATTGCCAGGAGATTATATACATGATATGTCAAAAATGAGCTGAAAAATTACATTCACAAGCAGCCACATGCAACAGCTCTGACCATTTCTCTGTTACTGCGTTAGATAATGATCAGCCCAGGAAAAGCATCAGGTGACACATGAAGGAGGCATTGCAACACTTCTATCTCTTTGTTTCTTACTTCATGGGGTTGTCTGAATTCAGTCAGTTATTACCCAGCAAATAGAAGGCAACAGTTAAAGGCTAAAGGATAATATTCAGGTAGTCTATAGCCCACAGTAGGTGAAAATGCCAGTGGGAAGAAAACGGACCTTGACTATGAAACCGATTATCAGTTTTTAACAGAACTGGAAATATATTGAAGGTGCAGTACACGTATGCTGTATAGCAGGTAACATGTCAAGCAGGTTGTTATAGAAACACATTGTCATTTGCGTGGAAACTCTTAGAAAATTGAAGGGACTGCTTGTAAAAAGGAACAACAATCATATCCTTACACCTCAAGAGCCGAGTCGAGTATTAACCCCCCCAGGACAAGCTTTTGACACCAAAGAAAGGACAGTTACGTGTAAAAGGGAGAGAGGCATAGACCGGTAACAAGACTTCTTGTTGTTTGAGTTCCCCAAGTACCAGGACAAGAAGTCCTGATATCCTGTGACCAGCAAAGCAAACTGCGCAAGATGGTTTGGGGTATGAGAAGTGCTGGAAGTCTGATGGCGATTGACTTAAACAAGTACTAAATATAAGGCAAGTAGAGTTACTGTTTGATTAATAAAGCAACAGCTCAGGCCCTGAAATAAAGCCAAGCTGCCACATGCTCATTTTGTGGAGAAAAACTGACTCACATAATATCCTCAGGTGTCTGGAGAGTTCAGTGAGGAGTAAGACGCTAGGACAGACTGACCTGGAGGGCTACCTAGACATAAACCTACAGAGTCGGCTCAGCTTTGATGGTCAGCATGAGGCTGAGTATGACGTGATGTTGCTTTTCTCAGGGACTAGGCAAAAAAGATTAGTACTAAGCACTGTTTTATTAGAGGGAGAGCTAACAGGTGAGGATTTGACATTTCTGCGTAGAGCCAGGCAGAGAAGCTTCCTTTGGTAGAACCAGTGGCAATTTCAGGCAGCGAGAGCTAAACATCTCACAAGCCCATCAGGCAAATTTCTGAAAGAATAATGACACAATAAATGTGGCATTTTATAGCCTCAGCTAATGAGCAGGCTTCAGCACCTACAGCTCTAACATAATTGAAAAGCAGAGCATTACTTAACCTATTTCTCATCAGTGTAGGTATTTCATCCTCAAGGCTCAGTTCAATCTCCTTCACTCACTTATTCCACCAGTGATCTGCCAAGAGTATTTCCCCCTTTGCAAGGCTAGTGAATTCTGCCTTCTGTAAAAAGCAGGACTATTAATTGGAATAACTCTCCATGGGATTTGCTTCTGTTCTTTGTTTTGATGGGTAAACACCAGGTCCCACTGCCTTTTTCCCCTCTTCTGTGGTGATATTAAACACATGCACTGCTTTTACAAGACCTATCAAAAATAAAAACTTATTTTCATGCAGGTTTTGCAATAGTCCTCTCTAGAATAAAAAAATTAGATAAATAGGTAGAATAGGCAGGTTAAAAAAAAGAAGACAAAAGAGCAAGGCATCAGTCTGATGCAATATAGTTGCTACAGCTTTATATGGACTGATTCTGAGCTGCTGTTCACCCCAAAACTCTTCCTCAAGTCTGTTTGAGTTGTGGATGCTCAACCTATCCTTTTGATTAATCCCACAAACAGCTCATGAATCAAATTTGGCCTAATTTTCCAAAGCACTCAAGATTTCCCTGTCACTCTGATATCATGCAGCAGAACAGCAGCTGCTGGCTGCTCTGTTCCTGTAGAAGGGGGATCAACAACACCCTTGAGAAAGTGTCTTGGAAGCCAAAATCCTGAAAATGAAGAACGCTTCATTAGAGAACCAGACCTTAACTCTTCAATTAGGACTGTTCTAGGACTGCTGGAGCCCTGCTCATCCCTTCCTTAGCCCTCCAAGGAAACCTCCAGCCAAACCAGAAAACCTGACCTTAACATTCCCAGCATTGACAGAGGTGGAAAAGAAATGTAGGAAACACAACCCCACCCCTTTTTTTTTTTTTGTCTCCTTGATAAAAACCTTTTGGGTTGTTTCTGCTCTCAGATAAATATATATGAAAAAGAGGAGAAATCTGATTCTGCAGGGTACCCTGACTGAATAATAGACACAAGGGTGTCAGTGACCCTCTTATAAGATGGTTATCTGCTGACCTGCTTAGAGCAAGTTGCACGTGCACAGAACTGGTCCCACTGACGTGTTTGCAGCTCTAAGCCCATTACAAAGGCTGAAGAGATTTAGATGGAGGAAGAAAGGAATACATGTTTTATGGGATGTATGTCTACAGGGTGGCGGTGGTTTAACAAATCCTATAGTAAACAGAAGTCAAGCACTAATCCTCTTTTATTTCTTGCCTCTGTAGCAAGAGTCCAAGGCTCTGCAGGCATGAGAAGTGCTTACTTGGGAAAGACAGGCAATGAGGCTGAGAGCCCTCGGCTGTATTTGTGCATCCCAGGCAGGGAGCTGGGGCACTCACACGGGAGAGTCAAGGCAGCGACTAACAGATCTACTGCTCTGGGCTGGAAAGACCTAGTCATCTTTTGCAAAAACCTTGCTTGCAGCTGCTATGGCAACAGGATAAAAAGGATGCAGAAGAGGACATTATTTTTTTTTTAACTCTGTGCTGAGTAACCTGCCACAAAGAGCAAGTAAGTTCATTTCATCCTGAAGCGGGTGGGTTGTTTCTGTAGTTCAGAACGAAGCATCACAAAGCAGTTAGTGCATATCACGGCTGTAATCACAGTACTCTGTATGAAATAAGTACAGCTCACTACACCCATCGCTGAAACACAACCCCACCACAGAGGGACAACAACGCAAAAGATAGTGTACCAATAATCGAGAAACAGTGCAGGTAGACAAAGCACAGTGCATATTAGTACAGGTTACAGCGCTCACAACCTTGCTGTTGTAAAGTCTGATACTGCCTAATTAAGTCCTACAAATAATCAGGCCTTATCTCATACCACATCTAAAAGGCACCATGCATCCTAACATCATTGTGTACCTTTGGCTGATGCATGGGCCAGTGAGAGAAATCTCCAGCTCAGTAGCCTATAGCATCCTGGGTTTCCATCAGAGGTTTGCTGCCTAAGTTCTGGCCAGCTTAAGAAGACTGATGAGCTCAGTGTCCCCAGATGTTGGTGCTCTGGGCATATGACGAGATAATTAAAGACACTCGGTTCCACCCTCAGCTGACTCCATCAGCAGTTGCAGGAGGAACTGTGGTTGTGCTGTACTATACAGGGAAAGCCTTACTATCGCTGTCTAAGGGAAAATAACACTCCTGTAAATATACATTGCTATTTTGAGAGGGGTTTTTTGGTAATTAACGTACTGGTCCAAAGAACCCAGCCACCTTCATTGAGCAAAGTGCACTTCAGAAACCATATTGCCCCAAAGAACCAGTTCCTATGAAAGTCAAGACAAAGCCTAGGAGCAGAAAATACGCTCACATCTGCAGAACTGAGACAAAAGGGATTTAGTAACTGTCATGCAGGAATTCTGTGGCCAAGACCAGCTGCTTTGAGACCTGTCAGTCTAACAGCTAAAACGCAAGATGTTCATCCCTTTGTAAGCCCAGCCCTGATGAACTTTCAGCTTTACTTTGAGCCTTTCATTTCACTTCACTTTCACTGCTAAAAGTAATAGTGATTATCCCAAGAGGAGGAGAATATTTCTTTGGCTCTCTGAGGTGCCATGGCAATTAACACGCGTATAACTTTTTAGGAAGCTACAGAAATTGAAGGCACCGTAGAAGTTCAAAGCAATATTATTATATGGCTCAGAAAATGATACAATATGCTGACAGAAATTATGCAGTATAGTGCTTAATAAACTTACAGCCAGCATAATAAAAATTCTGTCAGTAATAAACTCCTTTCCCAGTTGGCTGCAGACCTGTGTTGCCAAAAATTATCACCCCCTTGCAGATCCTATAGAACTCCACCTTCATACTCAGTAAAACGGTACCCCAATGACATTGGTTGCCATTTTATTTGTTACCTACAGTAATGAAAAATACAAATAATTGACCTTAGAATTCTTGGGCTTAGTCCTAAGTTGACGCATTAAAAAGTAATAAGACTTTATGCACACTTAGGTGAACGTGTTTGCATCCAGGTGAGTAAGCCATCAAGCTGTGGACCTACCTGAATCTAATGTCTTAGAGGCGACCTTTATTGCCCTTTACAGTTCTCTTCCTTGCTGCCCCAGATGTTATTTACACTATGTCTTATTGCAGAATCATCTGGGCAATCTGTTCTTACGTCCCTGTCTGGCCTGCAAAGCAACCAACACATGTCCAGAAGCCTTAAAAATAATACAGAACAACAATAGTAGATATTTTTTCACTTCTAGCATGATGTCGGCTTTTCCTACTACTTTAACAAGTAGCCAAGAATGATGTATTTGTGCACACAAATGATTGTGGAGAACATGCCACTGCACATGCCAATGGACAGTAATGTCCGTGGGACCATTTTGCAAGGTCTTTGATTTACTTCTTGTTAGGCATAAGCGATCTGGTCATCAATTATCTGATCAAAACCAACATCTTGCCCACTCAGCTGTCAGCACTTTCCAAAAGGAGAACACCACAGTCAGAGAATAATTTGTAAATAACAAAGCGAAAGCTGTTCACGTAAACAGATCAATAGACAAATGCATAGAGAAAACAGGGCCTATTGACAGACTAGTCATAAAGAGAAGTGATTAGAATTCATTAAATGAGTATTACCATTTTACCAGCTTTAACTATCACACCGCAGCAGACACCAGATTTCAGAAGACGTCTCAGTGGTCTGAGCACAACATGTTTGAAGTATTTCAATACCCATGAACTACTGGTTGAATCCACAGCCTTTTGTCCCTTTATGGATGATAGGCCACATATTGTGATGTTTACTGAATGCAGATAAGACTTAGAAAGCAGTCTCCCCTGCCAGGATAATAACAATCACTTATTAGCTTTTCATTAAAGGAGAAGAATTAGTTAACAGTGTCCTTGGCCAATCTTCTCAAGTCCGGCACGAGCACGCTATGCATGACGTATCTTTCTGCTCATTGAAAAGCTGTGGACAGTAGCTTTTTATGTTATTCATACCACATATTTCTTTTTCTGCACAGTCCCTTGCCTTGTCACACTGATCTGAAAGTTCAGGGCAGACCACGAAAGCTACAGGTTCTGTCTTTCCATTTCATTTACCAGACTAGGCTATAACTAACATCACTAATAGAGAAAGTGTTAGTTTGTCTTTCCCATGAGAATTGAAAGACAACCCATAACCCAAATTCAGCTAAACTCTAAAATACAGGCCATGGTCAAAACAAGAGGCACACAGAAGTTGTGGGGATGGTGGGGGCTGGAGGGGGAGAGGGGAGCCCCTAGGACCCCCTGACACCAAGTTTAGGTTCTCTAGTGTCTACAAATAATTTCTATTTCAAAGGCTGTTGAAGCTGTGTGACTTCCAGAGAGATCACAGTGGGGCATGACAATAGAGTGCTCGTTACATCCATGGGTGGGACATCCAGATTTAAGAGAAAGCTGCTGTCTGCACCACTTGATTCAAGTGCAATGGGGTAGATGGTGCTAACCCTACCTGTAACCCACCAAAGCTGAGTGACAGAGTATACCTGCTCAAACAGCATCAGTGGGGAGTGCAATTTGTTACAGGGTACCAACTGTGCACCTAGAAAGATGTTATCACCAAGGCTACAGCCATAAATCTTTACCTGAATCCTACTGAAGAGCTTAAGCATCACCCTGATGAGATTCTTCTCCTTGCATATGTTACGAAAGAGCACTTACAGCTCAGAACTGATTCAGATTTGTGTGAAATACGCAAAGTCTAAGACCAGCCTGGTTCATTCTTGCACTAAACATTTGCTTATAGATCCTTAAAAAAGCACCAAAAAAAAGAGAGCGAGCTGAGCAAGTCATTTGGCAAAGGAAATTATGAAGAGGGAAGTGCTTTTTCAACACAATAATGTCTCAGGAACGATACAGATTTATCATACTGTGGGAAACGTCAAAATTCTTTTGATATATTTACAGTGCGGCTACCCTGTGTTATGTCTTCGAAGGATGTGATGACCAAATACCACAAGGCCTTCTCAGAAACGTAGTATAGACATAATAAATACATAAATAATCCAACATTTCTTTGACATTTATTGACTTCCCAGGGGCTCATGGAATACGAAAGACAGGCCTCTGGAATTTTAAGCAGTGTTGCCTTGCGTAATTGAAAGCCAAAAGATGGAAGGACTTTGTGTACCTGTAGTCTGGGATACGAAGAGAATACAAGAAGATGAAGGAAGTAGCTACTGAGCGTGTTCTGAGGCCAGAGATAATATGGGTACCAATCTCTCATCCAGAGACCCCATCAGTTAAATCTTATCTGTCAGAGTGAACTGTGATTGGAGTTTAAAATTCATATCCCATAAAACAAACTAGAATTTAGGGCTGAGCACAGTTCAAGATGCCTTCTCATGTCACAGTGCCTTTGCTGAGATTTCTCCCTTGTTCACCCCATTGGGATGCGGATACTGCTAAAAACATTCAGTGCACAACCAGGAAAAAGAGGTTTACCCCCCTACTACTCCCCCCCCCCTCCCCATCAGACAGTGGTAAATGGGAAACAGATTTTTTCATTGTTCACGTATTTAGTCTTTCTACATGATGCTTGAAAAATGTAGTTTATGAAGATATTCAGCTTGGACAAGGAGGAATGTACTGAGGAGGGTTTCAGGAAGCAAAAACTAACATTATTGGTGATAGCTGGTCCAATATTAAGAAGATCTCAAAATTTGTGCTGCTTTCTTAAAATGTATTGTGGCTGTAAGCAAGAAACTGAATTGCAAAACTATAAATGCAAATAGTTTATGTGTCTGTGTGTGTACCTATCAGGAAGGAAGCAGAATGTAAAGACAATGGAATAGCTCAAACTCCAATTCAGCTATCATGCTTGCAGAGCTTGATTTACTGTTTTTAATAGGGTGTCTTCTCTATGCTGGAGCTGTCTTAAGCATCATTAAATAACTAAAATTTGTTGCAAGCTAAGAACATACATATGTTTTTACAACGGCTCAGCTCATATACCATAACTCATCTGACAGCAATTGTAAACCACCATAAGATGAGGCTGAGACAAGAGTGAACCTTCATGTACCACCCCCACTCCCCCAAAGATAGCAAACAACTTCAGCATTAGGGAAAAACAGACTGCCAGTTTAATTTCCAGGACTAAATCAGAGAGAACAAGGGGGTGAATGTTTTTATTCCAAATTCAGACCCACCAACCCGGCTGCCAGGCTGTGTGTTGCTCTGAATTGCGAACTCTTCTTTTGTCTACCTGAAAAATCCTAATCTGCTCTGGAATGGTAATATATCCTTTTGAAATCAGCATTAGGAAGGGCTGCCCATATCTACTATAAGCCATGAAATACGCATAGGAAGCACTGAAGTCAAACTGGAAGTCACTTGTTTTGGTGCTTTTGGTTGAATCCAAGACAAGAAGACACACCAGATGCATCAAGCGGATTCAAGAAAGGACCATACTGGAAAAGACTCTTCTTTTGAAGTCCTTATGCTCTTCAAGCAACAAATCCAGGAAAGTTGTTAGACCTCTTATCTCACATTAGCACATTTTTTTTTTTGTGAACATAATGGATCTAGTGTGGGTTCTCAGTCTGAATTCCCCTAGAGTTAAAATCCTGATCTGTATGCAATCAAAGGAAGCTTGAAGAAAGAGGTCACTGAAGCTAGAATTTCACTGCAAATGATAAATTCCTTTTCCTTATAACCATGACAAAAAAATGTCACTGCCTCAATATCCTTTCCTCTCCCATTCCAACCACAGGTGACAGGTACCCTGTATTATGCTCAAGAGGATGCTGCAGCAATGAGATGGCTTTGAAAGTTGCCCATTGGTGGGTCTTTCTCTGCTTTTGCAGAAGTAATTTTGAAAATGTCACAAGGAACGCATTGCTATCCCTTTGCTACCCCATCACGTACACGTTAAACACCATTTGTGAGAAGTTGATTCTGGTTTCCTTAGCCTCCTCATTTTTTCCAGAGATCTGGCTGCCTTGACAGAAGCTAGGAAAAAGTCAGAACCATGTTGTCACTGCTCTCTCCAAGTGGATTTTTTCCCCAGAATGTTCCAAGATTAATTTTTTTCCCATACCAAAGACATACTTGCCACAGGATGGAAATTCCATTTTTCCATGACAGTTAAAAAAAGGTGAAAAAATATGAAAAAAAGAAGCCTTATCATTGCATTCATCCAAATGAAGTTAAATATTTAGGCGTACTTTAAACAACAGACAAATGCCTCTTAGGTCTTGGCCACAATTCTCTGCCTGAAGCAGGTCCCAGCATCCAGAGCTCAGCTTAAACTATTTTTGTGTGCATAGCAACTGATCTTTCATTTCTCACTTGTTGCGTTGCCATCACCTAACTACAGTCCAAGTTTTAGTATTCCAGTTCTCCAGGGTAAATTCCATTACATAATGCTGACTTCCTATAATGCAAGCTATTATTTCCAGGGCGGGGGAGATGATTTTTAACAAGCAAGAGCTGTAATTCTTGTATTTGTTGTCTGGGTTCTAATCATAATTTTTCATTTGTGATAGCATTTTTATGAATAGATTTCAAGGCTGGAAAAATGGAATAATGTCACTGGCACACCATTTTACAGACATGGAATCTCATATACAAGAAACTCACATCAGTGGCAAAAGACTACAAAATCTTCGCTCCAAGACTGGTGTCAAGACTGGGCAATTCTTCAGTAATTCACAAACATCCCAATTTCAGGTACACAAGGGTTTGTTTTCTTCAGTATTAGAACTCTGCCAATGGGTTGACAACACTTCTGTGTTGGACCTATCATGCTACAGGAGTATCAGCAGTACTAAAAGCCACTAGCAGATTAAGATGGTGGCATTTTGTCCCCTTGGTCTGAAGTGAAATCCTACTTCCTAAACTTCCTTAACCATCTGAGTAGCCTTTGTGTCTTTTCACCAAGCGAGCTGTAAGGACAGACTGCCCAAATGAAGTCTAACCAGAAACCTTCACAGATCTCATCTGCAGAAGGGCTAACTACCCACAGCTCCAGCTGAAGGTCACCAAGGTCCATATCCTCACTTCCACTGGGAGTTAGCTCTATTCCCTCGCTTAAAACATGTTAAACTAACAGAGGGTTGCTCCTCGGCCAGCTATTCCCAGGTACCCTGCCTTACTCCCTTGGTCTAGAGACTGGCACAAGCTCTCCATTTGACGTGGCGTTTTCCACATTACAGCTCTCAGGAGAAGACTGTGCTCTGCCAAGCATTATGTATGACTCTCTGAGGCACCTGATTATATCTCAGCCCTGTTAGTAGAACTCCTTCTTATTAATTTTACTGCTCTGTGCTATGTATTGCAGCATGAAGCAGCCCAAGCACCCACCAGCGCTGCAGCACTGGGGCCAAACCGGTGGTTTGTCATCACGGACGGGGAAGCCAGAAAGAGAAGCTCTTGCCAGCGACTGGCAAGTGCAGATTTACGACAGCGGCTCGTCCGGGCTCTTCCTTCTCTCTCAGGAGCTAAAGGCTCTGTCTTAAGTAAATTCACTTACTAAATAATCCACAAGGAACTTTTCAAAATGATTCAAAATATTGCTAACAGGCTGCCAACCGCACCCCTGCGCGGACTACACGAAACACAGTTGGCCTGCTGTTATCTTGCTGGCCTAGACAGGGCCATATAACTCACCTGCTCCAAAGATACTTGTAAATAACCACTGTCCTCTACAGGCCATATGATATCTTGGGATCTCTCTTCCACTTTTCTGTACCTTTACTTATCCAAGCACATTTTTCTGTTAAGCAATTTGCCTTCAAAGTCCTGTGGGTGAAAGGGAAAACCTGTCAAGGTGCAATGGTCGCATTTTGGTCCCTTAGCACCTGATGGAAAGGTTTCTTTCTCATTTTTGCACAATAAGCTAAAGTTACAGCAAGGAAAGGCAAAATGAAAACCTGAGATGTTCCTGAAGATCACGCTCTGTAATAGCAAACTACAAGGAAAAGAGCCATGACCCAGACAGCACAGAGCCCATAAGGACCTGTAAAGATAACCAAGAACGCTTGGAGGAATTTCATCAAGAAAATGGACAAAAAAAAACTACACACACAGTATTAAGGTTATAAACCAATAAGCAAAATTTCCATAGTTCTTCAAAGAAGATGTTCCCTCTCATTAGACAGAGGGGCACAACATTCCCACAGAAAACATTATCCTCCTCCTCTGCAGACACTCATATGAAATGCTGGTCATAAGAGCCACCTAGGACAAATAAGCCCCAAGTTCCCTGCCTTGTGCCGTCTCCCCACCACACAAATGACGTATCCACCATTTAGAGAAGTAAACCTCATGGATGCCTTACATAAAAGCAGGACTAAAGAAGAACAGTTCACACTTCAGTTTCACACGTCCTCTGGGCATCGCTATAATCTCCGTCAAAATCAGAAACATTCCTCACTTTGCTTTCCAGGAGGCAAGGCATAGCGATACATTTTCACATCAGGATCTTGTATCTTTGATTTAAGTTCCACAAAGTCCTACTTCCCAGTCCCTACACACATCTGGGTAGGCCCTTTCTGGGGCAATGCAAAGGGCACAGGAAAAAAAACCAAACCACACCTGTGAACCCATAAATAAGGATTTCCTTGAGCGAGGTGTTAGCAGAGAGGCTGAGCTGAGATGGCCCCTGCATATGCCCAGCGCTGGGTTGCCTGACATTGGCGGCCCGTGAGGGACAGGGAAGGACATCACCTCGGGAAGTCTGAGGCTCAATGCAGAGTGAAAGCAAATAGCTGGCTATTAACCTACGGCATATAAAGCTTTTGAAAACCTGGCACGAGGGAGTGAATTGCTTTCCCGGTAATCACTGCTCATTTACCTCTTCCATATCTCTGATTATGCTGCTCTGAGACACTTGATAATGGCCAAACCCATCCTCCCTTTCTGCTTTCACACTGTTGAACCCTTTGTTTTTCTAAGTTTCTCCATCAGCCCAAAGTCAGCCCGTTCCGGTTTCCAACGTGCTCTTTGTGTCCTCCCTTCACACGTGTTTAGAGGGCTGCTGCCTTTCCTTGTCTCCAGACCTCTTTGAGCAAAGAACTGCTTTGTTCAAGGGTAAGCTGGATGACAATTCCTCTACCAGTGCAAACACACTGCTTCTTTCTTACAAAGTGTCACTGTCCCTTGCAGCTGCCCAGGCTATCGATTTGATATTTTAAAATTAAAGCAGAAAATACGAGCCCCACACATCAGAAAACCTCAAAGTGACAGGAACTAACAATCTTGCAGCTGTACACTGTTAAAAAGCTCCTATACGCCGTTCTCATTTGCTGTCATATCTAGTCTGGGGTTTCATCCCGTGACCACGTCTGTGCACACACACAGCTCTCCCGTCCAGAGTCTCAGTAGAGCACGTATGGCCACACGCAGCGGTACACACGTGCATCCTCGCAGGGACACCTTCCAGGGCTGTGGTGTGTAAAAGGCTTTCAGGACATGGGCTGTGGCAGCCCAATTATCAGTGAAGAGCAAACATATTGTGCACTAAAAATAATCGTTGCAGATCCTTTCATAGCTTGAACACACAAGTTAAAGATTACCGAGACTCACACAAAAGCTACGCCACTGGCAGCAATTGGCTATTTGGGGATTTTTCTTGTTTTAATGACTTTGATCCAGACAACCCACTGTAGGTAATAGATGCTTTAGAAAGCATTTAGTTTTTTATAGGTTAATCTGCTTAAAGCAGATGCAAAATTATTAAAAGACAAATTAGTATTCCTTGTAAGGGAAGCCTTGGGTTTTGTGCACAGAAGGCCGTCCGTAGTCGCAGCCTTATCTATCTTCTCAAGTAAAGCTGCCTTCATTCCTTGTTTTCGCGGCTCGGAGAGGCCGGCCCCAAATCCAGCGCGGCAGCTGTTTCCTTAGTCGTACTTCCACTGCCATCTAGTGCCTCCGGAGCAGACCGCAAGGTCCTCTTCCTGGGCGAACTTGTCACAAAAGATAAAAAGTCCTAAGGTTCATGTCAAACCTCAATTTTTCATTCGGAAACCAATCTTTGTGATACCACTATAGATTTTTTTCTGAGTACAGATCAGACTTGCTGTAATGAGGTTTTTTTTTTGGTTTTTTTTTCTGTGTGTAGCCTGAAGTATGAGCCACCTCTCCTGACTGTCTGGGCTGAGTCGTGGTTTCAAATACCGTGTCAGTCACACTCAGTGAACTGGAATAGCATTGCTGTTTATCTGGTTTCAGTTAGGACCGAGAGACTTTTCACAGGGAATTAGGTCTCCAGAGGAACAGAAGTAGCTATAGTTAAGCAATAATGTGAACAGTGTTCATTAGCTTCAGGAATACGACACTGAGGAAAGGTGACTGCAGATATAACAAGTGGACTTGGCCTTGTTTTCCTCTCATACCGTTCTGCTTTTTTGCTAGGTACGACTTACATCATTTTTTTTCAATGAAAAGAAGGGAGAGAGCCTGGAGATGAGCACTTCTGAGGGCATATTATGGACTCAGGGTTTTTAAAGCTCCATTAATACAACTCCTCCTATCTTGTTAAGTCATGGTAAGTACGCAGGGACGTATACAACTCCAAGAAGACACTATGTAAGCTTTACATCACTCCCCAATGTGTTTCTATACCAAACAAGGCCATTTCCAACCTATCCTACTCATCTCCATTCTACTGGTTCCACTAAAAAGGCAGCTCCGTGAAGCACAGCATGTTGCCTTACCTTCTCCGGAAGATTTCCTTGCGGACAGTGGCAGCTGTTGGTGATGTGCCTATGTTTCAGCTCACTGACTCCATCACTTTTGCCTGTGTTTTCCCTACCGTGAGACTGTTGGACAGAGAAACCACAGTACACCACTGTACTACTGGTACACAGAATCAAGGGAGTCCCTTCCAAACCTGTGGAAAGACCCACACCCACAGTGTGACTATCATTAGAGGTAGCGCATTATCACTGTCCTATGCACTGTAGCTCTCTGACATGAAGAATAAAAAAGGCAGCACGTTCAGTGGCAGATTCAAAAGGAAATAAAGTCACTGCTGCCAGTCCCCCACCATCACAAATGCAGAGCTGACAATTGCTGAGCAGAGGCACATCCGCAGTGGCTTGCTCTCAGAGCACTGTCATTTTCCCACTTACGCTTTTGATAGGAGGTGACAATGAGCTTTTAATCAGTGCTTTTCTCTGCTAATGCTTTTAGTCTCTGTAGGAAGGAGTTAAAGCAGCAGCTCTGTTTCAGATCTATTAAGGAAGAGTGCTCAGTGCCACTATACCCCTGTGTTGCATCCATTTTCAAATGAGGAAACAGAGGCATGGAGTGAACCCAGGACACCATGTTAGGAATAAATACCATACCATGGCATCCAAGATCTCTTTACATCTTCAGACTGCTCATATTCATTCTGAGTTGCATAGGCGCTTTGAACAACAGTTGCCATTTTCTGTCCCTTGACTGGTGCACTCCAAATCTCCATCCACCACTCACTTAAAGCTCTGGTAAGTGTAGTGAATTTAAATATAAAAAAATCCAGGACTACCCAGGACCGCCCACAGTGCTCCATAATCACTTAAAAACAGAACAGTACATTTTGAAAAGTCAATACAGCTTCATAGGTAAATTCATTATATTCTGCTTTCAGAGCACTGCTCCCAACAGAGATAAACCTAAACAGAGACGCTCCAGATCATCAGAAACATACAGCATGCAACACGCACTTCTCTTTTATCTACAGTAGAGGGTACTGGTAATGTTTACATGGTACTGAGCTCCTTGCAGGATTGACGAAGAGGGATGTGGTCCACAGTCTTTTGAAACAAGCAGGCACAGGGAGAAAAGAGACATTTCAGTTAGACAGTGCAAGGCTAAAACCTCACAGGGTGGAAAATCATCACCACACCTATAATCAGCACTTTATTTTAGTGGAAGCTAGCAACTTTTTCAGAGAAACTGCCTTCTGAAATGACCTAGTATGGATAACTACCTCCAGCAGAAGTCTTCAACGGCATCTGAGGATGCAGTATATGCTCATCAGGGAGGCTGCTGAACACAGAATTGCTGTGATCAGGTTTTGATGTAATAAAAGCAAGCCAGCACCCTTTCTGCATCAGGCCTCTTGGGGAAGAAAAAATAAAAAAGTCAAAGGTACATTTTGGTGGTAAAAGGAGGAATGATAAATAGAAACCTGGTCCAAAAGGAAAGAAAGAAAATCCTTCAGACTATAAGAAAAGTGATCAAAAACCTGCCTGATTTCTAGGAGGTTGAATTCGACAAAGAAGGCACAGAAGATGACTGGCATCTACCATTCCAAAGTCACCACAAAACACACAAGAAAAAACACTCACCTTAATCCTTAATAGCACCATCAAGGATGTTACCCTGGTAGCCACCCTATATGGCACTGGGGAGCGTGTGGGGCAATAAAGGTAGGGAAGAAATAATACAGGCAAGATGACTTGTGGTTTGGCAGCTGAAACACCAGAAGAAAGTTTAGTTGCCTACAGCATCCTGCTGCTGCCTCCTTGCAGAACCTGGTTTATATGAATTCTACTTGTTACAAAAATCAGGTTCCAGTGAAAACCTGTTTAGTTTCATTAACTGTAGACTACGTGGGAAAATCCAGTGAAGTGAGAATATTCAGATTCAGCACAAGAAAAAAAATTAATTAGCTGTAATTAATTGAATTGTACAAAAGGTGAAGATTAATGCATTTTCACCTGGCTAAGTATTTGAGTGGGAAGGGTGACAGATGTCTGTGAGTATTTAACATTTAAAGAGTGCAAACAGGGAATGAGAATGAAACGGAGGGATGTAAAGAATATATTTACATTTGAGGAGGGTAGAATTTTGTTGCAGAGATCTACTAGAACTATCATTAAGAAAAAATTATTTACATCTTTCTCATTGTGGCATTTGAAAGGAGTCTCCCACATGGGTTCAGCGACACCGTAACAGAAACTCCCATTGGCTTGGGAAGTTGGGTGTTCACAGTCAACGTATCTATACGAAAGCATTCATCCAATCAAAGCATTTTGTCTCTCAAGGTAGAATCACGGGTGTTTCATGAAGGACTCAAGCCACCCCACAAATAAATACTAGAGCTCAATAAATATTACACACATTCTGCCTTATCAACCTTGCTTTTGTCGTAAATTAGAAAGAAAAGCTGAACTATCTCCCCCCACCCATTACACAGATGATAAACGAAAGTAACGATACTGTTCATTTTAAAATCAATAGAATAGCCACCTACAAAAGAGAAGTGGAAGCTCTCCCACCCTTTTGCCTCAGCACTCAACTAAGGCAGGCCCCAAAAACATACAACAGGAAAAAATTCTTAGTTGTCAAGAAAATGCGCTGAATGATCAACAGGGCATTCTCAGCCTCCTCCTTCTGGTACAGACCTGCCCTGCTGCATTGAGCAAATTTCCTATAAAGCTGGCAAAACATTTTTTTAGGATAAAGTATCAGCTGAGCAGTGAGAAAAAACCCTGAAGTTCAATCATTAAGCAGCAATCTTAGACTGAATAGGAAATAGGCGGCTTATGCCAGATACATTGTGCATCCCAATGCAGCTTTATAGATCTCTGCACCGAGACGTTAACGTGCACCTCAACTCAGCACACAACCTGTCTGATCTCTTGCCAGCAAACACTACCATTTATTGCTCCCACTACAAAAGCAATCACATCAGAAGGGAACATGGACATCTTTAATAGGATTTGCTGTTCGTCATTGCCGTGTGTTCTTTCAAATGACTTGTTTAACTCTGTATAATTAAACTAAGAGGCTACAGAGCCGCTCCTGTGCAATCTCAGATCGGCTGATGTACACGAAGCTTCCCAAAGCTTGGAAGGAGGGTGGCAGCAACAGACTAACATTTTCCCTTTTCTTACAGCTCTGCTGCTACGCTAGCAGAGAAGAAACCTCCTGCAACCACGAGCAGGACCGATTCACACATCACAAGCGTGCCTTTCAGCCGCATAACCTGTTGTCATGTTTTCTAACTTTTTCTAAGCCTAGTGTTCTTGGAAGATGGCAGTGTCTATAATTAGCTAAACAACATTTGCTTTTTAGCAACAATGAAGTCTTGTATTCTCTATAGGCATTTTAATTAAATTATTGTTCATGGAAAACAGCAAGGAAGATGACTGCATTTCCCAGCAGGAACCGAACACAGCAAATCAAGCTAAACCTGCACTGTTCTTTGCTTTTCCTGGTACTATTTGGGTACACGTGCACAGAGATTGTTTTGGGTTTGTTTCTTTCTGTTGGTGGTGGTTTGGGGCTTTGTTTTTCTTAAAGTCATTTTGGTGTTATCTTCTCTGTCTTAGACCACCACAGGTCCCCAGACCATGGCTAGGCAACATTAGCCTCGTGTCCTAGGTCCTGTTTTCTCTTGGAGACCCTCAAATTAGTACTCTACAGAACCATCCTCTATTACAGTTCTGCATTTTGAAATGCATCCACGAGCACAGTGAAAGCAAAATGCCCGTTTTCCTGCTGTAAGTGAAATTTTAACTCTCAGTCAGGTACACTTGATACCAACAGAAAAGGCATCTTAAAAAAAAGTCAACACTAACAAATACTTTTAGGTTACTTTTGTCTGCACGTTCCAGAGATATGCCTAGGCTTAGCCTGCAGTGTACAAAAGTGAAGGACAGGTTTAACACACTAGTTGCAAAGTTACTTGGAGCCCCCTGACAAAATTGATATTTGGGTTCTGCATCTGTTTCTAACCTTATCCGGATATAATTCCTTGAAGGCAAAAATACTGTTTTACAGTTGTTTGTCTTAGGAACTATGAAAACCACACAGAAGTATCTTGGCACACAGCAAAAGCTTGGCAATACTGCTGCAACATATGTTTTCGTCTGCTCAATTGCTAGTAGGTGTTTTCGTTTTTGGTTTTTTGGTTTTTTTTTTTAAACACAAGTTCTAGGAACACCACATTTATTGTTTCAGTGACACATGAGCATAAATCAAAGGAACATATCTAGTGGCAAGAGGAACTTGCTCATGCTAACTGTTCACTTATTACCAATATGGACAGGATGATTGCTAAGGTTCCAGCCCCACATAAAAATTATTTCACCTTTACCTAAGATAGCTTTGTTAAGAAAATGGACAATCATTTGCATTTTATTTCTCTGTTTTAGCAAGCCCTGACATTAATTGGCACACAGTATTTCTTCTCATCAAGTATCAAAATATAATATGCTCAAAACCTTAAAATAGCTACCTGATGATTCCGTTACAAGCCTAGCAAGTCTTAAAATCAGGGTGGGTTTGTTGTTTTGTTTTTTTGTTTTGTTTTTAAACCTTCCCCACACACACTCCCAGTGTGTGCTAGACTCATATGAATGTAGTACTTACAAGGGAGTTTAAAAAAAAACAACAAAAAAAACACAAAACCCCCCAACAAAAATAAAACCCAAAACATTGAAGTGAGGATAATAAGGTCTCCGGGCACTGTCCGCCTTTGGCCATGCTGCTGAAGTCAAAGATAGCAATAATTAGGGTGGTTATTTTCATAATACACACAGCCCTCCAGAATATGGACTCTGGATAGAAACTTCAGCTAAGCCAACAAAAAATTAAGTGAAAACAACTAACCTGCTGCTACCTGCAATACAACTGATTCCATAAGGAAAGAACAAACCACTGCCACTCCAAATCAAATCCTGAACTAGAAATTTACTTTTGATACAGTGAAACCAGGAGATGGCTGCAAAAGGAACCACCATCAGTAGCCTAAAGTAAGAGTCTCTTGTAATTTTAAAGCAAAGGAGTCCTGGTGTTTTGCAGGAATTTGAAAATCCCAAGAACTGCTCATCATGCCTAACTGCAAAGGTGGGGTGGCAGAGAAGGGACAGAATTGATTTTGATGCAGTGTTTGTGTAGGTGGTAGCACATATGTGGCTACTGGAAGACAGTATCTCCAGGGTAATTCACACCTACTGGCATGACAGCCTGGAAAACATGACTAGCTCTATGGAATTTCTTCCCCCCTTTTAAAGTTTAACCCTTAGGTTTCGGGGTGAAGAGCACATTTGAAGCTAGATTCAAAACGGTATTCAAAGTAAAGAAGCCTCCTTTAAACTTTTAAAGTACGTCCGTAAAGCACTATCTGGACCATACCTAGAAACAGACTTTCAGCTAAATCTCACAAGACTTTAGTACTCAGTGGTTTTGCATGACTGGCCCCAAAATACAATTTAATTCCCTTAAGTAAATGCAAAAAAAAAAAAACAACCACCCACCAAAAAAATAAAAGGTATATTGAGTGCTGTAAAAAAAAATAATCATTTTATCAAGAGCACTTTATCCTAATGCATATGGATTTTGAGATATTTGATATATTTGTTAATGAGGACTGTGTGGCTATTCAGAGTGTCAGAAAAACACTTCCAACCCAATTAAGCTAATGCCAAGCATATTCGTCAGGAATCACAATGGACAAACTGTCAGCTTTCTTACTGGAGAAAACCAAGACCCATTTACAGAAGCACTTTGCACATATAAAGGGGTTTTAAGTGTTTTATTTGTCCTTTTGGAATGATTAGTATTTATAATCAACAACATAAATCCACCCCTCAGTGAAAGACCTGACAGCTTGTTATTGCCAAACATATTACAGCTTGCTGAAGGGTGAAGAATTACAGACATATAAAGATGAATAACATTATATCACCATTAAATCACTTACTCTGTTCATAACAGTTTAACCCTCTAACATTATAAATTAAGATTAGAAAAAAATCAACACTTCCAGTGATAAAATACATTGTGTTTAGTACACAATATAACAGTACAGTTTATTACACTAGTGCATTAAAAAGTAAAAAAACCTGGACAGCTCCTTTGGAATAACTGCATCATTGCTGATCTCTTGCAGCCACGCAAGCTACCAGGAAGTCTCCAAGAAGTATCCTAATAGGAAAATCCATCACAGCTAAAATAAGTTTATTCTGAGAACTACTTCTCCTATACTCATATTACTTGAGTATGAGGACCTAAAATTAGATTCCTTCACATCTGGAGTTACCAGTGACATCCATTCTGAAATCAAGCAAGTAATGAACAGATTTGCATCCATACTTCAACCATCAAATGAAACTGAAGTGGAAAAAGGGCTTTCATTTTTCACCCAGTTAAGTAAATAGTTACTTAGTATCTGGAAGCTTTGTACAAGAGTTTTAAAGTTTAGTGGTTTGGACCATTTTTCGAGGTTACTAGCATGTATGAAACTTGCATGTATGAATGATTCATAACCAATCAATAGCAGTATCAGTATAATTGCTAAAAGATAAAACATTTTTACTTGTTAGAGATGGAATTTTGAGATCTCTTCTCCAAAAGCTAATTTGGAAGATAACCTTTACAAAAATATTCCAGTAATGATCTGTATTACATTAAGTCTATATTAGATGACAACTTCAAAGACTGCAGTTAATGCTTACTGAAATCAGCCTTCAAAATAAAGTAGATCAGAATAATAATCTGTATAAATCAAAGTATACTGCAAATCTGTTTCTCAAAGATAAGATATTGCCTGCTACAGATAGCCTCATACAGCTATTAGTGCCCTATCAAGACTGTGGAACTACTTGCTCATCAATTAGGATGTGAATGTGAAAAGTAGACGGACACAGGAGGCATGTTTCATTACAGTAATAGACACCATCTTCATTCAAACTGACCAACAGCAAAGAAGAAAAATTCAGAAGCCAACTGAATTTGCAATATCCATGATGAAAATCCCATTTGGTATCTCATTGTATTCTCAATTATTTTTTTTTGTAGCACAGTAACTTGGAAAAAAACCCCAACAATTATACAACAAAAAAACACCATCAAAACAGAATCCCTCCTTTGCCAAGGATCTGAAATTCCCTCTGAACTTCACTCCATGATGCCTAGGAAAAGTTTAAAAACAGACAGTATTGTGTCAATACCACTACCTGACACACTAAGCAATTCTTTCTGCATCCACCTGCTGTCACCTACCTTATGAATAGATCACAGGCTATTTTTTTAAATTTTCTTTTCTACCAGGAGGTGATAGTATCCATATCTCCTCTGTGCTACAGTAATATAATAAGCTAAATAAAATTGTTATGCTTTAATTATTTTCTTCTCTAAGCTTTAGATCCATCCAGAGTAAGGGATGGTTGCCCAAGTTTCTAGGTACAAAAGGCCAGTTTTTCCACATGTGACCTGAAACAAGAGTAAGCACTCTGCTTGCCAGCATCCATGATGCAAAGCTTTCATTCTTTGCATCATGCAAAAAACCCCCCAAGGCTACCATTAATGAACTGCAGGTTATAGTATTTCTTCATCCATTTCAACCCTTTCATTGAAAAGAGGAGGTAGTTTAGAAGTAAGGCACATCCTGCACTGCCTGATCAGCCATAAGGCACATTTCTATTCCACCGAAAATATGATCTATTCTAAGGCTGGCAATGAAAGTTGGAAGAAGTAATCAAATACACTTTGAGTACTGTAATGTCTAGCCTCAGACTGCAGCAGAAAAACAGACAAAACATCCTTTTTTTATTCTTACTATAGAAAAACTAGGTACTTCATCCAAATGAAATTTGAGAATGACAGACCTACAAAAGTATGGGGCTACTGGCTCATAAGGCTTACTGGCATTTAATTTTTTTCTTTCAGAGTGAAAGGAATGGACACAATCATGTAAGCGTTAAAAGTGCAGCTTGAGAAGCCTCTGTCTTCTGTTAACTTCTAAAGTTATCTTAAAAGTGAACTGGGAAGTTAAGATGATGTTATTAAAAGAGATTTAAACCCATGACTTTGTTTTCATCATTACTTTGAACTAAAATTTACCCCTAAAAATCGACAGGCAAAAATCCCATAGCAACCAGGGGATAAAGTTACAGTCACGTTGATACCTACTCAAGTAAACCTTTAACAAATAATAAGGACAGAAATAAGATTCCTTGCCAACAGATCAATCTCAGCATAGCATTAAGTTGTCCTCAAAGTTTGAGCTGGCTGTTATTCAAAGTGATATGAGAACTGGGTTCTCCAAATGCAAAAGCCACCTCAGCTAGCTTCAACATGAAAGTTGTCAAACTGTGCAAACTCAAATGAACGAGTTCCAATGGCAGCCCAGCCGTTACTTGGTTTAGAAATGGTGACATTCTCCCAGAGTGGATAACCATTTAACAGTCCTGAGGCAGAAGTGCCCTGTCAAAAAAGGGAAAAAGTTAGCTTTGTAAAACCCAGTGATTAAGTGTGTTGACACTAAGCTTACTCACATGGGAGAAGAGAGAAGGCAGAAAGATGTCAAGTCAAATTTCAAAAACATTTCACACATTTTCCATGCAGAGGCACTTCTAAATATTGCATAGAATCCTCCAGTGCCTATCAGCTCTGTGAAACAGATCTAATGCATTTAGACTGAAAATATAAAGGGCTCGTCTTCCCCTAACTCACAGCTTTGCAAACTCAGTGTAGAATCTGAAAGGTAAACCGGTTTTCCTCTTCCACTTGTGTCAGACACCCTCAAACAGCCCAACTGTCTTAAATGATACGATACACCCAGCACTGAGTCTGCAGAATCAGGTAAAAGCCAAAAGGAAAGGAGATGTATTTTAGAAATTAAGCTGAGAGGAAGAGGGAACAGCAGAACTTTTAAGTATCACGTTGCCATTACAATTAAAAACAGTTTCAGGAAAAGTTACAATTTATCTTGCCAGTATTCCACTAAGCAATATTGAGAAAAGAGTACTTCATTTTACATGCATTCCTTAATCTGAAAGACAATTACAGACACAGGAAAAAGCAAAGAATGCCTTTCAAGAAGCAGTCAGCGGGAGAATTCTTTAAAGAGGGCTCTGCACTTCTGTCATTACATCAAAGACATATTTGGTACAAAACACTGACAGCACAGATGGAAGTTTGTAGCATCATCATTTTAAAATTACCACCATTGTTTTGTGTTTTAAACGATTTATGTTCTTCTTCAGCACTCCATTCAGGTTAGCAAATGCCTTGGCCCATTTTACACACAAGTGTAGCGTACAAAAGCCAAAACTAAACTACATCCATTCCAGTAAATGCCTCAGGTACGAGCAACCCTTTGTCTCCCAATGTGAAAGCACAAAAGAAAAAACAGCTTCTACTACTCACTGACATTTTAAGATGAGGGAAAGACTCAGTGCATAATTTTAAAAGAGAGTTTACTTCAGTAGGAGATCTCCCCAGCTAGGATTCAAGCTTCCTCACATTTCAGGCAACATTGCAGTTGCTAAAGTTACGTTAGGCAAAAGGATTAGGCATTCAACAGAGGAACTTAAAGCCTTCAGGTTACTTGCACCAGTGTCACACCCAGCTAAGTGCACAGGTATATTTAAAGTAGAGCTTGGGACCACTTTCTTCACCAAGTGACTATGGCCAAAAGGGGTGGAGTGGGGGGGAAGGAAAAACTGTGGACAGGCTTCTCATTAACTGTGACCCATTTTTACAGCAACACTATGTCCATGCTTTTTCAGTATAAGAAAGAAGGATGGCAGCTCATTCGAGTTCTCCAGGCCCTAACTAGCTCCACATACAAGGCCTTTGCACGCAAAGGGAATTGGTGGGAGCCAGATTTGTAAAACAGGCTAGTTTAGTAGTTTACTGACAGTCTTCAGAACAGGAAGTCAAGTCATGATCTTTTCATTAGATTAAAAAGATTTGCCTCTATAGCCCTTCTATCTCCAGCTTTCAACTCATCTTTCCAGTTATTTTCTATACCCTCTCCAGTTTCTCAAGATCCCTTTAAAAATACAGGCAGCACAACTTGGTATGATATTTTAATATTGGTTTAAAATAACAGAGATATTATTTATATTTTAGATAGGGCAAACTAATGTGAGTAGACAGTCAATAGTATAGCATAGTTTTATCTAAACCATTTAGTGGTGGAAGTTTCCTAACTGGTTTTCTAGCTTTTTGCCCGTGTCCTTACCTGAATGTTGAGAGTAAGTGTATGCCACGTGTTATCCCGGACACCAGAAAGGCCTTTCATTAATATTTCTTCTCCAGCTGCAAAACATGCTTAAGGTTAGCAAAGTGTTTCTTCACCCCTTTGCTGAGACTGACAGATAAATACCAATCCAGCAAAAGGAAAATACCTAATTTTCAGAAGTGTTCAGGACTGGCATCTTACCACTTTCAACTGCAGCATGGAAGGCTTAACACAAACCTGCACTCTACAATATCAGCGCATTCTCCTGTGTAGCCAGGACTGTTTTTTCACTGAAGTCTCCAATGCTCTTGGAAATTTGGCCTGAAATAAGGATTCCTCTCTATTGAGAGTATGGGCTCATGAAGTGTGACAGTAGCTATTGCTCCGCTTGTTCTACAGACCTCCTTATTTATGTATTGGAACTTTCTTAAATCAGAGGGTTTGAGTTGCCACATCAACACGTTGCTTAGGTATAGCCAAAATTTAAACTAAGCAGAAATTAGGTGTGACTGACACCTGGATGGAAGACCTGAAAAAAATTAAGTGCTACAAGTAGAATCTTCAATTATTCAGCAGATAGTTTTAGCTGCAAGTTAATTTAACATGCAGGCTCCCTTCTAGAAAACTTTGAAGATCATTGAAAATAGCTGTACCAAAAAAAAAAATTATTACATTGCGTAACAAGTGTCTCAGTCCGAAACAATGGGGTGGTTAATCAAAATCCTCTCATTTCATCTTGGAAAAATTATTTTTCATAGCCTGAAAAACTAATTCATAGAATCATAGAATTGTTAAGGTTGGAAGGGACCTTTAAGATCATCTAGTCCAACCATTAACCTAACCTGACAAAACCACATCTAAACCATATCCCCAAGTACCACGTCTATCCTTTTTTTAAACATCTATCCTTTTTTTAAACACCCTAATTGGGTAATGTTGTTATGTTTTATTAAATGTAAATACTGGAGTCGATCCTAAACACGACTATATTTTTACCTACAGCTGAAACTTAAGTTGTTATGGAGTTAGACTTTGAAAAGTTTCCTTAGGGAGCACCAGTATGTTAAGAAAAGCTAATGTAAAGCCTTCTTTATGCTACCCACTCATGGTAAAAAAAAAGACGGGGGGAAAAAAAAAAACCTCAAACCTACAAAAAAACAAAATGAGGAGAAATGAGAAAATACAGCTATCGAATACAAGATGAGACTATTTTTTAGGTCCAGTACAGTGAGAAATGGGTCATTGTAGGTTGTCTTCATATTAGATATACTTTAGATCTAGAAGTTGCATTTGACTCAAACTATTGAAAATTTTAATTAATGATCGTGAAGTGATAGGAAATGCATTTAAACAACAAAACCTGCCACTATTTCAAAGCAAATTAAAAAGAACTTTTAGCTATTGATGAATTATTATGACATACGCTCTTTCATGTGCCTGTCAAGTGCTCTGTAGATGAGCACATACGAATGCTAGCATCGCAAGTAGAATATGCTCTCACTCCACTGAGCTAAACTAACAGTAGAATGCATAATTTGTGGAAATAGTAGGCTGCTCATCATCACCACCACCTGCACCAGATGTATGTACATTGAATTGCACTGCTCTACAAAACAGGCCACTGCATTTCAAGCAGAATTTTCTTTTTAGGTGTAGGATAAGAACGTAGATCAAACTTTTCTGTAATTAACATTGTATCAGTATTTAGGAAAAGCAAAATAATTTGCATTTGCTAGTGTAAAATAGGTTTTGTCAGCAGAAAAAAAAAATCCAGAAAGCTGAGACTGAAAAGCAGACCAGCCAGTAGCCTCCAGATGCTCCCTTCACATACAAAATGTGGCTATCATTAGAGTACAATGGGTTAAATTCATAGTGATGACAACTAAATTAAAAAATCTGAATATTAGCCATTTTTATCAAGGTTATCGAAGTAACATGCCCATATGTCAGCATCCACTTCAGCGAAGAGCTGCTTACCTAGGTCACCAGTGACTCTGTAAGTGCCATCTGCAAAAACCCAGAAGAAAACTCCTTTGGTACGTCGAACATATATCCCACCATTGTCGACTCTTCCTGCAATAAATACGCCCCCATCACGTTGTTTTTCTATGTAGATGTCACAAGTGACTGTCATGTTTACCCTGTAAGAGAAGTTTAGTGTTTTAACAAGCGATATTTTTTTTTTCAGCAGGTAGTAGGTAGAAGGGTATTCCCTATTTAGTACAGTAACCTTTCTGAGGAAAGATGTAACAATCCTAATTGTGACCTGCAGGTGTCAGATGCACAGTACTCGTCTAGACTAGCTGTTTCCCATGTATGAATCCATAGGTTTTCTTAGGAAGAGCAATTCTTCTCAGAAACCAACAACAAAATGAAGTTTATTGTCAGCAACTTTATTTAAAAAACAAACAAACAAGAAAAAAAAAAAGAAGGTCTGCATCTCCACAGAAAAACTTTCAGGTCTGCAAAATAAAAAGTTGCTTTTAGATAACTCAATCAAATCCAAGATTCAAGGTCATAGCACCGCATCTGCTAAAATCTGATCTTCATTTCTCTAGGATTTTTAATACAGGCCGAGTATTAAGCAATCCAGACCTCTTGCTCAAAAGCCAAAACAAATTTTTAAACAAAGTGTTCAAATAGATTTGAAATAATTTGATTTTCCTGAGGTGACACTTCAGCTTAACAGTAAAACACTATGTTATACATATAGTGACAGCTGTAAAGAAGAATAAAGTGAAGGAAAACTGGAACAATCAAATAGCACCTAAAAAATTTACACAACTGCCCCACCCCGAAGTTGCGCTACAAGCCTCTTAACAATAAAAATTAATAGAGGTAAAGAAGGCCTTTAATGTACATTCAAATTAGAAATCTACATCCCATGTCTGAAAGGACTTGCAATATGGATACAGCGACAAGGTCGCCTATTTAGAAAGTTTCTAATTATCTACAATTATTTACAGAATGTGAAAAGACTCTATGACATCAGCTCAGCTGACAACTAAATCATATTTATTTTAGCAACTCTTCCCCCCACCTCTTACATAATAGTAAGAACGACCTCAGATTTCATTCTAATGTAATGCTATTAGAAGTATCAGATTCTTGGATACATATTCATTACACAAACAAGATTTCTTTCTTGCCTTCCTATGTAATAAGCAAAAGATCACCACATCTTGCCTAAGCCATTCTAAAGATATTGGAAGCAATGTAGAATGAGTTAGATAGCTATAGTTTCAGGGTACAGCTAGGTTCAATAAAACCATCAGAGCAAAACACTAATAAATTCAGGAATACAAAAAAAGCTTTCACAAGCACAAGATTAAAATTCAAACTAAACCCAACTAAATAATCCTGAAATTTAATCATAATGAATTGCCATTGACGACTGAAGTCAAATATCATTCCACAGAGAAATTTAGTGCAAGACTAGTTCAGTATTTCAATAGCATGCACTAATGGTTGAAAACATCTACCTCGGACAAGTTGAACCTTAAACTGAGGATGAAACAAACAAATCAGAGAGCCTGAAATTGAAGACTATCATTATGAAAAGTTACAGATGAGTAAAACTTAAAAAATCAATTGAATATTCAGGAAGCAAGCTTGGTTCTGAAAACAAGATGAAAAATCAGAAAGAAACAGAATGAATATGAAATAATGTGAAGGTTTTAGGAATCAAGGTACAGTAATTTAAGAATACATCCTGTGTAGCTGTTATAGGGATCACTGAATATGATCTGCTCAGTGAGGGAAATTTGATTCTAGGGGGAATACAAGACTCTGCTTAACAGTGGACTGCAGAAGAAAACATCAGGTAACTGAAGAACAACTGCCAGCTACAAGATGGCGGTATTCTTCCAGGCTTCAGAGCAAAATGATTCAATCACTTGTCCAGGCAAGAAATTAGAGGCATGAAGCATGTTCTGAAAAAGCATTTAGGGGATCAATGATCCAATCAAAGTAAAAAAAACCCTGACATAATGGCTATTTTAAAGAACATATCAAAGAATTTCAGCTAGAATTCCAAATAGACGAAAATATTTAAAGCATAAATTTTATTATTACTTACTATTATTACTAAACCAATTAGTTAACAGGCTCTTCCCCAAACATTTTTTAATTTTAAATAAACATTATGCTAAGATATGCTGCTTGATTCTAAATTACCATCATTATAGCTCCTAGAAAGAATTACAATCATAACCATACTATTATCAAACCAGTAAATCTCAGCTACGTTTATCCAGAAATAAAACTGAAGAAATAAAAAGTAGCAGTTAAATCAAATCCACACAATTCTAGGAACCACTCAGAAGATGGCAGTCTGCAACAAATATAACTGAATTAACTCCCAGACTTTTTCACTGATTCGAGATTGATCAAAATCACTAACAATTAAGCAAGACAACTCAAAATTAGGTAATTTAAACTGGATCGTTTTTTTTTGTTCCATTTAAAAACGTATTGAAACTCAGTGCAGACTTTGAATTAGGATTTTGACTTGGTCTTTCTAGTATGCCAACCCAGGTCCATTATTCTGAAAAAACAGCTTGAACACACATGCCCAGCAGGACACAAGGAAAAAAAATTCCAAAACAGTGCAGCAGTGGGCCAACCTATCAAGAGATGTGTTGGACTCTCCGTCCTTGGATGTTTTTAAGACTCATTTAGACAAAGACACAGTTGATCGCTTAGAGTTGGCAAGAGCCCTGAGCAGGGCTCAACGACTTTTGAAAGTCCCTTTCAGTCATTGTTTCCACATGTCTACAGAGTCTGAATGCAAAAGCCCTCTGTCCAACAGAAATGAGGCTTGAGACCGATTAACTGATCATAACTCAGACTGGTAAGGAGGACATTTCCCTAGATGTCACTAGAAAAAAAGTATTTACATACCACTGAAAATTTCCTATGACACTGATGGTCTGGTCTGCATCAGAAGCCCAAGTGATGGGTCGCTGAACCACCACCTGCCGGAGTGTGAACACATGATCTCCTGGGTCAGAACCATTTATGAAGTATTCAAATACACCTGTCTGATCTGCAAAATTCGGGGCTTCACTGAAAGGTGGATTACCTGTTCAGAAAATAAAATACATATCAACACCACATTATTTTTCTCCTGTGTACTCTTGTTTTCAGAAATTTCATCTGAAAATGTTCTCCAGAATTTTTACTTACTCTAAAGCACAGTCTCCAAAGCTGAAGTTTGAGTTGCAAGGCGATTTTAGTTTTGCTTTGTCTTTAAGCAGACCCCAGTCTTTGCGAACACATGAACAAAGTAAATTACCTTCTTCCCTGTCTTCCTTCCAAAAACTAGTTCACTATACTTATGAGCTATATCATTTGCACAAAGAATTTTAAAACTGTTAGTGACCACCCAGTTAAGACACAGAATTAAATACATCTCATTGCAAGTGGAGTATACTGGTGTATGTTGTTGGAGAAGCAGCTATAAATAAACAAAAGTGAAGCACACAGACTACTTCATACCACTTACATTAGAAGTGTAAGGCAATAACAATAACATAATTGTTATTGCCTTTCCACATTAAGACCATATCTGCATATGAATTAAGTTTTTGGATAAAGAGAATTCTGACTTACGAATATTGAAATCATCTTTGTAATTTGAAGGAAAGGGCTGAGGTGGTGGAGGCTCTGGGCAACCACATTTCTGCCCCGTCTTGAGTGTGGTTAGAGTGTAGACTTCATCCATGTTTAGATTCAAAGAAAAACTTCCCTTCCACACCTGGAATTAAAAGAAGCTAAAGCTGCAAAAATCAAACAGCTAAAAAACAAAATACAAGTTCCTGAACTGAAAGAGATCCTCTAAAGTCCTGATTTAAGGCAAAAATCTCGTCTTCTTGCCTCAGCGTTTAATATCTCCAAGCTATTTTGAAAACCCCTTTCCCCTAAACCCTTTATTACCTCCAGGTAAGCTTGCATATAGCTAGTAAAACTATAGTTAAACACACCTAATAAAACATGCCCGAATTACGCAGTTTAGGCATGAAAGTCAAGGGTTTCCAGCAAAGGGGGAAGAAACACTTGAAATTGCAGACTGTAATTTAAACTGATCAACTTACCTTTAAAGGATGGAGTTGCTGGAAAAGACTAGAGTTTCCAGATTCAAAACCAAGTCTAGAATGCCACACTTGAAGGGTTTCCACCATATACTACAATGAAACACAATATAAAATTTAAAAAAAAAACCAAACCCACAAACACAACAAACTTGAATATTCACCCTAAGAAATATTAGTCCCCTAAGGGTATCTAATTTTTGGTATTTTAGAGCTGTTGATCACATTACAGGCCACCATTCTATTCAGCTAGCCATTACATATGGCTTATCTTTTTATAGATTATACGGCAATAAGCCATTGTCCTAACATGCAGTAACGCTGCTTATAAAGACAGAAAACATTGCAATCACACATGCAATCTTTAGCTTTTCTATTACCAACAACGGTATCCCTTCTCTCTGCCTAGGAGCAACCAGGCTGAAATAGTCTCCTTGTAATTTTGCTTTAATGGGACCTTAAGTTTAGTTGCTGGTTCTTTGATACTCGTTTTTCAGCAAAGTACTTCGCTTATAGATCTCCAAACTTCTGCAATACTATGGCACATCAACTACAGCAGGTACAGATTTTAATGATACTCAACTCCTACAACTTTTTTTAGCTACCCAGATGAACAACTAAGCAAGCAACCTAGAGTTTGGTTTGGATAAGCTGTCTGACGCTTCCCCTAAAGGGAGCTGTGTATCAGAAGTGACACTCAACCACATTCCCTGAGCAAACCATTTTATTGCCAGAAGTATTGTCCAAACTGTCTCCTCCTAAATGAAAGGAAACTAATGCCACCAAAAATCAAATCCTAAATAAGTAAACACTTCGAGCTTCTGGGGAGCAATCATCCAAATCAAGTAACAAAGACTCACTCCACTTTACACTGTGAAAGTATTGTTCCCATTTCAGAGGGAAATTCAGTTTAGTGAGATTTAAAAAAAAAAACAAACACAGAAACACACACAAAAACACACACAACTGGGAGATCCTCATAATACATCTTCATAGGATGGAACAACACAACCTACAGTATACAATCAACTGCACTTCCTCCCCTGTAAAGGAGCTGGGAACAACTTCAAAGGGCATCGCCTTGCTGGCTGGTCAAACTATGTCAGCACATCAGAGCACCCAGGCCTTGGAATAAATCCTAAAGAAAAATCCAATTGTATTTCTGTTCTAGGGAATTTCTTCTTCAACATACAGATCATTAGACTGGGAGCAGTAATTCTACAAATTCAGTTATGACATTACATCTCATGGTAAAAGCAGAACTAGAATGCTTAAAACTTTGCCAGGTATGTAACAGCCTCTAGTATTAGAGGTAAAGAACTCCAATTTCTTGCTAAACTGTGATACTGTCTTGCACATAGTTGATTATGGATAGCAATTCATTTTACAAGACTGATCAAATGTATTCAAGATCTACTTACAAATGACCCTTTGAGGTAGAAAGTTGCTCTCTGAGGCGTCACACTGAAATGAGGCAGTGGAGGCCTAATACATTGAGAGTGATTATGAGTCTGAAGAAAAAAATAAATGTATCAGAAGGAACATACATTACTGGGATGCATCACATGGCAATGTTCATGAAAAACATATAGCATAAATTGATCCTATGTTGATTTTTTAATTTCAATTTTCAACTATTTATTTCAGTGTTATGTTAATGATAACTGCAATTATACTAGCTTAATTTTATTTTGAATACTGCTTTAAAAAAAGCACGATTTAATGTCCTCCTAGAGTGCATCACCAAATTAAAGCTAATCTGTGATATAAAGATGACGTATACATTGTTCTCCAGGAAGATTCAAGTAGCTGCTCAGTTTAGACAGAAAAAAGGACCTCTAGTGGTCTCACTAACAAAGCTACAAGCATCAAAGAAGATATCCACAGATACTGAACTACATAAATCAAAACAGGTTCTTCATAACAAAACATTTCCTTTATCTTTTCTAGTTCATTGGAATTGCTGATGCGCATACCATAGTTTCAATGATGATGGTAAGGTTTCCTAGGCCATCTGTCAGAGCTACAAAACTGCCACCTCCTTCTAAGTGTCCATCCACTTGCAAGTATGACCAGCCTGGCTGAGTAAATTGCGTTGTGTGTGCTGAGACAAAAGAGAACAAAAATCAGAGAAAAATAATTAAGGCTTAATAAAAAAATAATACCATTTATAGTCTGAATTAAATTTCTCTCTCATACATTCTTACACAACAAAAACTTGATTTTGGGAAGCAAGTAATGGAACTTCCAAAACAAATTCTACCTATACAAGAAGAAAGACTAAAGAATTATACTAAGGCACAATTAAAGAGATCAGCTCTTTGGCAGACCAAACAGTTAAAATGATAGTGATTATTTAGACAGGAAGAAAAAACTATTAACACCACTATATAAGTCAATCATATATATTCAATATGAATATTCATCACGGTTTAGATTTTCCCAAATCTTTCTTCTTTTTTTTTTGTTTTTAAATGAATAGCTGAGCCAGAGAAAGCATAGATGGTCATCTCCATGAGGAATAACTAAGTAAGAAAGGTTTTCAGCATGTAAGAGAGTACCCAAACGAGAATATGACCTAGATCATGAAAATCCTGAGCAACACAGAAACAGGAAGAACTGCTCAGTTGTTCTGAACTGTTCATATGACAGTATTGCCATTGTTTAATGTTTTTACATACACAGGTAACTAACGGAAGAATTTGCTTTATTACTCCTTCATGGCATTGCATATGCTACGTGTTCTACTAAATTGTGGCAAAAACAGTAAAGTATTACAGGACTACAGAGTAGCCAGTGAATCCATGTGTCTATATACACTATGCGAACATATTCCCCTTTTCCCAAGCACAAGGAAATGCTGACTTACACAAGTCAAGAATCTCAAGCAGGACAAGAATACAGAGGTTCTTTGTTCCAATTGAGAGGTATCAAATGTCTACTTAAGGATTAAAAAAAAAATGATGAAAGGAATAGGAAAGTACACTAACCTTTATGGGCACTTTAGATCAAAATACTTTAATAGTAACAGCTATAAGAGGCAGTAGTTTATTTATTTCCGCTGTATCTAATGGTCAAGTATTAAGATTTCCCATGCTACTAAGTATTAAGATTTCCCATGCTACTAGATCTTTCTGCTTTCTATTGAAAGGAGCTTTTTCCTTCTTCTTCAAAATATTCACAAAACTTTCCACAAAAATAATTTAGTTTGATAAGAAAAATAATACACATAAAAACACTAAATAAATAAAGATCTTGGAAAATACACTTATGCTCTGTGTTAGATCGCCACATTTTTACCTACAAACTTTTTACCTGTAATCCAGATAGGAGCTTCTACTTTGTAGTGGCCACTCCACGGCTCTTGTGCTGTCATTAATCCACATCGACCAAAGGGCAACTCTTCATAGTAACTGGCCACCAAGTTCCACGCAATGGTTCTGCAAGAAAAACAGGTGTTTGCTCCATTCATACGGAGAGTATTAGGTGAACTTAGTACAAGAATTTATTCCTCTTTTCTCCAGCATACAAAATAAAATTATAAAAATATCTTTCCAGCTACAGGAGAAAGGAAAAAAAAAACCACAGGAGAAGAAAATAAAACAAATCAACTTCCAGTGTTGAGAACTTCTTACAAAACTGATGATACATTCTCTGTCTATATCACCATAAAAAGTTGCACATTAGAGGAAACGGGCACCGAGGGTTAAAGACCCCATTCATATTTACTTTTCCTCCTGTTTTGAAGGGGAAAAAAATAAGTTCTTAAGGTTTACAGCTTTGTGTTGAGGTGGTTTTGGGGGCTTTTTTTTGGTTGGCTGTTTGCTGCTGGTAATTTTTTTTTGGGGGGAGGGGGTGGGGATGGAGGGGTGGGAAAGTGGAAGTACCACCGAAATAAAAAAATTCCTTCTTTTATCCATATAAATAATGAACAGATAACAACGCTAACCAGCCATCCTCCAGGAGTCATTGCCAGTTCAAGAAGTTGTCAGGACACTGACAAGGTTCATTACTTCAGGGCTTTTGATTTGGTCTTCACTGAAAATCTTCTGCTAGGACCTTAAACTTAAGACCTGTGCACCATAAGTATGGAAATGCAGCTTACTAAAGCAGTTATGTAGAAAGTAAAAGCTGTAATGCTGTTCTGGCATTGCATACAGATGAGTGCAAAGGCCTCATATTCTAAAGTCGTTGCCATAGATATATCACACTATATACGCATTTCAGAAGAGATTGTGAAATCCTACAAGTTGCCTGTAAAATAAACAATTCTTGAATTGTAAACGCAAGAACTTGCTCACATCAAACTTGTTGTGCAGTTTCAAACTTAGAAAAGGAATGTAGGGAACTCAAGTTCAAAGGAAGTGAGCTTAGCAGAAAGATAAGATGCCTTTCATCAGGACTTCTGTTTACAATATAAAAGCCAAGATAACTTCAATATTGGATATATGGACTTGGAACTATTCCACAGCAATTTCTAAATACAGTACCTAGGTCTTGCTGTCAGGTTGCTAAACAAATGTGGCATAGATCATTACAAAGGGCTTGTCAAAACGAAAAAAAAAATGGGAAAAGAAAAACCTCAAGGTAAGATATTAAAGCATATGAGAGTCAAGAGATAAGTGGAATGATAAGGAATTCACATAGGAAATATCTGTTTGAAAATTTCAGCTTGTAGAGTAGACAGAAGATTCATAAAAGCCACGTGACTCAGGAAACTTCCTTTTACAATTATCCAAGTGCTTTGTGCTGTGGTCCATTTCAAGCATTTCAGACAAAAAAACCATTTCTCTTTATTGTTCCAAAACAAAGTTACATAAAAACTAAAAACTTAGAAAATTATGCTTACATCTTTATGTCTACATTTTCTTTAATCAGATTTTTTTTTTCTTTCAGATGAGTAGTTGTTGCACTGGAAACAAAGTGTGTTTTCTATTCTCTTCTAAAACTGCGAGTTATGTAATTTCCCAATAAATAGAACAGCTTACTTCCAGATTTCAGTTTGGAAGGAAAACGTGCAGGAAACAGTAAACATATCAAAAGACTACAGTAAGTTTTAGAATGGATTCTGAGAAAGAAGTTGTATGGGAAAACTAGATAATGACATCCACACCTACTTTGTCTACTGAAGACAAATAACTTGATAAAGATCCTGAGAAAAATGCAAATAAATTAGCTGTATTGTTATTTTCCTCCAATGTTTTTCCATGTTGTTAGTTCTTAAGAACATTCCCTTTTTAATAAATATCATCAGAGTCTCAAAGGCATCCGAACTCAGCTGCATAAGCCATTGAATACTGTGGAACAGTAACTCAAGAATATATTGAAACTTGTGGGACTTCTACCCCAGAAAGAGGTAGGGACAGTAGACTTCGTACCTTACTATATTTTAATTCAGACTGACAGTGGAGAGAGTTTCAGTTTACCTGCTATATTGCCATAGCAGATGGATGTGTTATATGGTAGCTGAAACAATCCTTACATATGAAATTGTGAAAGCGAGCAACAGTGCACAACACTTACGAGGTCATGTTTCCGTTCACATAGTTTTGGTTCAGGATCCGAGCCCAGCAGCCTGCACCAGTTTCATCATTGAATGTACTGTAATCTTCTGAAGACCACAGTTTCTTCTTAGTCAATAAGGCATTTGGCACTGTTTTTGTTCCGGGATAGTGAGCCCTACACAATATTTTAAAAAGAAAGAGCACTTATCACAAAAAGAAAAATCAAAGCCTGGAAGTACAAATAGCAACAATGATTCAGGAAAAGCTATGGAAATAAACTGGAAAGAATAGGGATGACAAACAGGATTAAAGTTCCAGGAAAAACAAATAGGTTCTAGAGGCAGCCTCCTTCAATGTATCTTTATTGACAGCTATGCTCCACTTAAAGCCCACACACTTACAACATTCTCGTTTTGTCCCACTGGTATGCAATCCAGTTTCACCACCCATTGAGAAATGAATCATTTTTCTCTGCTCTTACATGCAATTTCTGTTTCTGCTACTGAACACAATTTACACTATATTTGCTTTTCACTTACACTGCTGTTAACCAGGGGGTTTTGTTTTACTTTCGTTAATATCTAGATTAGTCCTTAAAAAGTAGGACATGACTAAAGAGTGCATAACTCCAATTCATATGAGAATTAACTTTTTGAAAATAAGTACACCAATCTTTGTTTTAAAACTTTTAATAGCAAAATAGAGTATATACTTTAAAAAGGCCCACCCAAATGCACAAAATAAACATTTGCTATCAGATTGAAGTGAAGGCTTTCACACCCAGTATGTGCTGGATTTGTTGAACTCCAATCTACATTTAAAGAAAACACTAGATCATGCTACAGCCCTCTTTCAGACATCTTGTGCCACTCTACAGCCTCAACACCTAACAAAATGTGTGCAGCAAAGAACAGGAGATTAGCTGTGTTCAGAACAGTGTGCTCTGCTCCTTCAGCAGTGAAAACAATCTTTATACTTCACTGGAAATTTAAACTTCTACAAAGGAGCAACTCTACTCCAATTACCCTCAGGAAATAATTGGTCCACTCAAGGACCACTCCCATTTGGAGGGACTTGAGTATCCTGATTAATGTTTCAGGAAAAACTGCAGACTCCTAAACGCCTACCTACCTTGCTGCCTGAAAAGATGAACTAGAGTAGAGTTTATGCATCATTGTTAAAGCTGTGATGCTTCAGCAGAAGCAGTAGGGTTTTGGATTCTCTGCTCAAAAGAGCAGAGAGTCAGGCACACTATAACAGAAGACCATTTGAAAGCAAGAGGAAAAAGTGATGTATATCATGAAAGGAAGAAAAAGAATGGATCTTGGTGGAGAAAGAGTAATGAAAGGAATAGTAGGAACAGAATTACAACAAAAGTGACACATAAGTTTCAACCTCTTATCACTGCAAGAGAAGAATTTACCAACAGCTATTACTATCAGTGTTTGAATTCTTCAAATCACTGTCATTTACTAAAAATATGTTTTCATTGTTCCCTCTTTCTTCCAGTCTCTCTGGAACCAGAAGACAGCTGGTTTATCATCAGGGTCTCTAGCTGTTAGCGTGGTAACAAAGCATTTTTAAAATATTAAGTATTATGAGATTGAGTGTGTTTTATACAGCAGATGATGAAGCAATATAACTCCAACAGGGAAAAAAAATCCACAGTTGCCTGCATAAGGCAGCTAAACTAAATCAGTTATATTAAGAAAGTAACTAATTAAGAAAAGTTCTTCTACTTATAGATTGCAAATACTGCTTTGCACAACTGCCCACAGTGACTTCATTTGGATAACTTAGTTAAAAAACAAATAAAAAACCCCTTTGTGTTATTTTTTGTTTTGCATATAGTAATGGTCCAAAGGGGAAAAATCAGGATAGAAATAGCAGATTTTTCCACCATTTTTTCTCTCATGCATCAATACAAGGCTGTAGAAATAAGTCTTAAAAAAGGTCAGCCTATATAATACACTACAATGAAGCTTTGCAGAAAAGCACTACCCATGAAAACCTCAAAATCTAGTTCCCAAAAACATCTCTAGAAAACAGAAATCGTCAGCTAACAACTCTTCTCATTCTGCATCAGCACACAGGCCTGGGAGGGACTTGGGACAGTTTGCATTCCCACTACTACAGGCATCACAGCATGATTCCATCACAGAGTAATGTCACAACATCATCTTGGTTTTCTTACATCGTTAACTTGAGCATAATTAGGTCTAACAAATTTCTTTAAAAGGTCTGGTTTTCTGCGACACTTACATTCAGCCAAATGTGTGTTTAGAACAGATCTGGTTAAGAACACTGACGATGCTAACCAAAAAGACTGAGTTGTCACCTAATGGCATACTAAATTTACATTAGGTGAAAATGAAAGTTGTTACTCCTAAACTCACTGACACTTTCTAAACACTTCCTATTTTCTTTCAGCTAAGAGCAGGAAGAGTGGGAGGTGGGGGGTGTAAATTTTCAACATGTACAGTCAGAATGGCCTGGTCTGTAAGTGTGAATGCAAAAACCTAACTGGTTTAACTCAGTTAGAAACAAATAGCACATCTAAAGTACTACTATTGAGTAACCGCGGAATTTGCAAGCCCATCCGTGAAAAACATTGTTTTCAAGAGCTACAATGTAATTTAAATGTGTTCAAAGTCAGAGTAATACTTGTTTATAATTCATTTTATTTCATTTCACTGGTAAAATTGATGCAACCATAATAGCTCTGAAAAGCTGTTTGGAAATACCACATTATAAAGAGCTTTGGTGACCTGCGTCATTCCTATGCGGGTGAACATCTATTAATAGTTTTACAGTGTGTCTTCACGGCTCCCTCTAATTTCTAGCCATTACAGTATCTTGCAGGTGAAGCCTGGATGCAAATAACGGAAAATAAAACTAAAGCAGCAGCTTTAACTAATCTTCCATCCAGCTTGTCTGATGAGAGACATCAGTGATCACAAATTATTTTACCAAGTCCAAAATTGATTTTATGTGCATTCACGTAAAATCCTGGCTACGTGAAATACTTTTCAAACAAAAAAGAAAGCCAACAATTTTTTTTAAAGATGCCCTGATGAGATGTGCACCACTAGATGTCCAGTAGGCAACTGATTATCCATTACACAAGAGTGTATTTCATCTCCCTGTTAAGATTGAATCAGAGTAGGGACATAAAACTTACACTTGCAAAGAATTAAGCAACTACAGCTTAGTAAGACAGTGTGAAAACCATTGAGCTTCAGGAACTGACTCTGGGTGCATACTTGTAGCTGCCAAAAGCCAGAAAGGAAGCATGCTCACTACTTTGGGATCATGGTAACTACAGTGGCTTTATATCTGATCAGAGTAAGCTCACAATTGCTTTCACTTGTTGATCCACAAATGATCCAAGACTCCACTTGCAAAAAAACATCAGGATACTTTTTGTTGTTCAGAATGGGGGGAGGGATTGATTTGTGGGGGACACTGACTGCATATTACTTGTAGGGAAAACCTTCATTTCTACACCTCCTGTGGGTCAGATATATAAAGATAAATGAAAAAGATTCAAGTTGAAGCAAGGAACAGCCACATTTGAAGCATGTGATTGGGTCAGGCAAGTTTATGGAACCTAATAATTAAAATTTAGAGCTATTATAAGAAAAAGTTAATGTGCAAGTCTTACACACAAATCCATTCAGCAGATAAGTCAGTAATCAATCTCAAATTTACTACTTCAGCAAAACATTAGCATCATATGGTGAAACCCAGAACTAGAAAAACAAGTGAGCTGGTTCCACGCTTTCCAAACACAACATTCCCATCAAAACAAAATAGGAACTAAGAATCAAGACATTATTGTAACTGAAAAAAAAGAATCATAGCCCAAATTCATTTCTGGATCATGCCCGTTTCTGTAACAGACCAGTGGAGGTCACTAATACAAGGCTGTATACAAAGCTGTAAAGCTAAAGCATTTTTTGTCCAAAAAACCTTCAATTCATCAAAAGTTCAACAACAGCCAATAGGAATCTTCCACATGACAGGAAACTTAGGATTCAATTAAAGGGTTGAGGCTGTCACCAGGACAACAGCCAGGATTATTTGATGTGGATTAGTAACAAGTATTATAGTATCAATCCTTTCATTGCAGGTAAGGGTATAGAGATGTAAAGCTTTGGCTGTGCTAGTTATAAATAAGCAAGATGAAGACAAACTATGAACAAACCACCAAGAAAGAAAAAAGAGAGAACCCCCTACCCAATGACATCGACCACTCCGTGGAGCTCAGAGTCAAGCAGCAAGACAAAGGAAATGGGCTCCCACAGTCTATCGCTGGCTATGATCCTCACCTGCTGCAGACCGTGCTTATCCAATGTGTATCTCAACAGCTTTGAAAAAAAAGGAAAGCAGAGAACAGAGAGAAGGGAGAAATAAAAAAATGTTTTCCAAATTGTTAAAAATTTATATTGGGAAAGGCAGCATCTTCTTCAACACTAGTTGAATGTATTTCAAAACAAATAATGTTCCAATTCTTGTTTCTACTTGAAAAACCGTTACATAAAACAAAATGTAATAGATTGTCAAGCACAAAGTGCCTTCAAAGAAGGACATCTTCTTCCTCTACCATGCCAAACCCCAAACTACATGACAAAAGCAAAAATGAAAAACATTTGGTTCTTATTTTCTTACACACAAAAATCTGCAGATAAAGTTAAAGACAAAGCATACCACATTTCATTCCAGATATTCTATTTGCAGATCAGCCACTTAGATGTTACAATGCTGAAGGTTAGGCTACAAGGACCACATATAGGGCAAGGACAACTGAATTATAACTTAGAAACCTTGTGAAAGCACAGTAAACATTTAATTAAGCAAAGGAGTTGATTCACCCTGTTCTCCCTGCTAATAAACTATTTCAGTTTCTAACAGTGAAGCAATGCAGATGAGATCAGCTCTTCCTAAACACAACCAACACAAGAAACAAGAAAAACACCAGACATGTACACACCTTATTACTCAACTGTGTTTTACTTCAAGTTTTAAAATTGCAACCACTGTACACTTCCCTAGAGACACTTTAAGGCCTTGAAAGTCAACTAAACAAATCTAAAATGTCACGTAAGACCAAGCCTAATGATGTAGTTTCTTGAAGTCCAGAGGGCCCCTAAACAGCATATGCTATACTTGTAAATTCAGATAACATCAAATGGCTAACTACCTTCAAATCATCCTGTATATCTCTACCATATATAGTCTTCTCTAACAGGGAACACTACCTGCAGGCAACAGCGCTGCAAGATTTTTTTTTTTCCACAGATCAGAATCTAAACTAGCTTATATGCAGTCTGACAGTAACCTAAAACACCAAGATTTCCTGCCACAAAGTCTTAAGAACTTTGAACACAATGTTAGTATTACTTCTGTATTGTATTTTCCTCATACATCTTGCATTAGATTAATGCAGTATTTGGTTTGCAGACTTAATGTACATACAACAGCTAAAGTATTTAGCAATTAGGGGAGGTTCCTAATGACCAGAGAAAGACAGTTTTAATGGCCATCTTTCAGGAGGAGGACAAGAGAAGCTACAGGCCCATCCATCAATCTAGCTTCGGAAGGTTATAGAGCAAGTCTTCCTGGAAGCCATTTCCAAGCACAAGGATAGGAGGATGACTAGGAACAGCAGCATGAATTTACCAAAGACTAATCATGCCCGACAAACATGATTTCTTTCTATGACAAGCTGAAATCAGTGGATGATCAGGATCAGATCTATTCTTCCACCAGCTTAGAACAGTCTTAGAAAAGTCAAATCCTCTTTCTTTCTTACAGCAAATGTTTTCTACCTCAGAAAGAGCAAATAACAGTGAACTGAACTTGTCTTTCCTACTAAACTGAGAAAGCATTCCTGGATCATAAGACCAATGACTCCTCTAAAGTTGCAGCTATATTAACTATGAAAATCAACGGAACAAGAACCCCTTACATAAAAGCCATAGTTATCAACAAATAGCTCTTAAATACATCACCCATCTTCCTTGTTCATTAAGAATTACCATGATTTTTTTTTAAACAACAGACACTAGGAGACAGAAAAAAAAGAGAAACTGAAATGGCAGAAATTGTTTCTGCTATTTGATCATCGTATTAGAAAAGATTCATACTACATCAACTAGAAATAAAATATAAATTCTTTGTTCTGTCTGGTAAATAAAAACTGACAACAGCAGATTTTTTTTTTTCTACCACCCACCATACAATTACTGTCCACTAATAATGTCTTACAAGTCAAAGATAACTTAAATAATTGAGAACTATGGAAAAACATTTTCACTTTGTCTACTTCTAGATAAATAACAGAAAAAATTATTTGGAATATATTCAAGTCTAATTGTGTACTGGCATATAGGCCTTTAACAAAGACTTGACAAGTCTCTTAGAGCTAGGCTTTGCTAAACACAGCAAACAAAATCCATGTCTAACACAGAAGATGTAGTACTGAGCCACAATACATCCTGGGAGAAAAGTAATATGAATATATGCTATAAAAACACAGAAATAGCACCCATCAGAATATCACAGGAAGACAGCGGTCAAGATGGTCTTCCAAACATAATAAGGAAGCATAACATAACAGTTTAAAACTTGAGCTAACTATATTACACTTTTTTTTTCCATTTTCAAGCACTTTATGAATACTGGTTAAGTAATTCGATTTAGTAGCAGATAAAGGCTTTTTTCTTTTCTTCTCCTAACAAAATTCCTGTTTTCAATAGCAAGTGCTGCAACTCATTAGTATGAAATAAGGGCAAGCAGTATGTTCAAGACGACCACTCCTTCAACCAATGAAATTGAAACACACTAAATGATAATAGCTGGGTAGCCTTTGTTCTAATGAGAAAATATGAAGTCCTCCATCTTTCAAATCACAAGCCAGCAGACAGCAAATATGGAGGGGAAAAAACAGACATAGAAGCTTTACCTTAAATCTACCTTAGATATACTTCAGATTGCAAACAGTATTTTAGACAGGGATAGAGCTCCATGGGGAGCAATGGTATCAAGGTAGAAACAACCTGATGTGAAAAAGAAAGGAAAGGAAAAAAGAAAATGAAAGGAAACACAAAGAAATGGAAAGGTCCGTTACTTTTTGTGGATGGATGCCCAAGCAATCACTTCAATTATCTTGATAATTTCTAAATAAAACAATATAAATTTAATCCCAGTTTTCCATTCCAAAATAGAAGAACTAAGAAAAACTTAGAGAGGGTTATACTGTACAATGTACAGGAAAGGATTTCTGAGAAATGAATTTAAGACTATTTAGGTAAACAGACTGACTAGCAGATTTTGCAAACAACTAGACATGGTTATCTCAAAGACATACAGATAGAGTGTACTTTTAGCAGTTTTTTGAACCCATGCATTTGAAGAACAGACGCCTAAATACTACTATCTTTTTCTAGGTCAGCAAGAACTCTGGTAGTTGGTGCCTTAAAGTCAGCATTGGCTGAGAAACATGGTGTTCTCATTTTGTACTAACCTTAATTTCTTGATAGATAAAAACACTACCGCACAGGAAATATTCTCCTAACTCTTCATTTTTTGTGATAAGCGGGGGTTGGGGTGTTGAGGAAAAATCTGTATGACATTCAATAAAAACCTCTGACAAAAAGAACTTTCATCTTAAACAACTAAAACGCGTCCATGGTCCTAAAGGCTACAAACAAAACCAGGTACTCCTAGCCTTGATTCTGTCAAGCTCTTAAAGAAATAAGAAGCATACACACTCAGTCCATTCATTCTGGAAGTTTCATTGGCATGGAAGTCATAACTAAAACATTTCCTAATGCACTATAATTTGCTGAGGTGCAAGTCTTGCCTAACCTAAGTCACAAGTTTTAAAACCAAATTAGTTACTCAAAGCTGGCATTATAATTGGTATTTATCAGGCAGCCACTTCCAGGTGATCAGTGTTTACAAGCTCAACAGATACACAAGCAGTTTCTTTATAAAATCCCTGGTTAACTGACTTGCTATAACATTTGAACCATGCATTAGTTTAAACAATTACAAGCATATCACACCCTCTTACCTATAGATGAGGATAAATGGTACACTAAGGACTAGAAGCATGTTCTTATCACAGTAAGGTCAACAACAGAGGTAAGCAAGTTAACACATGTAATACAAGTGAACAATTTATGCACGTATAGAGCATGTTCCCAGTGGAAATGACATAATTTTTGAGAACTTATTTATACTTTTGAGAAATTAGAGATTACCAAGAAAGCAAGAGCAGCAGAATAATTAGCAAGCCAGCTGACAGAAGCAACGTAGTAAGAAAGTGTATTATGGAGTGAGACTGCGAGCAAACAATCAAGTTGCCATCTGCTAGAACTACAACACTGGGCATTCTTGCTACTAAAATTGAGACTGTTGTATTAGTTTAAAACCAAACTTTGGATGCTTGTTTTTATTTCTACTTCACTGTCTGGTGTGCACTTCTAATACTATCTGTTATTGGGTATAAGCAACAAACAGAAACTCCTAGCTTTAGTACACAACCAGAAAAATCTCAGGCAAAGGATGTGTAACAGGGAATGCTGCAAGCATGGAAAGTCCCAGAGTGATAAGTTCCAGTGTGAAAGTTCAAGTTTACCTGAAATTAAAACTGATTGCAGACCAAGAATTCAGTCCTAAAGTTTTTTTGACTTTGAAGATGCACATGCTCCTAACTGAACACTTCAAAGAAATGATGGAAGAGTGGTAAGGTTACCTTACATGTGCACTAAACTGAAAGAAGAGAGGAAGACTGGAAAGAGTAATCAGTCGCCACTGTACATGATGACAACAAAACTGGGAATGCCTAGGAAGTACGAAATAAGAATACAGGACTTCTCAAAATGGAGATGAAGACTTACAAAAATGAAGCAATATGCAATGTGTAAAATTTCTCCCTTCTCCCACACTTACCCGACTACCTCAACAGCATCATTAAGATAGGGATCAACTACCATCTCCTTTGAAACGTTCCAATCTCCATCTGCAGCGATGATGCCAATGTTGCTTAGACCCAGTCTGTCCAAAGATTGTCGAAGTACCTTGGTAACAGATAACACGACTTAAAGTACAGCCTTCATCAATCAGGCAACGTGAAAATTTAAGCCTGAAAACAATTTAAGAACTCTAGGAGGAATCAGTGGAAGCATTTGTCTTCAGACCAAGATGGGTAAGAAAAGTTGTCACATCTCAAAGAAGAGACATAATGACAACTAAGACGAAGTTAATGATAAGTATTTTTAACACTGAAGGGTTATCTATGACATTCAGATAGCCATTACATAAAAATAGGCTTCTCATCACTTGGATTACTTTTGACACCCCATGTGCATGTGTGTACTTCACTCAGACACTCTCAACATACTGACTCCATCCATTGCATGCACGTAATTCATTACATATGAGTAATGGATTTATCAAAGTCAGTCACATTAAGTTGATCTAAAAGTGATGACTGGCTGGACTGTGGAAGTGGACTTACCTCCACTAGTGATCAGATGTGAAAGTTGCCCTGATCCCCAAAAAAGTATATTGAGAAAACTGGGATTGAATTTTTAAGATAGAAAGGACCTTGTAACCATGCAGTTCTCTACAAGAACAGGAATCTTTGCCAAACATCTGTTCTTTTCATGTGAAGAGCATCTAAGCATTCTTTTCACAGGCTATTTTACTGAACAAAGATATCCTTGATGTTGTGTCTGATATCTAAGTTTACCCACTACTTGGTTCTCATATATCTCACTAATTTTCAGGAAGGTAATGCATGAAACTGGAATTCCGTATTTACAACAAAACTGAGGGCAGTCAACTTTGACTTCAAACATGCCAGAAGAACAGAATTCTTATTCTGTCTTTCCAGCTTCTCATTACTATTTCACTGTCAAACATGATAAACCTCTCACATCTGCCTGTGGAACTTCAACAAAATATACACAGGCAAAATATACCCAGGTCTAATAGTTAAGAATGAACCTGGCTTATACAGGGCTGGTATTATACAAGCATGATTTATCTGAACACTCAAAAAAAAACATTTTTAAAAGTATTTTCAGCAGCTTCCACGTACAGTCGCATCTGAAAAAGGATGTCAGTCCACAGTCTAAAATCCTTTTTTCAATCTTGGATATAAAGGAATGATATACTATGTGCTGTATGTATGCATGCATAAGAAAGAACTTTCCAACAATTTGAAGATCATTAGGCATGAATCCTTAAATAATTTCTTGGAAGCCCTCCACCAATGTGAAGAATAGGGAACATTTCTATTTTGATGTGTAGATGCAACACAAAGTCCAAGCACTGGTGACAATGAAAGCCTAGATCTAATGGACATAAAACTTATTAAGAAGAAAAGCAGCAATGAAGTTCTGTTCAGCTCCTTTGAAGTATGAAGCTTACCTGAACTAAAACTCGCAATGGCAGAAATACTAACATTAAGGTCCTGGCAATTTAAAGCTTCCTAGCTAGCTAGACATTCAGGAAAACTGCCGAAACAGAGATCGTTCAGAAGAACGACATGACTAGAAAGGTTGCAGAACTTCCATATTGAAAGATAAGAACCAAGGACACAGAACTGTAGACACTCAAAATGCATTCCATAATAACATATGCAGAATGGTTCCTCCACAACCAGTATTCATGTTTATATACAGATAATCCTTAAATTATAGGGTTATTTTAAGATGACAATATGTAAAAATCTAATGGGAAGAATAGGATCTTCGTGAATAAGAATTTGTAAGGGATAGAATCATCATTTCTTTTTTCATTTTTTCTACTTAATAAGAAAAATGACTACCACCTCAGTGGATGAAGTAACTAAAGTAACTTCTTACAAGTAAAAATTTAACAAGATAACTAAGAGCGTCATGTATATACGTCATGTATTTGTCAGACATTACAGAAAATGTTTGGTGTGAAACAGCCCACTTCAATAAATAGACCTTTTCGAAACGGCAAACTGCAAATAGAACTATCATGCTGATTAGAAAATAAATGCTACGCGACACTGCAGAGTGTAAGAGAATGAATGGTAAAACAGGTGTTTAATAAAAAGCCTTATATTAATTAACATACAGTGGAGGGAAGGCTGACGCTTTTCAGCAAATATTTGGGTGATTTTAAGACCAAATTTTAAACTAAACATTTAGCTCTAGAAGCCAAAAGCTTAGTCCCAATTCAACAGCATTTAAAAAGCTAGTAAGTAGAATGCTACACCTACACTCGATGGTTTGTTCTCCACATTCATTCTCCCCACCTTAGAAAGTCAAGACAAGCAGATGAGAAAGCCTCCAGGTGACATGACACAGGACCGAGCAAAAAAGAACATTCGTATTTCTTACAAAACATACAGAAAGCCAGAAAACCATTTTTTAAAAAGAGAGCCAGTCAGTGATATAGGGAAATGAGTAATTTATTTATAATAATATCTGCCTTCTCTCTCTGATGATTCTTTTTACAAACAGTTCAGTCTCACAGGCATTCCAAGCAACGTAACATCTAGTCAGCGAAGAAATGATACTTGCAGCTCAAAAAACCAAAAAAAAAAAATCTATTTATCTTCCATCCTACTTGCATTGTTTTATTGCAGCCTGCAAACAAGTGTTTTCAGTTCTGTTTAGTTTTGTTTCTATAACATACATACTGAACAGCTAGAGATTTCTCCTTGAAGTCCCCCCACAGATACACATCTCCCCTTCCTACCCTAACAGCATAACTTACCTATGATTAGCATTATCCTTTAGGAGACTACTAGTAACCTTAGTGATTTCTCCATTAGCCTATATCTGATTACTGAATCACTATGCTTTTTGAAAAAGAAAAGCCTGGAATCCACATTATCTGAGGCTAAATAAAACAGAAAACTCCTGGTTCCTGAGGGTTTTTTGCAATAGGAGTGCACCCTATGAACTTGTTTCCTGGCTTTAAAAAAAAGTTAGGCTATGGTTTGTGCTGAACACACGTTGGGATATTTTAAGAGGATTCTAAGCACACCCACTAAACAAGTTTAGACAGGGATTTAAGTAGCTTCACTAGCAAAATCTGAAGCATCTACACACCCACCAGAGTTTTGTTACTTAACATGCCCAAAGAAACAAGACATCTTGACAGAGATGCCAAGATATCCTGCTGTGTCACACTTCAGCATATTTGTGTTTTCTCTGGAAGGGATTTTTTTAAGTCACTCAAAAATTCTAGTGCCAAACCTCTGTGTCTAAAAGGAACTAACGGCCTCACAGCCTACAAAAGTGAAAGTCTAGAAAATACCTTTAATGCAATTAGTTGTGGAGTGAAGTATAGATAACAATTTGGTCTAAGATGTGATAAGACTTGGAAACTAAGTTACCAATAGAAACCCATAAAGCTGGATATAAGGTATTCCTGTTTCTTTGTACAAGGTATACGATCAGCACAAAAGCTTTCTGCCAGTGCTTCCTGCCCTCCCTCAAAGTACTGCACAAACCATAGGAAACAGCTATAAGGGTATTCACCTAATTCTACATTCTAGGAAATATAATTTTAAAAAGAAACGTTTTATAGGAGAGCATTCTCAGTTTTCAGGAGTAGGCAGAATTTTATATACGCCAGCCTCATGAAAGATACTTTTTTGCTCTTATTGCAATGTCAAGTTTAACTGTTGCACGCCATTTCCTGTATCATTCTACTAAAATTAATCATTGAAAAAAATAACTACAGAAGTTGCCAAGAACAAATTATGTGACTAACTTCATCCAGTGTATGCAAACTGTAAAAACTGAAACTTTTCTAATAGTCACTAATTGTCTAATTTTAAGCAAATGGGATCCAATCCCTGCTGAGTTCTGAAAAAAAAAAAATCAGCAGTTTTTCACACACTCAATTTAACTCCTATTTAATTTTAAGACGAGATAATGCTACTGCTTCTTAGCCTCAAAGCAGCAACAAGGAAATGAACAAAGCAGAAGCTTGCACTTAAGATTTCACTTCAACATAATAAACAGAAGCGAGTTTTCAAAGAGGGGCAGGGGGGCAGCAGGGGAAGACAGCAGTGAGAGATATTAGAGACATGTCAAGGTTAGTTATGTGAAATACCGTGTTCCTCAAACTCTTTTAGAACAGGAAGTACTGAATTTTGCACCGCTAAAACCACAGAGCCTTTATTATGTTTTCCATGAAATAAGAATCTGGAGTTTTATAGCAGTAATTTAAGGGTATTATATCCACTGGAACTTTGATACAGAATTTTAACTAATTCTAGATCTTGGAATTATATCTATATCCAAGCCAGTACAAAGATGATGAATTTGCATGATTTCAGTAGCATCAATTGGAGCTTCCGTTAAAATGTGGAGGTCCTAAACATTTAACATACACTGACACACTTAAAGTTCAAAATAACAGTTTCAGACACACACAAAAAAAGATCTAGAGATCTGATCCTGTTAGCATTCCATGCCTGCAACTACAAAAAACAGAGTTCAGTAAGTGAAGTAGTTGCAGGATTAAGCTCCCTTTTCTAGGCAAATTCAAAAAAGCTAATTGTTTACATATGATAACAAAGACAAACATTTCACTTTAGAGAAATAAGAAAAAAATACATACCTTAATATATTTGCTACTAAATGCCCTTTCATTCCATATCTATAAATGAAAAGCAAAAAGCCATTTAGAAAAAAATCAGGATATATCAACGCATAATGAAAGAATTTACGTGTATGTAAGATTATACAATCCATTAATGAACACCACGGTTTCAATTTGCTAGAGGAAAGTGCTCTGGTTGGTTTTGTTATCAGCTCTTCAGGGGAAAATTCTGTAGGAAAGTTCAAGATAGCTGCTTGTTTATCTGTCGCTAAGATCTACTGACTGCCTTCTTGCTGAAAAGAACTCTAGAGCTACTTGAGCTCTACAATGGTAGCAGTGTTACACATGACATTACTACTAATGGGTCTACAGTTTGTCAGAAATCATTCAGAAATACATTGTGGCTTCAAGGTGTGGTCCTACTGAATGGACCCTGTTGCCATACACTGGCACAAGAGAGCTAGAATAAGTTACAGGGGTTATTCAATTACACTTACAGTTCTTTCTAAGTACGGACTAAATCCATACTTAAATACAAGAGACATCCAGCATAGTTTAAGTAAACAGACATAAAACAATCCCATTTCTCTTGTTCTGGATTTTCCATCTTTTATGAAAAGAGTGTTTAAGCTAAACACAGCTCAAAATCCAGAAGCAGGAATGCTGGTCTTCCTTTCCACCAAATACCCTGGCGAATAAAATACATAGTCAGAAACCTTTCTTTTTTTTCTAACCACAACATGAACACTGTGACTCATATTCACCAGTAAAGGTGAAAGTATCCCCCTGTAGATGTAGATTACCCAACCATGTACAAGCAGACAGTTTCTTGCAGGTGGGATGTGTCCATTTGATTTTGATATTTCTAGGTCTTTCCATAAGTGCGAATATGTTACTTCAGAAATGAGCCAAGCAAAAAGTTACTTACTGAAAGGCTTGTTTCATCATAAAGGAAATCATGATATATAACACATGCTATAAACCAAAAGAGCAGTAAAGGCTAACAGTGTAGAATCAGAACAGGATTAAAACAGATTTGACAGTTTGAGCCTTTACAGGAACTGCTTTCCTGTATTTCAGATTATACCCACAAAGAAATCAGACGATACACGTCACCACATTTCCCGAAGAAGCAGAAATTTCTTTTTCTTAGAAATATAGAATTCATAAGGCCAATCAGTGTGAAGTAACCACACAGAAGCCAGACATTACTCAAATACGTAAAGTGCAGAACTTACCTTCTACTCTAAGACCACAGCAAGGAGAAAATTTAATAGCAGGTGTTCTCCCTGTCCCCCCAGTTGAATTGCTGAAGCATCACTGTTACCCAAAGTGCAAGACTGACACAGCTGGAATAAGCCAGCAACATCAAGGGGGGTGCATTCCAGAGGAAATATACATCAGATATACCTTCCCACGTTACAGCAGAAAGGTCAGACTTCCTTTGAGGGACAGGAACCCTAGTTTCGGAAGTTTTGCTCTGGACTTCTGACATGATTTTCAGCTTTTGTGCAATTAAACAACTCTCTCATATCAAGGCACTTAAAAGTCCAGAATAAGTATTTCAGTAAGGATAGGATTGATTTTATAGAAATCCTAGCCACACATTTTCTAATCAGAAGAAAAATTAAAAGTTGAATCTGAGTCAATGAACTTGAAAAGTGTTTTTGCAGNTAAAGTTCATAATAAGTATTTCAGTAAGGATAGGACTGATTTTATAGGAATCCTAGCCACACATTTTCTAATCAGAAGAAAAATAAAAAGTTGAATCTGAGTCAATGAACTTGAAAAGTGTTTTTGCAGATTGTCTGCTTCTCTCTCATCTCCAAATTAAGATATTTTTCTCAGTCATTTCTTCACTACTTCCATATTTTGCAGTGTAACACAATACATTAGTTACAATGTACTGTAACACATGCACCTTTATCTACTATAAATAATGCAGGTAAAAATGGAAGAAGTTGTAGAGGACTGCCCTTCCGCCAAACAACAACCATGTTTTATGCCAAGAAGTCATGTTAGCCAACTTTCACAAACTCTGTCTTAACTAATGCTTCTTGTTAGCTGGCAAATGCTGAAACCCAAGCAGAACCACCAAGGCAGAAAATGACAAGCCCAAGACTCAGACATTTCAGAATTCTCAAATTCTCTGGTAACTTTGTTCTAGAATTGGGAAGACTGGAGACTAGCCATTTTACACTGGTTCTGCTTTAACGGCCATTATTGCAGAAAGACTGTAAACTAACCTAACTTCTGCCTTTCCCTTTGCAACAGAAAATGCCAAAACTGCAATTACAAAACAATTTCTCTTCCCATTCCCCTCCTCCAGTAATCAACAAAGAGAGACAAGACCAAGATGTTAGGAATGAAGATGGATAAAATATACAGGAGATTTTGTTTTACTGACCCCAATATAATCAATGTCCAAATCATGATACTGTTTAGCTCCTAATATCCAAGAAACAATATAGTAAGCAGTGACATCTGGATAGTCATAGGGCCAGTTTTCACCCTTTCCTATCCATCCTGGAAATGTCCAAGGTAATCCTGGAAAGACAAGAAAAACAAGTAAGATTGGTTGGTCTATATTACTCAGTAAGCTTCCATGGGAAGCTGTAATTTGTTCTACCCAAAATGAAGGAGCAGATACGCACTTCAAATTCACATAGTTCCAGCGAGGACAATGAAATACAACTTATTTAACTGGAGAGAATGCTCTAGTATAAATTGTGATCAAAAATATTAGTAGTTGCCTTTTTTAAGCTAGAAAACCTTCAATACTAGAGAAGAACTGACTACATGCGATCTTTCAGTTGTGTGGTACTAGCTCAAACAGGTTTAAAATTCCAGAGATTTTAGGATAAAGATTTACAAAGTTATAGACAAAGAATCAATACTGAACACCAAAAATTGTTAGTATCCTGAATACAAATTTCAGAAGTGATGATCTGGTCATAATAGAGGAAGAAAGATCAGGATCATGAAAAAGCATTTCTGAGTCTCAGCTGTTTACTGGACCTTGTAGTAAAAAAGAACAACAAATTAATCTGAGCAGATCCCGCTAAGTTTTCAACTGATTTTGTATAAGACACCATAGGCTAATTCAAAGGCAAACCTTCGTTCCTTTGTTGAAAGCTTGATCTGAGGGAAGAGGGAGGTTATTAATAATCACAATTAGTCACAGATGGTAAGCTTACTGCTTGTCACAGTGCCTAACAGAACCCGACTAGCAAATCCTGCACCAAATCATGCTTTGTGGCTGGATACGGCAAAGCCTGATGTCTGGAAGAGGGGGGATTAGATACTTTTTAATTGATACATTTCTTACCTTGTTTCATGTGAAATTGTTTCATGTTAAATACATTTTGTAAAGTGTTTCAATTAAAATCTAGGGTTCCACGTTTCTACTGTCACAGCACACACAACCCACGATCAAAACAGGGAGACAGGAAAGTCCTGTTACAACTGAGCTACATACATAAGACAAATCAGAAGAACCACTACAGTGGGGAGGGGGTGATTGGTTTGTAATAAGAACATATAATTGACTTTAGCGCATATAAGATTTACAGATTTATACTTCCTGTAAGTTTACTTTATCCCTCCCAATTTTTTTACTCTATTATTCAGAAATTCATCTCATGATAAATCATTTATGTTCGTTACTGTGACACAGTCTAAACATGAAAGTTACTTAACAAAAGCAAATGATCCTATGCTACTTGTTACATACATTCTTGTTATGCTACTTGTTACAGTAGCACAACATTCTTCTGTTGTGCTACTGTAACAAAGTAAAATACAGTAAGTTTAAGTGAAGTATCAAGGCAAGCTTACCAAATATTAGAGATTCTACTTTTTCTACTGCTATATCAAAACATCTGGCCATTAAAATTAATATGCTAATTAAGGGTCAGATATGTAATTTAGTTGGGGGGGGGGGGGGGGGGAAANAAGCATTTAAATCCTAAAGCTTGAAGCAATTTACCAATCAGTTTAATTTTAGGGTTCCTCTTTTTAGCTTCTTTCATCAGCCACCATTCATAGCCCCGGAAGTAGTTCTCATCATTTTCATAGTGCATATGGGAGGGTTCAGTACCATCTAGGAAGGAAAGAGGCAGGTAACTCACAATTATCTTCTGTGTCATACGCTATTACACGTTATAAATTTTTCTGTATTGCTCACCGCCATAGTATGCAAGCACATATCTCCAACATGGTTCACACGTTCTTTGGTATGTATTTCAAAGCAAAATGAGTAGTGGGAGGGAACACACAAGACTCACCACCCTTCATTCTTAGTATATTAACTTAGCATAAATTTAACATTTTTAAGGGACTATGCCTGCTTTTAACATCAGAATGTTATTAGCTACTGGGCATTTTCTGTCCCTCGTTGTGCTAATACTAAATCTGTATTCATGGTTATTTTGGTCCCAAGAACCACTAGGAAAGTTACAGCATTAAGATCGGGGCAGGGGGGTGGGGAATGACACACCCAACAGCTTGTAGAAGCAGGTTCTATCTAAACCAAAAGGCAAACAAAATAAGGTTATAGTTTTTCTTCTGTGCAAGTCCAGGGAGAGAAAAGAAAGGAACTGCCATGAAGTTTTTCAGTGACAGGAAAGAGATTTTTTTTTATTTTTATAGTAAAAAAACTGGTTTATAATTTCTGTGCTGTTCTGTGACTGCAGGAAGAGTTTTTGGAATTGAAGACTACACACTGAATTCCTTCAGGCAAAGGTAAACAAACTAGAAAGGTGCAAAGAACCAACGTTGCATGGGAAGTCATTACACACAAAAGTCAATTAATAACTTGTGCACGCAACTGCAACAATTACTTACACTAAACTATATGCCTAATTGTCCAGAAATCTCTTCTGATGAGACACTTTTTTTTTTTAAGAAACCTGCTGAAACAGCACATTTCATTATAGAAAATGGGATTGATTTTTTTTACCTTACTAACACCTGACTATTTGGAAGTTCTATTTGTCAGAGACACAGAACAACAATTAGATTACAAACTTAAGACTTCTGATCACACTTCAAACAGACTCCTGATCACACCTCTGAGGTCAGAATAAGAGCTGCAGTCTAGTGCGTTAAGACATGTGCATCTTATTGTTGTCATCCTAAAATCTGGAAAGCCATCAAACAAGTATGTAACATTCTCCTTAGCCATCAGCAAGACTGTTTGAAGAGAAGGTCTGTGCATGCATGAAGACGACTCCATTCTCCTCTAACCAGCAATTTATTGACCAAATACCGAGCTCTTAAATCCAGTATAATACTTTTTACCACGTTAGTTTTTCTTAAGGAACCTAAACCAAAGAATGAAAAATAGTATCTAATTACACAAACAGACATTTAGAAAAATATATAAAACGCCACAAAAACAGAGGCTATGCTTTCTATTTATTAACTGAGTCTGCTTTAAGCCTATTCTTGATGTGGCCAAGATTCACTTCGGAGCAGGGGGCGGGGGGGACAGGAAGATACAAACTGTAGTCTAGTTACTGCTTCTCAGCTCCCAGTCACAAGCAGTTACTAAACAGTTTCTCCTGTATGTAAATATAGTAGGCTAGGCAAATTACACCAAGATATTTTCATTTGCAATTGTGGCCAGGCAAAAAAAAAAAAAAAAAAAANAAAAAAAAAAAAAAAATAGTGCCTCCTGTCAGACAACGCCACTCCAGTGAAATGTAGCAGCTCATTAAACCAAAGAAACATAATTCCTTCTAAGAAGCTGTCTTCGTATTTTCATGCTTTTAATACATAAACCACCTAGTCTTACATAAGTTTTACAGCTTGTATTGCAAAACTGGAGTTTGAGAAATGTTCTGCAACTCAGAAAGCTAATAGAGCTTCCTTAATCTTGGGGAGAAAATAAAAAAAAGAACTCATTTGCTCTAGAATTCAACCTATTAACCATATGATAGGGAGAACCATCTCCAAAATGTTAGTGTGAATTTCTCTTCTGCAAGGTAGCAGACATTGTTTATGTACTGCAACATCAGTACAACTAGAGAACGCATCTCCATGCTTCAGCTGAAGTGACATGTGCAGGACATTACTTACAGCATCACTGCAATGAGAAGTTAAACCCTGCTCGTGCAAAATCCATACCTGTTGATTGTCCATCACCTCCAATCTCTACTTTGAGCATATGTAAAGAAGCACCAAAGTTTGGCTACAAAAAGAGAGACAGAAAAACAAACAGAATCCTGCTGTTAACAAGAAGAATGTAATAAATAAGTGTATAATTTTGAGGATGCTAAAAATTCAATACTTTTTTTTTTATACACCCACTACAGATGCAATGGGAGATTACACAAAATTCTGCTTCAAAAGGAAACTAAGCAAGATAAATAGTACACTTATCTTTAGTCAGTTTCACTGACTCTTGCACCATTAACGACACTTCTCTCCAACTGTGCAGATTTTAAAATGGTTATGCTCAAGAAAATACTGAAGCGCTCTTAAAGTAGAATATGGGCTATATGAGGAACATAATATTTTTAATGCTATTAGAAGTCAAGTTTTTTTCTTTTAAAATCAAATTATTGAAGTTAATATTTTTGCAAATAATTTATTCTTTGGTGTAAAGGGTTACACTGCTTATGTGAAAGAGCATACACACGGGTCAGAAATAATCTGCTAACTACAGACAGAAAGGCAAGAGAGAAAAAGAAACCATCACAGTGGAGAACAAGTGGCCACCTAGTCCACTATCCTCTTCCCCTAGCATCTGACTGGTGGAGCAGAATATAAAATTCAAGCTTATACAGGTGATCCTACTCCTAGTATGTTCTTCCAGCCATCAGTGGCTTAAGAGTTGCTCAAGCCAGAAGTTATAACTAATCATTATTTTAATAACCACTAATGAGCTGGTCTCCTCCATGGCATTACCCAAGTATAATTCTGGTACCCAAAAAAAGTTTTAATATGCAAGAATGCAGTTTGATTAAAAAAAATGCTGCATAGACAATAGTTTGCTTGGCTTACAAGTTTTGGATTTTTTTGTTTTTAAATAAGAAGTAAAAATTCCCAATTTACCATTTCTCTTCCTAACATTTTAAACTTCTAACACATTTGCTCTCCCACCCCAGTCATGAGAGTTGACTGACATCAAAAGACAAGAAGAACGAGATAAGGTATACCCCACCCCACCCCAGGTATCTCATGACAGCTTAAGAGGTTTTGGTGAAAGAACATGTGAAAAATTCTTTGAAAATCATGATCTCTCAGCTAGATTTTCTTTTACTATATGCCTATTGATTCCTTCAGAAAACTCAGATTTGTAACACACAGCTTTGGTCTCCAAAAAACATGGGTTTTGATTCCCCAATCACACATTATGCCCTACTCTACCCTTTACAACCAATTCTTTAAACTACACAGTAAATTATTCCCCTCCAGCCATCTGGATTACACTCCTTGAAAGTGACATGACATCCTCTTCCAGCAGAGTAATTTACAGTGCCAAAAGCAAAACAAGCTATTACTGTCCAGTGCAATAATCTTACCATATATTAAGTTGGGTAACTCCACAGGTTACACTTGCTAACTAAAGCAGCTTACAAACCAGTAATGTTCACACACCTTCTAGAGTAACTGCACTTATACTTGAGACTAGTTTGAACTAGATATGCTATTGAAATGATGCAGTCTGCACAGTCATTTTCAAAATGTACTCAAAAAAAAAAAAATCAAAACTGCCTCAAAGACCCACTTCCTGAAATTGCTAGGAACAGCTAAGCCCCTCATTTTACCCACAAAAACTATTTAATCCTCTTTACACTCACATGGATGATCAAAATATGTTGAAAACATATTTTTGCAACATATTGTGAAAACATAAAATGCATTTTCATAATAATTTGAAGAAACAGGCTCCTGAACAACATACTGGTTGTCAAAAACAACAGCTAAAATTTAAGGTTCTAATAAAAACTAACATTAAAGTTGATGCTTTATAAGATGGGATTTTTCTAATTTCAGGTAGTACTGAATATACTATAGGAGTTCCAACATTACACAATAAGAAATTCTGCATAAAATTAGACATTATTGTAGCAGTGGAACCCACTTTACCTTGAACAGATAATCTAAAATCTGGGAGCGATAGGGTTCTTGGTAGTTCACCAGGAGTCTAGATGTGGCCTAAAATGGAAAGAAAACGCGATAATATGAAAACTTGACTTTCAAATATATAAATACATCCCAGTTTGTCAGTCTAGGACTTACACATAGCTAATAAACCTACAAAAATAATTATAGCACCAGGAACTCAGCTAAGCCTCTACAAAATCTCTTTTCTAACCCTTCAATTGTGGATTTCTGGTTGCGTAGATTGCAATTGCCTTGTACTCCAGTTAACTGCCATGTACTACAAAGACAGTCCAGAGAACAGAGAAACAAAGATCTAACAAACTTATCGCAAGCAAAATGCGGCTCCCTCCCAGCATCATTCCTCCTGCTCCACACAAACCTCCCTGCTTTGGCTCACCGTGTACCAAAGGCAACGTGAGCTCACGGGCCATGCAGGTAGGAGGGCAAGGAAAGCAACTCGGCACGTCCAGGAGTGGGTAAGAACTCACAGGATCTCATGGCTCTGCTCGTTGGACCACAGGAAAGCATACAACAGGCTGTTGGCTCATCCAACATTTTAAAACTCATAGAGACAAGTAGCTAGGAAGACCCACTACAGAAAAGATCCACCCTGGCTTAGCCCCCCTCCAACAGCACCAAGGATGTGGCTGGCCCTCAGCATCCCCAAACAGCCTGACAAGAAAGAGCCGGAGGACAGGCACAAAGCAGGGGCCGGCTCCAGCTCTCCTTGCAGCCAGGACCACTGCCCGCACAGCTCCCCTCAGGGCCTCCAGGACTCCCCCTCAGAGCCCCACTCAGGTCTCCCTTACCCCTCTGCCCTCACGGCTCCCCGTAGCGCTCTCCCCCCACCTCACAGCTCACGGCTCCCCTCAGAGACCCCCAGCCTTCATGACTCCCCTCAGAGACCCCCTCAGCCCTTATGGCTCCCCCCAGAGCTCTCCCCCCGCCCCGGCTCTCACGGCTCCCCTCAGAGCCCCCGGTCCAGGCCCCGCCGTCGCCTCGAAGGCCTGCACCGAAGCCACCAAACACACCCACTCACGGACCACCAACCACCCCCCCCC
>RSEF01000005.1:46388077-46418379 GCA_003993805.1 Himantopus leucocephalus | reverse complement strand
AAGCGCCCGTCGCCACCGCCACCCCAAGGAGGGTATTAGCACCACAGCACCGGAGGACCCCCCCCAACGCCGGCCGGCGCCGCTCACCCCGCCGCCGCTGACAGCCCCGATCCCGTCGAACTGCCTGCCCAGCCCACCGGCATCGTCCAGCACGTAGGTGGCCGCCGAGAGCGCAGCGGCACCGACCGCCGGGGGTCCCGGGCCCCAGCTGCAGCCAAGCAGCAGCCAGCCCCACAGCAGAGCCGCGCACCCCATCCCACCCGCTCCGCTCCGCTCCGCTCCGCCGACAGCGTCCCGGGCGCGCCGCCCCGTCCCTACAGCAACTCGCCACTACCCGGCTCCCCCCATCACGTGACCGCGCAACCTGGCAATCAGCTGGGGGGCGGGGCGTGAGCGCCCTTCGCCGCCATTTTGCTAAAGGGAAAGGCGAAGGGAGGGGAAGGCTTTAAGCCCTTACGGGCGCGCACCACACACACCCCCCCCCGCCGGGTTGAAGTTAGTGGTTGCCATTTTGAGAAAGGGCAACGCAAGTGCCGGTTGGTGGGAGGCGTACCGCCATGCTGGAATTGGGCACTGGATAGCGAGCGAAGCTATTGCGGAGCCATCTTGGGTGTGGGAAAGCTGCCTGGCTGTGAGGCGAGGGAGGGTGTGGGCGTCACGGCTGGACGGGGTTTCTCTGGGAACACACGGGGAAATTGCGTGTAGTGCAGTACGAGCAGCCGGGTTGTGGGAGCTACACCGAACTGACTGCTTTTTCAGGGCCTCTGGCAAGGCACGGCAGTTTTCTTGGGAGAGGAATGGTGTTCCCCAGTGAATCTCTCATTTCCAGGCCCTCACCAGCACCCGCCCTGCTCTCGGTCTGCCACCAGATCCCACGGTCTGCCAGCAAATCCCTCGTAAAGTACGCAAAAATCAGCACTTGAGGCGCATTGTAAGAAAGACCTTTGGTTGCCTGCACAGGAACAGGCAGGGAGTGGCCCTGGGGCACAGGGCCAGGCCGGGAGAGGCCCTGCCCTGCCCTGCAGAGGGGTGCTGGCAGCCCCACGGGTTTCCCTGGGAATCCCAGTTGGCCCCAGTTCAATTCGCAGCAGCTGCGTGGGCAGGACCCCAGAGAGGGATCCAGAAAGTGGGTTTTGGCTCGCCCCGCTAGCAGGGTTGGGCAAGCCTTCATGGGGCGCGCTGCAGGGCAGCTGCATAAAAATACAACCAGCTGAGATGGTGCCGTGCCACATGTTAAAAAGTGTCTGTGAGGATAGCCAGGGTGTTCCTTCAGACTCCAGCTCATGAAAGCATTCAGCTCACAGGAAAAGTAATCGGGATATTGGTGATCAGCTTCATTATCCTACAAAACTCCTTAAAGGGGAACTGTCTGTTTGCTGACCTCAGTGTTTTACAGAGGCAACGCTCCATATGCTTGAATGAGTGAGACACTGGGAGATGCAGTAGCTGACATCATGCGGGCAGTGTGTTACAGCTGTGGAAAAGCTCAGGTTTTGCACATTTCTGTCCATAAAGAATGCTGTTATTCGAGCCGCTGCTTCTCTTGTCCATGTCATTGAGGGATCTAATGCCTCAGTGATGACATTACCTGACTGACGTTTCCTGTTTATTTCTTTTTTAATAACAATACCAATAACTCATTAAACATTTTGCACTTTACAGCAATATCAAGCATTAACTAATGAACCTGCTCACACCCAAATGAGCTGTATGATGTCATTATTAAATGCAGAAGGGCAGAGTGTCTTCCTCAAGGCTACAGTGAGTCAGTGGCAGAGGTAGAATTACGCTCATGGTCCTAATTCACATTCGTTCCAGCAGACTGTATAGGTTTGCACACCTGGAAGGTTTGCAAAACCATTATGAATTAGTAATTGGTTAATTTTAGAATTTCTTAAATTAATGCATCAATTTATTCCAGGTAGAAGGCTTCAGCTTTGGAATTCCGTCTCTTGTTCATTCATAGGAGCCTAAAAGTGTCAGCTTTCAAAACTCATGTTTCCATCCTATGATGTACTGAGTGCCTCCCCTTTTCAGTTAGTATAGAAAAGCACTCTTAGAATCTCTTTTGATGCAAAGAAGAGGATATTTTGGTGGGATTTCGAGGACTTTTATTCTGCATTAGGAATCTCAACCTTGCTTTTTACCTGGTTTGGGTTTTTTTTTCTTTACACCTTTGTCCATGACCCAAGGACATGGGATCTGGACCCTTTGTAAGCCCAAATATAACGAATAAAATTATTGAGGACTTATTACTTCTTTTGTAGATAAGATAATTTTCCACTGTTAACGCTTTTCCATTTCAGTTGTTCTGAGATGACTGATTTGAGATACTGTGTATGTCCAGATCTCCCAAAAAGCCTGGGAACCTGTGCTACTTGCATCAGAAATTAAATTGTTCCATATGGACATATGCTTTTTGCATATAGCTTTACTTCCAGAATGTATAAAATGCATCATGTGCTCTCTTGTTTCCTTTGATCTTTCAGTCCCACTATCAACTGTTAGAGTGAAGAACTGTAGAAATGTATCAACTATGTTTCTCTATTTCTAATAATGATAAGAACTGCTTTTTCTTCAGCGAAGTATAGAAACCCTCAACAGAACAGCGGAACCAGCTCACTACACATTGTTCTTAGTAGGTACCATGTTAGGAAAAGGCAAGTGAAAAGTGATAAAATGAGTCTTTGTCTAATGACTTTTATCTCAGTGAAAATAAATGTTTGACTGAAATTTATTATAGAAATTAGTCTAACCAAGTGGCTGGAAAGTCTCCCTTTCACCAAACTGGAGGGGGCTATCATACCAGTTCAGGAATTACCACAAATAGAATGATTTGATAACTTAGGCTTCATTTAACAAGCACATCAGTAGAAGAACTGTGGATGAAAAAGTCATACTCTGGCTGGAAAAGAGAAGGAACCAAATCTCTGCATCCAGTGGTGAAATATTATAGAGCTGCCTGATATTGTTCTCAAGGAAGTCAGTATGTCCTATTTTAGAGCTTTTAAATTTGCTCATCTGTTTCGTTTCTCCTTAGCATCTGAATCATCAGACAGGGTAGTTTTTGTTTTACCCAATAGATGTATATTTAAAGTGAAATTGTACCCAGTTTCTTAGAAGCTGAATTGAATCGTTCCAAACAGAATTTAAGAAAAAAAATCAGAGCCCACAATAAGTTATTCTGATCACAGAGGGAAAAGAGAAACTGCGCTCATGTAACAATTTTCCGCCTGTCTAATTGAACAGAATTATCTTTTAAAAGAATCACTCCTGTGAAAGCCACATCCAACCTCAGATTCAGTTTATGTGAAATTATATAAATGCGCAACCTGTTGCAGCACATAAAATTCTGTTATCCTTTGTTAACTAGAACTGTTCACAAACTTCCATCAGCAGGCAAAGAAAAAAAACCACAGTAATACAAATTGTGAAAATAATTAAATTTTTTTGCACAAACTCCTGAAGTTATTCTGATACATTTTTATGGGCTCTTCTTAGATGGATTCTTATTTGATTCTGTGATAAATTTTTTGGGAAAGACAAGTTACAAGTCCTTCAGTCAAAAAAGACCCTATGTTTTGAACATATACAAGTTAACACAAATAAATACATATACACTTCACAGTATTTTATTTCTGTGGAGTTGTTTCTCTACAGAATGTATCGTGTCCTAGATAAGAGATTTGTAAATACACTCCACTCATGTAATTATGCAGTGTTTTCAAGAAAACTTTTATAAACTTACTAAAAGTATTCCTAGATTTACCAAGGTTGGTACTATCCTTTGTGCATACTTCTACATAACTGTGTTGCCTCTTTTCCCGTGGATAAGTTTAGATTAACAAGGTCTAAAAAATCATTAAATAAATAAAAAATTGAGCAATGTGTGAGCCGTTGCCTCATTGGTGTATCCAAGAGCAGCTTCCTGTTACTATATCTGATGAAGCAGTTCTTCTCAGAAGCAGACACGGGTTACGCTACCGATGGCATCACTGTGAAACTGCTACACGGGGACACATGGCTGCCTAGGTAAGTGTTCAACATCCAAGAAGTCAGATACACAACTTATGTTCTGGTGCAGATTTCAACCTGGCTCTCCCTTAATGTGATGCTGACATCAGAGAACAAAAAGGGACACAAAAGGGACTGGAAAAGATTGTTTTGGGAGAAGGAGTGTTTCACTCCCAGCACGAGTGAAACATGAGAAAAAAGGGCAAATGACATCAAAAGATTGAATTAGGAAAGACATGCCAGCTTGATTTATTTCTGTAATGGTTGCCATGATCAAAATACCTGCTGCTTAGGAGAGGAGGGAAGGATGGAGAAGAACAGGATTTGGGGGTGAGTTTTCAGGATTCTGAGTTCTTCTGTCGTCACTGCAAAAAATGCCTCAGGCCTCACAAGGGGGTCCAGGAGCTCTTCTATTATTGTTCTTTAATATTTTATGGCACTAACAAGGTACTCAGCGCTATCTATATGAATATACACAATGGTTAAAACTTAGCTGTGCTAAAAGTAGCTTCTTAGAATACCAAGTATCACGTACATGAAAATATTTTGTACGGCACCTTTCTGTATGCATAGAGGAAAACATGATGCGCATAAAGATATAGCAAAATAGTACTCGCTTGCATGGCCTACATCCTAAAAAAACATAGCTTTTTTTCTATTTGCTCATGTTAGCAAAATTGTTATGCTCTATAAAACAGTCTATAAAGTGTATCTCAAAGTTAAAAAGACTGATCTCTTTTCGACCTGTTTGAGTCTCTATAGAATCTCATGGAGACCTGTGAGTGAAATTTAGTGTTGCATGAGGAAAAAAGCTGTTCATTTTAAGCAAAAATGTCCATGTTACTGAAAGGCGTATTTCAACTCTCCCAAACTGTGAAATTTTTCAGAATTAAATTTTGAGATCTGCTCATTAGGAAAAAATATCCAGCTATGGAAGGTCCTTGTACTTGAGGAAATCAGCTTGGCGCTATAACTTATTTTGAGAACGCAAAGCAATCATCTACTTTGTTGAAATTGCTTTGAGAGAAAAAAAAATCAAGAAAACCTTCTGTCCATCCATCTTATGGCTGATACACAATAACACCAGTGCAGCAGCTACTGCACTACCTCACACAATATTGTTTTCTTCCCCTGAAACTTACATAAAAAACGAAGTACTCACAAAAACTTGCTGCATTATAATGAATATTGCTGACAGCAACTTGCCCTTTTATGAACTCGAATTTGAAATAAAGGGTGAAATACATCAGTTTCAGATGTTTCCAAAATTAAACTGGTGTTTGTTAACTAATGGAAGATTTATTATTTTTTTAATTACTGACTAAACTTTTCTGTTAATAACACAGTCCTTACAGTCTTCATCTTTCCTAATTTCCCAAACTATAGCAGAATTCATTTATTTGAAAAACTCTTCCATTCTTGCCTTAGAAAGTTGTTTACAGATAAGAGTATTGAATATCATTTTGTATTTGTGTCTATGAAAGTATAACTTTATACTTACTTTGTTGCTTTCAAAATGTCATAAATGGAGAGACTGCATAAAGCTGTCTTTGAATCTGAGAAAGATACCGTAGGAATGCATCAATACGAACACAATACGTAATGAGTACTTTTCTCCAAAAAACGTTCACAAGGTTCCTTTACAGGCTTGTTTGCATACATTCCTTGAAGCGTAGCATTTGCTAATCCATTTCTCTAAGTTTTATGTCTGACTGATTTTTTCAGAGTTCTTGAACAGCAGGTTTTCCGTAGCAAAATGACAAAGAGGCAGGGACAATGATAATCATTGAATAATGTGGCTAAAAGATAAAATTCCTATTGGGAATATTTTTTTCATTTGAAACACATCTGATACCAAAACAAGTCTGTAAACTAAGTCACAAGTTTACAGAATTAGTTACAATGGGTTTGGACCATGAAACTCAAACCATTAGACTATATCGTTAAACAGAAATTCCTCGATAGTTTTTTAGAAATCATTAATAATCAGTGGGAAAATTATCAAACATTGTGTTTTAGGATAGCTGTAAGCCAATACCATCCTCCTGGGCAAAAGCAGCAGGTATGCTCAGTAGCTGAGAGAAAACCTGGGAATGCTTCAGATCATGCATTCAGGTAAGACAAATCATTTTTCATTATGTAGTCCTAATTATCAGAAAAAAACTAAGCAAGGAAGTATGATATGGACCACTTCCCCTGAGATAAAGAAATGTGTTTTAATCGGAGCAAAACAATGCTTTCTGCTTTTATGTTTCTGTGAAAGAAACTGCAGCATGCATTGTGGTATACAGCATTTGCTGGCTCGTTGACACACTTAAGTGTAGGTCATCAATACATGCCAGAATGACACACTTCTTGTTATTATTCTCATTGAAAGCATGTCCTCATATAAGTAGCATCAACGTGTCATCAAAGCTGGGACATGGATTACCTGGGGAATTGTACACAGCTTCCAGGGCTTTGTTCATAGAAACTATTGAAGATGCTGGTTAAAAATAAAAGAAAACCATGGGGTACAGTGACCTGTGAACATGAAGGATAGAAAAAAATGCCGAGGTGGCAAATCTCATGTGGTCTCAACTCTCTTCTTTGAATCCCATCTTCATTGTCCCAGCCTGCCATTAGCCAGTTATGTCTTAAGACATCAGTTCCTTAAGGCACGTGGCAGAAGAGCAAAGCAAGGTCTTGCCCCAAAGAACATATTGTTTATTCAGACAAGGGCAATATAAGGACAAGTGTTTTACATTATGATCAATGATAACAACAGAGCAAAAGTTTTAGAAACTGAGCTAAAAAGAGAAAGCTGAAGAAAAAAAGTGGGTGGTATGAAGAAACTGACATGTTGAGTAGATATGAAAGAGCTGATAAAGGTAACTGTGAGAGGAGCTGTTGTGAGTAACTTGGAGACAAGTCGGGAGCTTGTAAGGATGATGAGTCTGTAATATAACAAGTCGACTAACAATGGAGAAAGAGTTTGTGGGGGAGGGAGAAGGAATTCCAGTTTCTCAGTCACGCGACGAGTAAACACTGCCTCATACATTTGCTACGTTACACACACACTTCTCAAAGGGCACGTTTCCCTGTTAGACATGAAGAGACCTGTCATAGGAAAAGAAAAGCTAAAATGTATTAGAAGAAGAGGTAGGTATTTTATCTTTTACTAATCTGACCAGTCTGCATGTGTTTGCTTTGCTTTTGGTGAGAAGTGGGTCAGCAAAACCATGGGATCCACTTTCCAGTGCTAGAATTTTAATTTGTGATACTTATCTATACTGGTAAGCTTACAGCAACCTATTTACCATGTGGTTTTATTAAACCACACTGAGAAGCAGACGTCTTATGTTTGTCTTAAATATAGACACTGCACTTTTTTAGTCATCGTGTAAGTAAAGCTGCTCAATGGACCAAATTGGCCAGTCCTTCTCAAGAATTTTCCCTGTCTTTCAAGCCTGTGAATGAATTTACCTTTAACTGTGGAAAGTTAGCCAACTTGATCAAATAAAGCAGTGGCTGGTAAAATTAAATATGTGCTTTCTGACTAGTTTTGTCATTGTTCCTTTTTTTCTGCATATGCATGAAAGTTTATTTTTTATGGAAAAGACATCCATATAATAACTTCTCAACAGAGGCAATAAACCTACCTCGGTTTCTGTGATAAACCCACAAACCTCCACACACATACACACCAAACTCTTAAAAGGCAGAATGAATTTGCCTATGACATGGGAAAATCCCTGTACCCAGCTTGTCTTCAGTTTGAGCAGTTTCCTATGTGGGAACAGTTGTAGACAGAGCTTGCAACCTACTCATTCTACAACCTCTTCACCTCCTCTGCTGACAGTCTGTGCTCAAACCACAGATTAGTTATCACAGGCAGTCTCTGAAGCAGTTACTGTATTTGGCAGTAGAACTGGACCACAACAAATATTCCTCATTCTTGTATTTCCTGAACTTAACAATTAGATCTTTGAAGAAGAGAATTAGTGAGTGCCAGAGCTGTGATACAATCAGTGAGTACCAGCGGTCTCATAGCTATGATTGTACACCCTTTCTTACTTAAAGGTCAGCTCTTCTGAGTGCTTCTAAGGCTCATGCACACAACTCCTCCAGTCCCACTGCTTTAGTCAAGCTACCATTTTACTGGTATTTTCATGTTGAAGCTGCTAATGCCCACAGGCCTGGTAGGACCTAAAATAAGCTTAATTGGTAGTGGTTTTATAAACTTATGCATGGCAACTGCAATTCTTGGAGGAAAGAAATGTAAATGAAAAATTGTACTCAGAGAGTCTCCACCTCACATGAGTCTAAGTGACACCCTGGCAGATTCTCCTGTGCATGCAGGAGCCCAAGAGCCTGTCAGGTTTCACATGAGGGTTCCAGGGACATGCAGTAAGCTTTGCTGTAATAGCACAGTTGATGGCAAGTTCTTGGGGGATTGCATACAAAGGAGGGGAGGGGAAGCGGGGAAGTATGAGGATGCGACAAGAGAGTGATTCCCAATAGGGAGACATACCAGCCACACATTCTCCTCTTCTGAGCAGATCCCAGCATCTAGTGGTACCTGAATGCCTGTCTTTCTATCCTTGCCTCTCCATTGCCTTAGAGGGGAGGAGGTTATTGTGGATAAGAAATCTGTCATATTCATATGGCTAAAACCCTATTTTGTTCACCAGAATAACAGAAAGTGCACTTCTGTTACTTGTGATGCACTTTCTGATCTCCTTCAACTCTCCCACAAGACACACCTGGGATTGCAGGGCCCTACCCCTCTGGAAATATCTTAACTGCTCATCTGCCATAGAAGCTTGCATCAGACTGACCTTAACCACCTTAGACGTTTGGGTTCCTCTTCCTATGCCCTCCTAACTCCAGGAGTGTTTGAAATCTTTGATCTCCTACAAACACTGTTTCTTTCTTCTAAAGACACCTATCAAGAAGCCCATAAAAAAAAAAAAACAACCAGCAAGNAAGCCCATAAAAAAAACCAACAAACCAACCAGCAAACAAACAAGAATGTTGTTATAGCTGACGTTTTTCCTTTTTGGTAACAGAAGGCTGGAATCTTACCAACCAAGTCCTGAAGAACTAACAGATGACCACCCATCAGACTACAGAGGGTTTTTTATTGCATCCAGGCTGGAATTAGCCCAAAGATACCACTCAGGGTGGACAATGAACAACACTTCTAAGTGCCATGATGATCACACCCTGGATAAGTATTTATTTCCATTTGTGTACAGCACTGTGATGATGATCAGTGTTCCCATCAACTGCATCTCCCTCTATGCATCTTGCATTCAGGTGAGGAAAAGGAATGAGCTAGCAGTCTACCTCTTCAGCCTGTCCCTGGCTGATCTTTTTTACTCTCTGATTCTGCCTCTGTGGATTGATTATGCCTGGAATGGAGATAACTGGAGGCTCTCTGCCTTGCTTTGTCAGATTTCTGCCTTCCTTATGTATATGAATTTCTACACCAGCACCGCGTTCCTTGCTTGCATCTCTGTTGACAGGTACCTGGCATTAGTTCACCCCTTGAAGCTCCAGCACTTGCGCACAAGAAGATTTTCGTTGATTGTCAGCATAATTGTTTGGATTCTGGAAAGCATCTTGAATTCAGCCATATTGGTCAACAAAGAAGTATTCAATGATCCTTGCAATTTCACTAATCATACTTTATGCTATGATAAATACCCCTTGGAACGGTGGCAGGCCGGGATAAATTTATTCCGGATATGCTCAGGGTACCTGGTCCCTTTGATAATCATCATGTTTTGCTACCGTAAAATCTACCAAGTAGTGAGATGTAATCAAGCCACAGTAGATGAAGAAAAGAAAAAAGTGAGGAAACTTATTCTGAATATCACCATTACTTTCATTGTTTGCTTCACTCCTTATCATGTTATGTTGCTTATTCGCAGCATCAAAGAACCTTACACCACTGACCCACAGATTTTGCAGGTGATGTATAAGGTTTACAGAATCACACAGGCCTTAACAAGTTTGAATTGCATTGCCGATCCCATTCTTTACTGCTTTGTGAGTGAAACTGCACGAACAGACATACTAAATTTGCTCAGGTGTTGCCTGTGCTTACGAAAATGTGAGGGAGACCAAGCGCAACAGCATGCGCTGTGCAGCTCTGCTACAAAGAGCAGTGCGCTGATCACCTACAGAGCTTCCTGTGAAACAGAGACTGTCAGAAATGCCTGACCGAGCACGTTCAAAGCAAAAATGGATAACCTAAAGGAGAAAGAAAGAAAAATTCTTCCCCAGTCTGTACCTAGGATATACCACAAAAGTCACAGATACTAATCTAAGTATCTGGAGCTAATAATTTATTACAGAGTCAATGAAATCAATGGAGCATCAATATATATCTTTAAATCAGGCATGGTACATAAATCAATGTCAACAAACAAACGCACAGTGAAGCAAGATGACCATGACACACTAACAAAACTGCTGAGGATTCCCCCCAGAACTGCCTCCTGTCGCAGCTTGCTAGCGAGCCCGTGTGCTGGGCATACATGTACTCAGCTGGAAGAAGGCTGAAGTCCGCTTAACCACATCATTTGTTTTCCAGCTTTAGTGGAAACCTAAAGCTTAGCTGGGAAGAAGCCCCCAAAGGGATTTTTTTTTTAAATCAGTACTGCAATAGAAGTGAATAAAGCACACGCACACATGGAGATCATTCAAATGATTGACAAAGGAGCAGACAGAGGAAGGGTGGTAAATCTAATTTCGTAGTGTAATTTATGGTGCTCTGATGTTTCCTGTGTTTCAGTAATGACTCAAGTTCTCCTTCAGCATACCCCTGACATCAGCCACTTCTTAAAATTATTTACCATGTGTGGACAGGTACTTCCCTGCTCTTAAGATTTTCAGGTCTTGTTTTCTTTGTAAGATGTATGTTCTAATGTATAACCATATGTCATGCAGTTTCATTACAATATCAATATTGGGTTTCAGACAGTTGAAGATTCATGACTTCAGGTGTCTATAAGGAACCAAATTATAGCCACCAGTGGTTTAACTCGGATGAAATTTTTCCTGATATATGCAGGGAGGAAAGGGAAGGATTGAAAGGTGAGTTTTCACATCTCCACAACATAAAGGACCAGCCTTTAGCCTTGCTTATTATGACTGAAATCTGGACTGTGGTTACATTTGCAGAGTCAATGGAGCAAGAAGGTTTATACCCATTTACTTAACTGCACCTGCAGGCCTCAGCTAGAGGTTCCAGGGCTGTCAGTCTGCCAGTTTTAGAAAAAAACCCAAACAAACCAACAAGCAATACTGACACACCAGCAAAGAACACAAATGTACCAACAAAAAGTATGGCAACAAAAGAACCCACATTTTGAAAGGGTTGAAGTTAGCACAAATCAAAAGTACAGCCGTTAATTCAGGGACCTGTTCCTACGCAGGCCCCTGCGACGGCTGCATGGTTCCCTGGTAGCGGCAGGCACTCAACCGTCTGAAAAGAGCTAAAATACCACGGAAGGCCTTTTTTTTTCTCCTCTCACAATCCTTTCACGTTTGTTCAGTTCCCGGGAAGAATGGTTATGGTGGTTGTCCAGTTTCATAGGGAAAAAAAATTCCTTTCCGTCAAAAAAATCTCCCTCTAGCAAGCGTGTGTAGTGGAAAGATTTTGACCAGCACACTTCTAGGGCTGACACTGTACTTGGAGGATGAGTATACAGTGGTCACAAGCAATATGGAAATTCTTATGAGAAGATCCCTCTTGTGTGTAAGTTACAAATTTTTCCATTACAAAGATCCACTTTCATTGTTTTCATGAGTTTCTGTTTGTGTCTGTTTATACTTTCAATTAATTTCGCATTCCGAGAGGGGAACTTGAGAGGCTGAGGAGGCTGGGCTTGTTCAGCCTGGAGAAGAGAAGGCTTTGGGCGATCTAATGACAGCCTTGCAATACCTGCAAGGAGGGAGCCAAGCTCTTCAGAAGAGTACATAGCAGGGGGACAAGAAATCATGTGCAGAACTTGAAGCAAGAAGGGTCAGAGTTGATATAAGGAAAAACTTTTGAACTATGAGGACTGCCAAGCGGTGGAGCAGGTTACACCGAGATGTTCTGCATGCTCCATCCTGACAGGTTTTCAAGACCCAACTGAACAAAGCCCTGAGCAACCTGGTCTGGTGTCATAGCTGACCTTCCTTTGAGCACAAGGTTGGACTAGAGACTTCCTGAGGTCCTTTCCAACCAGAACTGTCCTGTAATCCTATGAACTGCTTATGTCGCTATTGTGGCTGTTGCCTTCCTCTGTAAAAAAGTATGCTCCCTTCCCTTCTTTGTTTCCATTTGCTGGATTTTGTTTTGTTTTGATGGGGGTTTTTTTTCTGTAATACCTTCTTATGTATTATGAAGGAAGAAGCATGCAAGCAGCAGTGCAAGTTACTTTACCACAGATTTGTCCCTGTGCTGACCTATGTATTTTGCAACAGAATGTGAAATTTCACTGCAGCACTGGAATAAAAGCGGAACCCAGCTTCACTGTAACTTCATGGAAAAAAAGAACTCAGTGGTTCATTTCTAGAACTTTCACATGCCAGAAAGGATGGAAAGTTAATTCTATTGGAATTTTTAATTTATTCCAAATAAAAAATAATGAAAACTAAAACTAAGCAACAAAACTGAGTCAAATTTAACTTGTGCATCAGGGAGTAGTGAGAGTCAGCTGCTCTGCGAGGGACAGGGACCCAGGAGCTAAGGGTGACAGCTTATTAATATTCTTAATCCTTATTAATATTTGACCAATGCTCATGAAAGCCGTAGCTTGGACCAGCTTACATGGGGGTGTGGATGTTTTTCATTTCCTGTAGAACCTCCCTGCATTGCTGAAGATGCGCTTCAAGATAAAGGAAAACAGTGAGGATGGCTGGCCTGTAGGCTGGCCTGCACAAAAAAAAAGCTCAGATAAGTTCTCAGGGTCCTATCACTTTACGATAATGAAATGTAGGTAGCTAATTCCTTAGATTGTTCTGAAATGCTCAGTCTTTGTGTTCAAATCACAACCCACTGGAGAAATGAGGAGGCTTTTAGAGGTAGAGGCTACAATGTCCTGTACTTCAATCATTTGTGTATTTACCTCATTATTCTTACATAGCTAAAAATTTACACTTTTCTGTCATTCTCTCTCCAAATTTGTTTGTCCCAGCTGGACTGAATTTACCATATGACTGTGAACATCTATGTTCTTTTTAAAATTGCAGTGTTACAGGAGAGGTACTTTTTACTACGCAAAAGTGGCATAGTGAAAAGCAAATGTCTTCATCCCGGCTCCAATCCACACAGTGTATTATTATTATTGAATATTCCACTTAGAATTCCTGATGGCTCTGCAGGCAAAAAAACAAGTGCAAATTCATAGGAACGCTTCCGAAAGCAAGAAGAATCCTCACAGAAAAGAGTTTATAGAATCCAAATATCTGTTTAGTGGCAAGAAGAAATGCATGTGTTCAAATTCCATTTTCCTCACAGACAATGCCTAAAAGCATTAATGTATGGCCTCAGTGAGTCACTGTAGTTCCTATCTCACTTCCCAATCTATACAATAAGAATATGGCTAATTAAAAGGGCTGTGATGGTAATGTAGTTAATATCCACAGGGTATGAAATGTCAGTGGCAAATGATTGTCAGCATAACAACAGCAGATGTGAATTTATATGTCAATAATTCACTTAAAGCAGAATCCATCTGCCAACAGTCCAGCAAAGATATAGCTCAGCTTTGTAAGTTGGGAGCTTTGCAGTGAACTGTGGTGACCTAGCTGGTGGAATTTCAGACTTCATTTAATCTGTTTTTCCTGGAATCTAAGCCACAACCTGCATCACCGCATTCATGATGCAGATCATTATTCTTTTCTGATGTAGCTACACATCAGCTTTGCTTTGTTAATGTCAGTGGGGTCAGTCCTGACTTGCATGGTTGTAGGCGAACAGAGACNTTTTTTTTTTTTTTTTTTTTTTTTTTTTTTTTTTTTTTTTTTTCCCAATCTAACATGTCTGACTTCGGAGCCACTGAGAAAGATGAAGGGAAGTGTGAATTTGAGTTATAAGATTAATATATTCCACTTCCTGTTTCCATTCACGGAAAATGACGCTACTAAAGTCTAGTGACAGTCTTCAGCTATGTCAGTCCTAATTTAATGCCAGTAAAGAAGGGAGCATCGGGCCATAGTTTAGCCATGTGCCACTTTCCATATTACTTACCAGTTTCATTAGTGTCATCATTGGTCTAGCGCTCTGTTTTCTGAGGTGGTAAAGGAGCAAGCTGTTCCTTTGCTCCCTGCCTCAACACAGCACAGAGAGAGAACAAGGAGAGGGAGCATTAGGGCGCTTGGGACCAGCGTGACCACAACAGCAGAAGATCTGCTTGTGCAGAACAAGGCTGTGGGGAAGGAAAGCGCAGCGCGGCTCTGAGCTCGGCAGGAGCCAGGGGCAGGCAGCTGCTGCACCCACAGGCCGGTGCTGCCAATTGCCAGCATTTTCCTTCTGCGTGAGATGGCAGCTCCTTGTGGTCCCAGAGCCCTGCGAGACGGCAGCGTGCCCCTGCCCCAGGCCGCTTGCTCCGCTGCACTGCAGAGTCCCTGACTGTGCTGATCCAAGGCGGCATCTCACAAGCAATGCTCCGGTGCTGATAAGTGGAAAGAGAGCGAAACACCATGTGTATATTATCATAAAGGTTTTTCATTCGTGCTGCACCACAAGGGCTGTGTTGCTGATAAATTGCTAGCCTAAGCTGACACAGGGAGGTTTTGGCTGCTCAGCTATGAATTAAAAGTAACCAAGCTATTTCACCTAAATCTTGAAATATCCTAGAAAGACATCAGGTCTGTTCTGGACTGGGGCTTTGGGGAAAGAAAAAAACAACCAAACAAAACAACAACAATACAAACTGAACAGAAAACAGTAAATAAAAGGTTGTATCAAATGACATGTAAAATGCCCGATCCGTGTGAATTACAACGACACTGCCCAAGACAGAGTCACATCCTCCTCCGTGCCAACCCAGGGGCACTGTCAGCAGAGTGTATCACCTACAGCCTCTATCCAGCCTGTACGGCATAGCTAGGAGTTGTGTCCCATAGCATCGCACTGAACATCAAAGTGCACACATACATACTAATCACATCACTAATGTGGAGTGGGAATGCTAAAACAGTGGGAGGCATGAAACATCTGCAGAAAAAAGAAAAAAAAAGTGGGGAAATAGGTCAATCCCTTTTTTGTTCCGTTTTTGAAATTAACTTTGAGTAGTTTGGTGACAGGAGCACAGACACCCAGCTTCTATAAATGGAGTGTGAGAGAAATTGAAAAAAAAAAACCCCGAGATGGTCTCACAAGAGCTGAGGTGGGTCTCAGGAGCTGTTACTTTAAATTTAGTATTTTGAGAGATGTTATTGCTATAGCAACTACTTGGTTAAAGATTCAGTACCAGGGACAAAAGATTCTTTTCCATTGTTTTGTTTTCTTTGTAAAGTCAAGATCTGTTGCTGCATGAACAAGTGAGGTGGTGACAGATTGGGTAAAAGAACACCCAGATACTGTACTAGTGTCCAGTCACATATAAATATATATGTAAACATTACATTTAGTTTTATCTTCATTACATATGAAGCTAAAGTAAACAAGATAGGGGTGCAGCTCAGGCCTTGTCACGATTTTCTCTTTGTTTTTTCAGATCATCTAGGTGTGGCACATTGCCTTTCAGATGAGATACTGAAGTTTATTTATCATAAGCAACAACTTTCACAACTTTTTCCCAAGAGCTGGTCCTAATATCCCCGAATTTGTGCTATATTCCACCCCAGCTGAAGCTTTATTTTGATTTCTTGTAGAACCTCGACCTTACCTGTCTTTTCTCACTGTTTGAAAGCTTCCTCCCTTTTAACAACAGGTATGCAAAGTGATGACTATTTTTCCAACTCCGCATGAAGAACTACACCCAAGAACAATCTTATTTCAAATTTCTAGCATTTTAGCACAGAGCTGATTTGTATCTCAATCCCAGCCCTATCTCAGGGATATATTGAGCTATTGGAAAAATTGTCACCTCAGTTTCCTTCATCTGATGGCTGGTACCTTAGCAGATGTCACGGCAAGTACTAAATCCAGAAAGCTACAGTCTAAAGGAGAGGTCCATACATTGTCTTTTGTTTCACACACTTAATTATATCTGTGAGGAAACACCATGAGAAAAATGCAGTTCATCATGTAAACGCAGCATGGGCAGAGTCCTTTAGGCTCACATGAAATGAAATGAGATTAACTGATGAGACTGAGGAGGCACAACCGACTTCTTCTGGGGAAGTTACAGAGATTAGCAGCTCCACTCCAATGGACACAAAGAAAGAAGGTAGGGTTGGAAAAGACAACTCCAGTGAAAATGCATCCTCTCCTCGATTCACTTTAACAGACTACTTATAGATGCCAGATGGAAAACTGAGCCGAAGCAGTACAGCACCTGCATCAGGTCACCCTCCTGGCTCCACTCACAGTCTCTTCCATTTCAGCTGTCCACAGTCCATCCAGACACACAACAGATGATTATCGTGTATCAGAATGGGCAGCCAATGTCCTCAGGACACAGCTCTTCCCCACTGGTTTCCTCTCCTTCCTAGTTTGAGGCACCAGGTCTCACAGGTAACATCTCCAGGGTCTCACAAAGCGGGCTGGCTTATGGCAACTCATCTTCTGAGGTATCTTTTCACCTTAGCAGACCCAAGGACTCCTGAATGGGAAGGAAGGTAAAAAGCCCTAATACTTAGAGGGCAAGAGGAACCCTAACTATGCCAAATATCTATGAAGCAATTCCTGAGATTCACTGTATTCTCAGAATGAGGGAATAAACACATGGCTTCACTCATCTTCTTTGCTTATCCTCATGGAGTGCAACACAAGAAATAATCCTCAGTAAACTAAAGTTTCTACTCCTTTTCAGAGTGCAGCNAGGTCAAGTTATTGGTGATTGCCAATATATTCATGGTAACCCCATGCAGGCAGAAATGAGCTCTCCTTTTTGGCACACAGAGAATGAGCACATGTCACTGTCTGGCAGCTCAGCCAGCGTATGTGAACCTACTACAGGTTCTGTGTAGAGTAACCAACCTAAGAAAAAGATTCATACTGAGATGTCATACAGGGAAACAATACTGCATTCACATTTGTTACAGAGTTAGTGCCAGAAATCTGTGAAATACGGCACATAATTTCTTGGACACCTGTCTTGACGTGATCAGTGCCAGTCTTTCTTCCCAATCTGTATGGCTATTGATGCACAATGCAGTGCCTCAATCCAGTCCACATATCTCTATGGGACCTCCTAATATAACAGAAGTATTAAGGTACTACACTGTATTCTGAAAGCATTGCCAGTGACTCAACATTTAACCTCGCATTGAAATTTGCAGCCGTTGTAATTCCCCATGTTCCGTTTGAGCAGCACATTTCATCACTGAGTCCAGTGTTCACACTTAGAAGATGATTTATTTTTGTGGAAAGCAGGAAATAAATTTAGGCAGTAGCATTTAGAAGTTTAAAATTAGCTTCTCTTGGAAAGGAAAAATCCAGGCCTGAAGTTTTTTGGATCACTATTACATTACTAGTAGATTCGAAATGTGACTTTAGGTAAGCCTGGCATGTGCAATTTCAAAAAGATNCCACACCTCCATCTCTAACAAGGGGAGTCAGGGGGAATAACTTTATTTGAGAAAAAAATGATTCTTCCTGTCTCACTGTTATTTATACGCATGACTTCTTCAGAATTTTTTCATGTGGTTATTTGAAAGTCACATCTGTTGTATCTAGAGGTACTTGTGTATTTTCTCTTACTTTTGCTTGTGTTTTATGTTTATCACTGCACAAAGAGTTTTGACAATGTGAATTTTAAATGCCTAAATGTACGAGAGGAAGAAAAGGATCCAAAGTATAGTATGTTTTAAATGTCTTTTTTTTTTAATAAAATCTTAACAGTGATTTGCTATGCATTTCTTTATAGCTTAACATTCAGCTTATTTCTTCACTATAACAGGAAACCACCCAAAAAGGGTGTTAGGGTAGAAATAATAGAAAAGTGTAAACTTCAAGAACAATTGGGTAGCTATGAAAAGTTTTGCAGACTACAAATTCCTGTTCAATCACTCAGGTCAAGTCAAAGGAACCTGCAAAATGGATTTAACTGGAAGCCTTTGCAAAAAATTGCTAACAGTATGTGTAGGTTTATCTTTTCTTTGTTGTGCATTCATTTCAGACATATTACAAGTGAAACCGCTTCTGGATTACTTCTTTGGGTTTTAGCCAGTTATGCAATTTATTTATTTTTAGCAATTCGTTCAGAGAAACCACAACCAAGAACTCAGAGACCCTTTGAAGCACTACTTGTGCAGGAGGCGTAAGACACTCAGTGCAAATGTTAAGTCTGGCCCTTCGCTCAAGACCCCTGTGAATACACTCCAAAGACATTAAAGTAAGCACCTTAATGATTGCAGCGAGAGATGGTAGGAATCCCTATGCTCGGATACATATTATTTTTTGGAAAATACCTGTTTTCCTGACACCTCAGAAAATTCATTTTTCCTTAAATGCTTGATCTGTTCTTGCAAATTATTATGGAGCATTTTCACTCAAATAAGCGAAGCAAAATATTACATAGAGATGATTGTCTCAATTGTGCTTACAGCAGACTGTCTGAAATGAGTGAGCTGAGAGACTGTTCTCACTAGGTGGCGATTTTGGTCTGTTTAGCCAGGCTTTGTAGAAAAGCAGAAAAAAAAAAATCCTAGTTTAAAGACTTGTTTCTTATACAGAAGTAAAGGAAGTCTGGGAACAGAGCGGGCCACTGCGCCCCGAGTTCCTGTGAAGCTGAGGTGAGCCACCATGAGCCTTTCAGCCTCTGCCATGAGCTGTCGGGCTGTGAATCATCAGACCCAGGACCTCGAAACAAGAGGCCTAACACTGAGCCTTAGGAGCTTTCTTCCAGCCTAGATTTAATAACTGCTGGTTTATGCTTACTTTTCTTTGTAACAACTTTTTTTGTTTAATTGGGTTTTAATTATTTAATTATTAAATATTATTTAATTTAATATAATCCCAGTATTTATTTCAGTATAAATATGTGCATACATATACAAGCAACAGCCATCTATATTGCTACACAAAGCAGGCCATTCTGGCCTCTAGCCTGATGAGCCCCTCATTCCCAAACTCATCCCACTAGCCTGTTCCTTCTCATGTCCTAGCCGAGCTCTGTTCTTGGGACTGGCACCAGTTCCAGGGTACCACCAGTGCTCACTCAGAGCTGCTGTAATGCTCCCCTGTGCCTGCCCAAACACCATATTTGATATACCACTCCAGCACACGTATGACACATTTCACCAGCAGTTCAAACTCACCCTGCGACGGGTCAGCTCCTGTCCTCGGGCATTTATAGCAGGTGAGTTCCCAAGACTCCAGCCCTCTTATTGTCAGCCTCCAAGTACATCAGAATACACTTTGTACTGCTGAATAATGCCCCTGAAGAGATTCATGCTTTACCTTTTTATTTCTTTGTAGACATTCACTTCCCTGAAGTACAATAAATCATTTTCATCTGTGTATTTTCTCAAAGATCAGATCTTTCAGTTGCTGCACTAGCCATGTTCTTCCACATCACTTCTTTAATCTCTGCAGCATCCAGCTTCATGTCCTGAGCAGTACTGGTTCTTCCCCATTTTATCCCAGGAGCTCACATTAGAGTAAAGCTTTTCAGGTGCTTTACACTCACCGTATCCGTTTCCCAGAAGGATTAGCCTGCTCCTCCTGGTAACTCTATTACCAGCTGCTGTGGGTTAACCCCAGTGGGCAGCTCAGCCCTGCACAGCCGCTCGCTCACTCTCCCCTGGTGGGATGGGGGAGAGAATCAGAAGGGTAAAAGTGAGAAGACTCATGGATTGAGATAAAGACAGTTTAATAGGGAAAGCAAAAGCCACACGTAAGCAAAGCAAAATCAGGAATTCATTCACCACTCCCCATCGGCAGGCAGGTGTCCAGCCATCCCCAGGACAGCGGGGCTCCATCACATGTAATGGTTCCTTGGGAAGACAAAATGCTGTAATTCCAAATGTCCCCCCCTCTTCCTTCTTCTCCCAGCTTTTATTGCTGAGCACGACATCATATGGCATGAAATATCCCTTTGGTCAGTTGGGGTCGGCTGTCCCAGCTGTGTCCCCTCACAGCCTCTTGTGCACCCCCAGCCTGCTCGCTGGCGGGGCAGGGTGAGGAGCAGAAAAGGCCTTGACGCTGTGTAAGCACTGCTCAGCAATAACTAAAACATCCCTCTGTTAATAACACTGTTTTCATCACAAATCCAAAACATATCACTGGGCTAGCTACTAAGAAGAAAATGAACTTTATTGCAGCCCAAACCAGTACACCAGGCCAGTTACAGTTTTAGCTGGTGCTACTACTTTCTTCTCCTCCCTGTAACTACAGTCAATATTCCTTTTTCCTTTGCTATACTCATGGTTTTCTTCTTTCTGTGTATTAAGACCAGAAAGAGCAACTGCACAACCTTCTTGCATTACGTCAGTGACACCCATGAATCTTCTAAACCCTAGAAGTCAAAATATTCGTTAATTAGCCAGCTTTGTGAACAATTTTGGTCTTCATTTCAAAGTGATTTATGTGTTTCAGCAGGCAGTATGGAATGAATTAAATCCTCAGCATTTATTAACTTTGCTCCTGTGTGCTCAGTTTTTTATTCTAAGCTATATTATTCATATGAAAAAAATGACATTTCAATAATGTGATACTCTGAGGCGATTCCAAATGTCTGAAACTAAAACAAGGAATTAAAGCTAATAAACCCTGCATTGAATAATATATACTTTCCTTTTTGCCATCAGGACATACTTGGCCACTAAAATGCAAATAATGTCCTGTAGTACATCATCAGTGCTCATTTTGCTGGTTCAATCATATGTATTTAAACATTAAATTTAACAAAGGAAAAAAGGTTGTACAAGTCTATCCAATATGAAGCATTAGGCTCCTCTTCTTCCTTTTCCTTCTGCCTCCATTTCGCTAGTCCTTGACTTCCATTCCCTTCTTTTCTTTTGCCTTTTTCCCAAGTTCATTCTTCAGTATTGCGCCACCTTGCTCCCTTACATGTCCAGAGGAATATTTATTAAGTAATCTCTGCTCACCTCCTCAGATCTTTATTACTAAGGTGAGCAACCCTGAGCCACTGCATAATACAGGGAAGTGTCATGTTGTTGCGGAAGGGAAAAAAAAAAACCAACAAAACCTCACTAGGTATCAGTATTTTGGCTGGGTCAGAAAGGACACATTTACCACAATGACAGCCACGAGCAAGATTCAGGAGAATTTTCTCAGAGCTTGAATGAACTCCAGAGCCCACCACCATGGATTCTCAAGTACGTGCAATGTCAAAACAAACTGATGTCATGTAGCCCAGGTTCCTTTTTACTGCAGCCTTCTGGGCTTTTTCCCCTTTTTTGTTTTTCCTGTTATTTGGGTTATTTTTGTCCCCAGTACTTACTTCTCTGAAGAACTTCTTAATATACAGCTGAAATAACTTAGAAAATGTGGGTTTAACATTAAAAGCTATTTATTAGAATAAACATCATGTCTTTACCTTACCTTAGAATACTGTGACCATGATCTAAATTCACGTTGAATTTCAAGAAATTACAATACACAGATAAATCATCTTTGCTCAGAAAAGTACAGGTTTAGACATAGTACTAACTTGATTGAGTGTTTTCTAAGAAACCTGTGATTCTCTCATGTTTGGGATGTCCCTGGGTCCTGGAGCCGCATTCACCTACCTCTACTTTTTCAGAATGTCAGTGGGTTTATCTCTGAATTCAGACAGTTCCAGTTAGTAGCAGTTTGGTTACAAGGATTCAAGTCTGGCCCAGCTGCCTTTCCCCATAATTCTATTTTTGTAGCTTTTTTTTGAGCAATGTAACTCTTGCTGTTTCTTACATCTGTCCTTTTTTGGAGATAGGCAAAAGAAAAACAATATTTATTTTTAAAAATATATGAAAATATATATATTAATAAAAAATGATGCCAGATCATTTGAAAGAGTGTCCTCTTTATAAAATTTGCTAATATATTTGGAGATGTTACTATTTTAAAACTCAAATCCACAACGGAACATTCCCATTTGAGACAAAACATTACGGTCAATTTTTTGCTTTTCTGTTTAGCTAAAAAAAAGATTATTCAATCGATTTTGTGGTCTGCCAGGCCACCCACCTAAAGCTCTCAATCTGCTTTCATATTTAAATGAAAATGAAGAATCTTGGGCATAATCAGTGGAGCCGGGCAGCTTTACATCTACTACGAAGCTCGCCTTTGGATAGTAAAGCCTCCTGTTGCTGCTGTGAGGAGCTCTGGCTCTTTCCATCAGCTCACGTCAGGCTTTAATTTCAGGAAAGCTTCTGCCTTGTAAATGCTCGGTACCACTCAGTACTCTGCTTGGTGCACGCTCACTGGAAAATCGTCGTATGCATCCTCAGAGGGCCAGCAGGACAGATCCTTAACCTTTTAGCACCATACTGTTCTCCCACACACCGCTTTAGCTCTTGGGAGCTCACTGCTAGTTCATTTTGCTCTCATTTGGGAAGGATAATGAGAAGACTCTTGCTGAGCCCTTACATCATATTAATAATTATATGAGAATAAACACAGTATGAATAACTGTAGGGTGCTATATTGGGCAGGAATAACAACTATCTATTTAAAACGGGATGCTTTTTCCTCTGTGCAATGAAAAGCAGAAAAAAAAATTGCCAGAGAATGAGATGGATCTGTGTTAGTTAAAATAAAAAAATACATTTCTTTGTCCTGCACCACCTACTGAGCATAATTTTCTTGTGCTGAGAGCCTTCCACTAGTTTTGTTGACTCAGCAAAGACTGATATATAGTTCACAAGAGCATTTTAGGAAATCCATAATTGCAGTGCTAGTTAAGGTAAAAGACATTTAATAAAAGCTAGGGTATCAAATGAAACTATGTTTTAGAAATTCAGCCATGAGTCAGGCTGTGGGAATACCAGTACAAGTTAGTTTTGCATGAGCTAGATTCACTGGCAAAAACCCCATTAATCCATTGAAAACCTAATTAAGGAGTCAATAATGCTTCCCTAACACATAAATATGAAATCTTCGTCTAGACTCTTAAAAAATAAAAGGAAGTATCCACATTTCAGAATTTGAGTTACAATAGCACTAATTAATAATGACACGACTCCATCATCCCCTTCTCCCATGGAATTGTTCCCCACTGTCTTTTCATTAGTCTCATTTCAGAAGTCCCACGTGAAGAAATTTCTATCATTAAGCTGGCTAATCTATAATCAGCTTCCATTGTTGAGAAATTTTCTTCATATTCTCAGATATGATTAGCAATGAGAGAAGTATTAAATGTATTTATTTGCTTTGAAATGTTTTCATAGATATGCAAGCGTTGCGATGAGGTGCTCAAAGGATTAGATGAGCTATACCTAATTAAAAGTTCTCTGAGCTGTTGACCATGGAGGTTGATGAGGGATCCACAAAAAGCCTTTGCAGCTCCCTCAGGAGTCAGCACGTCGTTGCTTGTTTATCCTCTAAACACAGCTTGGCAAGGAAGCGCAGTTACAAGGACAGCCAGGCCGCTGTGGGATGGACACGTGGACAGCACTGTACACACAGCTGAAAAACTTCCTGTGGTGAGTGGTGTGGACATTCACAGGAAGCTTTGGAAAGGCTCAGTAGCTGCCACTTCTGAGGGTGCTTCATCTGTTGACACATCAGTGACACCTGCCACTAACCTGTTCTGCTTCCACACTGGGACTTCAGATACTGAGTTGTGACAGCGCTCGTCTGAGCCATGACAGAACTTGTCGTTTCGTGACAGCAGAGAACATAGGTAGCAAAGATGAAAGGTGTGTTGGCTCTAGCTCTAGATCCCATAGCTAGTATTGAATACTCTGCCTACAGTTTTGGTCAGAGGGTCTCACAGCACCACCAGAAACACACAGAAATTCCCAGAACTGGGTTGTATGCATATAGTCTGTTACCACTCTTATCTAAAGCTTCCTTTAATTAAAGTTACCAAAGTCTGCTGAGAATAAAAAAAACTTGAAACTCAGTATTTCCTCTAGCCGGTGCAATAAGCAAGAGAAAGAGGAGGCAATCATCCAGTTAGAACCCCTCATTCGGTACCCCACACATTTGTGTGTCCTCAGATTGCTTTAGTGCATCTGCTCCTTGTGGGTATTTGTGTTTTCCGTAAAGCGTGCCATTGCTTTCAAAATGCACACACTATTTTCTTTTATTGTTTTGTCATTCCTACCTGCAGACTAAACTCATTTTCACACTATCGGACAAAGTAAGGAAATCAAGACTTAAAAGAAGGAAATGGAGGCTTTTTGAGTTCTTCAATTTATACTTCCCTTTCAAGAACCTTGAAAAATGTCCTTCATCCTTCCCTTTGCAATCTAGGAACAGTAATTTGTGCCAGAGCTGACCGCAGGGAGGATACATGCTCTCGCCTCAATCAGTATTGACTCCATCATGGTCTGTAGTTGTAAACAATGCCAACAACACTTATCAGCAACAAAAATAGAACTAATCAATAATGGGTCAGGAGGACTAGTGGTACATTCAGCTTCTGGGAATATAAATCCTTGGCAAGCAAGCACGATTTCAGCTTCAGGCTCTGTGACTGCAAGACTCTTTGAAGTACGGGAACCAGGTTTAGTTTTTAATCTCAGAATGTTTTGGTAATGCTACCAACATAATTATTATTGTTATTATTGTCATTATCTGTTCCCACTAACACAATCTTTTTTCAAGAACAAGTGGTTGTGTAATTCGCCAAAAGAAAAACAGACATCCCAAACATTTTCACCGAATGCCATTCAAGACAGAATGTGCCAGAAAGTTTTGTCAGTAAGGAAGGTATCTGAAATTTCTGGTCTTGTGGAAACATGATCAAATGAAACAGATACTGAAGGAGCGTACAGGCCCGATCCCGTGCAGAGCTGTCTGTTTATGTAATTAGCGTTAGCAAGCGCTGTACTTGCCATTCATACGAACCCACATACAGGACTTTTGCTTAAGGCAGAGGCTTATCTGCTGGGCCAGGGTCACTATGCCCGCACACTCCCCTCTCCTATCGTGCTGTCATTCTGGGATGGTGTTATGCTCTTTTCTTGTGTCAGGCATCACTTCTCCTTGAGGACGCGCTGCATGTGGTCAGGAGGGGAGCAGCATATGCGTACAGGTATACGTGCGCAGTGGCAGACACCTAAGACTGCTGGAAAATGGCTTTTCAGAGAATCACTGTAGCCAATAAAATTCCCTGTCCTGAATTATGGGAAACTATGACAAGATAGATCCTATATCACATGGCCACTCCTACCTAACCAGTATTGTATCATCTTAAATATGTTACCAGCACAGTCTCTATATAATGAATATAAAAGCATAGATTTTAATGGCCATTTTTTCCCAAATACCCGTTTTCCTTCTGTATTCATTATTAGCGAACTGCTGCTGCCAATAGCATTTGCATTACCAGTGACTACACCAGACAGTAAAAAAAGGCTATGGCTGTGCTGGTCAGTCACCACATGTGGATATAAACCTCCTACAGCAAAGATATAAATAAGATCAGAGTCTGAATACAGTGCAGCAAGTAGTCCAATTATATACATGTTATATATGTCATGTTAATATCAAGTATAATAGAAAACTGATGCCAAGCAGGCAATACAGAGCTCTGAAAATAACCTCTTTCTCCTGAGATAATTGTATTTCTTCCTTGCTATCAGCCATTTGTGGAAAAGTATTAAGTATGAGGTGCTAAACTACGAAGATCCTTGTAAAGAGGGTATAAAAGAAGTCTTCAACTCAGCACAGAATGGGAGAACCCCATTGTCTTCAACCTGGCTTTCATTTTTCTATCTATGGCACTTGAGAATTCACACAAAAAGTTGCAGTTATTAGAAATTACGTGTACGTAGTGACCTTTAACTATAGCATGCACCGATTCAATAAATTAATTCAGCTAAGTGTAAAAATAAAATTGTGTTTCCCTTGGGTATAGCAACAGTACTTGCCTTGCAGGGATTCATCTAGCTGTAATAACATTCTGTTCAAAGCTGTGTATGAATATACGATCTTAAAAAAAAAGAAACAAACCAGCAGCACATTCATATTCTAAAAAGACCTTTTGTTGATTGCTGTATCTTGTGAAAAAATAGCAGCGTGCCCGATCAAGCCAATTGAAGACATATATTATTGGATGAGAGGAAATCAATATTTTATTAGAAGCACAAGGCTTACTATGATGAACCTTGCAGACATGTGCCTTTCTGTTTATAGGTAAATCATTAGATTTCCTAAAATAGACAAGGCTGCTAGACAGCTGATTTCTTCAGCTCGCGGCGATGGGGTTTATAACATAGGCATAAAGGAAGAATGTACAGAATGGGAAATGTAGCTATAAAAATCCTCTTGAAGGGAAAGGAGGGAGGAAGGTACAAAATGTGACTGTACAACCAACATACATCTGCCTCCTGCTTTCAGAATGTCTCTTGAACCTTATACTGCTGTTGTCAGTGTGCAAAGTTATTGAGTATAGCCTATTTTATAATGCTGTTTTTCATTACAAGCCGATTCTGAGTGGTTCTGAGCATCTGAGACTCCAGCTGAAGTCTGTTTGCCAAGATCCTGAGAGGTCCTTGAAATCCTGTTAAGTCATTAATTATAGCTTATCCAGAAGCTTTGAAGAGCAGGATCCAAGACAACATGGTGCTAACAGGAACGGAGGCTGCTGAGCTTCCCAACAGACTCTTGAGACCTCACAGAAGTGGGCTCTTGCTACCTGCACTGAGGAAAGCGCAACATGTGAGCTCTTTCTGTGCGCGTTAGGGAGAGAGCTGTCAAATACGCACAAGGCCTGTGCCAAACTTATGCTTCTTAAATTGTGGTATAGCCTTGGGCCCCAGCACATGCTTCTGCAGGCATCCTTTGGGCGCAGGTATCTTTTGGGCATATTTCAAATGTATTTCTCTCTTCCCTCAAGCTGTCTCTTTGCAGGTAGATATGGTGGTGAAGAAATAACCTCGCAGGGCTCCAGAAGGCTGTCGAAATGACCGTTCACATGTTTGTACTGCCAAACCCCACTATTGATTAAAATATACTTGATGAATTCTGATAGTTCCCACCTGCAGATCAAAGAAAGCGTGAAAATGTAGTTCTAAGTGGGAAGACTCAATGTGGGCTTACTGGAAAGTTACACCGTTACCCAGAACTGAATTTTGCCTGATACTCCCTGCAGACGGTACATCAGGAATATTCCTTCTCAAACCCAGACTCAGTGCAATTTGTGAATTGAACAGAAATCAGTTTAGAGAAGTGATTAACTATAACTGTAGTAAGCTATATTACTTATTTCTCTTTCTCATCACCTTGTCTTAGCTTGTAAATGTTTTTTTCATGGAGCAACTTCCTTCCTGAAATCAATATTGGTGTACAAAACGCATGCGCTCACTCCCGTCAGACTGCGAGGAAAGATACTTCGTGACTTTGGTGAGATCTGGGCTACATCCTGTTTCACAGAATGAGTAGCACTTGTGATATTAGTAATGGCAAGTTTGAATTTTAAATAGAAAATAGTATTTAATGAGTGTGATTCACTTTTCCAAAACAGTGTCATTGCTAAAGGTTTGATCTGGTTAGGCTGCTTTTTTGGAGTATCTCAAGTATTACTACATTGTTTTGAAAACATTGTATTGCGAATCTAACCGTAATCTTTAGCATTACCAAGAGCATGCAAATTCTGGCATTCCTGTACTAATCACCATTTCAGTAGATGATACGGTACAGTACATTCTGCCACCGATGTGCTTGTCACCTCACTGTCACTGCAGAATGACTTTTTTGATTAGTGACTGTGGGCATCTGGGAAGCCCCATCAGTCAATCCAAAATTAACCTAGACACCATCAGCAGTCATACCTGAACACGTTACGCAGTTTGTCACTCTGGCATGCTATTCTGGAAGTAAAATACTGCCCTTGGCGATTCCTGTGCAGCTGCGCTGCTGGTGCTGGGGCTGGGGTACGCAGCACTGTGAGCCCACCTGCCTTCTCAGCTGAATTATTTTGGTAATCACCAGTGATTGCTCCAAGTGCCGCGTTGCAGGCTGTTCCTACTGGCGAGAAATTAGCCCCAGTGCTCTGCCCCAGTGTAAACCAGTATGTGCGACATGAACCACACCCAGATCCATCTGCTTAGATCCATCTTTTCCATCTGCCACCATGCTCTATACTATCTGAAGGACGTTGCCTCAGAATTATGAATCATCCTCTCTAGGCTCTCGATATCCCACTGTAACAGATGGGCATAACATATATTCCATAATAACCATTCTGGATATAGCTGCTCTTTGTTATATTAATAAGCTAGTAAGAAAAGAGCCAGCTAGCTGACATTACTAAATTACTGACCTTTCAGGTAAAAAAGACTAAAGTTTAAGTCTGCGTTAGTAACACAAGAGAAGGCATACCTGTGAAATAATGCATTTCCTCTTGGTTTGACTGGAAATCAATACCTGAGGTATAATCCAAATCTTTGCTAGTACCACTAACTATGGCAGAGTAATTCCTAGAGAGAGCAAGTCTAATGAGCAACACTAAGGCTAAATAAATGGGATATTCAACAGATACGACATTTTGGCAATACACCACTGAACAGAGAGATTTTAATTTATTTGTAGCAAAGCACAGATGAGTCCACAATAGGAGGGAAGCATCTCTCTGCTGCTTGTTTTGTATGATAAAATCTTAACAGTGTGTCAAGTTTTAAAGGATGTGAATTGCTTTCTGCTACGCAGTCTAAATTTCACAAAAACTATCCAGGGGCTACAAAACCATATTGCATGCCACAAGGATTCAATATATTGGATTACCCAAAAAGAAAGCTGAGGAGTAATTTGATCACTTCCTTACGTGTTTAGACATTGAAAACGTGTGTGTGACAGGAGGCAGCTTCTCTGCCTGGCTAGCCAGAAAGGCATCGCAGGACCAAGTGGCTTAGAAGGTGCAGTTTGACAGTCACATATGAAAAAGGCCAAAGTTTCCTTGTGACAGAGGTGTTTAAACATCGGTTAGTTCCCTAGGAAGCAGCACTGTCACTTGGAGTCTCTAAAATGATGCAAGATGGTTTCAAAAAATCTATAATCCATTTTTTTCCAGTAAAAATTCTGCGTACAAGGCTGCAAACTAGATAAGCAGGATATGCTGGGCTGGCCCTTGAGCCGGTAAACCCTCGCCACTTATCCTGAATGCAAGCAGAGATTTTCTAGGGTGGCTGTAGGAGCTAAAGCTGTCCCTTGTCCTGCACAGCTAGCACAGTGGGTCTCCAGGCCTCTCACTCAGTCTATGAGTTTCCATTTGTCTGGCAGTACTGGCAGCTGCTGGTTCCCCTTAGGCTATCAGGTTTTCTCTTAGACTGGTTGTTTCTGCTGGAGGTGAGTGGGGTGTGTGCTGGTATCCAGATAGGTGCCCCGAATATAGCAAATGGTTTCCAGTTCTGTTGAGGATGAACATTTCTTCAGTTATTTTGCTGATCTCTCCACTGATGATGGGATTTCTCCCATCCACCCCCCAAAACTTTCAGAGGAACCATTTACTGTATATTTACTTGCTGATGTACTTTATATATAACTATATATATATAACTATAACACTTTAGTACTGAAAGTGACAAAGCTGGTCTGCATTTGATGTAAGCAAATTATTTTTTAAGACACCTGCCCATCTAACTTCAGAGGACATAGGACATTGCCAAACCCACAGCTTCCTTGCCTTATATATATTGATGGCATCTCCATAAGAATCTACGTTGTTAGGTACTTGCTCCCGTGCACATACAAAGCCAGCTTGCTCTGAATGTTGAAAACCACGACTAAAATGTGCTTTGGTACTTTGGCTGGGATAAGACCTACAGTCAATTAATTTATTATTCTTGATAAGTGACAGAATTCATTCTCATAATTTAACAGATTTTATCTAAACCTTTTAATTTGTTTTCTGTAATCTCTTTGCTTTCAATTCCACAGTGGCTAATTAAGATTTATAAACAAATCCAGAAATGAGACAAATTCAGCAGAATTAACTGATATAACAATCATAACGCGTATTTTTACAATGCAGATTTCTAGTTATGAGTATCCCTTAGACAGTGTAATTCCAGGCTGTAAAAAA
>RSEF01000005.1:46367973-46379285 GCA_003993805.1 Himantopus leucocephalus | reverse complement strand
TTAAGGTCCCTTCCAACCTAAATCATTCTATGATTCTATGAAAATATACCTCTAGCTAGAGGTATACTTTCCTTAGCTAAGTTTAGATATAAGTTATCATTTTGCTTCGCTTAATGTTCCCTCCATAGGAAGATGAAATCGCTTAGTTACTCTTGTCCTTCCCTGGTGCTCCATTCTCCAGGTACTCTCCTGAGAGTGTGGCATAGAAATTGGTACAGCCCCTAGAAAGATATGTGAAAGGATGTCTTTAAATAATAATGACTTGTTTTATGTTTGAACTTGTTTGAGGTTTTGTTAGATTTGCAGTTAAAATGTTAGTAATAGTACACCTGAAGTCTTCCAGCTGTATCTCCTATCAGTGCTATAATCAGTAATATATTTAGTCATCTGCCCGTTCTTAATGTTGATCAAAATCATCTGTAATTTAGGGGTAATTGATATCTGCACTGTTACTTGAATAGTAGTATTTGAGTTTTCCTGATATTTTAAAAACTTTTTTAACTGTTTGAGTGTTATTCGAAAAGGAAAACCAAAATATTTTAATCCTCTGAGAGATGAGAGTATTGCAGATAGGTAGGAAGCTTGGTTGTTAGGAAACACCAGCTGAAGTTCTTGATTGGTATGAGTGAGTGCAGAAGTTTCTTTAAATCAGGCAGTGAAATCTTTTGCGTGTTAGACTAATTTTGGACAACTTCTCTACTAAAATGAAAACAGTCAAACCAAATCAACCTAGCAACTCTACTGTGAAAACCACAAATTTAAATACCTTTATCAAAAAAGAGTATTAGCAGAACTGGTCAGGAGGTGTGCCTATGAGTGTGTGCGCGCATACCTATGTATGATCTGAAATAATATGAAGGTAATATTCTTCCTCTGACATCGCCATTCTGTGCTTCTAGGGAGCTTCATACCCTTTCCATAGGATCAATCTTTATGCTGTAATCAGTGTTTTAAAACAAAACCTTTTCTCATTTCCCTTCAGTGTTGTAAGTTTTATTGTATTTCAGGTCTAGTATTACAATAGAACATCTTCCATCACAGCCTATGCCACCTTTAATGAGGGCTTCCCCAATGAAGTAAAACATGGCACTTTTTCTTGTCAACTTTTTGGTATATCTAGATGAAGAGAAGATTTATTGTGTTTGCCTGCAAAAACAAGTTTCATAGTGTCTTCTGATGAAATAAGTTCATCATCCTGGAAGTGGCTTTCTTGATCTGGCTTCTCTCTTCTGCCTTCTATGATACATATATATGTCCCACTGCTGCAAGGTTCAGAAAATCAACATGGGAAGAAAGCTCCTATTTTTACTTTTCTGACCGCCTCAGGAAGTTAATTTTGTTTAGATTGTTACCTTTTGAGATTTTTAGATAGTCAGAATTNTACTTTTCTGACCGCCTCAGGAAGTTAATTTTGTTTAGATTGTTACCTTTTGAGATTTTTAGATAGTCAGAATTTTCCTTTGTTCTCTGAACATGACATGAAGGTATCTACACGTGCCCTGTGATACAGATAGGCGAAGGAAGCAATGATTATGGTAACAAAAGATTGATTAAGAGTAGCAGTGGGGAGGAGCAAACTTACTGGGGGAAGGTGTATGAAAGGGCACTATTGAATAAGGAAAAAGATGTGGCTAATTTATACCTACAATGTCTGTCAGAGGTAGTTATGCCTCAGGACCTGGTCATAACTGGGATCTATTAGACCAATAATCCTGCAAGACTCAGCAAGGCAACATTATTAAAACACTGGCCCAGAGGACAGTGCTGTAGTGTTCCTATGAGAAACTACAAGAGGCGGCTTAGCAAAGCTACCCCCCTGTGGGGTACATAAAACCGGTTTCTGTAAATGGCCATATCTAATTGGATTTAAAATTAAAATGCTGCTGCTTCACTGGACTTGAAACTGTGCCTAGGGATCAGGAGAAATGTGGACAGAAAGAAAAGCTTGGCTGCTTGCTTGCTTTCTACAGCCTGCTTTGCTCTTCTGTAAGTCCCAAAGTGCTGTGTGATGTCTCACCTGAATTATGGTGATTGACTGCCATCTGAATTAACATGGATGGACCACCCTGCCAACTCTGAAATCTTTGAATTTATGAAATTTTGGATTATGATTTTCCCAAATCAGTATTGTATCTCAACATAACAAAATAAAACTAGCTGCTTCTTAACTCAAAGGGTTGTGCGAAGTTTGAGGCTTTCCTTTTGGCGTATCATAGAATTGATCACGGTCTTATAGTCCCTTGGTTGCTTTGGTACAAATGAACTTGATTTGATTTTAGTTGCGTACAAATGGACTGGATACCAAATGCCAGTGTCTTTGTGCCCTGAAAGATTCAGTTGCAACAAAACATAAAACAATTATGACCAAAAATGGGACTGGCAATAGGTAAATGTTCACTTTACTAACTGCCCAAAGAGCCACAACAGTGTGAGTCACACCGATTAGAAATTGACGCTGAGGGGACACGAACGCTATTATGAATAATAAATGTATATAACAAATGGATGAAAGAGGAATTTAATAATGTAAATTAAAAACTGGAAATTGCAGAGAACTGATAAGGGAAGGACAGGAGGTGAAATTTATAGTCAGCAGAATTAAGAAAAATAAGAGGATTAAATATATGAAGAGCAAGATAAATCCTGACAAATTTATCAGTATGTTGCTGGATGGCAATAGTGGAATTGATCATGCGAATGCAGAAAAGGCAGACATGTTCAATAAATATTTGTATTTGGGGAAGAGGGGGGAAGGAACTAGATGATGTAATATGCTTTGCTTTCCAACAGTAATTAAGGAGATTAAGTAACAGCTACTAAACTAGACATTCTTAAATCAGCAGGTCCCAATAACTTCCTTATTACAACCTGGCAGAACTGCTCTCTCTGGCAGTTTGACAATTAAGCCCCTTTTTCCAGTTACTTGATACTTTTTCATCTTTTCACGCACTATTGCAGATATTGAGTAACCACTCAGCAGTTCTCTAGACATTGTACATAGCCCATTTAAATCTCCCATTAGTAATACAACATCATTCCTTCATATGTTGTTTAGCACGTCTCATACTGAGCTGTAAAATTCACCTTTCTCCTCATCCATCACACTTTCTTTGAGCTATAAAATTGTATGATCGTAGTCTTTGCATCTGGATTAGAAAAATGTGCAACTGTAACTTTTTTTCATTCACTGCGTTTAATTGTACTACTATTTTTGCTGAGGCCTCAACTAAGAATAATGTCTGAGAATCAAAGGGAGATAAAGTAGTTATCATCTTGTTGTCCACTTGGCTTTATGGTCTACTAATGTTTCCAGTCTATATTTATCATGGCAGTAAGCTGCAAGTTCGTAGAAATTTTACTCAGCTTATTCATGTTCCAAGATAAAAGACAAGATTTATTGCTAAGAAAATAGAGTTTTGGGTATCAGTACTGTTGCTGCTGTGATTCTTACCCTTCATACTCTCTCACTTTGAGCATTGTTCTTTCTTTCTCCTTGTCATGTTACTGGTAGCGCATTATTACGTTATTAAAACATCTAGTATAATATTGTTACCTTCGCCCTCAGCGTAGTCAGGGTTCGGGCATATTTCCAACTACCATGCAACCTGTTTAGGACTCTTCCTGAAAAGTATCAACCATTGGAAACCCCTCTTTAGATAAGGTTTTGTCATTTCTTCAAAATAGCCTATTAGGCTTTCAAAATCGAATGAAGAACCCTTGATTGCTAGATCCTGGAAAATGTTACAATACCTTAAAGAAATGGCATTTGCTGTTTACCAATACCATTAAAGTATTCTTAACACAAGTCTGCCTTTGGATATTGAAAATAAGTGGCAACAAAGTAATTACAAAGTTTATGGAAGCAGGTGAGTAGAAGTGAAAAGAAAATTAAAATAATTCCTCACACTCGTTATGGTCACGCTGAGCAGTTATTAGGCGATCATAGCAATCTGGTGTGCATACTCCTTGTGCACCTGTATTTCTGCACGCTGGATTAACTGAAAAGTGGGTGTAGTAGCTTCTGCTTCCTTTTCAGATCCCATATATATATATGTTCTTAGAAATATTTCAGATGCAAATGATTTTTCTTCCTTGTTTTTTTCTCCACCTCTCTGACCCTTCCTCCCCTGTCTCCTGCTGCTCCATTTTCTTAATTGTTAATTCCTCCAGAAGGAAGTTTTAGGCTTATTTCCACCAGACCTCTGGCTGCTCTCTACTGTTTCAATATCCATGTACGTTGTATATGATCTTTCTCCTGCTGAAGTGATAAAACAGAATCAGACAATGACTTCTGTAATACATGTCTAAACTCTAGACTGACTTGTAGTCATCGAGAAGCATAGTGCTTTTTTGGGCTGGGCTGGGAAATACAAAATCATAGTGAAATATTTGAGATTAATTTCTGCTGCACGTTACTGACCGCTGCTGAGTTTAGATATGATTGTAGGTAGTTGTGAGGAGGAAAGGAAAGTAAATTATCCACACGCTCTATCTTATAGCCCTTAGAACAGCCCTGACTTACTGTGCTTCTCTAGTGATCAGTGTGGTGGAAGGGATGTGATTTTTTAATAGGGCTCAGTGACTGGCTCTTCTCTCACCTATTTATTTACTCTGGTTTAGGGCTGTCCCCAAGAGTAAGATGATACTGTGACAGTATTAGTGACAGAGTTAGATAGGTAACAAAGAGAAAATCAGTAACAAAATATGACAGTGTAAAGCAGAAGTACTAGAGCTAAAACTTGGACAAATTCAGTTTGGAGATACTGTAGGGTGTGGGTAGGTTGCTTATCTACTGAAAAAATGTATTTCCATAATTTTTAAATATTATTTTTTATAGTAATGTTTTAATTCAAAGAGGAATTAACTCTGGCCTGTGTTTGAGTGGAGGTCAGACTACATGGTGTTCATGTTCAGCCATATCTGTGAAGATACATAAAGACCTGTATTTCCTTTACAGTATGAATAGTGCTGTTTACTAGGTTGTTTTTATGAACAGATTCCTTCTGCTTGCTAGAGAGACAAGTGCCTTTCATGTTTTCTACATCCTTTAAATTTTTAAATTATTTTCATCTGTGTCAAACCAGGACAATCTGCTTCAGCTAAATGTTGTAATGCATGCAGTAGTGCCTCCAAACAATGTATGTATTTTCCTTTATGCTGCCTACTTCAATAGAGAGGACTTCAGTCAGATATATTCGAATAAAAGTGGCATCTTGTTCTGTGTCTAATGAAGTAGCTCTTTCCTTTATCTCTGTCTGGATGCTTTTTTCCTCCTCCCTATCCTGTTTTTTCCTTCTGTCACATGGAAATGTTTCTCAAAATAGTCCTTCCTGTCTTCCTGGAAACTAGACTTGCATTCTTGGTGGGATGCAGATGAACAGATTTGCATTGGGCCTTTTTTTAAATAGAATCATCACAATAAGACCAGGAATTCTGAAATTGTTTAGCAGTAGAATGAGAAAATACAAGGATAGATATATCCACTTTTTGTTTATGCAAATACCTCTCCAGTATTTATTCACCTCGTGAATCCTTCCTCCTTTATAGAAAGAATAGAGGACTTTTTGCTTTTATTTGCGCTGCAGATCTGTTGTGCAAATGAGATCTGTCATGCACTCTGTATTAGTTCTGTGTACATGATACCCACTGTTGCAGAAAGCTTATTAGCAGGAAGGGCAAAAGGAACACGATCAGTCGAATACCAACCATGCTTTAAATCATAAGTGTGGAGTGAGGAGCACCAGAAATAAGTTTCGTCCATGCTGTAAACTTTATTTTAAATATCTGTTGTCTTCTAAGGCTAATACAGGGTACGCCACAGAATCCATTTTTTTCACATTAGGTTCTAGAGATGATGTTAAAGAGATATAATGCATTATAGTCCACTTTCTATCACAGCTGCTTGAAAGATGGGTTCAGTAGCATAATTTAGATTCAGACAGCTCTAGGTGAGAATATTTTATATCTCTTCCTTGGTGGTATCTTGGATGGAATTTGTTTTCTTATATCAGGCGTATTATCTGGTAACATTTAGTATGTTAAATGTATTTCAGTTTTGTGTTACGAAGTGTAGCTGACATTTATTGCATGTTTGTTCTCTTGGTTTTGCTGTTTTAGAGTAAAGGAATGGCTTAAAGCTCTCAGTGCCCTCTGTGGTGCTAAAGTGATGGGTTTCAGATTTCTGTAATGGTTGGGATTTCCACATACCCCATTTTGTAGACATGGATATTTCAACATAATCTCTAATATGTTGTGATTATCCAACCAGGAGGTGGTGAAGTTACGAATAACCAGTGACCTGTCTTTTTCTACCACTATGGGATTGAAATGGTGAAAGGTATTGCTACTGGACACAGGAGCAGGAGAGCTTACTGTCAGCAGGGATTCAAAGTGACTAATTGTAGACATATGGTTTTATCCAAAGGAGACTGTACTGTGAGTGCCCTTCCAAAGGCTTTCCTCTGCTCACTAAGGTTGTCTCTGTCTTGCTTGGTTTCAGCTATTAATTTATGAATTAATTCCATCACGGCACTCGTAGCTGTGTGAGTTGTTGAACCTGCGTTGATGAATACATGGAGCTGTGCATCATCACTTGCACTTGAACCTTCATTGTCTAACAGACTCATTTAGTTTAACTTAAATTGCCTGGTCAGAGAGTGGGATCAAGGTTAGTGTGCTCTCTCATCCATCTTTTCATGTGCATACAGCTATTAATAGTCTGCCTATAATTTAGCTGTTTGTGTCCACAGCAAACTTGGAAAACCTGCACATCCTTTCTGTTCTTGCAGTGGATTATGTTGAGACATTTCTAGTAAAGGGCCATGCATAAGGGATGATGCTATAGGGCAGATGGACTACAAAGAAACAACTACACACTTGGGCTTATGCTAAGCTTTCTTGTAAGTTCGTCTCAAGATGGTGCTTGAATGCAGGATTGCATCTGTATACTGTACATACAAGACAAGTTCAGCTTTGGTTGCCAAGGCTAAAATTGATCTTGTTCCTTTTTGAGAGTCACTGTAATGAAAAAAAATACCAAAAAAAAAAAATCCATTCAGACAGCCATTAGAGAGGCGATTAGGGCATGAAGTCGTACTCTTGGGACACAGATTAGATGTGCGTCATGGACTTTTTGTCAGGCTGTGTGGCTGTGTCATCAGACCTGCATTTATATGCAGGAATCTAGTGCAGTCTGGCCAATTCTATCAGCTGGATCTGGACTTTGGGGGATAGAAAGCAGGATGTTGCATCCCCTCTCCCCCCCTTATCCCTGCTTTACCGTCACTCCTGTGTTGCCTGCAATATGCCTTGCTTCTCAACAATGAATCTCGCTGTGACACTGTTTGATGCAGGTTATTAGAGGGCTTCAATTTTTGAGAAGGCAAGTGCCTGGAACAGCATTTGAAAGTACTGTCCAAATGTACACTTGCTATTTTCCACCATTTTCATAGCTTTGCCCACTCATGCACACAGTAAAACAAAAAGATTAATGCTATTGGATTAAACTGGTATTATTATTTATTCCTTAAAGAACAGTTTTAATTTTAGAAATAATTGTATGAGAAGAAGGAAAATGTATGGAAAATTGGGTAAAAAAGAAATTATAAATAATTCCTCTTTTGAAATAACCTGGAGAAGAGGTGCTAAATTATTATTGTAGTTCAGCATTTGTATCCTCCAGGACACAAAAGATAAAGCATCTCTTATGAACAAAGAACACTGCACTCAATATACTTAGCAGGTATTTTTCTGAAGAGGAAAACCTGAGATTTGTGCAAGTAAAGCTAGTAGAAACCCTATGTAACTACAGCCTAATATACGTATTTTGAATTGTCACTACAGAATGTAAATAATGTGGGCATAATTTTATGGTATTAACATTTCAGCTTCTGATTTTTAAAAAGTAACTTCTTTTTTCCTGGCTAATTTTAGCTTTTGTTAAACTTTAGCTGTTTGGAATGAAAGTTGGTGTGCTGAATTTCTGCCTCAGCCTTTTTTTATTAAAAAAACCCCAAAAAACAACAAACAACCCAAAACCAAACCCACAAGAAACCAAAACCCAAAAAACTTTAATCAAACCAGTTTTGATGTTTGAGAAAAAACAATTAAAGGATTTTACTTTGCCTATATTGGAAGATTTCTCACCTATAAAAAGTCCTGTAGCTCACCTGAACTCAGGATTACCACAGTTATACTACAGTGGGAGTTTGTGCTCCCCTCTCCTCATGGCACTAGTGTATATTTCCCATGGCTCTGCCAAGTAGACTCAGATCTGTCTTGAAGGCTCTTTACATTAGTTCACCATGCCATGTAGACGCTGCTGCTGGTCAAGTTGTGCATGTTGGGTTACACTCTCCTGTGACGGTTAACTATCTTTGCATGTCATGTTTCAGCAGCTGAAGCCATGGGAGCTGACTTAGTATTTACAGTGCAAGGGAAGTTTTTTTCACTGGAACATGCTTGTCCATGGAAACAGAAATGGCATGTGAGAATGGGGTTTTGGCAGAATCCTGACAGAACCCAAGATTTTTTTTTTGACAGAGTAGTGTTTATCTGGTGTCCTGAGTGACGTATTGGTGGGAAAGCAAAGAACCTAGGAAGGTTGGTGCACAGGCTTGGTGGCCTAGACTCTGGAGCTCCCTTGTGGTAGCCTGCCAGGCGAACCACCAGGGAGCTCCTGGGACAGTACTGGTTACAAGCCTCAGTCTTCTGGCTCACTGCCTTGGCCAGGTCTGGTGGTTTGCTTGTTTTCAAAGTCATTCTGTGAGCCAATTCCTGTGTTAGTCTGTTTCCACATCTCTTGTTAATGTGGAATGATGGAGGGGATCTGGAAAGCCAAACAGGTAGTGCTGAGGACCTGATGTCTTCTTTACGTGTTTCAGCGGTTTTGTGTTGGATTATTTCTGTCTGGGTGCGCTGTACTGAAAGCCCTTTAGCAGTTGGAGTGCATTAGGTACGCTGTTGGAATTTGGTTTTGGATTTTACTTTCATCTCAAACAACTGCAGTTTGAGTGTCCGGGCATCTTCATGATGCAAATAAAAGCGATAACTATAGGGGATTAATTTAAAAAATATAACTATGGATTTGAACTAAAAAGCTAACATGAGTGTACACTAGGACTGACTAATCTACATTCCAGAAGGAAGTCTCCAATGCAATACTGTTTCTGTCATCACATTCTCCAGCAGCTGAACCATGTTGGCTTAAATTCTCAAATTAAAACAAAATAGCCTAAGGTAAAGAGAAAGCATGGGAAATATTGAGTCCAAACAATTTTGAAAAGTTATAAGCAGCTGCAAAGAAGGGCTTAAAATAGAGAGAATTACACAGACCTCTCTGTTTTGCTAACAACACTACGTATCATGATGTCTCATTTAATATTAAAAATATTAGGCGTCTGGTACAGTGGTTGGGTTGTTGTATCTTTTAAGCTCCTATTAAATGTGAGGAATTTTCTAAAATCCTGTTTTAAATTGTAAAACCTGTTTCTCCTAACCTGCCATGATGTTCACTGCCATTCAGGAGCAGGCTTTCTGGCAGACATTTTTTGCTGTGCTATTATATGTGGAACTCCTCTTTGTTTTGAACGCTTTCAGCTCTGCCCACAAAGTGACATACTAAGAATGACTAATTCTTGACAATTACGATTTCAGTGCCTTTCTACTGCCACAAAGAAATCTTTCAGAAAACCATTGTTCAGATGTCCAGTTCTTTATTTGAAGCACTGCAATCACGTTTCCTCCTCTATTAATACATCAAGGCTTTATATGTTTATTCTTAGAAAAATACATAATAAATCATTTTGCTATTATGCTTCGTATTTGTTAGAGTAATAAAACTGGACTTTTAATGAAAATCTTTTTGTGGATATAAACAGAATTATTAAAAACTATTTTTTTAAGCAAGTCAATATTTCAAATCTGACCTTCCCCATCCCTCCACCTAATTTGCCACTTAGCCTGAAACTTTCACTCTGGTTGAAAGAGGCAGGTTCTGATTTATATCTGGCAGGGAGCTGGCCCACTTCCAGCATCTTTATCTTTGTATGACATAAAGAAATCTTCTTGTACTGCGGCAAACCACTGATTTTCTTCAGGAGTGCCAAGCCGATCCCAGCAGCTTGCTTTACGCTTTCTCAAACTACTTATTCACGTATCTTTCTTCAGACCTGAAGACTCATATCACAGCAGAGAACAAAATACAGGTGCTGCTGTGCTTCACCCAGCCACAAACTTCTTCCCCCCCACATTGTTCCTGTGCTTCTCTGTGCTCTGCCTTTCAAACCAGGTGTGTTTGGGAGCACAATGCACAAGGCAAAGTAAATGTCTACCTTGATTTTGTAAGGAAAAGAGATTTCTTTTTTGTATTGTCTTTGAACTAGGCCAACTGCAGTGTTCAGAAACTAGCAAACAGGAGGAACCTTCGTAGTGGTATTTTTTAAAAAGAGGTCATCCGCAGCCTGGCATTACTCCGTACCTCTTATCGTTCCACTTTGTTTTAAGAGAATGATGGTTCCTCACGGCCAAATGCAGCAGCACTGATGCCTTGCTGGACATCTTGGATGCTGCCTCTAACCCTGAAGTATATGCAATCTTGTTTTGCTCTATTTGTTTTATGATTCATGTTCCAAGGCAGTATGTGATACCAAAACCAGAGATACCCAAAACTACTGGGCTGTATTTGTATGATCACATTTCTATGCCAGTTCTAATAGTACCTATAGGTCTTAAGAAAATATCTCGTCATGTTACAGAAAGTATAGTCCAGACCCCAGTCTGGGCAGTTTCTTATTTGGGCCATATAAAAAAAGACATGTTTCAGAAACAGAAAATGTCTTCTAGGGAGCGGGTCTAAGATGGACTAGAACATGAGCTGAATCATCTTTTTCTTATTAATTTGCAAGATCGATTTATCAGTGCTTGTGAAAAGCAAAAAAGATCTCTGTCTTGTGGTGCAAGAAAATAATATGCTATAGGTACTCTAAGGCTGGGCTAAGAACCTGGCTATTTACATTCATGCTAATTTGAAAAACTGCCCTTTAGAAACTGCCACTCAGTTGTTACTGGGGACAGCTAAAGTTACCCTCATCAACATAATATTTTCCAAGGTGCCCAACACTGTGCTGATGGGCATACTCAGAGTTGTCAGCTCCTGGATCTTACCAATGCCTGACTGGGATTCAGAGATCGAATTCTGAGATAGAATCATGGAATGGTTAGAGTTGAAGGGACCTTAAAGATCATCTAGTTCCACCCCCTCTGCTATGGCCAGGGACACCTTCCACTATACCAGGTTGCTCAAAGCCCCATCC
>RSEF01000005.1:46335772-46359583 GCA_003993805.1 Himantopus leucocephalus | reverse complement strand
TGCTGCAGCATTTCTGAATGCACTTGCCCATCCTTAAGGCTGAGTTTTTCACAATTTTAGGTGGAACTGAGCTAAAAACACGGAGCTTACATCTCCACATAGTTCTTAAATATGATTTTAACCTGGTTCTTTATCCCTGCAATGAATGGAAGGAAAATACAGATAAAAGCAACAGAACATTTGGCATGTTGTCAGTTCAGACCCACATGTTGTGACCTAGCTCTAGGAGTCTCTAAGGAGTCTTAACTCCTTTCCCTGTGAATGGCTAAGATGACACGCAGCAAAATGATCTTCGTATTTGGGGTAGCTGAAAAACAATCCATACTGTTTTAAAAAAATATGAGTAGCTTCAGGTGAACAATGGAAAATATTTTGGAGTTGTCTTGAAGGTTGTGTAAGGGACTGTATAAGTCTGGCTGTGCCCTCCAGTAACCACTCCTGGGACTCTGCACCTCCCCATAGTCCCCCAGAGCGGGGAAGCCTCTGTCTGAAGGGGTGCTCTGCACAAGCACAAACAATGCCTCTGCCACTCCAGGTAACTGCGGTTTAGAAAAGTTCCACCTTTAATTTCTCTTTCAAAACCAGAACCCTCTCTGATCGAGAGCCAAAACAAACTCATAAGCACTATCTGAGATTCTACACGGTGTATTATATCTGGCTGTCATTATCGATGCTTTTTGGTATAGTAATTAGTGTTTCACAGAGCTGTATAGTTAACTTGGGCGCTCAGATAGACAGAATACTGTGCTTGGGGTAATTCTGAGCTCATTTAAACACCTGGAAGCAAGAAAGCCTTTGTTTCGTGTTTTCCTTCAAATAATAGCCTAAGGGAATTTGTCCCTTCCACTGCCTTTCATATGTCAAATGAGGTTTTCAACACTAGAGACTGTTCACTACATGTATTTAGTATAGCTAAAATAATATTTTTTGCAAAATTCCACAAACATTTTTCTGAAGGTGATGACATTAAAGCTCATCCTCATCTTTTGTGATGCAGTCTTGCTTACTTGAATTCTTACTTGGATAATTACATTAGTACTGTATGGATCATCAGAATAGCTTTCCACATTTTATGATGCGTTTTTTTTTTAAACAAAATTCCTTTACAAACAAGAAACCAAGTTTACACTGAGGGAGAGAAACGCCAGAGAGACATGCAGTGAGGTAAGTAGACCTTAAGATCAAATATAAGCATGCAAGTACACGATGCTTCCAAATAGATTCATATAGTGAGGCTAAAAGATGCTTGTATTGTCCTTAGCGGAGGTTGAAACACTTTAGGCTGGGGTAATGGTTTATGAATAAGGAGTAAAGAGGAAAATTAAAGAAGGAAAAATAAAGCATAAAATTAGCAATCAAAACTAATTCAGAAAGCTTGGTTTTTAGGCAGTCAATATCAGCAGTAACTGCTATGCAAAGCCTGAAAAGGGGGAAAACCCCCAACTTTAGCAATTTGTTGGACTTCAAACCAAATGAAACAGTGCTGCTCCACTCACCTCCAGTCTTTTTCTACTAGGCTGACACATTTCTTTCTGCCTTTTGTCAACTGAGCTTGGTCAGTGAAGCTGTTTCTTTAATATCAGGTATTAAGAGCCTGGGACTTGGTCTTCCACCTACATGCAGGCTTTAGTGAGTTTAGAACTGCTTATAATTTATGAAATGGATAATTTGAAACCTGGTTGTTGTCTTACAACTCTAGGGCATTTAGTGTTAGCCCAGGGGACTTTGCGTCACATCCCTGAACTTTTTTTTCACTGGAAAAAAAAGAAGAATTTTTGGAGGAGTGGCACGCGCTCAAGTTACCCACGTGCCTCTGTGATTACAAGCTTCTTTCAGTGGTGATTAAAGTTCTCTGAAATAGCATCCTGTCATCATAAATGATAAATAAGGGTCTAAATATGCCTATTTTCTCCTTGTGTTGCTTCCCTCTTCCATAACCTAATGACTGTGGAGGCTGGCCTTTGTCTTTTGCTTTTGTGTTTTGCTTTGCATGACAGCGTGTTCAGCTGCCTGCTGTCCATTTGGTTATATCAACCTGCGTGGTTTGCCTCTTGATGTGCTGCTTGCTCTCAGGCCAAAGAGCACAGTCTTCAGAAAGTGGGCATTCTCCATTTGGCAGGTGCATCCAAACAGATGGAGTTCCCTTCGACTTCTTCTGGCGGTGCAAGTCTCTCTTGCATCAATTATGTCTCTGGATCATTTTGGTTTTCATGAGGTCTTGTCAATTAATTTCAAGCAGCTGCTGGTAGCAACTATATGTGTTTCTGCCTTTTTGAAGTTCCAGAGCAGGACTGAGAACCCTGAAGGACTACTTCTCTGGCAAAATATGCAGTGGGTCATAGTGTGCAAGCACATACGAAGTTAAGAATTTCCGTTGGCTTGGTAATTTAGTGCAATATGCACAGTCTGTTTGTGCCTTGATGTTCATTTGAGATCAGGACTCAGCTGTAATAGGATGTTATCACAACATGAGCAAGGAGTTTTTTACCAGAGGGATTAAGTAGATAAAGAAAGGGAAACAGAGGTTCAGTGTCTTGCTCAAAGTATATAGCAATAGCAAAACTATGAAATCCTACCTTAACTGATAGCGAAGGAAGTTTTGCTATTGATTCACTGGGGTTAGGTATTCACTCTGGGAACTCACCTCTGGTTCTCAGTTCAGTGGGCCTCAATGTCATACAACGTGATCTATCAATGGCAACCTGCCTGGAATGAAATGCAGCAGCAGCTGCCTAACACTGCCCAGTTTAACTCTGTGGGCGGTTCATATTAGAAAGAAAGAAGAAAAATGTTCCAGCCAACTGAAACTGGAGGGAGAATTTTAGCTAAAAAGAATGTAATTATCTAAATCAGAACTCTGGCCAGGATTACAAGACAAAGACTGTCACGGGAAGCGTGACAGCCAGAACTGGTCACAGCTTTGGCTTCACATTTTCACTGTGCCACTGCTTCTGATCTCACCCAAACCCCTTCTATTTTTATCTTCTTTAAACCTTGTAAAATGTTCTAATTTTACAAAGACTGAGGTAATTGAAAGCTTCCATTGCTTATTGCTTTCTCACACAAACAGGGCAGGCATCCTGCTGGTGTTATCACAACATCCTGTGAAGCAGAACAAATAGTGGGGACTGATTTTTCTAGGGGAGAAACCTCTCGTAGTTGCATCTAGAAAAGTGCTAGTGCAGCCTTCTCAATAAGACATTATACATGGGTGATGGATTCAACGCTCCAGGCTATCTTTTGTGTATATTTATGCTCCTGTTCTGAGGGTTATTTTTTTTCCCATAAGACACATGTTTAAAAATCACCATCTTGCTTGTAGCCTTAAAATTGATGTGTATGAAACTAACAATTCTTCTAAGGGAGAAGTGCTGTTTAGTTAAGAGAGTACAGGTCTAGAGAGCTTTTATTATTTTATGACCACTGGGTGACCATGGCTGTGGAGGTTCATCTTTCTGTGCCTTGTTCCTCTGCCTTTAAAATGGCCATAAAAATAATGAACTTTGTAACATACTTTGAGAAAACATTAATATTAAAGCACTGTATAGGAACAAGTTATTATAATTAAATTCTAGATCTTTTATTAGCAGAAGTAATGCAATATTTTGTTAAGAGCAATCTATACGAAATTATGTATTTCTTCTGTAAGGATCAGAACTTCAGTTCAAATAGAAAAAAGCATTTATTTCCTCCACTCCGCCTTAAGAAGGGTAGACTGGTGATTACAATGATAGTACACTAATTTTTAGTACTAGCAATTTCACTGCATCTGTTGACTGAATTCTGTTCTGCTTTTCTGTTACACAAGTCAGTACATACCGAGTACATGATATCTCTTTCTTACTCTATCTGTTATAGAATGCACTTTCAATATCATGTATCTACCTTTCTAGCCTCATACGTCAATGTCAGATGCATTTTCTTAACCAATGTTAAGAATCTCGTTTTAATAAAATGAATAAATAAGAGGTTTTCATACCAGAAATTGAGGAAAAAACCTGTCTGTGTGCAACTGTTGATCACGTATCAAGTTCCCTAAAGATGTTAGTGTATACCTGTTGACTCTGAGGGCCTGTTCATCTAATGACAGCCAATATACAAGTGTCCCAGTTTTTTATATATGAATGTTCACTTCAATATATGCATATGTACACATGCACACACACGGTAAGAGTGTACTGTTGCCATGTATACGGGAAACAGATGCTTCATGTAATATAAGGGTTACAGAACAAATGTATTTGAATTTCAGTGCTATAGTTCTTGGCAGGGACAGCATCTAGCTGCAAATTCAGGAGGAAAGCTGAGCGTCTGAAAGATTATCATGGAAATAGGTGTGTATGTAAAAGCAGATTTGAGAACAGCCTTTCTGGTTTCTGCCTCTGTCCAAGCTCGATACGTGTTCTTCTGCAGAGCGCTCCCCTCTTGTGATCCTGCCTCACAGCAACTGTCTACCTCTGATTACCTGGCCCAACTTTATCTGATGTTCTCTTTATAGAGTTCTTCTGTGTGTACAAAGGACTTCATTGATAGTTATCGTGGTGTTGCATGGTATTGCAACCAGAATTGGTTATACTTTCAATAAAAATTAATACAAAAGGGTGAAGTCAAAGATTCTATATTTTCAGCTGTTGTAAATAAAATTCTTTATATTAAAAAAAAACAAAACAACCAGCCAACATGAATGATACTGGTTTAACCACTCACATAACTGTCTGAGTATCCTCATTCTGTTTTGCAAAGTTGTTTAATTTCCTTTTCCCCTGAAAATACAATTAGCTCCATCTGTGTGGCAAGGTTTTATTCAGCTGCTTTTGGTACGATCAGAAATTCAGTTCAAACTTGCAGTGAGAGGTCTGACTGAGCAGAACACTTTTGATCTGCACTGAACTGCCTGAAATCTGAGTTGGTGACATAATAACAAAAGTTATTCCCCCGTCATCTCTTTGTGAACACCTGAAATCACTGACTCGGTATGCAGAGGCCAGCTTTCAGTCATTGGTGACCTATAATGGACATGACCTAGCAACCAAGCAGAGAAAGTTTTATCCAATTAAAAATCCCCTGAGTCATCCAGTCTCTTTAAAATGAAAAATCTAAATAATAGATTGCATGAAGATAGATGACATTCTCAGCGTCTACTTTGTTTCAGTCTTCAACACAAAGGGAGAAGAGAAAGAAGATAGGAGTCAGCTAAGTGAGATAAATGTGAATGAGGGTCTGGGAATATGAGGAAACAGACTTAATAAGAAGCGAGTAAAAGAATGCTTCAATAATTTAAAGTATCTATAAATCTGTGAGGGCCCAGTGACATTTAACCAACAGTTCATAAGGAACAGCAACAAGAACGGTGATGATCTATCGGCTGTATTGAAGGATGTAGAGAGTACAAGTGAGCCACCAAGAAGTGAAGCAAATGGCAAGTATACTGTAAGAATTTTTTTTAAGTGCATGAGGCAGAAGCCTCCCCAAACCATAAGCCATTTCTCTCACACTAAGAAATACTGTATTTTGCACATGTGTGAAACTTCAAATGCTATGTCAATTACAGAAACAATCTCTAAGCATCTCTTAGTGCAGCCTAAAAGTTTTCTTATGTATACCCTTAAGCTTTTGTGGTAATTGTTGGGATGTTTTTCCTGGAGGTGGGACAAATATGCTTATGTAATTTTTTAGTGTCACTTCTATGCACAGCAAGTTGCATCTGGTTGTTTTAAATCTGCCTCTGCTTTCCTGCTAGAATTTATCTATCTGTGTGTAGATACATCATCTCCCCCTTCTTCCTGCTAGAAAATCTTTAGCCCTTTAGTTGAGTTCTTATTTGATTAGTTGCATGACTAGGAAGAATGGTTTCCTTCTCCAGGAAAAATAGGCATTGCTCAGTCAATTTGCTTCTATCTGAACAAGCAGCCTTTGAAGGAAGTAAAATTACAAACTGGAGACAGGATTTCAGAAGGATAGGATGTTGGCTTACATACAGATTATGGGCTGGATGGTAGATGGTGGTTTTGCACAGTGCAGTAAAATTCAGTTCAGTAAAAAATCAGTTTTTTGCACTTCATATCCCAGAATTAGCTGTGCTGTCTACAAGAGAACAAACTATTTGTGACATAGTAGAAACTGACATATGAGTCAAAGAAAAAAAAATGTTTAAAGTACTGGAGTAGCTGAGATTTTTGGCCAATAATTTTAGTGGATAAGGTTTTGAATGTGGAAGTGATTTTTCTTTTGGTAATCCCAACGTATCATGGCACAGATGAAATGAATGGAGCAGTTGGAGTTGGATTGTTCTCTGAGTACGGAAAAAGACGGTAGAGCCATCTCCATATGGGTCTGTTGTCTCTGGAAGTCATTCCTCTTTTAACTGAAAGGATCCTCAATGTGATGACCTTAATAGCATACTGCAGAAGACCACTACAGGATGGGGTTTCTGGGAAGAGTTTAGGACCATCATTAAAATGATTTCTTACTGTTCTACTTCTGTTAGATTAAATGCTACTTCTATTAGATTAAATTGAATAATAATTGCAATTTTTTTTTTCTTTAAATGTAATTGATGTTAGGAAAGCTAGAATAGGGTCTTAAGTCTGCGAATGTATTCTACAAATGGGAAACTGAATTCAGTTTGAGATGTTAAGTAAATATATATATAAAAATGCATATTTCATAAGGAGATAAAAAGTATTGTTCTGGGAATTAGATGGAAATTTGCAGTGCCATTTTAGGTCCTTCTCAGAGAAGCACTAAACATGAAAAATTTCAGAAGATTAGAACTATACGTCTCTTTGGGTCCTACTAATTGTAGTCATGATAATTATCGCGTGCATTAACTGTATTGCTATTCTGAGTTATGAGGTTATAGGAGGACTATAACAGAAAGAAAAGTGAATATACTTAATTTATAAATGATCTGGTATGCTTTAGTGAAAATGCCTTGAGCTGTTAAATAGTGAAGTCTGTTTTTAAAAATGTAAAGATGTATCTTTGAATCTGAAAAGAATTTCTTTTAGATCTTTATGTAGGTCATAAATATGTACATAACCTCTCTGTGAAGGCAAAGAAGAGAAAATGGACTTAGGCTGGAATCAGACAAAGAAATGGAATGCAACAAAGTGGAATTAGGCTTGTGCTGTGCTGAATTGGGAGATACTGGTGTGCATATTCAAAATTAAGTGAGGTTCCAGTGCTTTGCTGAATTTTATCTTATATGTGGTCTGAGGTGCTGAACTATTTGATCTGTATGTAAACATATACAGGTGTCTGTATAAAACACTTGCCCAGTGTTTGGGACAATGGGCTCCTAATCCCTGACTGAGCCCATTATACTTTTAGTTTCATGATGGTAATGAGCAACAGGTAGGGGTACACTCCTTACTGTCACTTTTATGAAAAGCTTTTAAAGGTTCTGGCTTTTTGTCCCAGGAAAAACAATCCTGTTTCAGATAAATGTATTTATTTCTAATGCATAAATCTTAGATGCATTCCACTAATGAAACCAAGTCTCATTCAATTTCTTTCTTTTCTTAAAGTCCATTATGGTTCTCATTTAAACATTGCAGCAAATGATTCATAATTACTTCAGTTTCAGGAGTATTCATTCTTTATCTTGCATAGAATTACAACGAAACCTTTGGGTTTTTTCTATTAAGCATAAATTAATTTTCCCCTGGATCAGGTGCATTAAATTCTAAATCATTTATTACAGTTGCTTTTGCAAATCTAGGCACATCTTTCATGATTCAATTTCTTAGGCAAGACCAATAATTGTAGTATTAATTCATTCTACATATAGTATTTGCCCTAATAAATCTCTCCTATTTGGTCTTTTGATCAAAGGTGACAAATTAGAGGGATAGATTTTGATTTATTTCTTTATTCATATTTGCTATAGGACAAAAAGTCTGGAAAGCCTTTATATTTGTGGCTCACTGCCAATTTAACAGAGCAGTGAACTATTTAAAAGGGCTAAAATTCCTCCTGAAGAAGTCAATATGTAATAATGAACATTGAATTGTAAATGGAAGTATGAACACCCAAAAACCTCTACCTGGCAGGTGATTCCCCTTTTGCTTAAGAAAAAGAAAGAAAAGAAAGATCTCAAATCAGACTCCTCATCTATTTTCACATGGACTTTTCAACATGGCTGCAGCTTCTGCCTGGATCTTCTTGCTGCCTGCAAGCTGTAACAGCTTAAGGTAGCCACAAAAGTGGCTTTCATGTAGTTCTTGTATTTCCCAGTCCTTTACTGCTCCTCTTACACTTCCATGACCTGGGTGGTATTCCCTGTATCACTGAAACGTAAGGACTAAATAGAGCATATTTGTAGGCTTGAATTAATCTTTGCTTGAAACTTCTACCAAGGTAGGAAAATGTAGAGAAATGTTCCATGCCAAAAGATAGGTGGTATGGAACTGACAGCAAAATAATTTTGCTCAGGTGTAGGCTGAAGGTATCCAGATGATCTTAACATCTCAACAATAACCTCATGGGCAGGATTGGATATCACCAGTGCTGTCACATGAAGTTTGTCAGTTTCCCGTGTACTCCTTCTCACTTCACCTCTTGCCATAACAACATTTTGTATCCAGGGAGAATACACTTAGAAAGCAAACTTACAGCCTAATCTACAATACCTGTCTTGGTAAAAACATTCTCTGCTTAACACCAAATAAGTTTTAGGACCCTTTTAAACTATTCTGTCTCTTTTTTTTTTTTTTTNTTGTTTTTTTTTTTTTTTTTTTTTTTTTTTTTTTTTTTTTTTTTTGTGACTTAAAATCTGCAAATCTGAGGATATAAAACTTCACTGCATATCATTCTCCTTTTGTTTCCCTATTCCTCACTTGGAGAGAGTCTGCTTTTGTTCCTCTGTTTTCTTACTTCTCTTCCTTGCTGTCATTTAGGCTCACTGGAATAGGAATCCCCTATGCAGACTGTACTGAGGTGTTCTGTATGCACAGGACCGGAGTGATCCCACTCTAACTAATGACCCACCACACTTACCTGCTGGCCTTGTGCTCTGACTCTGCTCTAGCTCTGTTCCCAGAGCTGATGGGTTCTCCAGATCGTGCAACCGCTCAGACTCAAGCTTTCCCCACAAGACAACAGAATGCATCCGGATTGGTTCTTGGAGTTAAAGCCTCAAGTCAAGCCTCGCTAGGAAGGAGGCAGGTTAAATATAGCCTTACAATCCCTTTTGCAGTTTAGACACAGATAGCCAAATGCGGAAGGATTAGAAAATGTACATGCAATCTCTTCAGCAGTGCATATATAAAGAAAAGAGCATGAAGTTAATAATGATTTTGAGTGTTTGTAAGAATAGTCTACTTGCTTCCAGCCTGGCCATGACCTCACCATCCAAGATGTCCTATTCATTTCATTAGGGCTGATGGAGTAAGGACATTTACTTCATGCAGATAAAGACTGATTATTTGGATCTTTAGAGTCAGCTTGAATTTGGCTTTGAATCTCCTCTGGTGAGCACCCTTCACCAACTCTACTATATTTCTATTCTCCTGAATCTTTCATTTTTAACAATTAGTCTTCCAGGTGGGTATACTTCACCCATCATTTTAATTATTTATTGCTCTTTAAGAACCAAGAGTATGCTTGAAGCTGTTCAAGTCCCTCCCTCTGCAATTCTCTGTAAAGAGATCAGTCTTCTGCATCTCGCAGTGTGAGACCAGCTTGGTGAATACATGATTTGCTAAGGGAAATAGAAGTTCTCTTTAGATGTTTTAATTAGAGTCAATACAGGCAGACATGTCTGCACGTAAGGTTGCCCAGCAGATAAAGCTACATTTGTAGAAACTAATAATTCTTTTAACAGTAATGGTAACCTTAGTGATTTGTTGCTCTTTCTGAATTTGAGAAAGAAATGATCTTCCAAGAAGGAAAGGAATGTATGTCTTTTTCATACATTTTAAGGCGTATTTTTCTTTCAGATACGCTTGCTCAGATTGTCACAGGTGGTCCTTGACACTGAGCTAGATATTCACAAGACCTTACATTCCCTAGTGAGAGTAGTACCTTCTCTGCTAGCAAAGTGGCAGCGCTAGAAGAATAGATGTTTCTGTGTCAATTGTAACTTTGGTTCCCAGATCTGTAAGTACAATGGAAACTTATAAATAAAAAAGAAGAGAACTTGTAGGGCTTTGAACCCCTGCAAGATTTCTTGTTTGGGTAGAATGTAGGTAGAATACTGAACTTCTTTTAAATTCATATAAACAATTCAGACATCCTAACATCACAAAATGGATGCTGCACATGGCATTTGAGTGTACTAGAAATCCCTGAAATGGCATTTGCTGTGGGATTTAGGCCATTGAAGTGATAAGAAGTCCAATGCACCCTGGTACATTGTAGTAATGATCAATATATGGTATCTAACAAACAGAATGAATGAGACTGAAAGGAGCCTCTGGAAGTCATCTGTTTCAATCTCCATGCTCAAGCAGGGCTATCTAGAGCTGATTGCCCCGGACCATGTCCAGATGATTTTTACATATCTCCAAAGATGGAGACTTTACAACTTCCCTTGGCAACCCATATCAGTGTGCAGTCACCCCCACTAAAAAAAAAAAAAAAAAAAAAGTGTTTCCTGATGTTTAGATGGAACCTCTTGTGTTCAGTTTGTGCCCATTGACTCTTGTCCTGTCCCTGGGCACCGCTGAAAAGAGCCTGGCTCAGTCCTCTTTGAAGTCTCTCTTTGGGTATTTATATATATATTGATGAGATTCCCTCTGAGCCTTCTCTTCTCCAGGCTGAACATTCCTCACTCTCTCAGCCTTCCCTCATAGGAGATATGCTCTAGTTCCTTAATCATCTTTGTGGCCCTTTGCTGGAACCTCTCCAGTAGCTCCATATCTCTTTTGTACTGGGGAGCCCAGAACTGGTCCCAGTACTCCAGGTGTGGCCTCACCAGTGCTGAGTAGATGGGAACAATCACGTCCCTCACCCTGCTGGGATCATTCCTCCTAATGCAGGCCAGGATACTGTTAATCTTCTCTGCCAGAAGGGCACATTGCTGGCTCCTGTTCAACTTGGTGTCCATCAGGAACCTCAGGTCATTTTCTGCAGAGCTGCTTTCCAGCTGGGTGGTGCCCAGCATTTACTGGTGCATGGCATTGTTCCTCCCCAGGTGCAGGACTTTGCACTTCTTGTTGAATTTGACGAGATACCTGTCAGCCCATTTCTCCAGCCTGTTGAGGTCCCTCTGGATGGCAGCACAACCCTGTGAAGCCACTCCTTCCAGTGTTGTATTATCAGCAAACTTTCTGAGGGTACAGTCTGCCTCATCATCCAGATCATTAATGAAGACGTTCAACATGATTGGACCTAGTGTTGACCCCTGGAGTATACTGCTATTTACTGGCCTCCAACTAGACTTCATGCCACTGATCACCACCCTCTGGGCCCACCATTCAGCCAGTTTTCCATCCACATCGCTCAGTGTAGCCTACATACTGCCTATACTTCACCAGCTTCTCTGGGAGCATGTAATGGGAGACAGTGGCACAAGCCTCATTGAAGCTGAGGTAGACAATATCCAGTGGTCTTCCCTTATCTACCAAGCCAGTCATTGCATCGTTATGAGGTTGGCCAACATGAATGGGTGTTATTGTCTAGGCAACAGCATTCCCAGCAGGCAGAATTATCAGCAGGATGTATGAGAATAGACTTGGGGAACTGTGATAAAAGGCTGAGACAAGATGTGACTTGGGGCCTCCTGTCTTTGAATAAAGTTAAATGAAATGAATGCCATTTCTGCCATGTTAATGGTCAATATTTTTTTTTCTTTATGTCAGTAACATTTAGGTCAAAATAGTCCTTTCTGGAAAACGTGAAAGGAGAAAATACCTTTCTTTAAATAGAACATTCACTTATGTTGAATGATACTCTAATTAACATTTTTGCATAGTTTGTAACAGAGGGATTAAGCATCTGATTTCTTAAACTGTTGTAGCTTTTGAGCCCTGAGAGCTTTAGGAGCAGGGTTGGGGGTATTCTGCTTTGGGTAAACAGTCAGCTACTTACTGGCCTGAAGAGAGAATAGATCGGCAGTTGGTAACAAGGTCATTCGGGATACTTGGATACTCATCCCAATTCAAATGAATATTTAAGGAATTTATACAAAGTAGACAAGCCTCAACTAGAGAGAAGATCCTTAAATATTCATCAGAATAGGGGTTAGCTCTTGAGTCTCCCTGGTGAATGCCCTAACAACCAGACTGCAGAATTCTCCCTTTGCTTTCTCTATTGCTCCCCGAGTAGCTAAGCGATTCTTACAAAACAGAACAGCTTCATAGGTGGACCGTGAGCTCAGTGTGCCATGCAGACTCATAATTAAGCACAGACTTAGGTTCAGACTTCTGGCACAGATCAAGCAGAAAAAGGAATTAGTACATTGGCCTCCTACGTGTCAGGTGGAGACCCAAATCGTTAGATTTCTGGATGTGAAAGGAGGCATGACTTTCTCAGGTACTTTGTGTGGGATTGCATATGATTTAAACCATGGTACCATACTGCCAAATTGTGTCAAAAGTCTAGGTTGTGCATCCCAGAGGGCCTGAGAAATTACTAAATACTAGTNGGAGGCATGACTTTCTCAGGTACTTTGTGTGGGATTGCATATGACTTAAACCATGGTACCATACTGCTGAATTGTGTCAAAAATCTAGGTTCTGCATCCCAGAGGGCCTGAGAAATTACTAAATACTAGATACTACTCTGTGGCTAAAGCACTGATAATACTGGGACTTGAAAAGGGAAAGCAACACTAGATTTTCAAAAGTCAGGTTTCCTAAATGATGGCTTTTAGCACCCAAAGTGGCATTTGGGCCCTTATACGTTTCCTGGAAATAGGTACCTAATGTGTTTTTTTAATGAAAAGCATTCTTGAAATATAAGTATGGTGTGAGATCGCTTTCATCTTTTGGNAATGATGGCTTTTAGCACCCAAAGTGGCATTTGGGCCCTTATACATTTCCTGGAAATAGGTACCTAATATGTCAGGTCTCTTTAATGAAAAGCATTCTTGAAATATAAGTACAGTGTGAGATCGCTTTCATCTTTTGGAAAAAAAAAATCAAAGGAAATGAAGACTTTTCTACATTAGTGACATGTTTATCATGTTTTTAGTAGAACTTTTGTATCATGATTGCTCATTAAAGTGTCTAGGACAGAGAGCCCTTCCTGGAGTTGCAAGGTTTCTCTTTTTTTCAGGTTTGTAGCTAATCGTTATAAACGTCTGAAGCAGAGTGATAAGCAGGAACTATCTGGATAGTGGTGTTTTAAAAAAAGAGTGGTAACACTGAGTAGAAAATGAAATGTCAGCTTGACCCAGCCTTTTTTTTTTTTCATGAAATGGAGCTTCTTACAGTCACATTAGTCAGGATATCATTGATTACAACAGTTCTTATTAAAATTTGTTAAAAGCTCACATTTAGCAGGATTTCTTGAAGATTGCCGGCACAAAAGCACAAATCCTTTTCACTATCAGCAAGCAAATTTCTATAAAGCTTTTACAAAAAGAAAAGGAAAGAAAAAGTAAAGGAAAATAGCAACATTTAAAATGCTATGCAGTGGGGGCTATGGTGGAATCAGCAGCTTTAAGTCATTGATATAGCAAACTTACAGCTGTAATTACAATTTCTTTTCCTTCATAAGCTTTTGTGGCATTTATCTTCATTCATATTGTCTTTGGTTAGATTGCAAGCTATGTGGATCAGGGACCATATCTCATATTTGTCTGTGAAGTATGCAGCAGAATTTGACTATTATGTAAATTGACTGGAATTATAGGGTGCTCCTTTTGTCTTTCATCCAAGACAAATTATTGAAACGTGTCCTTGGCTTTTATGTAGTCTGGTTAAGCAAAGCTTCTCGTGTCAGTGAAAGTTTCACATGATTAAAGGTGAAATGAAGATTTGATAAATAAAATTATTCTTTTGTGTTCTGGAGCTATATCCATTTTTTTCTTATACTGTTGTGTCCAAGAAGATATGATGAAAGCAGTGGTAAAATTAAGTATTCCTTATATTACTGTATTAAATCCCACATAAACCTATGTTTGTGTTTGAAGGAAAAGAAGAAACTCAAGCAGTAATACTCCCTTTGTGTGTGTGTTTTATTTCAGTTGTTAGAAAAATGCTATTGTACAGAGAGATTTATGAAAACAGTGTTTTCGAGAGGAAAAAAGAAAATGTGGAGAATTTCTTTTAACTTTTTCATAACGAACATCTGTCTCCTTATGCTAAGGAGAAGACAGACAGCTTAACACGATTCTGCTTTGTATAAATATGCATGTGGGTTTTTTAAAAAAAAAAAAACAAACCCAAACAACAGGTTATAACCTAGATGAATGATAAAGTAGTATTTGATTTACACTAAGAAAACCCCAAATTTTTTTACTGGTGCAGCATGTGAAACTTGAAAATATGGTTGCAATGAACAAAAACAGTAAACCAGGGGTAAAGGGAGAACAGTTTTCTGTGTAGATGTTACAGTGCTTCCACATGCTCTGAAAAATTTTGACCACATGATCCCTTGGGACACCCACTTTTGCATGTTTCTTAAGAAAAAAGCTATGTTTTTGCTGCAGGTCTCCTGATCGCCTCTGCTTACTGTGCTTCGGTAATGGTTGTGGGGTGGCCTTGGCCTCTTGCACTCTGTCCCTCTTCACCCATCCTATCTGTCAGTGCAGGGACTGTGTTCACAGCAAAGAAGATGTGGCCAGGACATCCTTGTGTCTTGCAACCTTGAGCTGAACTGGGACCTCTGAATACAGGAGAGTATGGTACTGCATGCCGCCTACTGACCTAGGAGCCCAGAGGGTTTAGAGCTACTTTAGGACCTGTACCTCACTGTGCAGCACTAGTTGCAACCCAGCATCTGGGCAAAATCTGGTTTAATAGCAAAATACCAAAGAGATTTTCTACAGTCTCTAGATTGCTGCTTAATATATTTTGACTATTTTTAATATCATATGTTACAAATCCATTGGTTCTATTGTCCCCAAAAAAATCCAAAGGTTTTACCCATGGCAATTTGTTTACATATAGTATAAGGAAATAGAATTGACCCTTCTTTGCTGGGACAGCTTGTTATTCTAAGTATTTCTTCACCCTTGCCAAAATATCAGCAAAATAATTTTAAGTAATCTGTTGAAAATAATAATAAAAAACATTTAACTGTTAAAGTATAAACAAATGAAACACATTATAGACTCCCTTGTTATGGTTCTAAAATCGTTTAGGCTTGAAATTAAGATTGGCAAGCCATGACTGCATTTAGTAAAGGGAAAATGAAGTATTAATTGTTCTGTTTTTCAGTATCCAGTCTGCAATTTGAATATCTAATCAGTTTCTTCTGTAACCTCTAACTGATATGAAACTTCGCTGCCTTGGAATTGTTCACACAGAGTTCCAAACATGCCCTAGTTTTTTGGGGTTTGTTTTTTTTTTTTTTGCATTGACATTGAATATTCCAGCTTCCTTTTCAGCTTTGCTGCTCCTGTCATTGCCAGTGAAATGATATCAATAATCTGAAACTTCCAGTATTTCACTTCCTTTGAAGTTGTGAATAACTGATATTTTGAGAGAAGCTGCTGTTCAGGGACTTTGTAAAATGAAATGTACGAAAACGCAAATAAGGTTTTGACTTAGCTAGCCTACTTCTGAGATCTAGGGCCTGATTCTGCTCATTATGTGAGCAGTAGGAGAGCTAAAATTGATGGCATTCCAGTGGTAGACAGTGACAGTGTTACTTCTGATCTTCTGTTTTGCTTAAAACTCTATTTACTACTTGTGAAATTATGAATTTAAAAATGAAAAGTATATTGTGGGTCTTGTAACTGCACCATTGTTCCATATGCTGCCGTCTAACCAGATCCCTCATACCTCTTCAGACTAAATGGAAATAAATTAAAAGCCATAAAATCAATACTGATCTATTTTGTGCATACTCAGTGAATGAAAAAGTAGGATTTCCTAGTGAATAGATTCAGACATCTGCACCATTGAGTACTTAAAAGTAAACCTGTTATCCGTAGTCATTTGTTAATTAATGATCTGTCCAAGTAGACACAAGGGGGAAGAAAACAGGTAGAACTCTTAGAAATGGAATTAATACTCAAATACTAACAACATAGTTTTCAAGAGGGCAGTCAAGTGAATAAAATGAATAATGAAGTGTGTCTTAAAATTGCATAGGAACTGATGGACCTGTGGATAAGTGCATTAGGTCAATATGGAAATGAAAGGATGCCTGTGTGGGAAGGGAGGAAAAGGGAATATTCATCTTTATCTATTTGCTACATTTTTTTCCCTTTTTCTCTATTTTCATATATTTACACATGCAATATTTATAAGACACAATGTAAAACCAACTAATCTAGTGAAAACATGTATTTTGAGACATACCTCGCTGAAACTGTGTGGTAACCCAAGTAGAAGAAATGACAGCCTGGAGCAGTAATGGAGAGAGGTGATGTTCTTGTTGTTAAAGGACCAGAAAGGGGGCTTGGGAAGTTTGAGTTCACTTCTCAGAGTTGTTGAGAGCTCCATATGACATTGGGCAAGTTTCTCAAGCATAAGCTCTTTCCTCAGTTTCTGGACTTCGTTAGACTTTTGGGTACTTCTGAAAATTACTTTCCATAAACTGTCAGCAGTACTTCTGCCTTTATCACAGTTTTCACCTATGTTTTTAAATTTCAGCTGCATCATAAGACATGGATGTCTCCCGGTTGTGTTGTAGAGCACCCAGTGAATTGAAACCCTTCATGTGAGTTTCTAAGCACTCTGTGATGGCGAACAGCCAATTCTTAAACAGTGATAAGCTGAACTTAAACTGTGCTGTGGCCTCTTCAGTTAGAAAAGTAATTCCTATACTTATACTACTAGTTCACATTGAATCGTTCTTATTATGCTATTCCTTGAATAAGCATTGCTACAAGTCTTGTGTTGAGGCTTGAGCTTTATACATCAGTACTCAAGTCAGCCATGTGAATGGAGTATGTTTTCTGGAATGGATTTGCAGAGCTGTAAAGTTTTCCAGTCTTGTATTGAGCAATGTCAATGTTTTATAAGCATCTCCTGGTGAAATTTACACCTGAAATCCATAGGAAACACTCCTGAGGTTTGAATTTATAACTTTATGTAATATGAATTCAGATGGTGCTTCCTCCAACAGTAAAGGTGTTCTCTAAGTGGTGGAAACTGTGTTCACAAAACTACTGTGTTACTACTATATTGTTACTGTCAGAAGCAAAACTTGGAGGCCTTTACAACAAGTGAAGAAATTGATGTTCTGAGGTAAACAGAAATACCTTGAATCTTAGGGCTTGTGTTAAGACTCTGAGACTTCTGAAAAAAAAAAGAGCAGAAACTAGAACGTAGAATAAAAATCACGGCATCTAACTTCTAGATTCCTGGGTGTGTAATGGGATTGAAAGTGTGACCTGGGGCCTCACTCCCTACAGGATACACAGAGAGAGGCACCTAAGATTAGAATTACTGTAATCACCCTTATGGCTCTAGAGGTTTTGAGTGCACTTCAATCATTTGCAGCAATGGGCTGCTGCAGTACACCTTATCTGGTTGACAGTGGTCAAGAGAAGGTGCTTCTTTTATATGGCTGTTAAAGTACAGAACTGTGCACTTGTGTAAGGGTGCATCCTACAGTATTTTTGAAACCTTACAGAAGTGGATTGGGATATTGGAAAGCTAGGAATGCCTAGCATCCCGATCTTAAAGGTTTCCACAACTGTAGGGACTGGATATTCCTAGTAGTCAGTTATCCTAAAATCTTCCTTCCCTCAAAGAAGGCTAGGAGTTTATTTATGAAAGTCAGAAGTAGGCAACACTATTATAGACACCTGTGCCAGAAAGGTAATACCTACCCTGTTTCAGAAATAAAAGCTCTGTTCTGTTGCTCTTTGGTAAGCATGTTTTTAGTACTTAGAATGCTTTTACACAAGATGCGTATTTATTTGAGAGGTATAGAATCATGCCATAAGCATAATTGGGGCTCATTCAAACTTAAATCTCAGTTCTGAATTCCAGAAAGAGGTAATTTCTGTTGATTCTTTTTCCTTGGCTTTTGACAAACCCTTATGACTCAGTCTCTTAGGTTTGAGCATGTTTTCAGCAAATTGTTGTATCACCTTGAAAGACAGATCACTCTTTCCTTCCCCAGGAAGTAATTCACAAATTGTGATGTTTTGATGTTTATTGGCTTATACAGGCATATGTATGCTTATGCAAGTGCTTGTAAATATTAACACAAGACTTTTGCCTGAGATCAGGTATGCTGTATGTTACAGTGCACTGTGTAGGAAGGGTCAATAGGGTACGTGACCTTAGCACAAATTCTTTTCAGTAGTATGGTGGCAAAAATAAATCTGTGCAGAAAATCAGTAAGTTATGCTGATGTGGTATATATAATTTAAGTCTTGCCACTCTTTGGAGTTTTTGCTCTTAAATCTGCCTGTAAGAAGATATGCGTGTTTGTATAGAAGTATGAAATGATAGTCACCAAAGTATGGGCTGAATTGTTTGAGGCAAAGTTTTCATGTGAACTTTGCTCTGTGAAGCTAGTTTCATGTGAGGTGATGACTCTGGCTAAAGGGTTTCACTTCCCATGCCTGCTGCTCACTTCTGCCTGACATCAGCACTTGGTCTGTCGCTTGGTTTGGCAAAACCCTTCATAGAGCCAGACTTTCCACTGGAAACTGATCTGGTTAACAGTAAACCAGCCTTAAAGACAGATGTCTGCAGAAGGCATAGCTGTTGAATTTTAAGTGGGTATATAAGAAACCATACTACCCACAGACGTTTTGTAGCATGCAAGCTGGCATTAGATGATTTAAAGCTTTGCACAGGAATTAACAAGTTTTTTGAGGATCTAAACTGTAGGAATTAGATGTCTGCATTTCTGAAAGACTGGTCTACAGGTCCTTCATGCTGCTTCCTGAACCTCATCCCACCCTCTCTGTTAATAAATGTAAACTTTTGTATATACAGAATGCTAAGGACAATTCATAAAGGCTGCCTCTATGACCTCATTTTATGTAGTCTAGATATTTCAAACAGACAAATCTGTTGTCAAAATCATAAAGCTGTGTTTCTGACACCATCATCAAGTAGCAGAGGAATGATTATGTTGTCAAAAGATTGACATTATCTTTCCCAAATACTGAGAGTAAAGGCTGGACTATGAGAGAAAGAAGTCTGTATTTTTAAACATGCACTTGTATAATGGGACCATAACTGTATGATAAGACTATTAAAAGTAAAAAATAAAAAGGGTCAAATCTTTACTGTCAGAAGCCAAGACATAAAATGAAAATAAGAATTCAGATTTGATTGGTTTGTTTAGACTGGTTTAGTATTCAGGCTTACCTGATCATTCTCATGGAAATGTCTTTATTTTCTCGACAGCGTAGGATATCGTGTCACTTTTCTTATGCTCTCCCCTCTTTTAATCCATGGAAGAAAGAAGTAAGAGAAATAACTTGGTGTTGCAATATCTTGCTGACTATTATTCTGAAATTTTATGAAGAAGTGGAAAGTCAGTGATAATGATTCTTTTCACATTCTCTTGCCTCTTATCCCAGTAGAGTAAAATAAAAAATCATGTCTTCAAAGTCTAATATTCTCATGAAAAAGTTAAATTAACTAAACTTAAATCTATTTTGTCTCTGTGGGAAAAAAAGCTGAGATGGCTTCTCAGAAAATTATAGCTCTCTAGAGTTGGTTCTTTATCCCCTTTTTGTCAGTTTAGTAAGAAAAAAGGGGAGAGGAAGACAATAATAAGTGCCCTATACAAATGCCATGTAAGAAAAGTGTTATGATTACTCATAATAATGAAATAGTTTCAGTTGCTGACTTGTGAACATTTGTGCAGTTACCCATCTTTGCCTGGCTATCTGTATGTCAGTAGTAGACTTTGAATGTGTGATAACTCTAGGATGGTTAGGGAAGATGGGCATACAGTACAGTATCATTCATAGCAAGTGTCTTTAATAACTAGACAGAGAGAACCTTCCTTCTGACTTGCGTAGTCTGCTGTGGGGTTGCTCCTGAGCCTGGGCAGATTGGAGCCCTATTTATCCTATTAAAAAATGATGGATCTTTCAAAGTTCACAGCAACTGTGATTATACAGAAATACCTTAAACCAGTTCAACAGACAGTGAGGAATGTTGGATCTCCCCCCCCCCCTTTGTTTTTTGTGGCTATTTGGAAACTGGGAAGATCAAAGAGTGTGTACACTGCTTTAAACAACTCTATTTCAGTAAGATGCTTTAATTAATAGATACAGATGTATTAGGTGTATTACAAAAGTCTTAGGGAAACAACAATGCAATCATTTTGCCAGGCTTTTTCTACCTTATATTCTTGTATCTACCATGATTTGTGAGCTCTTACAACAAAGATCAAAAATGCTATTTCATTCTATAATTTAAATGCTTTAATTTACAGTGCAATTTCTAGAAGCTGAGCTGGTGGCCAGATCTCTGCAATGTCTTCCCATAGGCAACATATGGGATCTTCTTTCTCGTAGCAAGTTTTGTGAGTTAGAAATGCAGCTGTATTCCTTGCACAGCTATTTGTCAGAGTGCCCAGTGTCACTGAATCTGGGTGGGTACCTTTCTTACTCCCCCAAAGTACTCTGGACTCTCACTTTGTTTTCTGGTCTGCTTTAGTCCAGAGAACCATGTTGCAGAAGCCAGGGCATTTGCCTGGTTGTGCGGCTTTAGTGGAGAGGTAAGGAAACATCTGCCCCTTCTAGAGTCAAAGGGCAAATATCATCCTAGTTGTCCTGCTCTCTGAGGGTAACTTTTAAAGATTTAATTAAACAGTTCTGAACTGGAAACGGGAGAAGGAATTTCTGAAAAATCAGTAGAGTTGTGAAATCCAAGGCATTTTACCATGAGTGAACATGGGGTGAGGATAATGAAAGTCATAAAACCTTACTGAACTACTTGCACCTTTTAGGAGAAACCACATTACAGATCCTTGACATTCCACTGTGGTCTGTAGTATTAATAAAAAAGCCTCGTCTGATTCTATTTCTAATTTACAAAGATTAGTCTCTATGACATGCAAAAAATGGGTAAAGCTGTGCAGTATAATTTTACATTTGGAGCAAAAAGAAAAGTGTTTAAGAAGTAAGAAGATGTATTGGAGACTGCTTTTTCTGCAACTTGCTAATGAGTTAAGATTTTTTAAGGGAAGGACAGAGGATACTAGAAAAAAATGTTTATCTGAACCTACTGTTAAGAAATACAGTAATCAGTTATCAGAGCAATGTAAGTGAGATTGACTTTCTTTTTTCCCCAAGAGAACTGTACAGTGATCCATGATTCTTGTATAACCCCTGTTTATGTTTCACTGCCTCCAGGTATTAAATGTAGGCTTAATAGAGCTTGTGGCAGGCAGAATGACTAATTACTTGCGCTTCTGACCCTGTTCTGTTCTGGAAAGATTGAGTACCTATTGACATGGGCGCACCCGCCTCTGTGTTTTGACTATTGATCATCCTTTGGCAGCCACCAGCTGATGCAAGCACTAGTGTAATTGTAAAAATTAAGCAATTGTTCATGCTGAAATTATGCATCAGTTAAGAACTGAACTAAAAGCTGGTGTTTCAAAGAGACTTGGGGTGCGAGGTTGCCCTTCATTTGGACTACAAGCGGCTGTACAGTAATATTTCCCAAATCAATCTTCTCCATTTGTCATACCACCAGGACAGGCTCTGCTGCACTTGTCCCCCACCTTAGATTTCTCTTCTTTATGAATAGTGGGTTTTGTGTTTCGTCATGAGCCTTCCCATCCATCTGAGATGGCAGCAAATGGAATGAAATGAAAACCATCAGTGGATTTTTCATCATTTTTAGAAAAAAATCCCTGTGTTTTCCCTCTCTGTTTTTTTTTTATGAAAAATAGCTGCTTTCAAGCTTAGAAATGAAATCTTTCTGTACGTTAAAAAAAAAGACATGTCTTTGTCTCTTTTTAATGCTTCATTATTGTCAACATCATAGAACTGGCCATGTCAGGTGGTTGTTGTAGGGTTGTCCGTTACTAGCAGATTGTGTGGACCAGTGTATCATAGCTACTTTTGAAAGTTCTGATTAGTTTGTAAAGAAGCATGTCATTGTTTCAATGCAAGAAATATTCACAGTGAAGCATGGTTTTATTCCTGTGTTTGTCTCCTTAACTCCTGACTTTTTATCGTAGAAAATGGCTGTTTGAAAAGAGGAAAACTTCATGTCATGTAAGATATATCTGTTTTGGATGAAGGTATGCTGTGTCTTTTACAGTATGTGAAGGGTTGTCTTTGACATTGTGTTCGATAAGGGATTGCTACAATTCCCCAAGCAGTTACTGAACGTGCTGTGTATGCTTCCAAAATATTACCAGACTTTTCAACTAGAAAGGCAGGAGGCAAAAGTTTTGCAAACCCTCTTCTAATGAAGGCAGAGACAAATGAAGCAATGTTTGTACCTTTGTGAGCCATGAAGAAGCATTCCACAGAATACAGGGATCATCAACACCATGTGTCATCCATTTTTTTTTGTCTATTCGAGGACTTTCACATGTTTTGGATAGCACTTGCATGATTAATACTGGGTGTATGCCTTCTGTAGTGGCTGCCAGTGATGAACTTGAAGGCAAGTTTTGAATATCTCCAAAGAAGGAGATTCCACAGCCTCTCTGGGCAGCCTGTGCTCCGTTGCCCTGATCACTTTTGTAGCCCTCTGCTGGACTGTGTCCAGCAGTTCCTTGTCTTTCTTGAACTGGGGAGCCCAGAACTGGGCACAGTACTCCAGATGTGGCCTCACTAGGGCAGAGTAGAGGGGGAGAATAACTTCCCTCGACCTGCTGGCCAGGCTCTTTTTAATGCATCCCACGATACCATTGACTTTCTTGGCCACAAGGGCACATTGCTGGCTCTATATCTGGGAAGTATGAATCCTGTATCTGGGAAGAAATTATCTCTTGCACCAATATATAGGTGGGAGACTGGTTGAGGAGCAGCTGAAAAGGACCTTGGGAGTCTTGGTAGATAGAAAGCTGAGCAGCTTGGTGGGGAATGAGAGACAGCAGATTGCAGCTGGACCAGATTTCAATGCATATGTTGAAACAAGGGAGATTCTTACTGGATATCAAGAAAAAATTTTCAATATGAAGAGTGTGAGACACTGGAAGAAGTTATCCGGAGCCATTGTATTTTCTTCATCCTTGGAGAAATGACCTGGTCTAATCTCATCACTGACTCTGCTCTGAGCAGGAGGTTTGACTTGAGACCTCCAGAGGTCTCTTCCAACCTGAATTATCCTTGATCCTATTTTAAATATCAATAAGTTTCTGGATGCTAATGCAATGGGTAACATACCCTTTGTTTTCACTTTTATTATTACTTGTTAAAAAAAAAGGTATTGCAATAAGCAATACTATCACTGGTATGTCAAGTATGTAGCAGTTACTCAAGATAGGCAGTGACCAAAATCATGCTGAGGGACCTTATGCGCTTTAAATAATTTTGCAAAGCTTTGTATATTCTTACCTGTAAGAAAAATGAAAGAAGTTGTAAAAATCTCTGCCTTTTGTTGCTATTTTAAGAACTGAGATGTGTTTCAATTTTCTTGAAGACCTGAAGCTGAAGTTTTGTTGCCTGTTTTATAGAAGCCTTTACCAGAATTTATGGATGTGTTTTACACTGTGAAAAACAGAAGAAAGCATGACTTGCAAGAAGTCATTTAAAATGGATAGAATAAAACAGAAGACTGATCTCTTCTGTAATCCAACATT
>RSEF01000005.1:46322831-46335762 GCA_003993805.1 Himantopus leucocephalus | reverse complement strand
TAATTCATGCAAGTAGTAGAATCAATCTAGAAAGCTGAAAGACAGTAAAGATAAAAACTAGCCTATATGTCTAGCCTATATGTAAGAAATAAACCTGCTTGGTTAACTTTTGCAAAACTGTATATATGATTAATGGCAACGCACACTCATGTTTGTAGTTCATCAGTAACACAAGGGCACCCCAGAATATCTACAAGAAACAAGAAAACATCTGTTTACAGAAAGAAATGGTTTCTGAATTGACTTAATATAAGTATATGCAAGAGATACAATTTGAGGAGATACTTAATCCAGGGGTGGTTTCCTGACTTTATAAACCATTTTGCCACATTCATAGAACCATAGAATAGCTTGAGTTGGAAGGGACCTTTAATGGCCATCTAGTCCAACCTCCCCTGCAATAAGCAGGGACATCTACAACTAGATCAGGTTGCTCAAAGTCCCGTCCAACCTGACCTTAAATGTTTCCTGGGATGGGGCATCCACCACCTCTCTGGGCAACCTGGGCCACTGTTTCACCACCCTTATGATAAAATAGTTCTTCCTTCTATCTAGTCTAAATCTGCACTCCTTCAGTTTAAAACCATTACCCCTTGTCCTATTGCAACAGGCCTTTCTAAAAAGTTTGTCCCCATCTTTCCTGTAGGCCCCCTTTAAGTACTGAAAGGCTTCAATAAGGTCTCCCTGGAGCCTTCTCTTCTTCAGGCTGAACAACGCCAACACTCTCTGCCCACGGTCACAGGGCAGCTGCTCCAGCCCTCTGATCATTTTTTTGGGGCTCATCTGGCCCTCTCCAACAGGTCCCTGTCTTTCCTGTGCAGAGGGCTCCAGAACTGGAGGCAACACTCCAGGTGGGGTCTCACAAGAGCGGAGTAGAGGGGCAGAATCACCTTCCCCAGCCTGCTGGGCCCACTCCTTTTGATGCAGCCCAGGATATGGTTGGCCTCCTGGGCTGCGAGGGCACATTGCCTGCTCATATCCAGCTTTTCATCCACCAGCAGCCCCAAGCCCTTCTCGGCAGGGCTGCTCTCAATCCCTTCATCCCCCTGCCTGTGTTGTTACTGGGGATTGCCCTGACCCAGGTGCAGGACCCTGCGCTTGGCCTTGTTGAACCTCATGAATTTAACACAAGTCCACTTCTCAAGCCTGTCCAGGTCCCTCTGGATGTTATCCCTTCCCCTCAGGTATGTCAACCACACCACTCAGCTTGGTGTGGTCTGCAAACTTGCGGAGGGTGCACTCAATTTTTGTATTATGGTACGAAATATAGAATATAAGTTACCATTAGCTTTGATGATTTATATATTTTAATAACTGTAATTATGGAATTATTAGCCATATTATTGATAAAATAATTGTTAAATAATAAAAATAATAATAAGGTGACACCTCCCTGGATCTTTGTCTTATTCCTTAGTAACTAAGCTGGCTGAATTGACTTCTACTTTGTAAAAACGGGAATCCAGTGAACTAACAAATTCTGGTCAAACAATATTGGATTATGGAAAGGGGCTATGAAAACATTGCACACTGGCTTTACAGAGCATGAATTCCTTTTTATTTTGTGCACTGTTTGGTGCAGTATGTCCTCCTACTAAGATTAAGTCCTATAGTACTTATCACTACATTTCAATATCATTAACATTGTTGTCATCATTGATTAATATTATTCTATACACAACTACTATTACCTAGCCTTCAGTATTCTGAATCTTAGTAATGAAGTTTCTTTCTGAGAACTGCGCAAAACAAGTCTGCCTCAAATGGTTTATATAGTCTCATTAGAGATCTAAACAGGGCAAATCTAGATTTTTTTGAAGCTACTGATTTTTTGATAGGCTATATCAAGGCGTACTACAGACTTTAAAAATCAGAAATATGAAGCATTAACATTCTAGGCACCACAGAAACCACTGTTTCAATCTATTAACCTCTAGATAAGACAATAGCAGACAAATTTCTATATTAACCACTTAATTCCTTTTAGTTTTCCCACTGGCAGTTTGAAATGTTGATTACTTAAGGAAAAAATTGCTTACTCACGAGTTTTAATTTCAATTTTATGTTCTCTGTGGGAGAAAATTCACAGGGATACTCTAAGAATCTATTTTTTTTATTGTCTTGCATATCATATCATTCAGATTAGATGTAAAGTATCATCATCATCATCCCTAAGGTGTTTTACATCATTATTCAGGTCTGAAAAAATACACAATTTTTCAAACTGTGCAGCTTGCCAACTTCAGTTAGAATCCATGACATTTGATTTTCAGTGCTCCTGTTTAGTGAATATTTCCAAACACAAGTTGTGGATTCATTATTTTTAGACTTTTCAGCTAGAATTCTGGAGTTCTTTCATTTTAATTCTTGTATAAATGGTGGCTTTTTAACTCAGTGTTATTGTTATCTACTCTGGGTTTCATAATTAGCAAGATATTTTGGCATCTCCCCATTGAATAAACTGTAATAATGGATTAATGAAAATAACCAGAATAGGATTTCAGTGATCAGTTTTATCTGACAAAGTCTAGAAGTTTGACTTCAAATAACTTCTGCAGTTCATTGCCACTGAAAAAATTAACATATTGGAGACAGGCTGGAGTAATCCGGAGATTCTGCAGGTTTTACTTAATCTTTTTGGAACACTTACAACATCTCATGATGTCGTCTTTGAATGTCAGAATTAATGACATAATCCTCAGATATTTGGCTACCACAGAAATAAGTTATATTCTTCTGGGATGGGAAGGCAGGCAGGGGCAAAATAAACAGATATCCTTACTTTTAAGTAACAGGAGGCAGGGGGAGGAGGAGAAAGAGAGATGCAACAGTAGCCAGAATCAAATAACACTATGAATGTCACAAGGTTTTAAGGTTAATGAGATATTTTAGGGAGGTAGTCCACTTCCTATACTGTGCAGAGAAGCAAATACTGGAAGTAGTAGAGCTAACAAAAGTAGAACATTGACTCTATACTGTTTCACAGTCATATTTTTTATACATCACAAAAAATTTTCACATAGTCAGTGAATATCTAGTCCACTGTGAAATATTCTAGTTTAAGTGCTTAACTACAGCATTCTTTGGTCTTCTGTTGTTTTATATTTGTACCTTTAAAATACTTGAAAAGGGGAAGAGGAAGGCATAAAATTGAAATTGCATTCACAGCTCCCATTTCTGAGACTACTGAAATATTTTTCAATAACAGGAACTGATCTTTCATATCTCTTTGAAACCAGTTTAGTATTTCTTTTCATTGAACAGAAGTGAGGCTGAGGTAGTCAATGCCTTCTTTGCCTCACTTTTCACCTACAAAGTCTTTGTGCTTACAGATAGGGACAAGGAGGAGAAGAATTATCAGGAGGGGATGAGGATTAATTTGGGGCTTACATGAGAGAACTCAACTGATACAAGTTCAGAACTGGAGAAGGGAAAATGTTAAACTCATCTTCTAAAAAAGCCAAGTGGCCACCCTGAGAAACACAGTCCTCACTTTGTTCCCTGTGGAAATAAGGCAGAGAGTCCTCCTGGAATAAATTTCTCAGCATACGAAGGAAAAGATGATGTTTGGGAATAGTCAGCATGGATTTACTCCAGGTAAATCATGTCCAACCAACCTGATTGCCTGCTGTGACACAATCACAGTTTGTGGATAAAAGAAAAGCAGGGCAGGTCATTTACCTTAACTTTAGAGGACCTTTCAACATGGCTTCCCACATTATTTTTGCATGCGGGTTGGGTTGTTATGATCTAGATGGGTGGACAACCAGGTAAAAAACCTGGTTGGATGATTGGGCAAAGAGGGTAATAGTTAGTTGTACTCCACCTGCACTCCAGCAATGAGACCACAAGGATCTCTCCTGGAACCTGTCCTGTTTAAGATCTTTATGAATTGGAGGAGGTGGATGGTGTACATGCTCATCAAGGTTGCAGATGAAATCAAACTGGGGGACAAATTCATATGCTTGAGGGCAGGATGGCCATCCAGAGGGACCTAGACAGGCTGGAGGAACTGGCCAATAGGAACCTTATGAAATTCAAGATGAACAGATGCCAAGTACTACAGCTGGGAAGGAAGAGTCCCTGAGGTGATACGGGCTGGTACGTCACTGGATTTGGAGCAGCTTTACTGAGAAGGACCTGCAGGTGCTCGTAGATGGTGAGGTGGGCACGAACCAGCAGTGTGTCCTGGCAGCAAAGATGGGCAAGAGCATCCTGGGCTGTACTAACAGAAGCACGGCCGGGAGGTCCATGGCAGCAATTACCACCTCTCGTCAACACTTGTGAGATAGAGTCAAGTGTCAAGTTTTGCACCTCCTGCTCAATACAAGACACACTGAAAAACTGGAACGTGTTCAAGCTTGGGGCGCTTGCCCCGTGAGGAGAGACTGAGGGAGATGGAAAAGAAACATCTACAGGGAGGCCTAACAGCAGCCCCCAAGCACTTACGAGGAGATCATGAAAACAGCAGAGCCAAGCTGCTTACAGGCATGGAAGGAGGATAAGAGATAACAGCCAGGATTTGAAACAAGACAGAATCCACCTTGGATACAAGTAGAACCTTTTTCATCCCAAGAACAGCCAAGCATTGGGACAGTCTGTACAGAGAGGTTGTTCAGGCTCTGTCCTTGAAGGTTTTCAAGACCAGACTGCATAAAGACCTAAGTAACTTGATCTGACCTCATAGCTGACTCTGCTTTGAGCAGGAGATTGGACTAGGGACCTCCTGAGGTTCCTTCCAATCTGAATTATTGTATGATCTTATGATAAAGGATAAAGAACATTGATACTTGTGCATGACCTTCAGCTGCTGAACAACCATCTCACTTGATCAAGGACATCGAAATAATTGTCTGACTAGTGATCCTTTGTATCTTTTGATTAGGCAGTTTGCAGTATCATTGCATTTGGGAATATTAATGCAGACACAAAAAAATGTCATTAGTGTATATATAAAGCCCCTGTATAATGCATAAGAAGCTAATTTCCCTTTCCATTACTTTTTCCTCATTTCTCTCTGTCTTTAGAATTACTGAGGTAATTTGGGTTGCTTTAACAAAGGGAAGATTAGACTCATTCTAGAAGCAAGTGCCAATGAAACTTGCCAAGATAATGCACTGATTTATTATATTTGGTTGCCTAGACAATATTAACCTAAATGATTACTTGTACTACAACATTCTACAGTATTAGGACTCAGGGCACAGTGCATAATAGCAGAAACAATAGCTAATTTCTGTTAATCATATTTTTTATAAAAAAAAATCATAAATCCTGTTTTCATCTTTCTGTTATGGCAGCAAACATTAAGCCCAGAGATTCCAGTTTGGTTTTTGGTTCTACCATGGAGTGAGCTTTGATTTGGCAGGCCTTTATAGCCCAGTAACTGTATTTCTTAGTCTATTAAACAAACCTTTTCAATTCAACATGTCGAGCAGCTATTGGAGTAGAAAGTAGTTCATAAAAAAAGTTATTCTAAGAACCATTTTTAAAACTTTATTCCATTCTAACAGAACTAAGATTGTTTAATCACCAACATAAATATTTGGAATGCAGAATATTTAGGCTACTTTAAATTATGAATTTATCTCACATAATGTTTTTGACATGAAGAATAGGGATATTATCAGTGATTACATACTTATGTTTTCATTTTCTTTTACTCACAAAAGAAATTTTCCTATTTATCAAAGCACAACACATTCTCCATTCATGTGTTTCCTTTCCTTACACTGACAGGCAAAAAAGCTAGTTAAACGAAGTATAAAAATAATCTCTCTAGGGGAACAATTTTCCCACAAGAGGTTAATATCCAGTATTCTAGACACAAGGTTAATTATTGTAATTTAACACATTGAGAGAACTTACAATAGAGAGATAATAAAAAGACCTCTTAGGTTGTCATAAAACTGATATGTTTCATGACTATTTTCCAACTAGGTATCATTAATAGCACAGTAAATATATTAATCTCTGTTCCCTTTGGTTCTTTTGACTAAATTGTTTGGCAGGTTGAGTTCATCAAATAAATATCACAAGGTTTAAAATACTATTTTGTGCAGCTAAAAAGCAAAGAAAACAGGCTCAGAGTTGAAATTGGTACTGAACAACTTCTTATGAATCTATATTGAAAATTTATGTTTTCACTTTAAGTTCTCCTATCTGCTTTATTAGCATTTGTACATAAACACACTAAATAACCACATAATTACTTGGACATCCTATACCCTTTCTGCTTTAAAAGTTTTCATGAACAACCTGAAAGCTAGCTAGAAAGGCACTGAATCGCTTGTATAAATAAATGCACATTCTGGACAGAAAAGCAGGGTAGGAGACACAGGACAGGACAGTTTTCAGAATAGAGGAGTATTTAAGTAAATGAAGCATACAAAGAAACTCCGGTTATCTTTCATATGCACTCGCGTTTTTAAAAAATCAGCTTTAAAACAAACTCTGAAAAACCTCTTGCTTGGCTCTTAACTAGCCTAAGAAGTCAGTAGGTACTCAAGCAGTCAAAGATATAATTTCCGTAATTGTCTTAAGATCCACTTCTGTTCGTAAACAGACAGGCCTCAGGATAAACACCTTGAAGTCTAGCTGAGGTTTAATCCATACATTTCATATATTACCTATAGCAACAACAATGCAAGATGAAGACATTTTCAGAGCATATCTGGAGCGAAAGACAGTGATGGTGGAGCTGTGCACAATTCACTTTACAATTCAGTGTTTTTAATGCTCGTTAATAATACTGGAAAATCATATTCAGTTACATCCCCTGCTCAATATATAACCCTACTTTTCAGTCTTCAGCTATTCTGAACTTAGTGTTTGTGCATATACTTATATTCCTACCTGATGAACGCTCTGTGTTACATAAAATAATATTCATTGTTTTCCTCTCCCTGGCCCTCATGGGAGTGAATATAGGTTACTAGTGAATATAGCTTACTAGGCTCTATAGCTTAATAGTGAAGATATTCTTAGGTTTAGGAAAAATAATAAAATACATATGGAAATTGTGTTTGAAGCCCAAACTTTTTTTTTTACCCTCACGGTAAGCATCCTGGGCTACAACAACATGTGATATAGCTCTGGTTCTCAACCACATAAATTATTTTTAACCACATCGAAAAGTTGCAGCAGAAGAAATTACATTATTCTATATAAGTTTACTGTGTAACCAGCCTGCCAGTGATGCCTCCAAGGACGAAAGATCTATTTCAAAGCCACAAAGGCAGAAAAAGAAAGGCAACTCACACCATCAGTATTCTGGATGTGATAATAGGAGATAGAAGTAGCTTGTCCTTTGACCACATTATAAAATTAATAAAAAATGCACATGGCAGTTGCCTCTTGAACAATGAACTTGAAGGCACTCAAGCCTATGAACACTTACAGGAGAAATGCATCACAATCCAGTGTCTCCCTAACCTCAGTAAATCAAGCACAATTTCTGCTACTAGCATTGGATTGTAATGATTCCCCTTTTGGGAAACATCATGCTCCCTATTTAATGTACGGTGAGCTTCCTCTGCAACACACTACATAAAAGTTAAGGAGCTATGCTGTTGCCTAAATTCCTCTTGGTATCTATCCTTATATTTTTAATGGGACACTGGGACATTTCTGCAAATGTAAGACCTTCTTATATATTTAGTGCACACAGATATGAAAAGTATTCTTTCTGTTCGTTTGGGATTGTAGAAAATAAGAAAATTCAGAGCAACATCTGTAAAAGTTTACATAAAACGGTTAAGCTCATACAACTTGCACTAGCTGGAAAATAAGAATGGAATAAAAAGCCGAAGACTAACTCTGACTATAGATCATTAATAACTTCAGAGTGAAAATGAATAGAGAGTTCAGTAATTGGAACAGAGACTCCTTTTAGACCCTTCTCCTAACTGAGGAGCTGGAGAGTAGGACAAAGTCATTCCCAATTAAATGCATGACAATTATTTAGAACAATTTGAAGTGGCTTGAAGGAGGAATTTTTCCTGTGACCAGGCCACAAGACCAAGTCTCTTCAAAAAACACAGTTCAGAAGCTGGAATGATTGTCTCCTCAATTTCATCTGAATTAGGACTGTCCTATGGCATTGATTTTCGGTCTGAAAAGCTTTTGTTTAGAAAACAATTTAGAAGAGTTTTTCATATGCTACCTCTTTAAATTTCTTGTTGCAATCCAAGTCAGGAAGAGAAGAAAAAGAAAGAATGAAAGGAATACGGCTTTTTTACCTTCAAAAAAGTTTAAAATGTGTATTGAATTTCAAAAGAAATAAACATTATTTTTTTATTTGAGTTGACTCAGTTTGTAGAGATCCTTGAAATGAATCAGATACTGGAACAAAATAAGAAATCTTATATAACTCACTCTAGTTTCATACTCTTATTATGCTACTCAGATAATCCTTTGGAAATAAGGAGACAGGCTATGCTTCTTCATCTATGATAGTAATGGGAGGATAAAGAGTTAGAAAAGAAAGCTTTCAGAACTAAAAGCTCCCCCTTCACTCCAAAACCAGATGAACCCTTTTGCAAATTTTTATTTAGGCATTACATGCTTTGTTAAAGTACTGTGTGCTTCTTTCATGCTAAACAAATACATCCAGATGGGGTAATACATAAGTAAATGTATTTTTGACCTATAGTTTTGGGGATGAAATGGAACTTACCATTATCAATGTATTATCAGTGATAACAAAATTTTCCCCTTTAATACCCAGTAATATTGCAGTGTTTCAGTAAGCATAATTTAAAAGAAAGACACAGTTTTGTTTCAAAATTATTGTTGGTCATTAAAATAAAGCTTATCTTAACTATATGTATTTCAATGGCTAATTACTCTATTAAAGAGAACACCTCTGTCAGATTGGGTTTCTAGCTACTGGATCTTGCTATACTTTATCATTAATGTCGTTTTTTTCTTGTTGTGTTTTTTTGTTTGTTTGTTTTTTAATTAGGATATAGCTCATTTATTAAAAACAAATCAGTGAATTGCAGTTGCAAAAAGCATGTGTGCATGACACTTGTTTTGATTATATTTTCATACACATAATCACACCTCACTTAAATAACAGTATTTTTAAAGGTGTTTTGGTTGAACCTTCAAGTTTACATTTAAGAAACAGGATCAACATCTATAACCCACAGAATCACATATGGTAATTTATACTCAGTTTTTAGACCAGACAATCCTCAAGTTACACATGTGAAACTACAGTATGTGCACACATACTGAAGAACTCAGTCTTTACAAGAAAATGCAGAAAACCAACTAATTCTTCAAGTAAACACATATGTTCTTTTCAATGTGTAGTGGGAGGAAAAAGTGATGGTGTTAGGTTTCTTGTTTTGTCTTTTAAACTTAAATTAAAGTACAGAATTAAAGCAATTACCTTCCAGAAACATTGATAAAAGCATGACTAAATTATGTTACAGTTATGAGAATTATTTTATTGACAGAAATACTATAACTAACTCTCCATATAAAAGAAAATGGCTACATATTAGCCATTATACTCATGCTGCAAGGAGCTTTAGACGGAGGGAAATATAACGTGAGACTCTATAGCTCATTTGTGCACAATGCTACTATGTTTCTTTTCCACTTCAATGGAGATACAGATGACTTTAAAAAAACGACACAAATAAAAAAACCCTAAAATACAAACAAGTGTGGACATAGAGAAACATTGTCTAAGTTTAAGTGAATTTGCATCCAAGCAGCATGTTAGCCAAAAGTATTCACAGGCATCATTCATTCTCATTGAATGTGGCAGACAGATACGGTAACACTCATGTTGGTCATCAAGCTTGGGAAATTACTGCACTTGTAAAAAATTAGATTAGTGTTATGAACTGAAAGCCATGGTTTTCCAACAAATTGGCTCACCTTTTTTTTCCCCCCTCAGCTCTTTATAGACAAGTGTCTGACAAAATGACTTTAACCTGAGTTTGTGGTCTCACAGTCTGTAGGCATATTTTGGAGAACTTACCATTTACCATGACAGTGTAGCTATACATATTTTTCTGCAGTACAGCAACACAAGCCTAAGGCAGTACGTATAGACACAAGCTTTCTTGACAGGGTCACTTTTGCCAGGTACTGCTATCAAAATAACCTTTAATACAACTTGTTTAAACTGTGCGACTTAAGTTGCCACATCTTAACAAATGCAGTTTACAGTTGTACATTTTATCATTAAAAGTGGTATCTGTGTACTCTGGACTAAAGTTTGATGTAACTGTGCTTTGCCAAAAGACATTCTAAAATTCCACATTATACATATAAATTCCACCCAATTAATATGGGTCCACTAATTATAATAGGACCTTCAATGAAATTGGGTGACTGGTTTAACTTGCATGCTACTCAGTGATTTGAGAGGGTCATCTGCTGAACGGCCTGGTAGCTCCAAAGATTCCACATTAAAATCCATGACAAAATAAAGATCCTTTTCTACAGTATCTGGACAGTTGTTTATTTACTGGATAGGTTTGTTCATTTTGTTTATAGCTCTTTGTTAATATAAGAAAATAGTACATACTAAGTAGAATCATAAGGGACCTTAAAGATCATCTAGTTCCAACCCCCCTGCCATGGGCTGGGACGCTTTCCGCTAGAGCAGGTTGCTCAAAGCCCCATCCAATCCAACCTTGAACACTTCCAGAGATGGAGCCTCCACAACTTCCCCGGGCAACCTGTGCCAGTGCCTCACCACCCTCACAGTGAAAAATTTCTTCCTGATATGTATTCTAAATGTCCCCTCTTCTAGTTTGAAGCCATTACCCGTCATCCTATTACTACATGCCCTTGTAAAAAGTCCCTCTCCAGCTTTCTTGGAGGCCCCCTTCAGATTCTAGAAGGTTGCTGTAAGTAAAATTAGCTAAAAATCACAAAATATTCTCAGTAGATTTCAGTGATGTTTTCATCTCTGCTTAAAGTTTTCCGTAACAGACTGAATTTTTAGTTATTCTTAAAATTAAAAAAATCAAAACATGGAAGTTTATTTAGTATTATTATTTCTATTTTTATCAGATCTATGAATAGCCTGATTACAAAGTAAGTAATAATGATTAACTTTGAAATGTACTATACATTGTCTTCTATTTTGCAAATGTAAATACGTTGAAACTCTTCACAAATTAAACAGCAGTTTATATAACTTAATTATTTCAGCAATGAAATATTGATTTATTAAAGTTTATATCTATTTTTAAACATGTTCAAGAAAAAAAATGTCCTTCACCACTTATTTACTCATATGTATATTTATATATATATTTTTAAGTGAAAGACACAAAGGAACTGCAGGTTGCATGAGCAGCAACATAAACAATAGGACAAATTATTCTGCTACAAAAGAAAACAAATAATTATATTGCAGTCTATGACTTTAACTCACCAAAAATGCACACTTTTCCTCAGCAACAATTTTTTCATTATCATGTTCCCAAAAAATAATTTTTTCATCCCATATACTCTGTCTAAGCCTGTATATTCTCATGAAAGAGAGACTATAGAAATATTCCTAAAAGTACCACCAAATTTATAATCCATTTATTCACAAAGTTTTACTTCTCTCAATGTTTGAGTTATGGAACACTATATATAAATTCAAAGAAGAGACATGCATGTCACTTACTACTTAGAAGACAGCTACTGTTATACTTGTTCCCAGGAGTAGATTCTGAGACTGTGGAATATAGTTCAGACTCCATTATTCCTATCAGGATCTCTCATCATGTTTGATATTGTACATATGAGGGTCTAGTATTCTAACTTCTAAGTCAGGAATTTTAAAGGGATGGAAGTGTCTGAAATACCTTCTCCAGACACCTGTGATCAAAGAGAGGCCAGTCTCAAAGCCTCTCTCTCTGAGACCAGGACAATCAAACCGAGAATGAACTCAGTATGGTATTTCTTTAGTAAAATAAAAACACCAAAAAATGACATTTATTCTTGGCAGACAGCTTATATTTGGTCTTTCACTGGGGGCAGAAATGGTGCTTGTCTTGATCCACACATGCAAACAATTTCTGCTTATTTTCATTGCTAACATACTGACTTCTTCTGCAGCCTACTAAGAATTATTTCAAACAGGACAACATCAAGAAGAAATGTATAAGAGCAGGAGTTGAGAGGAGGGATAAACATTTATAAGACACATCAGTATATATACATGTTGGAGTACAGTTATAGGACATAGAATAAGAAAGTGTGGGAGACAAAAAGCTATTCTACAGTGTTCTTAGCCCTGGCAAAGAAAGTGGAATGGGCTTTTAAATCTTCCTTGACAATTTTTTTCTCACATAAACTAGTGGCTTTGTTTTTCAAGTAATTACTTGTTTAAAAACAAACAAACAAACACCCCCAAAATCAGAAAAAAATTGTGCTAGATTATCAGAATAATAATTTAGAGCCTTAAAGATTTTTCATTTGAGAAACAATGCTGAAGAAAGCGTTTCTACTTTTGTAAATAAAAGCACTTAAATCTTGACTTAGACTTCAAGTGTTTGAGATTTTAATAAATCTCCAAACAAATAGCTACAATTATTAATTGACCTTCTGGAAGAGAAAAGCATTTTATTTCTTGTTTAAATATGTTTTCCTTAAGTTTCCAATTGCTGTATACCAATATAACTTTGTTCTACTAGATTAAAGAGCTGTCTTCAGTCAGCCCAATGCCCAATGGAGCATTTTGAAACCATGGTCAAGTCACTGTGATTTACTATTCAGAATTAAATGTATTAATCATTATGTATTAACGTTACCTTATTCAACAGAATGTTAAAAAATAAGGCACCGGCATGCACATCCTACAACTATTACATTGTTCATTAAGGCTTTTTGGTTAAAGAATGTAGATTGGACTCTGCACCATTCTTTCTCCTATGCCAATAAGGATTTTGGATGTCAAAAAAAA
>RSEF01000005.1:46298573-46314493 GCA_003993805.1 Himantopus leucocephalus | reverse complement strand
ACTTGTGCTCCAGACCCCTCACCAGTTTCGTTGCTCTTCTTTGGACGTGCTCCAGCACATCAATGTCTTTCTTGTAGTGAAGGGCCCAAAACTGAATACAGTACTCAAGATGCGGCCTCACCTGCGCTGAGTACAGGGGTAAAATCACCTCCCTGGTCCTACTGGCTACACTATTCCTGATACAGGCCAGGATGCCATTGGCCTTCTTGGCCACCTGGGCACACTGCTGGCTCATGTTCAGCCGGCTGTCAACCAACATCCCCAGGTCCCTCTGCTGAGCAGCCTTCCGGCCGCTCCTCCCCAAGCCTGTAGCGTTGGCAAGGGTAAGGGAAGGAGAATACTCCAGCTGGGAGGAGAGAATACCTGGGAAGGAGAATACTCCAGCTATACCCAGGCAGCTTCTGCGACTGCTGTGTAACTGCACACCTGAAAAACTTAATGGCTGCCTCCCAGCAGAAGGCACTGGTGTGACTTTAATCACCCTTCCTCACGGCAACATGTACATTCGTGTTTTGGCCAACAAACACCGTTTGCTAATTTCTAGTCACTGAAAAGTACTTATTTTGTATAAAAACAAAGTACATTCTTGTAGCCTACATCCTAAGTTAGAACATTATACGATTTTCAGTTCCTGTACGCGGTTTAATTTTAGTATATTCTTTCCTATTGTATTCTTTTTCAAGTAATGATTTTTTTTTTCAGGAGATAAGTGAGCCATATAAGCTAAGTAGCTCATCTCAATTTTAAAATGTCTTACTAGGCCTTTAGTAATCAAGTGGTAACATTTAACTCTAAGATAGAAGAGTTTCATGAACAGAGTTCACTGGATGTCATGGAGGGGTGTCTGTACAGCAGAGGACTGGCTGAATTACAGTATTTCCAAAAGCTAAGCATCTCCTATGGCCACACTGCCTTCTATCATCTGCACAGGTAAAGCTGATATTTAATGCTATTAAACTGAAGCACAAGCACAGTCTCTGGAAAGCCAGCAGCTCCTCTTTGCAGCTCTTTGCTGTTCCTCAGCTTCCTATGCAGACTGTTAGTCTCAGAAGGAATTGCAAAGTATCTGAAGACCATAGAATCATAGAATAGTTTGGGTTGGAAAGGACCTTTAAAGGTCACGGTCATGATGTTGCAAGATCAGGGTTTAATTGTCAGCCTCCACCTGGAGCCTTCAACTAGTTTACAAGGATAAGGCTTTCTGAAAGCCAATACTTAATCTGATCGTCCATCTATAGGAAATGTCGTCACTGACTTTGAGACTTAACTAGATGGAAAAACTCATTTCTTTTAAAGAACATACGATCTGGCTGTCATCATCACGTTCCACACCTTCCTGGTATCCCTTAACCAAAATATCGTTGTTCAATGTTTTCATTGCACTTTAAATTACATTAAGCATTTGCAGCACATCAGTTGCCAAATTTTGCTTTTATTCTGCCATATTTCTCACATAGTGAGAGATATGTACCTCAGTCTACAACTTGAATTAATGGGTGATACAACATTTTAATACTGACTTCCAATTCTATTATATTTAGCATTCATCAAGTTATACGATGTACATGCACCAGTGTCTCCATTCTGCAATTTCTTATTACGTTCCTACTGACTAAAGAGCAGAAATAATAAGCTTACACTGATTTACTTCCACAGATATAAACCGTTATCTGTAATATAAATGTAATTTTTTAAATTATATGAATGCAAATTGTTACCTCTTTCAGGAAGAATCTTGTTATTTTATACTCAAAATTATCACCTTAAGTGTTAATACTTTAAAAGTCGAAATTAAATCTTGATTTTTACAGAATAATTTTACTGAACTGAAACTGAATTGAAATTAAGAGTGAAAGGAGAGCAGAGTTGGCAGGATAATCAGGCAAATGAATTATTTTCTAGAAATAATACGGTTTTGTCTATTATTATCTTCTGATTTGATAAACAGTTTCCACTGACATTAAGTGAAAATCTTTATGGACTCAAGACTTTCTCTTTTATTTCCTTCTCTTCTCAAACTCCACTAGATATTCTAAAAAACACATACCACGCCCTACAAAATCTGAATGGCTTGTATCTTTAAGATAAAATTCCTACAACACTATTATTAGATAGATAAAGCAGTGCCTACCTACTAAAATGTTTTAAGTGTGAATGCATAAAAATTATTTCAGCAGAAGAAAACCAAATGTGCAAGCTCCATCTAGGCTTATTTTTCAGTAAAGCACTTTCATAGATTTCAAATGTGAACAAAATTCAAGCGTCAAAAATTAATGCAGATAAACACCACAGTCTATATAATATCTAGAGGTTCACTGCCTGCAAATCCATGAGGGGCTGATTTAGTATGTACAAGAGAAGCACCAGATCCTAGTATGTATTTCTTCCACCAATAATACAGGTTAATCGGTGCTCTCATGCACTCACAACTATCCCTGCCTGATAAATGATTTAATTGCAGCCAACTATAATGAAGCTGGATATGAATAAAAGACTAAAGACAACAGAAAAAGCCACTTATACTGAACAAAATTTTTGCAAATGCTTACAAACAATATGTTCCTATTTTGTATTAATTAGAGAAAGTAAAGAATTTCAGGAACATTTTTGCAAGTTGTTCATACATAATGAAGTTTTTATTCCATACCATTTTAGCTTCACACGTCCACTCCAGACTTTACAGAGTCAGGGAAGAAATTGACGTCAGCTTAAAAAGAGATTTTCACCCTTCCCTTCTAGGCTGGGAGAGCAGGTTAATAACTTAGTTCTAACATTCAACGGTATAGACACTATATGGAAAAAACAGTGCTTAAATTCAAAATGACAAGTCTTCCTGTAAATCAATGGTATATTTTAAGGCCTGATATTTCCCACTCAGACGTTCCATACATTTGAGAAGAAAGGATTAACTGCTCTTCTGTGGGATAAAACCAGTATTGCATCATATAAAGGTTTCTGGAGGATACTGAACTTTAAGTCACTCACCAGTCCTGGACTTAAACATGGACTGAGGATTAGTATTTTTCTACATGACAAGTAAATGTGAGAATCTGACTCGGGTATATTTTGCTGTTTAAGAATTTGTCAGAGATCTGCACTATATAAAGGAGCTCTGGTGCTACTAATGCAGGACTCAGGTGATGCCAAACAGTAAAAAAATGACAGTGCCTACAGTATATAAACTAAACATAACAGAGGGGAATTCATCAAAAGATGCCTTAAATTTCAAAATCTTCTAAGCAAAATGCATGCACTCACAAAAGAGTAAAGTAAAACAAGCAGACTTCACAGCACAGATCAAGCCACCTTTTAATGGTGACTAGATATGGAACAGAAGAAAAGGAGGAGTAGGTGGTTCTAAAATCATGAGCAAACCAAACCAATCCCAGTTTGTTTTCTTATTAAGTATTACACTGCTTTCTCATTAGGTATTCCATACACTTCCCCGTCATTAGTGTTCTTCATACGGCTTCTCTACTCGGTACTGACTGGCAACGGCATAAATCTGCCAGCTACTGATTCTCATACCATAACACATGTGAAACATTTGTTCCAGTGCAGAAATTCACATAACATCTCAGAAAGTCACTTTTTCCACAGTTTTGTAAGTAAATTTTGTACTTTTACAAAGAAAAAGCTAACAGGTGATAAACCATGACAATTTTGTGAAAACCAACCCATTCCTTGCACTAAAAAATGTTGTGATTCTAAAACTTTTCAGGCAATAGCTATTCCTAATAGTCTGCATAGGAGGGGCTCAGAATCACAGACAACACTATTTTGAGTAAGGTAGTCAGCACACAATTTCAGGAATTAACAGAGGTCTTAATCTGAAACGACCTGGGTCAAAAGAAGTATCTGAGGACAGATTCTTGCTTAGAGAAAAAGAACCGAGATTCAGACTCCAGGTGGTTGTAAGACTGATGGGGTGATACTGCAAAGCCCACAAACTGCTCTGCTTGGCTCTGTACTTGAACCAAATTAAGGTTAGTTTAAAAAAGAAAAACAACAAAAGAGGGGGTGGGGGACACAGTTTTCAGGCTATTACTTCACGCAGCTCAGTGGACTCCAAATCAAAGTGTTGCTCTTTCAGTGCATACATAAGCTTGTAACTGAAAATGGACTACGGGTGGCTTGTCACTGTAAGATCCAGGGGTTTAGGACATAAGCAAAATAATTCCCTATATTAAATGATGGGTCTGGGAAATAGTAGGTGACACAGCAGGGGGGCCAGTATTTTAGTTTTGTATAAACCAGATAAGAGCCTTGAAAAGCTTTATAACCTAATGCTTTATTACCTAACGGACACCAGATGGGGTACCTATGTACATAGGTGGTCTTAGAAGTACCAAAATAGACAACTTCTTTCTAGACCGAAGCCTCCAGACATACCAGAAATAGATAAGGGCTGTACTATTATATGAATCCATCTTAATACAGAAGGGTTGAAAGTACAAGTTCTCTGAAACAGAAACAATGCTTTCCTCTTCATTTCAAGAAAGCACTGTGCACTCAGTGGGACTCACACCTAACAAAGCAGCATCCCTCTTGTAATTTGTTGGTCCGGGCCACTGTCTTTCTCTAGACGAGTTTAAGTTCTTTTTACAGTCAAGCTGAATGGTGATTTTATATATTATCTGATATTCTGGGAAACTAAAGCAAAGCCTGCTGGTAAATAGCAGGAGAACAGGCAGTATTAAAGAAACAGTAAGAATGCAGAGTTTAAAATTAGCAGCAGCGTAGCTTAGGGGAAAAGGAACTCCTGCTATTAAGCAATTGCAAATTGGGCTATGTATTATTTTCTTTCCAGCACGTGTTTCCCACATGCACAAACACAAAAAAGCTGGAGAATACATGCCATCAGATGAAATGGTGTATCCAAAAAATACTTAACATGGAACTACTACTTCCTGGCCACTGAGGCACTTTTCTGGTGGAAATATCTAGCCAAATAGTACCAGCACTTTGCTAAAGCTTGTAACATCTTAGAGAAACATCCTAACCTCAGTGAACTTCAGGTAAGATTGTTCTTAAGTTTTAATGTGGCTACCTGCTAAACACTTGAACTACAAATTCATGTTCTATTTATGCAATATTTCTGTTATGTCTTGTTTTCTATTTGTCCTTAGTTTCACAACAAGCTTTTGCAGGACATTCAGAATTGAAACCCACACATACCAGTAGTATCTGCAAGGTTACATCAAACAATAGGGAGCAGCAAATACCTTGTCCAGGGTTTTGTTACACTAGTTGTAGAGGTATTTTAATCAAGATTCAATCTGTAGGGACATACTGAATGCAGAAAAAAGCACGTGTACTTTTTATCTTTTAGAATTGTGTAGCAGGGAGGGTGGGCAATGCACCATATCTAGCGCATTAATTAACTGGTAAATAATAAGGGCATTTTTAGAAGCAGAGAAATATAACATTTTTTTTAAGTTTGACATGTGTTATTTTCCAGTTTTTAAATGCAGTATCTTCCTACCTATTATTACTTTAATGCAGAAGGATATCTGCAAGACCAAGACAGCAGAGGCATTGACACTTGTAGCTAACTGGGTTACTGTTACAGAGCTCACGAATCACATGCTACCTCCCAATGCCTTTCTTGTCAAAGCTTCCTAAAAAAGTCAGGTTCCTGTGAAGTCTCGACTGGCCACTGAAAATATCTCGTTCCTGTTTTACTCTCCCTCTCTGCAAAGGATTACTATGCAAAAGGGAAAGAAGAGCTGCAAAATGACTGAGAGAGGCAACACTTGAATTATTTGCCTTGCAGTCACTTTTTGGCAGATGATCAAAATGACAGCAAGTGCTCCTTCAGATGTCTCTAGGGTCCCACCTTCCCTCCCCACTACCAAGCACCCATCTTCCCCGTAGTCACAGATCTCTTTGAATGAGCCCCAGCGCCGTGGCAGTGCTGCAGTTTGCCATGAAGCCATCGCTTCTCATCTGCTGCAAGCTCCGAAGTTCCTGATTCAACTCCCTTCTCTCCGGGGAAGTAATGAGAAGCATTAAGTGTGTGAAGACTATTATGCTGATGTGTCAGCACTTGCACTAACTCTGTCTTTCAGAATAATACGCTAAACTGATCAACACAGTGAAAAGCCAAGAGATGAAAAGTAAGGCCTGAATATGAAATTACTTCTAAGCGTGCAGTAATTAAATTGCAGCTCTCAACATGCATTATAGAATCATTCAAGGTAACATTTCTGTAACTGCCTACAGTATAAAATGCTAGGTTCCAAGTATAAAAAGGAAATACGTACAGGAAAATGAACAATATTAATAGCTTGTATAGTTTAAGAGAAAGCTTTAACCCTGGGCAGCTGCTAGACAAAAGCATCTTGTCTCTGAGTGAATAGTTCAAATTTATGTCCCAACCAAATAATACGTCACTCCATTTGACAGTATCAGATTTAACTTCTGCATCCAGACTGTTAATCAGCGTGTCAAAACAGAAGCAGAGTAATTGTTTTGCCTATAATATCAAGTAACTAGAGGCCTGGCTGAAGCCCTTCGCTATTTCTAAAGCCAAGTGTATATAAGGTTATAATACTGAAATACGTACCTCCATTACCTCTGCGTTTATTTACGGTATTTATCAGAACTTTAGACACAGTCAAAAAAACTAATTAAAAAAAGAAAAAGAAAACTAATCAAAAAAGACTGCCTTATTTTTCTCTTGTTACAGTAGAGCAAGCAGTTTTCCGTTAATAGCAAAAGCCAGCCTAGCACTTGGGCAAAATGCCTACTGGGCAAACAACACGAGGTTGGTTCATTGTGTATATTTTTGTGGTTTCCACCAACTTCTCTTGGAAGGGCACCAGATGCAGCTTTCTGGTGGCAATAAAACTATTTGTACAGCACGCTGCAAACTGCCTGCCACCCCTGTTCCATCAAAGATCAGGAGCATATTACAGTGCAAAGCACCCAACAGATGCACTGATTCAATGAATAAGATTGCCCAGAAAAAAAAGACTCAGCTGCATTAACCCTACTCAACTCAGGAACCCCTGCTGTAGTTTTACAGCTGCTTCATCCTCCAAGAGAAGGAATTATCTTTGTCTTCACTATTGCTTAAAATACAGCAAATAGCTACATACAGAGCCAGAAACAGCAGGCACCGGGGCAGGAGCGGAGGGGCATAAAAGCTTCATGCAATTTCTTTTTTCAAAGCAAATTCAAAGTATTAATTTTCAAGTAAATTAATTTTAGGCATGTAAATGTGACTATATTAACTTATCCTCCTTTTCGGCCTGTATTAGCCCAGTTCATGTTTTGAGATACCTTTTATAAACTCTTCTTTTACATCATCGCTAACTGTAATAAAACTCCAGAACAAGCATGTGAACCTGTCATCTTCCTTCAACACATTTCACAAGTGAATACTACATAGTAGGAAATAAGTAAAAATAGTTTATGGCTTTAACTTTGATTTTTGTTGCAATGATTCTTCTATTAAAGTCCTTTACAGTGCATTGCCTGAAGTTTCATAGATACAGTTAGTAAATACCTTTTGTGTTTTCTCTTTAGATTTACTTGCACAACTACTCACCACATTTACTCATTTTCTGGGGAAAGCTCAAAGAAAGAAATGGGAATAAACTAAAGGCCAATTTTATTTTAAAGCAAGTCCCTTTGACACTTCTGTAGTGTATGTTAAATGTATTCTTAGACTTCCTGACACTTCTACCTGACTGTTGAGGGGATTCAGGGTAACTGGCAAGTACCCCGTTCATTTTTAATAAAATAGGTGTGTGTAAGATACAATACAGTAAGTAGCACAGATATGATGTACTAGGCTTGAATCAGGCAATAAGACTCACTTGAGAGGGTGTACTTGTTAGCTCCATCTTTTCTTGAGATTTTTCCTTTGCTAGTCGTGCAGCTTCTTTGAATTCCTGAAATTTTTCAGCAAACTGAAGGTACATATGTTTAAAAAAAAAAAGGAAAAAGAGAGAGAGTAGGCGTGAAATAGTACATTACATGCAGACCAGAATGCTGTACTTAACATTTTACAAAGTCAAATTCTGTCAGTAGACTTTTTTTATTTTTTCTCCTTATTAAATACTCATTTAAGTGAGTTACACAGTGATATACCTTTCAGTACCTTTCAGGCATAATGTACACTGTTTATATGTCAGGAAAATTATGATGCAACAACGTTCGATCTGTTGCTGATAGTGTTAAAAAAACCCACCTCAGAGATGGCTAATAATAGTGACAAGCTGCCTTACACAGCTTCTTTCAGATTCACGTTTTACTCTCCTCCCGACACCAAATGATCTGGTTCTGAAGCCTGTTGTGGTCACTGTTAGCCTACAACTTTCAATGCGCTTCATTCTTTCATGACTGAAACAATACTGATTTCTTCCCAAATTTTAACAGCATTTATAATTTCAATAGCTAATTAGGAAAGCAGCAGTGGGAATATTGAGTCAAGTTCACTTCTTGATTGTTCATTGACATCAATCAAGTTAAAGAACAAATTCATGGAACCAAACACTCGCATATACTGAACACTAAATTCATGAACTCCACATTGAACTGGAATATAAAGCTTGATTTCTATGCTACATGTACCTCTTCCAGAAAATAACTGAAGCAGGAATTTAGAAATACATGCAGCCTTAAACTCGAGAGATTAAATCAATTTATTAAGGATAAGGTCTAGTTTCCCTGGCTAGAGAAAAATTTTGCTTTACAGATCTCAGCCTGATACTACACTAATTGCTACAGTAGCCAAGCATTTGGGGTTTTTTTCCTACTGCTTTTATACAGAACATACAGCATACAAAGAAATTGTTTTGTGCTGCCTGTGTTTAGAAGGGATGAAGGCTACCCTTTGTGTGACACAATCTCCTCAACTATTTTCAATCAGAACTTCACTTGCTATGCAAGACCTAAAAAACCGCATTGGTAGGCTATTAGTATTTGAGGAAATATCATTTCTCTCCACTTGTATCCTATTTCACCTGTCATGTTCTTTAAAAGCATAGGCTTCCACAATATAGAAGGAGACAAAAGATACCACCCTGGAAGTCTAATTGATCCAGCATCAAAGAACGTGTCAGAACAGATGATAAAATTGGCAACAGATCACCAGAACTAGATGATACTTATTTAAGACTTGTACATAGACCTCAAAATCTGATGCGTAACCTATTATTTAAATCAGCTTTAAGATCAGAGGATTAGTAAATGGAAAACATAATGCTGAGGTTTAGAATAAATGGCTGAAGACACACAAGGCAGTAAATATGATCTTCTGTGTCACAGTGGTAGCAAATGTAAAAATATACATAACAGACAGATAAACAGATAACATTCTAAGAAAGGGCCAACAAGGCTAATGTCGTGGAAATTTTCACAAATTTATTAGAATGCCTTGAGATAGTTAGGTGATGGATAACAGCAATCTCTTGATAAAATTCCTGAATAACAAAGATGAGATCTTATGGTATGAAAGGAGAAGTTCTCTGGAAGATCAGTATTTTAAGGAAAAAATGAAAAATAGTGCAGGGAGAGTACAAAAGGGTCTTACAAGTATCTGTCGTGGCACTTCTGCCATTTAGTGTACTCTTAAGTTATATAGAAAAAAATCAGGTCAACTAATTCAAAGCTGTAAGACAGACAGCAAACCTGAAAAAGAGTATTCTTTCTCACAGATCAGGATACTATCAAAAGCACAGACTTATATTCTGATTGAGAAAGTCATCTCAGTTTTCTCTGAAAATCATGAGATATTCTGTTCCTTCTACTGCAGTAGCAAGAGGGACTCTGCTAGCAAATCCTGATCCCGTGAAAGGAATATTCTTCAACATGGGAAGCATCTTTCAGGTATCACTGACTTCTGATGGAACAATCTTTAGGTGAATTTGTGGTCTTACATATTGAGAAAAGGTCTAATGAAGATAAAAAAATGTTTAATTAAGATTCTTCTCTATTGTACGTGAAGTTGATTAGAGTGCCATTATTTTTCTATCTGATATTCTCACTCCGCTAATTCTCAGTCACAGTAATTGTATAGGAAGAGGTTACCGCTGTTGCACCCTACGCTAGTAATTAGTTCAGGAGGTTAAAGGCACATGAACCAAAAATGCCTAGTCCAAAAGTCAAACATTTACTATAAGCTACACAGACAATGATTTGAGAATAAACAGTTTATTGTATCTGCTCTGATTATTTGCTTCATTAACCTGTTGAAATTAGTTGCAGACTAGACTAAGTTTTTTGTGGTTGCAGGCTGTCTTTTGCTCCCCAGAACTTTAAATATTTCACTGGGGCCCAGAGACACTTGTGCAAAACAAGTTACGTAAAGCACAGCTGTTCACTTAAGGACTTTGATAAATCAAATACGGAAAAGAAATTCCAGAATCCATTTTTAAGGCAACTTCTAGAGCCAACCTGTTTCTGAACAAATCCATTAATACAGTTCATTTGTTAGCCTTATTGCTAATATCCAGTAGTACCTGTCCTACAATGCTAGGTGTACCTAAGAGTGCTCTGGTAAATCTGACTACAATGCCAGTGCACAGAAGTAAGAGTTAGAAATCTGAGCAGAGAGACAAGACAAGGAAGAGAATATAGATTGGTAGCTCTAAAGCTACACAGCAGATCCAGGTTTCTAATTCAGCTTTTCTGATTCCAAGACGACCTATCTATCAACTCCAGTGACTGAACAGGCTAAGGAAAAGTTTCCTTTCCCCTGTCAAATATGTTTGTTAATTTTAAAATAACACAAAAAGTTTTACCTTTATGAATTTTAGTAGCAACAATCAGCAATTTCAACTCACATGAATATCAGTTTGATAATTAACATATAATACAACAGGAACAGTTTGCTGAAAAGGTCCTGGAGATTCATCACCATAAGCTTCAGAAAAGGTCTATGACTTGGTATTTTTCCTCAACGGATTTGTGTATTCTTTGTAAAACACAGCAATCTGAGTAACTGCTAATCAAACACATACGTAAGACAAAAGATCTACTGTTGCTTCTAAGATGTTTTCACCAGCAATATAAGTTTTAAGCCAATGGCATACTTAAAACTCTAGACGTCTGTTTGAGGGCAGTGAAAGAATGGGATTAAGACAATGGTAGCTAAGAAGGCAACGAGTACTATATGGGGACAGCAAGAAGAGTCAAGGAGGACAGATAAAAAACCCAAAATATTTTCACTGGCAAGAATAACCTAGTGTTTAAAGTCAGGCAAACACAGAGTGTGCATGACTACAGTATGACACTTTGCCTCCAAAGAAGCAATCTGCGATTAAAGAAAACAAGCTAGTCTATGACAGGTAAAATAAATCAGCATTTATGCTAAATCCATTGAAATATTAATAAAAGTTATTACCACGTTGGTAAGCAAGTGCGACTAGGACATACACACCAATTCAAGTAAGTGACAAAGTTTCCAAGTTCACTGAAGCAATGATAGGTGCATAAACACACATGCAATATTAGTATCACTCAGAATTTCCTGTGTTTGTGCTGCTTCATAGAAATGAAAGCTATCTGATTAGGAAAGGAAGAAATCTTACAAGTGTAACACTTGTCCAAATAAAGCAGATGTACTGGTTCTCAGTTTAATGGTTTGCTAACAGGCCCATGCTTACCCTTGGATAGTGACAATTACTTTCTTGAAAAAATACTGTCTTTTTAAATAACAAGCCAATCATTATTCCTTACTTAAACACGTATTATACATTCCTTTTATTGCACTTGGGTTTCCAGATCTTTTGTATACTTCAAAGATGAAAATCCTCTGCTTAACGTAGAGACATGTTCTTAAACTGAACTGAAATTCTTCATCTGGAGAAAAATGACACTGGGTTGTACAGGTTCCGGGACTCATCTACCAGAGTAGTATCAATAGCAATAGGTATTGTAGAAAGGGTGCTCAGAAGGACTACACCATCATTTTGAGAGACAGTTACTGCTTTCCTCGGAATAAGATGTATTTCCCTCTTGCACAAGTACACCAGAAAAAAAAACCCTCACGTATGGCACAGAGTTTCAGAGTAAACATTTCAACTTGTGTATTCCAACAAGAATATGTAGTTTTCTTTTACACTGAATGTATCTCCTACTAGCTTTACTTTAAGCTTGCAGGTGTTGAAATACCTGTAATTTGATACATTACATAGTAGAAAAGTGAACGTGAATGTAGCTTAGAAGACAAAAACTCATCTGAAGATCACCAACAATTTTTTTTCTAGGGGATCTAAATACAAAAGAAACACTTACTTTTCTACTCCTTTAAATTCTATCATGAAAAACTGTAATGGAAGAACAACTTTAAAAAAAGAGAAACCTAAAAAATTAATAATTAGAAAGCATTAACAGGGTACACTGATAGCTTAAATCTCCCTCCTTTCCTCCATCAGTCGAAAGTAAATTTGCACTTTGTCTTGTCTTTTTACATTATAAGGATCAATACAGAACATTTTTTTCTAATTACTTTTAAATAACAACAGTAGTGAGCACTGAGTCAAGATACAATGAGCAGGAATCAAATACTATTAAGCCATTTGACTAGCTGAATCATACTTACTTTCGACTAGCTGGTCATACTTACTTTTGAAAGGTGATGTTCAGATGAAAATCCCAAGCCATAGACTGTATTCGCCCTGCTGTCTGCCCACTGGCCAAACTTCTGGGATGTTTTAGTAAATGTCATGTTGGGGGTGATAGTGCTATTTATTATTGCCTGAAAAAAAGTAATAGTTGTAAAAAAGGGGGTTTGTTGTTTTGATTTTTTGCTTTAAATACTACTCATAATTGAAAATGCCAATATTGTAGTCAAGTATCTGTGTACACTGAAGGAGACACAAACTAGGAACTAGGCAACAGTTTCCTTCCAATTCAATCAAGCTAAAATTATGAAAACATATTTTCACACACATTCTGTAAAAGGAGCAAAAGCTGGGGGGGGAGGGCGGGGGGGCACCTGTTTGCAATTGCAAGCAGTCATTTAGTACTTAGCAAGTCTAAAAAAAGTCCATTAAAGCATCTGCATAGGCTAATAGATCAGAATAGAAGAATTAGCAAAGTCCTTTTTTGTCTCACAAGTGTATTGCTTTGTCCCCTGAGGCAACGCCTCTCAAGCTCCACTACAAGCTTCACTGTTGCATTCCCTCCACTGCTGCTATATATGCAATTCTCACTGGAAAAGACACAATAAAGCAAGAAGCACAATTTCTTTTTAAGTTCGTACATTACAAGAATCTGTTTTTTCTTTATACGCACACAAGCATGCCTAACAATGACAGCGTCATACACCAACTATAGAAGAACAGCTGCTCTTAGAATAATTTTTCTTCTCTAGTTCTTGTTATATAGACAATGGAAGAAGCACATCCTCCAGCACGTAACTTCTGCTAATGTAAACAAAAAACTCAACTATTAGATGGTAAGCTGGTTCCACTAAAAGCAACTAAAGTTTTACCATGGATTTCAAGAGTATTTCCACCACATTAAAGTTTGTCTAACATATTCTAAATCTGCAATGTGAACCTGTCCAGCTGACTTAAAGTACGTCAGGATAAAGTCTTATAGTGACACCAATGGGTTCCATTTAACCAAAAAACTGGTGGTTAGTACAGTTTATAACCAGCCAACATGAACAAGAAAAACTAGCCACAAACCCAAAGATACATGTATTTGAAGTGAAACGCAGGCATGCTTTCTCATCTGTCTGGTGCTACTAAGAGTTTCAGCCATGTTTGTTAAATAAGTCACAGCCCACTTCATGAATTACTGGTGTTTTGTAACACCCACATGAAAGAGAACATCCTTAAAACTTCCCAGAAAATAGCACGCACTGTAAGCAGAACAATTCAGCAAGAATCTTTCTTACATGCCAGTTACTGTGCTCGAAAGGTTATTGTCAGTATGTGTCCCACTGCAATTGTCTTACACTATTGAGTTGGGAAGCTTTTGAACATCAGTGTGCATGTTTCCTGCTTCCGTGAAACCATAACCCCTGCCTTACCCTTGGCAGTTCAAAGCCTGTGATTGCTGAAGAATCCTAGAGCAGCAACAAAATCCACGGGGTCCAAACCATTTTCTCTATTGTAAACAATGAAATCAACTGTACAAATGTATAGAGAATAACAGTATTTTCTGAGGATGGTGACAGTGAGAAACTTCACCATCAGAGAGATGAAGCACTGCTCTCCCAAGCCCGAGATCTTCTAGAAGTCAAAAATCAGTCTATACTCCTTGTGTGAGATGGCTTTCTGGGGGTTATTAAAATGAGTAGTTCTGGAGTTTACTTAGCACCCTTTGCTTTTGCTGAGATTTGGGTAGCACTGGAGCACAGCTACCATCAGCATAAAATTTTCTCTGAATTCTGCATGGCAAGCCTGAAAAATTCACAGCTGAGGGGCCAGCTAAGCCCACAAACAGCTTCCATGTCCACATGGTGATTCTCAGGTGAAGTGGCAGAGAGAAGCATTGCAAGAAAGTTCAGAAGAACATGTTGTATCACAGCATGTAGAAAGACAAGCAAAGATACTGCAGTATTGATGAATTTAACAAAACTGGCATCTTCTGCAGTGGCTTTGGAAGCTCCACCATACTCAGATTAAATTAGAAGAGCAAATTTGGATGTGGCAGAGGATACCAAACAGGCAGTCCTCTCTGATAACCTTTGCCTCAAAATGCAAGTTTCGTCTACCATTGTGAACAACTCCTGGAAAATTTTGGAAAGCCTGAAAGCTTACATTTGAACCAACAAGCCTCATCAGGTCAAGGACAGGATTTGCTGTGTGATCAGACACTGGAGAATCATCCCCAGCATTAATTGTCCACAAAAGGTCTCCTCAGATTTTCATATAGGAGAAGCTGGTCAGTGAAGTCATTGGTAATTCAAACATCATTCTCCTTTCTTTAGGCATAAGGTTTGGAGCCCAAATAAAGCCAGCAGGCTTGCGCTACAACTGTGGCCTCCAACTGACCTCAAAGAAAACAGCTGTCCATGCCACACAGGACAGAAGAGATAAAGTGACACAGGGAGGTTGACTTCTTGGAAAGGAGATGTTCTGGAGCTCTTTTTTTCTTGTATGCTTCTTGTCATCTTGTGCACTGTTAGTGCTTGGAAGCCCACTTTTGAAATAACCTGGTGGAAGCCCAGAACAGAGCTGTGCAAGTTCAATTAATGCTCAATCTCTCTTGCTGTGGAAGCTGTCAACAGTAATATGTTTGAAATTAAATATCCTGGGGACAGTGTAGAAAAGAGTCTTCCTCCCAGCTCAAGCTCTAGCTATGTTGTGTAGCTTGCTTAAGCCCTAGTTCCATCCATTGTTTGATTAATCTGAATTTACATCACAGATTTGAGAGCGTGCACATTCTGTCGTGGATGTAAATTCCTCAATGCAGAAGACGGCTCTGAGGACAGGGGACTTAAAACCTCCAAGCAACAGGCAGGTTTAAAGCCTGCAGGAATGGCATTTGCTGCAGTGACAGTAGCATATCTGGTTGCAAATTAACCCAGCGAAAAACCTTGGAGAAACACACCAATTTTTAGCTGAGGCTGCTAACTGCTTCATCNGCGAAAAACCTTGGAGAAACACACCAATTTTTAGCTGAGGCTGCTAACTGCTTCATCTGACCACGTGCCTGGCTGCACGAGAGAACCCAGACCAGGCTGCCTGGACCAGAACGGAGTATCTGTGTTGACCACAGTCTGCATTTAGGCTGGGTTACCATGACTGTGAAATTACTTCCTTGCAAGGGAGAAAGGTAAGAAGAAAAATTTTTAAGAAGTAACTGCATTGAGAAAGAGTTGCTGTGATTCTTCGCTTTATTTTCCAGCACATAAAAATGAGGAGGCTTCACTCCAGTGGACAGTATTAGTCCAAAACCAGCAAGTTTCTCATTGGGAAGACTACATTCAGATCCCATTGATACAAAAA
>RSEF01000005.1:46284223-46297573 GCA_003993805.1 Himantopus leucocephalus | reverse complement strand
TTGGCATGACTGTATGTGAGCGTGTGTATGACACACTGATATGTACATATGACATCTCATGTGCAAGTACTCTGAGGATTTAAAACACAGCTTTCACTACAATGAAAGCATTCTTGTGAAAGGTTATGATGGCTTAAATCTCCCCATTTCTCTATGAAAGGTATTATTTTATTTTTATATATACACACACTCATAAAGGCTTAGTTTCATCCTATCAAACATTATTTATTCATGTTGGGAGATCAGTAATCTGGGATCCCTCTATTCTTAGGCACAGCTTGTTGCAGTGTTCTTAGAAAGGTTGCTTTTTCTGTAGAAGCTATAATTCTTATATACAATTTGATGAAATTTTCATTTGTGTGACTCCACATTGTGATAAGGTGTAGAAGTGAAAGTCAGGTAAGCTGGTGCACAGAAGGCTAAAAACACCACCTGCGGCCCCCATGAAACCAAAGTTTATGTGTCCTCCTGCAATCCGGTCATCTGACATGAGTCCTGCAGAGTCTTGTCCTGTGGTCTAATAACTAGCAGAGGCAAACGGTGAGTCTCCTTTTTCAGGGGACAGCATTTGTAACGCCTATTCGACCCAATGTGACAGCGACACAAGAGAAGCATAGTACTACTGAGACTGACTCAGGTAGTCTGTGAACAATTTATCTGAGATTGATTGTCATGGAAGTCTGTACTCTCATTCATCATCTACTCATCAGGGGCTAGCATAGGAGTCTCAGTGAAAGAAATAATCAACAAGGATGATTAAAGGATGTAATTCTCTTTCTCAGTTCAGGCTTTGGCACAGCAAGAGTTGCTAATGGGTAGAAGACACGTTTTGAGACATCACATGTGTCTTAAACTACTTTTCTGGGTGGCCAGAACCAAAGATGTCTTGAGATGTTACTTCTGGATTACTTTTTTTAGAGGGATTTTCTTCACCCCTAAGTTGAAATCAAACTTCTAACTAGAAAACGCATAAAGAATCTCAAATCTAATAATCCTTTTTACTGTTGCTGAAGTGAAATACATATATATTTTATAAAANCATGTGTCTTAAACTACTTTTCTGGGTGGCCAGAACCAAAGATGTCTTGAGATGTTACTTCTGGATTACTTTTTTTAGAGGGACTTTCTTCACCCCTAAGTTGAAATCAAACTTCTAACTAGAAAACACATAAAGAATCTCAAATTTAATAATCCATACTGTTGCTGAAGTGAAATACATATATATTTTATAAACAATGGGAGAACAGAAAGTGTCAGACAAAGATATTTGTCACTAAGTATCTCTGATTATTGCTGGGTTTTTCAGGTCAGTTTTCAGTTCTATTTGAGGTACCTCTTTTATGTCTAGAATTTACAGGGAATATAGAATATGGTTGCCTCCTAAGAGACAATATGTAATAAAGGAAAAATCTTTAAAAATGGAGATACTGCTGTCATATTAAGCACTTGCTTTAAAATCTTTCCGTCATGGTTTTCTCTCACTGCCCCAGACACACACACTCCACCCTCACNTCAGTTCTATTTGAGGTACCTCTTTTATGTCTAGAATTTACAGGGAATATAGAATATGGTTGCCTCCTAAGAGACAATATGTAATAAAGGAAAAATCTTTAAAAATGGAGATACTACTGTCATATTAAGCACTCGCTTTAAAATCTTTCTGTCATGGTTTTCTCTCACTGCCCCAGACACACCCCCCCCACCCTCACCCCCCCAGCAAAACAATTTAAAAATACCTTTTTTTCTTTACAGGCTCTAAAAACCAAAGCAAAACAAATCATAACAAACAGAAAAGTCTTTTTTCATATGTTAAGCACGAAAAGGCAGAGAAATATTAAAAAACAGAAAGTATCTACATTCATGCTTGCTTTCACAGAAAGACAAGATTCCCTCATGAATTGCTTTCCTGTTGGAGGACTCTGTTATCCTTACAGTCTGTCAATGAATGTCACTGTGCACCAAGTTAATCTATCTTTATATAATGCCAAATGATCAGCAATATGAAAAAAGATATCATGTAGCAAATGGCAAAACAACAAATCAGACAGCTACTGATGATTAATTTTTCCCCAGAGTTTCCCAAAGGTGGTCTGTGAGAAAAGACGAAAAAGGTTCAAACTCTATCATTCTTACAGAGAAAAAGAAATTAATAAATGACTCAATAAAAATCAATAAATTTAATTATTTCTTGTATTGGTTTGTAAAATTCACTATAGTTTTCACTACTGAATTCTCATTGAACTGTTATGGAACAGGGAAAAAGAAAGAAGTAATCAACCAAGATGATTCCAGGTACAGTTCCTTTTCTTTTCTCAACCTGGCATTGCAGCTTCTGTCCATCAAAGGATCAGGCTTAGGAATTATGCATTAGCAATCTCATCTTGAAAATCTTAACACAAGTATTATAGAAGAGAGTACTCTGTTCTCAAACACGGTTTGTTTTCTTTTGAAGCATGCCTGGGGTCATTAGCAGCCTGTGGCATTAAGCTCATAGATCACATCTAAAACCTTAATGATATTCTCAGAGAAATAGCTTTCTGAATGCTATTTGGAACAAACTTCAACTCCTAATTGTCTAGGAGGAGCTCTCCATCCAAATATCCATTCATTCAGATGTCCCAAATGATAAACGTGCTAATGAAGAACAAACAGGGAAAGACTCTTGAAGTGAACATAACTTGTCCTTACACAGGTTTCATATCATCACCACAAGCCTGTGCAGGGGTAGAGTAATGCTGACATTCAAAATTAGCTTGTCTCTTTATTAGAAACTTTTTGCTTCCTCTTTACTACTCTTTTAGCACTTCTTTGGCTTTTTGCATGAAGCAGGCTGCCTTGCCCCTGAATTTACCTTGAACAGTTTATAATTTAATAGTCAGTGGCACCCTTTGAGAGGGGGGAGGTACAAATCTGTATTCTTCAGAGAGGTGGGAATTAAACCTTTCTTTAAATTTCTGGGCAAGCGTTCCCCCTCTACTGCTGCCTGGGAATGGTGACCTACTGCATGTTTTGGGGTTCCTGACCTGTTATCATGTGTTCAGTACACTTAAAGGGTGACAAGGATGCTAATTCCTCATAAGAATGAGTCACCTGTGTTCTGATGCTACTGAATGTAATGTTAAGCCAACTTTGCTGATGATTGTTTGGGTGAGTTATGTTGTGAGGAAAGGTCCAATGGATTCCGGTATGACCAAAGATGGCAGATGAAGATAAACATTTACAAGTCCCTCTATCACAAAACAAAATAAATGTATGAATTCACAATGTTTTGGTGGAGTTTGTCATGCAATCTGACTAAACCACCAGGAACTGGACTGCCTAGACACTCAGAAAATGTCCACAGGGAACCTAAGTGGTTTCTACACTAATACTGATCTATGCTTAGAAACTGCAGAAATCAAGATTGAAAAAGAACACTAAGTCCTGGAGGAAGAAGTGCTAACAGGAAACTTCAAAGGAAAATCGGGGATTTATGTGTAAACTTATTTTTGTGCTTCACAGAAGTCCAAGAAGAAAAACAGCATGCAGTGCCAGTAAAATCTTCACCTTAATTTAAAGTCTCACTACAGTGTGCCAAAACATGTTTGATCTTGATAACAGGAGTGAAAAGATTCTTGAAATACAGGAAGTAGTTATATGTTGAACCCATCGAATTAACTATAATAGAGATAAGGTGAAATGAGTTATCATTTCACTCACAATTGTTCAGAAAAAAATCTGAACAATTCTGCTCTATTCTTTCATTTTAGTAAAAAATGGATTTGAGACTATTACCAAATATACATACTTTACTAAGTAAATACCATAAATTGATGAGTAGCTCAAATACTGTTAAAAAAGCAAAGGGGTTATGTAAAAGTAATTGAGTTGAGTTTGTAAATTTAGCAAACTATTTAAAGTCTTATCAGGTAATCATGGCTTCTTAATTCATCCCATAAATTCCTGTCACAAAATCGTGTTTTTTCCCAAATGATCTTGTTGGTACAGAGCAAAATTTACTAATAGTACTAAAATGATGAATGTTTTGAATACTGATCATTGTTTAACACTGAACTGCTTTCTATCATGATTATAATTTAACAAGAGTCACGAAATCTTGTTAAAGGTCTCAGTGGCCTGCAAAGGCAGAAGACTTAGAAGGTCACTGGAAACACTTTAATTATACATGGTCCTCTTCATTCCAGTTAGACTTGAAGATAATAGCCTCTGTAACTAAATAGAGCCTTAGCATCATATTGAGTTTAATATCAAAACCTCATTGCTTTAAATTATTCTAAATTTAACTTTTCTACTAATCAAACAATACACCTTGATGCAACTTTTCAGCTTTTTCTTTTGAATTATATTTAATAATCATCACACTATTAAAATCCGTATAATTTTTTTTCAATTTCTACCAGAAGTGAAAAAACAATAATTAAAAGTCTTCACACTTTTGTACAATAGAGGTATTAAAAAGTCACAGAATCACAGACTGGATGAGATTGGTAGGGACCTCTGGAGGTCATCTTTTCTAAGTCCTCTGCTCAAGCAGGGCACCTAGAACAGGCTGCCCAGGAGCATCTCCAGATGGCTTTTGAATATCTCCAAGGAAGACGTAACAACCCCTCTGGGAAACCTGTTCCAGTATTTGACCACCCTCACAGTAAATAAAAATTTCCTGATGTTCAGATGGAACTTCCCATGTTTCAGTTTTGTGCCCATTGCCTCCTGTCCTGTTACTAGGCACCACTGAAAAGAGCCTGGCTCTATCTTCTTTGCATCCTCCCTTTAGGCATTTATATACATTGATGAGATCCCCCTGAGTCTTCTCTTCTCCAGAGAGAACTCTCAGTTGCTCTCTCCACCCTTCCTTATATGCCTCAGGTCCTTAATCATCTTCATGGCTCTTTGCTGGACTCTATCCAATATGTCCATGTCACTCCTGTACTGAGGAGCCCAAAACTGGACGCAGTACTCCCGGTGTGGCCTCACCACCAGTGCTGAAGGATCACCTCCCTCAGCCTGCTGGCAACACTCCTCCTAATGCAACCCAGGATACATTTAGTCTTTCCTGACATAGGGGCACATTACTGACTCATTTTCAACTTGGTGACCACCAGGACCCCCAGGTCGTTTTCTGTCAAGCTGCTTTACGGCCATTCAGCATGTAAGTTAACAGAGAAATGTTTACGACTTCTATGTTATCTTTGAACATCTGCCTAAAACCTTGTTAAAACATCATTACACATAAAAATATGAAGCTATTAATAAAACTATTTGGCACAGTGTCCAAGTTGAATAAACAATGAAATTTTTCTCATTTGACCATCAGAATGAACATTTTAAAGCAGATGTCAAATCTGAAGATAAATTTGCATGAAGTGGTATCTCTGCTGCTGCATTTTATGAGATTTTTCTTTCAGGCTATGTGTGTGAGAAAAGCTTGAATATATAACTTGATGTTATTCATTTACCCTTTAGATTATAGCAGTGACATTGCTTTGTTTTCAGTAGTGGCTTTCTGATAATTTAACAATTCCTTTTAATGAATTGTGAAATAAATTGACCCGGAAGCAAACGACTCTCTAATCTATTATTCTACTCCTTAACAATTTCTAATCACTCTAGTGGAATCTTCCTGCTTGAATCTAAGCAATGTTTTTTATTTCTTTCTTCTTTTTATTGATTGTGCAGATTTATTAATTGTCACTATGTCTTTCTCAAATTATTGTTTCAGCTGAGTTGTATTTGAATAAGTAAAAGATTTCCCATTTAGAATAGTTTTTACAAGTATTGCTCTTTGTACAGAGAAAAGAAAACAAATCAAGATAAACTCTCTTGATCATGGACAAGTTTACCAATTACTGCTCAGCGAAAATCTTTTCTCCTGAGTCTGAGCTACTCAGAACTAGAAATAGGGATCAAAAAGAATGGGACAACTGGAGAACAAATGAAATTTAAAAAAAAGAATGTACAAACAAAATCAGATTTTCCAGTATTTCATTGAGTACTTTACCTTTGATCATTAACCAGGAATGTGGCAGTTCACTTATAGAACCATCTGGGGGGAAACACCAAGTGAAAAGGCAGTGTTGCTAAAGCTGTTATTTCTTTCCTTCCTTCCTTAAAATCTCTTTGGATAATAAAAAGGTCTCTTCTAATGTCACCGATGAAATTATGTTGTCTGCAGTATAAGCTCTGCAGTCATTTATTTTCCTCTTTTTAATATATGTATCACTGCCTGTGATATCAGGTAACAAAATTGTTGTAAGAGGTAAAACCTGTTGGCCATGCCTGTGTTAAGCTTTTGTTTTTAAAGGGACTTTGCTATAGCATTTTTATGTCAAAGACAATTCAGTTGATTGAGATCACCCAGCGCAATAGTATCTTTCTATTCCCATACTAAACTTTGGGACAGTGTAAAACCATTGCTACCTAATCGTTGATGCTTTGAATGAAGATATCTGAAATGGAATGTAATGTTTGGCAGTGACTTATTTGGAAACCACAGGCAGTCACCAGTGCCTGGTTTGTCTGCCTGTCAAACAGGATTATTATTCACTTCCTCAAAGGCTTAATGAATGTGTATAACAAGCTTCAGGAGTTCCAGGTGAACATCCCTGTACAGAAGAGTAAGGTGTTACTGTGAGGCAGACTTCGGGAAACGCAAGAAGAGCCTGTGCCAGAGCAGGGCAGTTACACCAGGAACTGCCAAACCAGACCAGAAGCCAAAGTCAACTGTCACCAGAATTTTTTATGCGTGGAAGTCACTGTCAGATACCCAGTTCCCTAGCTTTACCAGGATTACAGCTCTCTACCTTTCCCTTCCCAGTCTCACATCTCCTCTGTCTTCTAGGTGTATGCCCCATCCAGAGTGCCAGCTGATGGGAACAGATGGTGTTCTCCCTCTGGTTAAAACCCTTACAGAAGCGTGTTAGGGAGAAAATATTCTCCCATGGAAAGTTTTCAGATGGTTACTGTAAGACAATTTCAATGCTATTTTGTTTAAGTCCTGTTGTTCCTGTATCATTCTCTTCCTATCCCCCTTGTGGGCAGCTCCTCCTCTTGTTGTATGGAATAAAGCTTAGTTGCCGAGGACCTATTGCAGATCCTGCCCCTTACAGGAGATTTAAGCTTGTGCTGCATCTGCAATAAAAAGAGCTGTGTAGAAGCAGAAAGTGTCATCTTTGAAGAAGGATGAGATATTTGTGCAGTCCGTGAGGGACATTAGAGGATTTCTGCGTAGGGATTTTGACATAAATTTCTTCTTTACTTCCAGACATTACCACCCAAAGAAATGCTCATTTCTAGCGAGTTAGCATTTCATTGTTGTACAGTTGTTTAATGTTGCTTTCCTTTGACAAATGGTACCTTTTCAACTAAATAAAACAAGTTAAAAATGAGCTGTGTGAGAAGCTGGTTAGCTAATATCCATGTGAAAGCTTCAAACCTGTGTGTAGAAATAAAGCTAAAGTAATGGAAACCAACTCAGGCAAGTTAAGTAAGTGAAGCTGGAATTCACAACTGGAGTTGTTTTGAAGATGCCTGTATATCATTACATGTATGCTATATGTTTATAAGTGTATTTATTCAAACTGCTTCTGCTCTAGTATTCATTTGCCATGAGAGATGAATTGCTGAGAGAACAAAGGTCAAATTCTGTCTTCAGATAGGCACGTTCAGTTCCTGTTTGTTTAATGAGAGCTGAACTTTCAGAGCAGTGCTTCTTCCCAAGTGTTGCCAATGCAGCTGAAGTCTTGAAGTAATGGAGTCTCAGGGGAGGCTTTGTTCTTCTGAAAATTTCACATAAACTTCAGCTGGGGTGATTCAGATAAACAAAAATGAGTCTCGGCATAAATATGTAAGCTTATTGTCATCTTTTTGGTTATTTGTTTTGAACAGTAGTCCATAAGGATATAGTGAATATTCTTATACTGTGTGACTATATTGAATTTTTTTAACATAAGCAAGAGCTCAGCCCTTAAACTATTTAAATTCATTATAGGGTGGGCTATAAACACGATGATGATAAGATGTTATATTTTTCATCATAACACCCCTCTTTGTTTTGAACAGATGAACTTAGGAGTGAAATTGTCTCTGGCAGGACAGGAAGAATTACATTTGGGTGGGAGGGAAATACCTTTACAATCTTTGACAAACTCTTGTGTTTACCCTGGATAGGAGCGTCCAAAGTGTAGTTTGATAGACATGTCACACTGGTGGATTTGCCCCTGTATAAACTGTATGACTGGAAGAAACCTTTGAATGTGAAGTTAGCAAATGCTCAGTAGGAGTATACTAAAGTCTTGAAGAGTTATTCTCTGCAGAGACGCCCTCACCAAGTGCTCTCCTGCACAGCTCCTATGTGACAACCTGCCAGCAGGACTTTGTATTCTTCATCCCCAGGCCATGGGCAGGAAGCCTGGGTCTCCTTCACTGCCCAGTTCTGCCAGAATTGCGAGAAGAAGAGATTGTTTCATCTATGCTCCAAGTAACCCCACTACTGGCAACAGGTGCCTTTTGGCATGAAGAGATAGGAAAATGAGGAAGAGGAGGATAAGGATGTGTTGAGACAGATAGAACTAGTCTTGGGCATTGTGGTTGGCATGTTGTAAAGCAATGGATATCTAGCAAAGGCTGCAGGGGCGAAGGACCAGGGAAGAAAGGGGGAAAACTCTAGAACAAAAGGGACCCCCTTTGTCTTCTCAGAAATAGTTATGAAACACATAGATGTCGTCAAATTGTCATGGCTATAGTCATGAAAGGAACAGAAGTGGCACAGATCTTTCCTGTCTGTGTGATCATGGGACAAACATTCCTTGGAGTGTAGTGGGGGAGACATTAATCACAAAATAATAGGCTGATTCCTGTGCTACAACTGTGAACATGAATGGTCTAGGAAATATTAGATCAAAAGTTTTGTAACTTGTCAGCATTTAGGTTAACCTAAACCAGATTCTTCAAATGTAGATTCTTATATTTGAGGGCAGCCTTACGTGGAGAATGGCATTTGACTCGCAAAAAATTTAAAAGACCTCTAACAGTGGGCACCCCAAGTCAGCAATTGAATAAGTCTTTACAGGAGAGACAGCTACCATTCAGCTTGTCCTCATCATCTGTCTCACCAGTCACTACATCCATGCAAAACCTTTTTACATCTGGATTCAGATCCAATTAGTAAATGGCATTAAAAAAATATTTAGTACTCTTAGAATTGTTTTTAGGCCTTCCTCAGTTAATATTTTTTTTCAGGGAAACCGTTTCCCTAAGCCATTTATAATTACAAAGGAAAATGCATGCCAAAGACTGACAATTTCACCATGAAGAGCAGCTGCTTTAAGTCCCCTCACATTCCTCATTGAATGATGCTTCAGAAGCATTTCCCAAATCTTTGAAGGCTCTTTTCAAATCAAAACACCAATTTTTGGGCATTTGAAACTGTACAGATCCTCATTTCTATTCAAGAGGAAGATCTTCTGCCACATTGTTCACTCATTGTTCACTCATTGTTCACTTCATGAGCTTTAGTACTGCTTTTGGTGTGTGACAAGCAGACAACCATGATTTTGCTGACTTCAGTGATGTGAACATGGAAAGAGAACATTTTCCCATCTGGAAAACTGTGAGGAGTTTATACATTTGCTCAAATAAGGACAAAATATTTCTAACCCCCAAACCCTTGAAATGTTGAATAAAGGATAAAAGGAAAAGGGGGAGTAGACATTGGTTGGGTCAATCAAAATATGTCAGTCTTTTTGCATCATTTTGTTCTCATTTGACCTTTCAGTTTATTTCTTTTATAATAGTTAAGCTACAACTAGTAACAACTACAAACAGGATATAATTTTGTATTGAACCTGAAACTTGGATTTTTTAACAATTTCAAGCCTCCAAACAGCTGTAGCTTGTAATAATAAAATAGGGATATAGCTTTTTAAAAGGTTACAGCATTGCAAATTTAACCTCAACTTCAAAACCACCTACACTAATAAAAGGGATTATTTGTGGATTGTAAAATTCAAACATATTCCTCCCTCACTTTTGTGCATGCTAATCATTCCTGGTCTGACTAAAGCATTGTAGATAAAGGCAGAATTGAGTTAGAATTTAAAGAGCTTTTAAAGTAATGATACAAAAGGGTAACAGTTGAGCTTGATTTATGACAATTCCCCTGGGAAACAAAAATTAAAAACATTTTGTATTTCATATATTTTATTTGTCTTTAGGTTGACTGTTATCCCCAGACTACTCATAGGAAGAATATTGCTTTACCTCAACATGTCTCCTGTGTTTATTTACAGCAAGGGGGAGAAAGGGTGCCAAACAAACTCCGGGAAGAAGGCGGCAGGATTGCAACAAGACATTAAAAGAAAAAGAGAAATAAAAGAATAAGAAGACATGGTACCAAATAAACACTTTGAATCAGCTGATCACCAACACTACTTTGTATTTCTTTTAAGTTTGATGGCTTGTCATTCTGTAAGCATTTCAATCTTCAAACTTCCTATTCCGTTCTCCACAAGGAAAAAGTATGGTACCAAGAAAATGCTTCATCACTTCAGTTCCTGAAAAGCAGTCAGTCATTTAAACCCTTTTTGCTCACATAAAATGTGGCTGTATTACTTTCACCGGGTGTCAATGAGTACCTAAATGTTAAGTTAACTAATTCAAGACACCTCTCCCTTCTACATGCATAGATGGCATGGCATTCTTAGAGGATTGTAAAAGCAGGAAGACAGCTAAAGCCTAAGAGCTAATAAGGAGCCCTTCTGGAGACCTTCATAAGTTCAGCTGAATGTTCTCAAAGGCTGAATTAAAAAATTATGTTTGTAAAGAGAGATAGGGTCATTTGTTCAAAAATGCATGCCCCCTTTTCTTTCTCTTGACATTTATAACACACAAAGAAACTGAAACCACAGTCAGGGCAGTTAAGGTAGCTCTGTGAACAGCAGTAATTCCACAGGTGGTAACAACACTAATTTGGAAAAGAATAGAACTGACCTCACTTTTTCTAAACTCGGGATTTTGTTTTATTGTTTTTGAGAAAGCCTCAAAGAGAATGTAAAAAGCCTATATGATACTTTGAGAAATATAAAATTAATTCTCTTATCACCCAGATGCAGATTTGATACCAAAGTAATGAATGCATTAGAGATACCCAGAGATTAGATTTTCTTTATGTTTCTAACCAGAGACACTTAGTTTAGGTAGCTTAGATCCACGGTTTTGGATTTGTGAAAAACAAACAGCTTATGGTTTCAGAAAAGCCTTATATAAACACAACACAAATGAGGTTTCCTTTTGGCTCAGAAATGAAAGAGCACCCAATCTGGAACATTAGATCTCTCAGCGAGCACCACTGGCCCATTTTAAATCATTTTACTGCACATACAGCTTCACTTAGGTGAATGTAGCACTTCTCCAGACATAACAGAAGTATGTCACCAGAAAGTAGGAGTACAGATTTTCTTGCAGCATTTCAGTTCTGTAAACGTAAAGGCATAGCAGGTGTTCATGACAAATTTATTTAAAAACAAAACATCTAGTATTATTTTGGAAAGTTAAATCTGTCAGTTTGAGTCTGAATCATAGTCTTTGTTTATTTGACATCTTTATAGCACAAATCACTCTGAGTGCCTCTCAATAAATTCAGTGTCATTGCAGCAACTCATAAGGAATGTACCATTATCACCATTTTACAGATTTGAAGACCAAGGACAACGAAGTCAAGAGAGCTTCTGTTGCACAACAAGGACTTAAAACATTATAACCAGTTGAAAGACTGCTCGAAAGATTGTACTATCTGCCTGCTTTTCTGTAAACCCAGACTCCAAGCTTCACTGTAAATCTACATCCATGAAGCACTTCATTCACAGTTTAACACCACTTGTGCTACCAATACAGACTGGTATTAGCTAATTTAATAGTTGGAGGTAGTGGCTTTACCAATAATTTTATACAGGGTTTTTTTTTGTTGTTGTTGTTGAATTTTGGTTAGGGTTTTTTTGGCCACTGCCATTAACTTACTGGCAAAGCCTTTTTCTCCCGTTCTGTTTTTTCTCTTTTTTTTTCGGCCCACTTTCCCTTCTGATATTATTTATATCCATAGGTGATTTTTTTTTTCCTCCTCCCCTTGCCTTATCCCAGAGAAGAACTATGTTCATTGTTGATACAAAAAAAATCTATGTGTGGACACATAATTATCTGTTTTTGGCTTTTAGGTTTCTGGATGTTGGGGATCTAGTTGTTCTGGACCAAGATGTATGTCCTAAATGACTTGAACATAAAATGAACAACAATGTGCACTTTCTCCCAGTTTTAATATTTCTACTTACATGGTTCATTTACAGCTGCAGTTGTAAGCTTTTGCTATAATGTAATTTTGACATTAAAATTATTTCTTCAGAAATCAATGTTGCTGCCATGATAAATAATAAAATTACCTCAACAAGGCAAGCAGAGTCCAGGCATTTCCTCTGGTTACAGGCCACTTGTGAATAATTCCTTTTCCCTGTGTTTGCCTTGACAGATGTCACATGAGTGATAGAACAGGTGAATTTCAGTGAGATTTAGATCTAGAAATGTGTGGGAGGGGAGAATACTACCAAATGTTCTACAACAACATATGTTATTGACTAATGGTGTTACTCAAAATCATAAATAATGAAATAAATTGATACTGCGAGTGCAGTTTGTCTAGCATCTTTCAATTATAGAAGTGCTGGATATGTATCAAGTTTATGGCATTGTATAAATCTTTATTAAATGCTATAAAAGGTTTACACTTTTGTAACAATATGCAAATAGACCATTTAATTTGCTTACATCCCTATCAAAATAAAATCCCCATGGGGTACGTAGGCAGCGGTAAACAAAAGTATTTCAAGAGTTTGCTGTTGACCTTTTTATAACTGCTAGGCTTCCAGGTACTGTAGGGAATACCAAACTTGCTGCAGTAGCTTCTCTACAGCAGTAGATAATGACAGATGATGTTTTGGAGGACTGTGTATTTTCTTATAGTGTGTGTTAGTTCATGATGGACATACTGTCCATGTGGACATACTTTTTCTTAGTTCATGATGGACATGAACTAACTGGCAAGTGGGATAGGAGTTGTTCTGAAAAAGCATCAGGAACTGAAGGGTGCAGGTCCAGACTGCTCTCCCAAGGCTCCTGCTATAGTGCTCGGGTGATGTAGGTTCAGTTGAAGCTGAATTGCATAGCTGCTTCCCTATTTTTTAGGTGAATAAACTCATGGAAGTAACTCTGTCTACACTGACCATAGGGAGCTTTGGGTAGCTAAATACCTACTCTTGGAGATACACTACAGGGTATTATCTGTTTTCCTCCTTCTGACAGGCAATT
>RSEF01000005.1:46260288-46283223 GCA_003993805.1 Himantopus leucocephalus | reverse complement strand
GCAGGGGGGTTGGAACTCTGTGATCTTCAAGGTCCCTTCCAACTCTACCCATTCTGTGATTCTCTGAAAAGATTGGTGAATGTGGCATTCGGTGAAGGGAAACTAAAATAAACAAATTTAATAATTACAAATAAGCATGTAAGAAAGAACCTGGAGCAAGTAAGCAAAAACCTGGAACTACAACTAATGAAAACCATGGAACTCATCCGAGTTTTCCCACTGATTCTAGATGTCATCAGTATTTAGCTCAGAATGGTCCCCTTTTCCATAACAGGCAAAGCTAAAAAGTAAAAGATTTTTAGACAGCTGAGCTAGATAAAAGTAATGGAAAGTGCCATGGTAGGATAGGTATGGCCAAGTACAAGACTAAGTGGCTTGATTAAACACAGATATGACAAGTCAAATACAGAGCAAATAACAACAAGCAGCACTTTTCAGTTCTTTTAAAGCCAGATCATGAAGGTACAGACAGTTACGAAATATGAAAGTCTGCTATGCACATAAATGGCATTCACAATCCACAGGACAGAGAGCAGAAGGAGATGATAAAACAGGCAAAGGAGCATACTGAGAACTCAGATAGTCATCTTGAAATGAACCACCTCAGAAACAATGAAAATATGTCAGGTCTGGTTTGTTTTCCTTCTCCAGGATGATGGCAAAATGAAAAGCTTACTTTTTCAGATAGTGAAGAGTGCAATAAGGATTGTTAAGATTATCATGTCTCTAAAAAATCTTTACTGCAACTTCCACTTCTAAGTATGCTCTGCTTCTGTTTTACAGGTAGTACATATCTTGTGTAAATGAATGCTTGAAACTGGATGTTCAGAGGACACGAGAGGCTTAGAAGACAAGACACCATTCACATTTATCTCTGCCACAGATACTTAGCATCTGGTTATGGTAAAACATGTGAAGGTATCTGGGAACTCTAACTTATCTCATTAGCAGGCTTATCACAGCCAAGAAATCAGTGGACCACAGAGCAAACTATCTTTTCCAGAGACAGAAGGGAAACAAGCATGTGAAAATGTACAAAAGAACACACTGCTAGAAAAGTTCACAGTGTCACCACTCCATGATCGTACCTGCACTGCTTATCAATGTAAAAACGATGTATCAGTGTGTTAAAGAGAACAAAACATAGGCAAGAGGGACTCCTNTTTGCACTGAACTAGGACAACAACAATGACAGTACAAGTTATAACCTATGTCTGCATTTGAGCGCAGCACATATTTATTGTGTCTGTTCTATGCAGTAGCAAATTGGTACATACGTACTGCCTTACATGCAATTGGTATTTCCCAGTTCATAGGTGGAGAAACAAGACTTGATTTTAAAACTAGCTTAGTGCATATATTTTTATTTCATGCAGAAAGAATGTGTAGCACTATAGCTAAGCTGATCCTGGGCCTTATGTTCAAGCCAAAGTTGAAGGCACTTTTGCAGACAATACCATGTAAGTGGCATTACAAGCTTCCAGTGGGAAAAGAAGTAGTAGGGGGGAAATCACAGTATTACTTCTTGTCAGCACTGGCTGGAGACCTAGATCACATTAAGTATCAGGCAAAGTAGACACCTGTTACAATACTGTTAGGCCTATATATATATTTCTTGCTCAATTGGTCATGACTTGTTGCAAATCCTCTCTTTTGCATCTTGAAACACATTTTTTGGTCATGAATTTTTGTAATTTAACATCACTGGGCAGTCATTTTCATACTTGAAAAGAAATCTTCAATATATTTTTAATTCTTAACATTGATGCAATGGGAAAAAGATATTAAAATCCAATTTTCAATACTTACCCTTTTTTTTTCAGTATCAAGCAAAAAGTATCATATAATATATCATGCCACCTTTTTCTTTTAAGCAAACTTTAAAGATTACCTTGACTTTTTAGAATACAACTTAATGACGGCCATCCATGTCACATTCAACCAATGTGAAAAAGCATTCTGTAGTTTTTATTTTTCCAGAACTATAAAGATTGCAGAGTGAATAATAACATTTGCCTCGCAAAGCTGTCACTGATGCACAGTGTAGAACTGAATCCAGTTTGCTTTTGAGCAGGTGATGTGCATGACTTCACGCTGGAAGCAGAAAACCTTTCAAGTTGGAGGTGAACTAAGAAGCTCAAAAATTGATGCAGCAGATATGAAACACTAGAAGAAGAAGAAACTGCTCTGGAATACTTTTATGACCATAAATATGTTTCATCATCATGCAAGGCTGAATTCCCCCACCTCAGTATTATACATTTAAAGCTCACATAATTCCACAAAGAATGACATGAAACTGAGGTGCTTAACTTAAACTGCTTTGTGCCAAAAGTTTCCAAGATTAACTTCTGTACATCCCAGTTCACACAGCTGTTTTTTAACATTAACTGGCAAAGAGAAGGCACAGACATGGATATAGAAGAAAAAATAAGAGTGCTCCTAGCTCTAACAGAAACAGCATGGACTATATAGACAACAAACACACGGCTTGAGAAACAGGCAGGGCTGCTAAACACTTTCATCCTAGGTAGACATTTCTGTTTTATTCCCTGATGCATAGTTCTCCGATTAGTGCATCACCTTACAAAGCGTACAGTTCTTCTACGTAATCTTCCAGAACATTGCTATTTGGGGTTAACTGAAAGCCATGTTTCATCAACTTGCTTCTACAAAACCCCACCAGGCCTTTATAATCCATGAACTAACATATGACTAGAATTCACAGTGGACATTTTGATGGCTATTTTAAAATTTACCAAAAATTGTGGGATCTAATTACTTGCAGAAAATGTGCATGTTTGACAAGCGCACAGAAGCCAAACAACAATAAACTCTTAAAAAAAGTTTTATTTTACTTTATCTAAGGAGTCCTTCCTTCATTTTATATAATTTCTGTATTTGGATACTGGTATTTTAACACATTATTCAATCCCACTTGGAGATTTTGAGCATATATAATAATATTCTGTGAATGTTTTTAATCTCTGTATAGTTTATAGTGGAGATTTGATAACTGGAAAATTCTGTATTAGTATTTTATGGGGTCTGAAAATTTTTCATAGCTATTTGTAGCTATTCGCAGTTCTAATGTTTTAAAGCCACATAAGAGATTGCATTAAGCATCTAAGAGAAATTATTTCTACTGTTGAACCTCAATGGCATTTCAAATCAGCAATTTTGTCTGCCTAAATGAAAACATTTTTTCCTGAACTTTCTTCTTGACAATCGATATATTTATCCTTTCAGTTTCCTCTGAGACTGGCAAATGCTACACTTTCCCATTTTACAGATGAACAAATGCAGCACAAAGATCAAATGTCTCGTCTGAGATCAGACAGACAGTCTATTGCAAAACTATGAACTCTAAATCCCAGGATACCGCTGTAGTCATTGGACCTCTCTTCAGTTTTTGGAGAAATACCCTCTCTGTCAAATATCAGCTTTAAACTTGTTGACTTTTGAAATTACTTGTCGCTTGAAAATGACAAAGATGTGTGAAATGCTTTACAATATTGGGAAAATTGGATGTTATTCAATTTTCATCAAAGTGAAATGAAAGCTCTGAAATATGAAAATGACAGCATTTCCCTCTAGTGGCTTTCTCAATATTTCAGAGTGTCAGTAAGAAAAAGTTTTTTCCTTTAGCTTTTCTCTTTTGGCCAATTCTTTCCATACAGAGTTTTTTCTCTCATTGCGGAACTCAGTTTTTAAATTTCTCCCAAAGAAATCTTACTTCTTGCACTTTTATTTTACAGCAAAAAAAATGAAGAGAAATATGGAAGAAAAATTTTATGTGTTCTTTTTTAACTCAAACACATTTGAGAATATTCATTGCCATCCCACATACAGTTAAAAAAAAATGCACCGAGGAGTAAAACCACGCTGAAGAGTAGAGCTCTAGCAACAGTTCTTTCCATTCCTCTTCTGGTTTCCTCCTTCCTCAGTTCATTGTTAACCACTGTACAAACGCATTTGAGCATCCGTAAAGCATCCTAGCTTTCAGGAAAAAAACTTTGTAAGTCATTAACAATATCAGCCTTCTTCAGGTACCTAAAGTTGTAAAAACAAACAAAAAGAAATGAAGAATGTAAAGCCATATGTGTTGGTAATTTAGGTCTTGATCTTTTTCTGTATGAAATAAGAAATATACCAGTGAAATGTAATGATTTTTTTTTCTAAAACGCATATAGGATAAAATAGATTGTTTTGGGTTTTTTTTTTTTTTAATTTCAGGATGCTGGTAATTCAAAAGATAAAAAAGTTTTCACAAATAGATGATACTGAAAGCTTGGTTGTTAGTTGTTAATAGGGTTTTGGTTGGTCTTTTTTTTTTTTGCATGTGCATGCTTTGTTGTTGGGCTGTTGTGTTTGTTCTGTTTGCCAGAGCAACTGGCAGCGCAGAGGTAAACCCATCTGGGCTGCTGAATTGTGGCAAGATATTAATGTCCTGGTTTAAGTTAAAACAGGATCAATTTTTTAGATTGTTATTTAAAATTTCCAAAAGGATTCAAAATGGATCAATAGATAAAGATGATAACAACTAATTCTTCCCAGGAACTTCCTCCACCCTTATTACTGTTAAATCAACAGATTTCTAACTCATCAGATTATTTTCCTCTAAATTCATAATACTGTTTCCTGATGCAGATTGACCACCTACCAATGCTTTTTCCCTCTTACTTTTCAGTACAGAGAGGAGAGCTGGACAGACTTAACAATAACTTGATGCCTCAACAGACTCTGCATACCAGTCTATTGTAATGTAAGTATTTCTTCTTCATGCTATTTATTCTATATGGAGTGTGTTGTTAGAGATAAAGAGCTTTATTATGGCACTGAGCTTGGTTAGGTTTAGGGATCTGTCTGGATAGGCCTGACAGGAATATCAGCAGCTTCAGAAGCATAAGATAAACAGTCAAACATTTTTCTAGAAAGACTCTAAGCAATTATGGCTACTGTGTATAGCCTTTATTAATACCTTTTCCACAGAGACCACACATATACTTGGCACATTGCAGAATACACGGGGGGAAGGGAGTTCAGCCTATTTGGAGTATAGATAGCTTGCCACTTTGACTTTTTACACTTCTAAAGTGGAGGAAGAAAGGAATCAATGACAAAAACAAAGATATGATTCCACAGGAACCACCCACAGGAATCACCTGATGATCACCATCCATATTCAAATTTAGCTGACTGGCGGGATGAGAATCTGGTGGTATTTTACATGTTATATCTTAATAGTAGCATTCTCAGAAATATTAAAGCATCTGCCACTGCTTTCAAGTAACACTCAAGGTGACTCTCGGAAGTCAGATACAGGGATTGAGTAAATAATTGTTATTGGTATAGCACAGAAAACAATCCCAACAGTCAACTGCTCAACAAGTACAAGTAATTTATCTGTAGCTCTGTGTACATTGCAATACAAACTGGTATCCAAGGTTTGTTCAAATCACACCTCACTGAAAAAAGCACCTGACAAATGACTGAAATGAGCCACACTCATTAAGAATCAAAGTGACATAGGCTGTTTATGGAGAGCAGTGTTTTAAAGACAGCAAGGTAGCTTTCTGTGCTTTATCATCTCTATAAAACGCCATCTAAGATGTTGAGGTTAACAGCAACTGCACTATTTTAATAAGCTACTCCCTAGAGTTACTAGAACATTCTTTTGCAAAACCAGCTCTTTTGATTAAGACAAAGCTATTATTATAGATGGCCCCAAATATTTAAGGTTATATAAGAGAAAAAAGTTGGAACCATCATTAATTCTGACATCTGATTGCATTTTTATTTCTTACTTTCTAGCCTTGAATGATTCATAATTTTGGTCTCTTATCTAAAGAGAGAATACGTAATTCTTTTTGAGATTGTTCTTTCAATTAGCCTTTGGTGATAGTTTCAAATTTGAAAGGTGTTTGTTCATTTTCAGAGAATTTGTTCGTGCTTCCTAAAGAAAAATGGAGAGAGACGGGGTGAGATGAGGGTACCTGCAGCTATCGCAGCCTCCTGTTGGCTTGTTTGACAAGATCTTACCTGTGCAGATGGGAAATAGTCTATTGCAGAGGTGGATATTAGTACAAGAACCAGAAAAGAAATACATCTCATACTGAGTCTGATCAAAGATCAAGAATATCAGTATGAAACAAGAATAGCCTTCAAAAGTAAAAATCAGGCCAGTCTGGTTCTTATCAAACATACAGAAAAAAAGAAAGACATCTCACACTGGGCCAGATCTAAGATAAAGAACATAAATATAAAGAAATAATTGCCTTTTAAAAATTATAAGTACCAAGACAGTCTGGTCCTTACAAAACCAAAAAATCTTCAAGACGTTAATGAAATAAGTCTGTAGAATCTTCAAGCTGCTGAAGGAACTGGCAAATTAAATTACAAGTAGAATAGAGTTTCATGGTTCTTGCCACACGTTGCTGAGAGACTGGTAGTACAATGCATATTTAAACAACACTAAGCAGCTATACAAGATGAAAATCACTGCCTGCATATCAATGGCCTACTCCTGCTAAAACTCCTTGGGGGCAATGGACAATTACCTAATCAAAAAAGTTGAAAGAATTTGTAATAAATGGAGTCATGTTGTCAATAGTTTAAGAAGTGAAAAGTATTTTGAAGATTCCTAGGGGCAGGATGACACTCACTGCTGGCTGGCATTTCTACTAAACCCCATTAGAGAACATGGGTAATGCTAAACATCAAAGCAGTTTCTAAGCAGAAGAGATATCTTTTTTAATGACTCAATCTTTTAGCAATTAAGATCTATTTTCTGATATTTTTTCTTTTTTCTGGGTAAGGTGGTTGAAATTCATGGGTCATTTTAGACAAGCTTTTGATAGACAAATACTATTGTTTCCACAGCCAACTGTTATATATATTGGATCCTTTTAGTGATCCTAAGCACAGGTAGCAGCATCTGTACATGTATGAGGAATAAATTCCTTCTTACACCTAGCTTTCTAGAGGGGTCTGTATCTACCGAAATCTTCTCAATGGCCTATATTTTATGCTGGTATAACTTAGAAACATTTGGTTGACATCAGTTGAAGTTACCCCTTTTTATTCTCAGAGGTAAAGGACCAAGTTCTAAAAGATATGCAAATAATCACAAATCCTTGTAAGGCATAGGATTAAATACGTACATCCAGTTCCTTTTGGGAGGGCTATCTTCACGGCATGAAATACACCTCTTTCTTCTATCTCATTTTATCATGTTCTTTTTGGTCAAGGCTTGTACTACATCAGAAAACAGCATAATGGAGAAGGGGGAGAGAAACAGAGATGAATGAAGTTTTCATAGGAGTCTCCTTGATGTATTTATGCAAGTGAATAAATGAAATATTTACAAACTGGTGACTCATGAGCACTTTTGGAAGTGAGAAAACACTTTATAAAGTAATTTGCCGCACTGTACTTTCTAATTCCAGAAAGTCAACTTTCTTAAGATCTGTATCTCCATCATCATTTCCTTCTATACCAGTGCGGTAAAAATACATTGGTTTTTATCAACTCTTAGAGAGAAAGAAAAAGGGGGATCTTAAAATTTTCAGTAGGTTCACAGAGAAAAAGAGAACCTGAAGGTCTTTTTACATTAATGAAAGTCTGTGAGTTCAGGTCAGTACACAAAGCAGTTTGGAATGGGAATTGAAATAATTTTGAAGAAAGTCTTATCCCTCTTTCTTTTAAAGGTGTTATTATGACTATATTTGGTCTGAAAAATATTAATCACATGCTCATTAGTCTATCAGTTGTTTGGTGAGAGACAGCAAGTTCTTTTCAAAGTGCATGGTCCTTCATGAGAGTTCAGAGATTAAATTATTTTCTTAGCCTCTCTCTTTCCAGTTTTCCTGTCATTTGCTTAGTAAATGTTGAAGCAGTCTTATGATCTCTAGTCTGTATCACTAACTTCTTTACTAAAAGTTAACAGGCTTTTCTTTTACTGTATTATTTTAGAATGGAGCAGTTTAGGCCTTTATGGGAACTTCCAAAGGAGATGGGCAGAACAACTATCTTCAGATATTTCCTAAATTCTTTTCAACCAGCCGCTTTCTCTGTGTGTGAGAGAAGCTGGGTTTTGACAAGAAAATCAGCTATTTTCTATAACTGATATGAAGACCCTTTCTCTAACAGATTTGTGAGATGTGTGAACATGAAGTTATTAAACAATCTTTCATTTTGTTCTACAGACATTCTTTCCATTCTTTTCATTCTTTCCATTTGTTTTAATCATAATTAAAGTTGCTTTGAGAATTTCCCATGGACAATGCCAAGTAGCAAAGCATTAAATATCCTTAGGAAACAGTGCAAAAGAAAAGACTTTCCAAGATCTTCTGTCTTTAATAACAGTGGTAGGTAAGGATCGGGTTTTCTTTCTGGAAACACCACACAAAGATACAGCGATAGCTAAGCAATGATGAGGGCTACGCTAACTTGAATTGCCTTCCTTTTATCAATGGATGAGAGTGTACATAAAAATGGTAATTTCAAATCACTGAAATATGTATTTGCATTTCCTAATGTTGATATTTTATTCTAATTTTAATATGTATCAATACAGTGAAGAGTGGTCACTGTTCAAGGACCCTCTAATGTCCATAATTTATTTCATTTCAATTATTACTCCTCCAATGGTCTTCAGAATTCGAAAATCACAGCAATTACCATATTAACAATTAAGAACTAACAACCTAACATTTAAAGTTTTCAAATTTAAATAGGGCTGTATTAGATAATATTTGAAACTTGTTGCTTAATGGGAATGGATTCAGAGCTAGTATTAGATTAAGTAAGCATAGTGAACACTTTTCCATCTGGTAATGCAACAAAAAGTGTTAGTATTTTTTCAATAAGAGGGAAAACAGTTTCTATATCTATATGTATCAGAGTTCAGGGAAGTACAAATCTCTGTACTCTTTGTACATGTATTTCAGGGCAACTGAACATGGAAAAATGCATTACCTTCTGGGAGATGTTTTTGCCACAAATGTTGAATATTAATCAAGGCACTAGAAAAATACAGTGCTAACAGCAATGAAAGGATAGCTATCTAATCTTGCCATTTAGTTATTGTTCATCAAGGTCTTTCTGTAAGTCAGGTCTGAAGATTTACTATCTGGCAGGAGAACGGTGACTGTTGAGAAGCCATGCTGTGGAAGCTTACAGCAAGAGACTGAAACTCCTGCACTCTGCCTGCAATCACAGAGCCCAGATTATAGACCTTGAGAGAAAAAAAAAAAAGGATCAGTTCTGCACTGCCAATGATGTGGCCAGACAGGAGTGACAGTAGGCAACTGTCTGTGCCTCTCTGAAATGAAGCAATAGGTTTATAACTACCTTAGAAAGAAATCTAAACAGAAACAAGGAAATGTAAATACTCCCACAACAGGAGGAAGGTTACATTTTCCCTTGTTGTTTATTTACAAATAAACCTGGCTCATGCTTCATATCCTCCTTTTCTGTCTTCAACACTGAATATTACATTTACTGAACATCCCCATCTGTAATTTTTTATCCTTTTGAAATACTTTCATTCACTGTTTTTGTTTGTGTTAGAATTCAGTTGGAACCACTGACTGAACTCATCCAACTTTTGCTTTTTAAAAAAGCGACACAGTTCTAAACCACTCCCAGAATCTGCAAATATAGACTTGCCCTTGATTTTCCTAGTATGTAAGAAACAAGCATTCAAGCAAAACAAAAGCACTTGATCAGACCTAAACAATTCATCAACTCTTTCGTAATTCCAAATAAGCATAGGAGAGAAACAATAACAAGGGAATAAAAATGCAGCATCTAAGTGATGAGGAGGGTAAGGGAGTAGAGGGAAGAAAAGGGGAAAACTGATTAAGAAAGAAAGCTAGTGACTTTCTATTTAAGAATAAATTTGTCCTTGCCCAAACACACACATAAACACAAAAAAAAAATGAGGAAAATAAGACAAAAGTAATTTTTGAATTCTGGCTATTTCCAATGGAGAAGTGAAAGAAATGCCAGGAATGAAGCAAAAACTCAATTTGCCCCCAAATGAAGGAAAAAAGAAACCCCAAACAAACAAAGAAATAAAAGCTTATGCAACCCTTTTCTTTGGCCATATGAACTATATTTAGCTGCTCCAAAAGAAAGTTTCATTTCTTCTTTCTCCTGGATAGAAGCAAATGTCAGAGTGGTGTGTGTTGGTTCAGCACAGTGCAGCTGAGGGGTGGTTAAGGGGCTTTATTGTCTCTCAATCAGTCAAAAAAAAAACCCAGACAAGAAGGAGCTCCCGGTTTTCATTAGGATTTCCAACTGTTCAGCAGTCAAAAAAAAGGAGCTCGGTACTTACTCCTCATACCTGTATTGCTGCGAGCTTCTGGTTCAGCATTCTTAGTGTAATGCCAGTGGCTGAAGAGCACATAAGCACAGCTGTGTGTGCAGCAAGCAGACCATAGACTGAGCATGAATGTGAGAGCCAAGTTGATTCTACTATTAGCTCATTGACTTTAAATCATTTTAGAGGCCACTACGTTTTGAAATTATTCATTTAAATTGTGATAGATTGCATCAGTTTATATACAGGGAAGCGATAAAGAGGAAGCCTACGTTCACCTCTCAATAATGCAGCCTCTCCCAAGATTGTACCTCAATGATAATAGGAATACCATTCCTTATGGCTTTTTTGATACTTAAAGGCCATTAGAGCTCGACAGCATGCTATGCACTGGTAAACATTATTGTTTGACTGATGAGTCCACTTTTTTGAGAGAGCGACTGTAGTACTATGAAATCAGGTAATAGAGAGTTCAGGCACTACAGGTCTGCACTTACCTGTAGTTTATTATATTCTAGAAGTGATTCAATAGGGTTGAACAGATACAATATAATTCAAGTACTTCCCTTTCAGTACACAGCCACTGCTACAAACAGCCACTTTTTGCAGAGATAGAGAAATAAGTGTTAGGAAGAGGCCTTCGGAGGTCAGGTAGTCAGACCTCCTGCTCAAAGCAGTGCTAACTTCAAATTTAGACCAGCTTACTTAGGTTTTTCTTAAGCCAAATTTTGAGGATCTTCAGGGAGGAAGATATCATGATTTATCTGGATTACCCTTTCCAGTGCTTAGCCACCCTCATTGTGAAGATTTTTATTCTTACATTCAACAGGAGATTATCTGACTAAGGGCTAGTTGAATTAAGCAGAAATACTCAGTGACGGTCAGAAGAACAATGACAGGGTGGGGATAACCCCTGGATCTTACAAACCACCAAAACAGTCTTTAGCTAGGAAGGGGAAATCCTCTGCCTCTGGACAGCCACCAGATTCAGCATGTAAGTTTTTGTTATTGTAACTGGTGACAGTTTCCTCTTGTCCTGTGACTTCCCAGGAAAAGTGTCCCTCCTTCCTTTCCTTCTTCTCTGTAACCTTTCTTTAGTGTTATCTTCTTCGTCTGCTTAAACAAACCCAGTACCCTTAGGTCCTAAGCATTTTAATGATCCTCCACTTGATTGTCTCTATTTTGACAATATCTCTGTTGTACTTGGGAAAGGCCCTTTTGCGTGCTGGATAGTGGGGAATAGGTACTTCCCTCAACTTACTAAAATACTGCAAACTCAAGTCTGTGTGTAGTCAACAAGAGTGCACTGCTGCCTTTTGCTTAGCTTGCTGTTCACCAAGACTCCTTGGTCCTTTTCTGCAGAGTAGTTCCCTGTCCAGCCGTTCTCCAGCCTGTACTGATGCAAGTGTAGGGCTTTGCATTTATCTTTGCTGAACTTCATGCTCAATAGAAGACTAAGTAGAAATACCAGTATGGAAGGCAAGCTGCAAGTCTCTTAGGACAGCAGGTCTCCTTGGCAGATGACTCTCCCCACATCCCATAACAGAAAAGTGTCCTTGACTATTATCACATGTGGCTTCTTCTCCTGTGGTACCGGAGCTGATTCATCAGACAGGTGTGGCTCTCCCAGATGCCTTCCCTGCCAGAACTTGCTGTTTTGCCAGAGCTCTATAGTTTTTCCACATCTGCAGGTGGAGAAAGAGTCTTCTGGTGGCTAAAACTTACCATCTTTCAGCTTCCACCATTAAGGAAATCCACCTATCTTGACTGTAGATTCTGTCAGTCCCTATTCTTGTGGGAGGTGGAGCTTGGATTCCTCCTCTGCCTCCCCTGCCTCAAGCCTTTGCAAAAAACCTTTTGATCTCCCATTCATTCCCCAAATGCTTTGCAGTATGCTCACTGCATCCCTCACCTGGCAACTCAGTGATTCAACCAGACTACATACCTACCACCGATGAGGCTGTCATCACCACCAGCTACAGCCTCAGGGAAGTGCTATGACATCAAATTACTGCTGAATAGTCAAATAGTCACTGCTTAACTAGGCTCTCCTCCCACTGATGTAACCTTCCAACCCTTAAGTAGTTTTTGGTGGTTTTTTTTTTTCCCCCAAGTATATTAAGATGTACCACATGCAGGACGCCATAGTAGTATAAATGAACCATTAAACTAAGAGTAAAGAGACATTCCTAGCTCTGCCTCCTCATTTCCAAACACATACACAGGGAGTGAATATTTTCCATTCACACATGCAGCCTTCTGGAGATTGGATTTTAGTGTGTCTCTGTACAGCATCTAGCCTTCTGGCGCTTCTGTCTTAGAACTGACCTTCAAGGTGTGACTGCTTTAAGTAACCAAATTATTGCATGTGTTTCTGAATGCAGCTAATTGCCACCTCTTTCACACTGATACATGACATCATCATCATTTAAAAATACAGTGGAGAATAAGTAACAGAATCTGTGGGTGATCACTAGCCAGCTTATTTTAACATTTAACTGATGAGTCTTTGAGTATGTTTCCCACCAGGGTAAGTCTCTAAACGAAGATCTGCACAATGTCATTATTGGTGAAGGAAAAGGCAGCAGCTGCATTTAATTAAAAATTAATAATAGCTTTGATTGTAAACATTCTCTGTTTTACTTGGTTGTATCTTTTGCCCTCGGGGCTCTTGACCAAATCAGAATTTATTTGGAAAGACTGAATGCAAATGGTCCAGCTATTTTTGCACATGATGAGGATTAAAATATATATAATTTTTTTTTGTAGTAAAAATATTATTCTATTATAAAAATATTTTCTTGAACAGCTACATAGCTGGAAAGGCTGTTAATAGAAAGTTGAGATTTCACTTGGCATCCGAACAGTCTGTGTTGAGGAGACATGGCTGTGTGTTCCAGTATTCAGTTCCTGAATTTGGACTGAAAAAGTGAGGTCTGCATGTAAACGCCCATTCCTTACAAATAATTTCTTCTACATTTATTAAGTTTTACGTAAAGGGTGGTTGTGTTTTATATCCAGGTATAAATTAGCTTGAAAAGTGGAAGTTACACAGAGAGTAGACTGGGCTGAATAAATGCTAGTTGCTTGGGATATGGGGACACTGAGAAACAGGGAAGTTTGGTGGATATAAACTACATGATATTCCATCCTTATGGTCCTCAAAAGCTAGAAAAATCTTGGAGAATAATTTTCTGTTGCTTATTTAGTTCTGTAAACAAATTGTAAAACTCAAGATGCAGTTCAATAAATTACTCAATAGTCAGAAATTGTCCTTGTAAACAATGAACGTGCAATCTGTAAAGAAGTCTTCTATGCTCCTCTTCACTCCAAAGAGAGGACCCAGCTCAAGGCCCCTCCATCTTTTTTTATGTTTATTCTATCACTAGGTGAAATATTGTTATCTTTGGAAATACCCACCCTCCCCAAGAAAATGAGGATACTTCTCCAGAAATAAGGCTATTTGATATTCAGCATGATCTTTAATGTCCTTCTATACAAAATGTACTTAATCCACCATAAAAAGCCAGAAAGAAATATCACAGAAAAAAAAAAAGTGCCTCATATTATTAGTTTATATATTTCATCCAGTTTATATCTCTTCTTCACCATCCTCTGAGTCCCTCCTTCTTGCTCTTTGTTTAATAACATTGCATCCATGCCTCTCTTGAAAAGAATGTGCAATGAAAATGTAATTTACATTAACAAAACCCAGTAAATCTGAGGAGACAAGTCAAGGTCCAGAACACGGAGATGACTGTTTATGTACCCTTGCATAGTGTGGATGTAACACTCAGCAACACTTAAAAGAAATCATTTCTCATTCAACATTCATTATATTGTAGCTACAGATTTAGTAACACACTGGCAGTTTCTATTGATTAACCCAGGGATATTGTGGAAATTTGAAACATACTGAAAGTGCCTTTAAAAGGAGATACTGATTTTATTTGGGAAGAGTGGTACACAAGCCTGTAAAAAAGAGATGAGCAGTGTAATTCTTTTAAAGTAGTAAGAGCTGACAAGTCGTAAGTTTCCATATTGTATGTGCTCTTCTATGAAAATTGTTTATATTTCAAAACCAACCACTTAACTCCCTTATAGCAGGTTAGGATGATAAAGATTGTCATTTGCACTGATGGACGTGAAAAAGGGAAAGAGAGATACATGCTTTTGATTGAACAACTGGAACTTGTGGAGAACCACATAAATTCAGGAGTAAGACAACTAATGATTATAGCACATTGTCAAGCACATACTAGTTATGACTCATCTTGAACTTGCCTGATTGATACTTACTAGTTGCTGATTCTTTAAAATATATGAATTGAAGCAAATACATGGTGACTTTCTGCACACACAGGCGCATGAATGTTGTCGAGCATTACTGCATTTGATATCTAGCAAAATAATCTCATATTTGGATAAAAATTCTGAGGAGAGAAATCTGGACTCCACACGATCCAATGTGAATCATACAGAAGCCGCTTTATTGATTTACTGCTGTCCCTTATATACAATCTCTCTATCCCTGCACGCGTTCACGCATTAGCTGATTGGTTAACATCCTTCTACATGCGGAAAGCACGCGAAGCTGTCTTGTCTTTGAGTGGTTTTTCGGCACCCTGTTTATCTGACTCCTTGTCTGACTCTTCTTGGCTCGATTCCTTGTTTTGCTGTGAAGCAACCGTAGTTATCTCTGTTTTTCTCTCCTCAAGGTTACTTCAAGGACAAGATTTACAGTCAGTCCATCTCCTTGTATGGCTGGTTCAATTTTCTGCTAAATACATTCCCACAAAATTCTATTATCATTCCACTATAGGAATTCTCAAAATAATTTTTTTTATGGTATGAGGGTGGTAAGACACTGGAACAGGTTGTCCAGAGAAGTCGTGGATGCCTCGTCATTGAAAGTGGTTGAGGCCAGGATGGATGGGGCTTCGAGCAACCTGATCTAGTGAAAGATGTCCCTGCTCGTGGCAGGAGGGTTGGCCTTGATGTCCTTTGAAGGTCCCTTCCAACCCAAACCATTCTATGATTCTTTTCTGCAACTTGCTTTTTAAGTTATTTTTTATACATCATCATCGGGTTTGGCACAGTAATAGATTTTCTTGAAATTTCTTAAAACCAAAAAACTTGAGAGTAATTTCACAGAATAAAGACTTAAGCCATAATGACTTGATGATTTATTTTCATTTAATTTATTGCAATATCCATCTTTGTTATTGTTATGCAGCTGAAGTTTCCATAAATTATAAGAAATGCTCTTGTTTCAGTTATTGAGAATATGCTTACGAAATTCAGAGGGCAAAGACTTGTACCGATGTTGTGCATATTTGAATGAACCACTCTCTTCAGCAATGGTGTCACGGGTAAAATCACTATATGAGTAAAGTCTTTCCTATATATTTTTCATATATGCATGCATATATATATATTTATATATGTATGTATACCCACAAAGAAGCAAATACTTCAAATCATAGTCAATCAATACAGAAAAAGAACCTAGTATCATAAAGGAATCTACAGTTTTTTGCATTTTCACTGTTTAAAAAATTTAACAGGCATTTTCTTTTTTAAATAAACATGTCCTTGAAAGTTATAGACAAGGACTCAAATTTTTGGCCTGTCTGGTGTTATTTAACTAGCTTCCTCTCTCCACCTACTGTCTTCTTAATGTGATTTGGTAGTTTCATGCCTCTGGAATGTCAGCAAGGGTAATAAAATAACAATTTAAGAACATGTTAAAAGCCGATCTAAATGACACCGTTCTGAAACTATTAAAAACAGAACTCACAGCAAGTCCTCATATTGTTAGACAGGTCTGAAACTTCCATGCTTAAAAAGAATTGTTCTTTTGGCTCAGGGGATATTCTATAAGATAAGGGACCAATTCAGAGCTCTCAGACTAATATCTTCTCATAGCAGATTACACATTTATCTTTTTACACTCTTCTAAAGAATGACCTCTCCTTTACTACTTTTCCTCTCCACCCTTATTTTTTTCATAGCTCAGATATTGACATATTTTATGACTAAAAAGTAAATATTATTACCGAAGAAGGAGAAATCTTACACTGTTCAGAGTCCTGGCATAACACCTAAAGGTACAAGTGCTGATTTCAGTTTTTTGGACCTGCCAAACTGGTTTCCCGGTCTCGGAAGACTTATATACTTTTTTCTTTTTAGTATCTGGAAGTGGGAGTGAAATGATGGAGAGAAAAAAGTGGGAGAAGGAAGGCTATAATTAGGCACTTTCATCACTGAGAATCAGGTGAAGCAAATAGGCAAGAAATTAAGGTTGTTAAGGTGTCTCACTCCTCCCTCCACTTTGGGGCCTTCAGCTGACAGCACTGCAGGTGCATCTACATTAGCATTATAGCTCCGATCAGGGAATGCATTTCTGAAATGAATCTCCTGGTTGGCCAATTATATAATAGTTCTGTTTGCACTGGGGGTGGTCTCAGAAAGCATGGCTGGATGCCTTTCAGAAGAGAGTAGAGAGGAAGACATGATCCAGGTGCACCCCTACTGAACTCCACCATGAGTGAACAGTCAGTCCATAGCAACAATCTAGATATAGGTCAAAGCACAGTACCCATTAATATTAAGCTCTCAACATCAACTACTTTCCTGTATAGATCTGTTCCTATTGGTCTGCTGTTGCCAGCCTACAAAAAGGTTGTTCAACCCAAGGTTCCCTTCAGAGTAAACTAACTGGTTCTCCCATCCTTTCCCTACTCCTGCTGCTTGCTCCTCTTTCCCCAAAAAGAAGAAAACTGAAACAGAGGGTTGGTCTCCTTAAGAACTGAAACCGAATGGCATAGAAAAGACTTAATGATACTTTTGAAGTTCAGACATAAGCAAGGAAGTTGCAGAGAGAAAAGTGGCTTAGGTAAAGGTATTATTGCATGTTTTGTGTCCTTCTAAATTGTCCCTATACAAAGCACTACTTTTGATGATTAAGTGTTTCTGTAATCTTCCATGGATATTTGTTGCAAGTCTCTTTCCGGGAGATCTTCATCTGACCAGCAGTTAAAAGTGCCATTAAATCTTGAAAATACATAGTGGGGAGGCTACACCTTTATATTGATATCTGAAAGAAAATAAGTAGTACCTATCCCCATGTATCAAGACATCATTGGAAGAAATACCCATAGAAAAAATTGCTTCCTAACCAGAATTATCATGTGATTCATTCAGAAAGAGTTTTAATATCTAGGACAAATTTGGTAATACTTCACCTCCTACAAAGAGAAGAGATTCCAATACACATATGGAGACACCACAATGATGGACTTCATCATTCTGATTTAGAAGGGATAAAGAAGTACTTCTATGTTTTGGAAAGCTTTCCAGTCTCTGTAACAGGATATGGCTAATTCCTGGCAATTTTTCCACCTTACTGATAAGTTTACTAAGAAATCTTTCTTTTCTGAATAATTTGGTGAAATATTATTTCTCTGGATAAAGGAAAAGTCATCTCTGAAAACAGATACGCTATCATAACTTTATTGCAATTCATTTTTTTTTTGGTTACACCTGTAAAATATTTGACATTTACACTTGAGCGTGTGGAAAGAAACTAGCTCCTGAGAAAGTGAGGTATCTTCAACTCAGGAAGCCTTTTGCATTACAGCCATATCGCACTCTAGGAGAAGAACATAATCCTTTTTATCTTATCACTATCAGGTCATCAACCATGCATGGCACCTGTCTTGTACACCCAGCATAGTGTATGCAGCATTGTTTGCCCAGAGCTCAGTGTCTCCCTGTTTCATAAACACATGACTCTGGATAAGGGCCTGGATCAATGGGGTAGAAGCCAAAGCATGGACATGACACTAATGCAGCTGTAGTGTGGGTCAAGCGGGGATTGAGAGAGGATCTTAGCTGAAAGGAAGCTCCCAAACAAAGAAGAAGGGAGCCTCATCTTCCAGCTCTTTCCTCACAATGACTTTTCCCACCAGCTGTTCTTGTGCAGCCAGCTATACTCCTTAAACATGGGGAAAGTGCACTTCATGCCCTGACAATGGTTGTTCCAGCTGTATTGAGCTAGATAAGCATTACATACTCTTCTGGCCCTCTTTCCAGCATGCCAGCAACTACCAGCAGAAAGGAGAATACGTAGTTCCTCATCCTTTGACTACCACTAACTACCTAAGTCCCACGTCTGTCCTCTTCAAATGGGTAGCTCAACTCCCTCTTCTCACGAGAGTGATAACTTGTTCCTCCCCACGAGAAATAGGATGTCACTAGTAAAATGTTGCCTATCAGCATTATGTCACCAAATGTCCCAGAACCATACCCAGAAGTGAAAAAAAATATGGATTTTCTTGACACATTTGCATGACCCATTACTTCTCTCTGCTGACACCTGTCTACCTTCCCCAACTGTCTCCCTTTCAGAGATGGTCCTGTGATACAATCTACACCACCTTTCCACTGCTAATTGTGGTCTCAGGTGCCACCTCTCTATCAGAAACTAAAAGTACATTGGCAAAAAGCAATAGAAAATGCCATGGACTAGGAGAGATACTATAATCAGAGTGACTATCAACACTGACTCCTCCTATCTGGAACTGAATGGTATTGTCCGTCTCCTGTCCTGAGTAGATTTAACACTACCTATCTTGGCAGACAGGGAACTTGTGAAAGGTGTTGATGTAATGTTGTCCCACAGGGAAGCATCCATCAGTCATGTCTTGTTTCATCTTTCCCTCCTTTCTCTTCCTTCCCTGGAAGATCAAGTACTGAATAACACTATTTTACTCTGTGCCAAATCTCTTCTAAAGAAAGCATTATATCAAATAAGGAAACTTCCTAGAATGCAATTGAAATTTTGAATAGATTTTCAAGTGTTTGAAAAGGAGGAACACTGCAGAAGAAAAAGGGGAAACACCAGGATCGGTAAAGCCATTTTGTGCATTGTGTTCATTATGCGTTCTAAACAAGTCTTCCAATGGAAAGGGTATCATCAAACTCCAAGGTCATATCGGGAAACTGAACAACAATTCCAACAGAGTAATTGTTTCCAAAAAGATCCATTGTACTGCATTCACAGTATGTGTGACACTTTTGAAACTTCTGCTACAGCAGTTGGTCTAATTAAGCAGCAGCTATGTTCATCATTGGGTATGGGTGCCTGAAAAGGCCTTCACTCCTCAAGTACAAATATTTAGGCTTTTTTTCCTGTGTTTTATGGTCACACAGAGTCTACAGGTTTATATTAAGTACAGCTGAAAGCCAGCTTGTGTTGCTGGCCATTGCTGCTTCCCAACAGTGCAGGATCTTTCCTGTGTGCAACTCTGAATTCAGAGGACAGGCTGGGCCACTTTTGAAATTTGTTCCTTGTCCCAAAGTCTGCATCTGATGATGTCATCTACAGCCAAAGATGTCTCCTGGATCCCTGTACCAGCTTACAGTATTAGACAGCATACATAGCACAACCATGTATAAAACACCTGGAACTTGGCTTTTTGTAATCCCTTGAAGCCTGATCAGGTTCAATTTCTCTTTTCCTGTCTCAGTGGACAAAATACGGAAATTTAGCTCTGACTGATAAATCTAGGATATTGACACTGACCATGAAATCTAGTAAAACACCAAAGCTGGGTGATTGCTTTCGCTCTATATATTTTATACATTGTATTATTTATAATTGTGATATGTATAACAAGCAGCCCTTGAAGCCTGATTTCTCTCAATAGCATAGACATAGGCAGCTTTTAATCTAAGTTTAAATCGGCCCTGACTGCTGCTATAACCTTTTGGAAACCTACGAGGCCAGAAATACATATTCTCACATGATGTTTTGTTTACAGAGATGAAGACAGATGAAATGTGTATGTGTTGATTTGTGGCTGACAGAAAGTTCTGAAGGAAAGATACAGGAAAAGCCAGTGGGAGTCAGACCTGGCAGAATTGTATCTATATTGCATGGAAGAGCAATGATCCAAGCATGCAGCGGATTTCTGTTATAGCACAAGATAGCAACACTAGGCTGGGCTCAGAGGGCAGGCTAGTATGTAGACACTGTGGTAAGTGGTGCAATAAGATTCCACAGCACCACTGTAATAACGTTTATGTCTTCAGAAAGGTCATGAAATAAGAGAATGTCTAACGACTTTTTGAAGTATGCTGTTTCTGGAGAGCATTTCCAAAGTGGATTCCAATTAATACTCCAGATTTCTGAAGAAAGAAATCTCCAGGGATTCAATCTGATGAAGACACACAACTGAAAATTCAGCAGGTTTCTCTTTGCAGGTACTTTCTGCAATGTCTTGAATGAGTTGCAACATTATGTGTATAAAGGATCTTCAGCTTTTGATAGTAGGAGAAAATGTATTTGACTTAATTCCTTTTTTCTAAGGAATTGTAAATTGTTTCTTGAGTTTCACTTAAAAAAATAAAATGTGAATACTTATTATACATCTATACCACTTTCCATTTACTGACTAGTTTCATCCAGCAGTTTCAATGCATTTTATGTATTCAAAGCTTTGGACATGCATATGCAAGAGACAACCAACTAGACTGATTGACAGGAGTGTTAAAATAGACAATAGACATGTTTGTAAGAATGTTTTATTAAATGGATCCTCACTAATAGAGGTACTTTTTACTCTGTTATATTCATTGCTTTTGTTAAGCTTTGAAATGTATGCATTTAAACAAAACTTACTCTTTGCAAGTCATGTAATTTTAATGAAGCTAAATACAAAAGAAGTTATATAAAACAATAAATATATATTCTTTGAGGACAACTATGAAAGGAAAGTCTTATTTGATGATGTGAAAAATAAAGTCTTCTTTTGAGTTCAATTTGCAATTATGTTTCCTTTTCCTGTTCCGTTTTTTTACTTTTCTGCTCTCCTTGTTCATAAATGGATCTTTATAAGACTTTCAACTGACTGCCAAAGCCAATAAGCCACTCTTTGTTTCAACTACAATTCTCCACTCTCCAGTCCAGGGGGTTAGAAATAAGTGACAATGTACATTTTGAACTGTAACTCATAATTTTCTATAAATGCTGGCTGACATTAATAGACTAGTGACATTTCTCCTAAAACATATCTTATTTTCTTGAGTAGATCAATAGCCAGGCCTACATATATGTAGCAACATGAGTTTTATCCTGTTCTAAAAATATGTCCTGCTTTAGTGTCATGTCCTGTGAAATACATGCAGAGGTAATGCCCGTGGAGGGTGGAAAGGATGCAGAAAAGGAAGATGTGAACAAGTCTGCTTTAGAGCTTAGTAGCTTGGATGTTTGGCCAAGTTATCTTAAAGCAAAGAAAGGGTTAATCAACTGATTACAAATGTCCTCCATCCAATGGTCTCCTCGTTCTTGCATCAGTTTCTCATCTCTCTCATTTTAGTGAGGACAGTAGGAGAACTATATTTAGCATTATATTTAACTTCTCCTTCAGGATAGTTTGGTGTACACAGTTTTGATAAAACATTGCCCTCCTCCATGCCAGTATTTTAAGTTCCTCTGTAGTTTATTTATTCAGTAGAAATAAGGTTTCTGGATTTTTGCTATACATGGATGTGGTGATTTTCCATTGATTCTCTCCTGCCTCAAACTCTATTCTTTGCAAGTTTTCTCACAGGGACCATGCAAATGCCACAAATTTAATTTCAGAGAGTACAATACTAATTGTATTGCTCAGCTGATATATTCTTTTTAGTTTGACTTTTTTCCTACAAGACAACCCTTTAAAGACTCTTATATTACCTTTAGTCAGGTACACCAGGTTTTACCTTTATGTATAACTCATCAACCCTCCAATTTGCAGCATGCATTCACCTATCTATGGGAATCGTATCAGACATACCCATGACTGACTTGATGGACTCATGGCATCTGTAGCTGTGAAATGAAAGCTGTGTACCAATTTCCCTTTAAAATGAAAAAAAAAAATGTGGAAGAGGATATGTTTTTAAAGTAATTGTTAACAAATGGTACATTTTTCCACAATCACTTCTTTATGCAAAAGAATATCAATATATTTTATGAAACAAGGATAACTACTTAATCTGTGTGTATCTTACAGATCCAAGAGTTAAAAAGTCTGAGGCAAATCAAATTCACTGAAAGGTTTCAACAAGTAAAGATTGCTCAATATGCAAGACTGTAACCACCCCTTACATCCCACAACTATGACCTCAAAATAAAGCCTTGTCAAAAACCAGTCATAGTAACTGCCTACGTGAATATTTTCACTGCTTAAAGTCTGCCACTTATTCCTTTGTACCACATTGCTTGCATGCGTGAGATCACATTAAACTCAGCTAAGCATAACACAGAAAAGAAAAGTGACTCTGAAAGGTCCCTTTCAAACACCCCTTCCTTCCCTGCTTCATTTTAATGTGGCTGCTATATGGGTTCAGGGGACATTGTAAGGTCATGTGTTTTTCTACTCCTTCTGTAAATGTTTCATTTTTGTCAGGAAGATAAAAGGACTTTCCCCTTACATTAACTGCAAAATTATGGGTTTTGTCCCTAAATGTGAAGGGGGGATGGCAGTATGGAGATGGCGCTTTGACAGACTGCTGAACACCAGTCTGCACTACAGGCATATAGCATTGGGCACACCCAA